>OX376711.1:3357512-4003376 GCA_947389935.1 Agrilus cyanescens | reverse complement strand
TATTCAATTTATTGACGTAAATGACAACATTTTGATCATAAATTTAACCCTTATAACGGAAATTCAAAAACATTGTACCTAATTTGAAGATGAATAAAATTTAAAACCTACAACTAGACAAATCCCAAGGATTACAAAAGCTAGATTTTATTTTTTTGATAAAGTTCATACTTCAGTAAATTAAATGGTTTAATAAAAGGACATTATTAAAAGAATTTAATGTTCTGGAAAGTGTTAGTATACCTACGTATACAAACATATTGTCTTTCTCGAACCAGATACATCAAGGTGACGGAATTATCTTTTTATAAAAAAGCCCCTAGGATAAAGACGATTTAGCTGAAGTAAATATTTTAAAACAAAATAAATGGAAAATTTTATATTAAAATAAATTCCTGTTTTAATTTCAAGAAACATACATGTTACTTAGCAATATAATAATTACCATTGCGTTTAAGAGACAAACAAAAATAAATTTAATTTCCTTGAATTTTTATTTTTAAATAAACGGGTTTTAAAAATATTTTTGTAAAATTATTGAAAATACAGAACAATGGCGTAACTAAGAGTACAAATACCCTAATTATTTTAAAGCAAATATCATTTCCTTCAAAGGACTTGATGGGGCACCACTGATTCAGGGACCAAAAATCAGGGATGACACACGAAAAAAAAATCCTGCTTTATCAAACATATTTTCTCCTGCCAAAAAATATTTTTATACGAATGCAAATTCCCTAATTTTTCCTTAAAAAACTACCAATGGAATCTGCCTCCCCTAAATTTGTCATGTAAATCAAATAACTATTTGGTGCCTGTAAATTCAAATAATGCAATATTTGTCTATCTACAAATTCAGATTTATTTGAAGTGTTTTAATTCCGGAAACCGAAACTGTCTATTAAAAAGTACTTACCTATAGTTAGATAGTTTTTTAACAAAGAGCATCAAACGCAATTTATCCTTCGCAACCGCAATGATGTAATAAAATAGAAGAGAACGAATTATTTCCGGTCAATTAACTTAATCGCTTCTTTATGTGCGAATAACCGAAAGCGTTATGTTGAGGAGTTGACGCGAAAATTGTCTTCTGAAAATGACGAAAATGCGAAAGGCACGTGAAAGCTGCAGGCAATTAGTTGAAGTTTCTTGAACTTTACCACAACATGTCATGCCGCTGTCCTGCCGGAAACAGTGTTAAGAAACTTTAATTAAATCCTAATTTTACAAATCAAAATAGTATCTATTTTTTTATTCAGGAAAATTTTCTTCAACGGTTGTTAGTACCCAAATTTAAGGGAAAACCAAGTATCACACCCGAATACTATTTCTGGGCCCCAAGGGTTCAAAAGTAGTGTTTTCACTATTTTTTTTTTTGTTCGAACAGTAGTCTCTTGGTCGAAGAAGTCTCAAAGAAATCATAAAGATACTCTGTTATAGAATCATTTATGGTGGACATATACCCAAGATAAAGTAACAATTTTTGTATTTGCAGTAATCT
The DNA here is from genome assembly GCA_947389935.1 of Agrilus cyanescens. Classification (NCBI taxonomy): domain Eukaryota; kingdom Metazoa; phylum Arthropoda; class Insecta; order Coleoptera; family Buprestidae; genus Agrilus; species Agrilus cyanescens. Next base: position 4,001,875 of record OX376711.1, on the reverse strand, counting down.
TAGAAATACTATCAATTTTCACGCCAGTAGGAAAAATCTACAAAAATTCGTAAATGTTTTACAACATTCAATGATAATTATTTTTCTTTTAAGTGATTAAAGTTACGAAAACATATTTAAAAAAATTCAGCAATTCTTGAAAAGGTATCAGAGCATCTTCATGATTTTTTTCGACCAAGAGAACATTTGAAAAAAATTAAAACATGAAAAACACTGTTTTTGAGTCCAAGGATCTCAAAAAAAAAAATCGTAGATTAAGACTCTATATTCTGTTAAATTTGAGACCCAACAGACGTAGTTGCTTACAAAGAAAGGTAAAAAATGGGGATGTTGTTGATTTACTTAATTTTTTTAATACTTAATAATTCTGCTTCCTGTCTTTAGTATAAAAACTAACGTCCATCGATTTTATCGTTGGGTAGGGTCTAGGCTCTAATAGGATAGAAAGGAAACTCAAGAAACTTTGATAAGCCGCTTACAGCTTCAGTCACGTATAATGGCTATTCGATAATCATTCTTTTCTCCTTGCTCTGAGGGAATGTTACAAAAATACAACACATATGGCGCCATTTCATTTCCTACAAGTTTTCAAATTTCACCGTCAGCTAACGTATTTGGTAAAAAAAAAATTGATTTATTTTAATATTGGGCGCATGTTGTATTTTTTATTTTTAGATTAGATAACTAACCATAGGTTATGTGGTAGTAGGTGTGGGTTCGTGTAAATGCACACGTCCACGCCGCTAGTATAAATATAAACAATTCCTCGTCAACCGTTCCTTAATCTCATCTTAACATAAACAGTACATGGTCGCAAGATTAATTAAAGACAACAATACAAGTACTAATGATGCTATTATCGCGTGGGTACACATACACATTGAAGACAAAGAGATTTTTTAAAATTTAGAAGCTCGAAAACTCCATTAACGGCTCATTTCCACGCCCTACATATACACATATATATTCTCGATCAGCATTTGTTTTCAAGAAAATTGAAAATAAATTACCAAATTTTGAATATGGTGGTCACTTCTGGAGGACAACTTTAAAAATTACAACAAAATACCGCGTGATAAATATTAAAGTTGCTTAAGAAGACTGATTAAAATTGCACTTTTCCCTCCCTTATTTCAGTAAAATTCTTTTTTATTTAATAAAACAATAGGTACCAATTTTATATAACATAATTTCGTAACTTTATTTCAAATTCGTTCTCTTTGTTATTATTGGACCAAACTTTTCAAACATTCTCGTTGTGGACAATTACTTAAGCTCGTCACCGTGACAAAGTTTTATAAGCACGTGTATGTACCCATACCCTTTTGTTTTGCGAATATTTCGTACACGTTCCCATCAAGAGTAATAAATTTAAATTTCCAACTCTGTGCTGATGCTGCCTTGTTTGTTATACATTAAACTTATTTGAATAAATGTGAAAGTGATAATGAAGCAGCCCCTAAAATCCCTCTTCACTTTCGTCGTCGTCCTTTACGTGTTCTGGTGTTCGGAGAGCGTGTTCAGCAGCAAAAACACGACTGCGAATAAGCAACAACTGTGGAAACACAAACTCAGTCATGAATACGTCTTTTCTAATGCAAATAAAAGACAAGCAAGGAGTAAGTATTTGTATGCCATAATAAATAATTAATTTTCTAAATCGTGTCGTATGTGCTTTTGATGCTTCAAGAACAAACATACTGATTAATTAATTTTCAAATACAGAAGCAAGAAACCGATGTATGGTGGTTAATTAATTAAGTTAACAAAATAAGACAATTTACTACATCATACGTTCGCTTTACTTTCTAACCGTGGTGGATAATTAATAATTAGGGGGTTGGCTTTCTCATTTCGTTTTTCAAAAATCTTTCTTTAAGTGCCATATTATTTTTATGCCAAATTCGTAACAATTAAGCATTTCCCACACATAGTTTCATCCACCATTTCATGCCCCTAAGGGTAGATTTTTGCATGAAAGCTGCTCTTAAAGGGTTTACTATCTCTTACACAAAGTTTCATCCCTTCAGAGGTAGACTTTGCTCATGTACCAATTTCATAGTAATCAGTTCAGCAATTTGGTACTTCCTGCACAATGTTTCATCCCCTTCTAAGCCCCTATTTCCATAATTTTCCCTTTTTTCAATCGTAAATAATTTTAATATCGTTCTTCAATGTTCTCCAACAGTTCCATATACCCTACTTTTTGTTTTATCAATATACAATATTTATCTGAGTAAACTTATTCCCTTTTTAAATTAATTTCAGTTTGCTTAGCATTGAGTTTGTTCTCTTTAAATTATTCATGTCTTTATTTCCGCTTCCTATTCGAACTCTTGACCTTTCATTATATAGATTCATGTTACTCGTAAGATAGAGAATATTCATTTTAAATTGAAAAGACGAAAGATGTTCTATTGAAGCTTACAATTGCATCATAATTAAATATTGTACCTGAGTAGACCATTAAGGGGTGTTTTTTTGTCTAAATGTTGGTTTGAAAACGGTAACATAATTTCAGAGAATTTTTTGAAAAAGGCGAATTTTTCAATCATTAATATCTTATTCTACAAATCATTATGAAGGTGACCCTATTTTCAAGATTATTTTATTTTCGAATTTTGTATGACAAATTTGCTTTGGACAAATTGTCATATTATTTTCGTAAAAATAATTTTTTAAATGTCGCTTAAATTCTAATTTACTTATACTCTAATTATATTCGACAATAAATAAATATATTTTGAATTTGTTAACATTTTCTTCTTTCTTTTTTTTTTTTTGTATTCATTATTTCAGTATTTCCCATATTAACGTATGTTAACTTGAGTAATCAAATGTGTTTGGGTGCAAGTGGAGATTTTGGGGTATGTGTACCATCTTCAGCAGACTGTCGTCGAAAAGGCGGATTTTCTACCACATCGTGTGCTGCTGGTTATGGCACATGTTGCGTGGGTAATTATTAAATTTTATTATAAATTAATATTTAAAAAAAAGTGTTAAATATCAAATAAGGGTAGATCTGAAGTAGAACAGACTTCGTCGGTATTGATATTCATATTAAAAAAAACCTTTTACTCTTCTCTAGGTTGAATTTGCTTTATAGACAATGATTAGGGGAAGATATGGGTATCAGTTTTTTCCTAAATTTTGGATTTTCAAAAATTGTATCAATTTTTAAAGGTGTAATTACCAAAATTTTCTCATTTTAGAAATCTAAATCAAATTACATATTCATACATTATTAACTGTTTCAATTCCTTCTACGAAAATAAATATTGTTTTACAAATTTTCTTTTTGATATTTACAGGAATGTTTCGAGCCGCTCGGGTCATTCTCAAGGCAGAAATTCCGTTCTCTTTAGAATGACCTGGAAAGGAATTTAGTTTTCGTTATTTCTATTTTTGAAAGTTCATTCAATTACACCTCCCCACTGCATATACGTATGTAAAATAGATCGATTTATAGCGACTTCGTTCTAAAAAGGAAATCACAATATTTATTGAATATCCTTATCTACAACTTTATGTACATAATATATTCATATACTGTGATTCCATCTATTGATCAATCAGACCGTATAATGTACCTATGCCCTTACGAGTGAAAATGGAAATAAGCTGATGGGATCAAAAATTCATATTCGAAATAAAGTTCAACTGCAACTTTTCTATTCTGCATCTAAAGGAAAACGTTTTCTCTATAACGTAAATTTCACCACTTTCAAAATACATTTATTTGTGTTTTATTTTTATTTTTGAAAAAATTGCTATGGTTTATTGTTAACTTTGTGCGATTCAATGATTTGTTGCTCGTCCATTTTAAAATTTCTTTTTAAGATTTTTTCATTTCGAAAATTTCTAAATTTGAATCAGCATTTTAATACATTTAATTATTTTGGATTCTTGAAATTATAAAAGAAGACAGCTTATTTATTTTAATATTTTTTCACAACAAAATATTTATTCAATTTTCAAAAACACTTCATATCAATAAAAGTAAATAAACAGTAGACTATTTATTCCTCTCCAAACTCCTATTTTTCATTTTATTTTTAAATGTCAATAATAAGAGATATACTTACATCAAAAAATACTCCCAATAACTTTACAAATAGATTTCACGTTCAGTAATATTTCCAGAAAATGGAAAAGGGATTTCCAGAAAACGTGTAAGAATATTGTCGGACTCAGCGAACAAAGTTTCGTTTGCTTTTGATTCCGAAAAGTGAAATCCTTTTTTTATCGGGTCCAACGATTTCGCAGCTCATTAATTTTCCCGATCCTTAGAAGCGTTTCGAAAAGACGCAGAAAACCATTTCAACTTCCGTAATCTAAACCCCAAACGTTATATACTATCCATCAAGGGGCGCTTTACAAATGTGTAACAATGTACGGGAATTGGGAACACATTTTACATTTTTCGGCACGATTTTTAGAAATTTTATTTATATATAAATAAAATGATAGATAGATAGATTTTGATCGATTTTTGGCATTTATTAAATAATTTCTATCGAATACTAAGTTATTATTACTATTATTTAGGGTTTGTAAAAGCTCTGAAGAATTAATAAGATTTTTAATGACCACCCTGTTACCTACATATTTTAAATATTTAATTAAAACAATTTTTTTAACTGCTAATTTGTAGTTTTCTTCACCCTGTATAATCATATTACTTAATCGTTTCAGTTAGGGTTACTTGTGGTATGACAGTAAGAGAAAATATAACTAACTTCGTTCAAATGGGATTTCCGAGGCCGTACAATGGAATTGGTTCTTGCCAAGTTACCCTAATTAAACCAAACTTAAATATTTGCCAATACAGGTAAGAAAATATATTATTAATTACTGTTTACAAAAAAAATTTAGGTTATACTCGTATATACGATACGTTTAAAAAAATAAATTTTTTTCTAAAAAATTTACTCACATTTCACTACGTTTAATGATAAAATTTTATGGTGAGCTTAAGGGCATTTTCCTAAAAGATTAAGAAAACATTTTTTTATAAGAATTTTTGACTAATTTATGTCAAATAAGTTTAGTCATTCAATTAGATATAAGATTCAATTTTCTTTACGTCCGAACACCAGACAATATTTAGATTTACACTAACAGCGGAAAAGGTGGATAAAAAATTGGAACTGTCAAATTTGATTTCAAATTTCTCTTAAGTTTATACACATAAATTGATGGAATTTACAATGTGTCATTCAAAATCAAGAGAAAAAAGAGAAAATATTCGAAAAAAGCATTTTTTTTGTAAGAAAAATAAAAGCTAATCTTGCCAGTAACCAACGATTGGTAACGAGTAATTAAGCAACGTTTCGACCGACAATTTCGGTCATCGCTAGGCATATAATAACATTAGCTTTTATTGATCTTACAATAATTTATTCGTACCAAAAAATTAAAATTGTATAATTGAAAATTGCATTTTTTCTTAATTTGAATCTTATAAAATCTGACTTTTCAAAACAATTGAAACGAATAAGTTTTTGGTTAATTTTGTAAATGTTATGCAAATTGTAAATGTCACAAAAAAGGGATGAAACATCACCATCAAGAATTGGATTTAATTAATAGACGCTTTTGTAATGATTCTAAATACAATCGAAATGAGCAAAAATACCAAAAGGAATTTTCTTAAATCGTAAATTTAAATAATAAATATATTATCATTCCAAAAAATTACCCTGTTTAATAAAAGTAACATCTGAATATAAGATAAGTACAAAATAAATCACTTTTTAATTGTGTAATAGATTTCAAACTTTTTGTGGAATTTTGGATTCAGGGGTGATTTTATTTAACATTGCATTGCTACATTTGCCTTCCTGGGATGAATTTCTCCCTCGATTTAATATCTTTATCGTTTGTGTACACAAAATTGATATTACTCTCGAAAAAGGTATAGAAAAAATGTGGAAAATTCTGGTGATGACAATGGTTTCATTTTTCTAAGTTGGAAATCATTTAATGATTATAATACGACAAAAATACTGGTAAAAAAACTGCACACCAAAATTTTTAACCACCAATTAAATTAGAAACAAAAAGGTCAATTACAATGAATTTTTAATTACTAGTAACTATTTATATCCTATCATTGTATATAAATCTAAACAATTTCCACTCAAATTCTATTCTTTGTATTTTTGAATAAATGGAAAATGTATAGAAACTCAATAATTTATTTATCCTGATTTATTCCTTGTAATTACATTAATCAAATTTAATTCTTGTGTGAGTGTTAATCTGTGTAAGCTTTTTCGAGATTACAAAGCTACTGCAAAAGCTTATTTGCTATACATACGTAGCCTACACTTGTTTGTGTAATAATAAACCTAAATCTGTAAAGCGATTTATGTCAAACGGTAATAATCCATATTGATTGACTTGGGATTAGTTGAATAAGTATAACAGCTTTTCCAATTAAATTGTCACCTGCAGGACCCTACGAACTTTGTAGGTAACGTATATAAACAAATGCTGTGGATGTGGTGGTGACCAAAGAGAAATAATTAACTATTTACAACTTCAAAAGAAGTTATTTTAAATGCATTTTTTAATGTATTTTGAGTTTTAACTGCGTTAAAAATTTTCTAAAATGACAATCTTTTTTTTTTACAAATCATCACAGATTATGCGAAACAACGTAATTAGTTTTAAGGGTTGAAATAAGATTTCTTGTGTGTACAAAATCCATAATTGCTCAATTAAAAAAAAATGTATTAAAAATACCCTAATATATTGAAAGAGTAGAAAAAGAGGAATCGAATTATAAAATAAAATAAGTTATTCGTATTCGAAATTTTTAAATCTTATTCTTTTTTTTTTGTGAACGTTCTGCACAAATTATGAAGCTTAGTTTTGGCGTGACGTTAGTCTTAGACCTCTACAACAACCAGTAAAAATTTTGGTACTCTAAGTCACTTTTTGGAAAAGTTTTGATTTTTTATTGTTTGGATTGCTGATGTGAATTTTCTTCTATAAATTAGATCATTTCAAAAACTGTTCACCCTAGGTGTGCTAGTTGGCCATCACTGACTTTGAACCACCCTATATATACAACACAAAGAATTTCTAAATGACCTAACCTAACCAAACCTCACCTAACTTAACCGAGAGCACTCAGCCTCTTTTTACTACTGTTTCTGCCTCTAATATGTCTCTAACTAGCCCCTCATGTCTTCTATCATTATTATTTACTTCTAGTTTTTCTAATACCTTTCACTTCCCACTTTTCCATCCACAATATTATCGTCATTCGCCTTTTACATTCACCCCATTTCAAACCCTTTTAACCTTTTCTACTCTGTGCCTTACAGTCGATGTTCTATACTCGTTCAGAGCCGTGCTCAAAAGATAAACAACAATTTGTTTAAAACAATAGATAACATTGCCTCTAATGATTCAATTTCCTGCGGATCTGGACAGACTCTTTGTGTGGTGTGTTTGTCTCTCATTTCTATGTTAAAAAGGTTCTCAAATTTCAAACGAAATAATTTACCAAATTGAAATTCATCTAGAATTTAGTCCTTTGTGAATCGTAATTAAAGTTACATACAACTTTGTTTCAAAACAGCACCCATATATGTGAGTATATACATATAAAAAGGCAATAAATTTTTTTTATTTTCTACCTAAGCCTTCAGGGTTTTCGTAAAAATAGCTTTCTTATTAGAACAAAAAAAAATATATTTATTGAAGTTCTCTAAATTTTACCTCAATAGACATTAGTAACTTTATTGAAGTAAGAGGGTTGTAAAAAGTATTACTACGTCGTTTTGCATTAGCTAATAGAAGGGTTTGTAATAATGTAAGAAGGAGAACAATTATTGATGTAACTGAAATCCACCCCTCATACATTAAACATTAAAGACTGGTAATTATTTGATTCTAGACCAAAAAAATTATCCAGGTGGGGAAAATATGAAATAGGGCAATGAAAAATTATTTCTATTTTCATTTGACAGGTTAGATTTCGACATATTTAATATCACTGGCCCGGAAAGCACAAATCATTTATGTAATAACGATCAGTTCATTGTAGCTGGTAGCAGTCCAATTCCAACAATTTGTGGAGTCAATTCCGGAAATCACAGTAACTACCCTTTTATCGTAATTCAAAATAGACTTTAAACTGACACTTATTTATGTATTTTAGTGTATATTAATGCTGGAAACGGTGTTTCAAATCCGATAATTTTATCTATGATCACAACTGAATTTTCCTTTTCAAGAAGTTGGAAAATCAGAATTTCTCAAATTCCTTGCGATGCACAATACAAAGGTAAAATATCAAAATATTCATAGAATTCACATTCCCTGAAAAACAGCCAATTTTAATCCTGTATAAATCACCCTAATATGCGCCTCTTTACTCCTGTTTGCACCCCTAATATGTCTTTAACTAAATAGTCTACCAATTATATAAATAAAATGAAAATTTTAATTATGTTTATTAAGTGTGGCGACACATGTGATTTACTAAACAACCCTCGTATATAAACTCATTTTATAAATGTATTTTAGTTTATAGTTTTTAAAATTGCAACCCAATTATTATATTCATCAAATATACATGAAATTAGAATATTTGATTAAGTTCTACGTTAATTAAATTGCATATACTTTGCAGCTGACGATAACTGTCTGCAGTATCATACAGGAGTTTCAGGACAAATGAGATCCTTCAATTATGACGTAAATGACGGACGACACTTATCCAATCAAGACTACAGCATTTGCATACGTACCGAAAGAAATTTTTGCAGCATTCAGTACACTCAGTGCTTTGATTCGGGTAAAAAATTAGAAAATAACAACTAACATACAAACAATTAATGAAAAACAAAAACAAAAAGTGAGCTCAAGCTTTCAAACTGTATTTAATAGAAAAATTTATCATAGTTATGATTCTTTGAGTCCTCTGTCCATTTGTACTTGTTCTATTGCAATGGTCCGTTTAAAATGTCTTTATAAGCTTTCACAGTACTTACTGAGGACTTAAACATACGAGGAGGCATTGATAAGTATATGACTAACATAAAATGCCACAATATTAAAAAACAAAGTAAAGTAAATTAAAACCTTTGGACAAGAATTCTTCATCTTGGTCTGAAAACCACCCTTCTACGACAAGTACAACTTCATTATTTGTCGAAAATATTTTGACCATCAAATATTTTTTGAGCTTTGGTAATAGATAGTAGTCTTAAAGGAGATTATATTGGATAAATTTAATTTGTTTAAAGATTTTGTGTCGTTTTATACATATCAATATCTCCTGGTATATAAAGTCATAGTTTTCCCATATGTCCTCATGAGGACATCTATAGCAACGTTTCCAACTTAGCAGGAATTCCTGATCATTCGAAATATTAGAGGGTCAACTCTAATCAAGGGATAAGTATCGGTGAAAGAGGACTTTAATGTCATGACCAATTACATAGAGCAATAAAATTCTCCAGAATTAACGCTGACAATAAAAAAGCAAAAATATTTCATGGAAAATATTTTAGTAAGAAATGTTTCATTCACCCTGACGGGAGATTCACGTGACCTAGTACCATCGATGGTTGGAAGTAATTTTTGCAGATCGGACTTTCTGTTGGTTCCTTTAGCATCCAACATTGTTCGCTCAAACACTGAACAAATGTCTACAATCGACAGGATTTGTGGTGGAGTTTTAGCTGCAGATGTTGCCAGAGTCCCGAGTGTTATTAAAAGTACGTTAACTAATGTTTTTGTTGAAGTGAAACTTTTTTGACATGCCAGAGTGAACCAAAAGTTATTATTGTACGGAAGATACGTAAAGTAAATAGTTAGGTTAGGTGCTAAGGAATAAATTTCAACAAGGACTTTTTACTTCTAAAAGGTACTGTCACAGACTTTTTGTAGAAAATTTAATTATATACAAAAGCTTCTATAAACTTTTTTCATATCTATCACGGTTTTGGGTACGTAAGGGTCGAAAGGTCAAACAACACATTGTGCAAAAAACGTTAAATGAAGAATAGTAACAATTATTTGCCAATGCTAAAAATGTTAACAAATACTCTTCTGACCTTCCTCTGGAAGAATCCGCGATTAAAAAAAAATTTGCACGATGAATATCTCGGCTATAAGATTAAAACAGTTCCCTACGAGGACTCCCTTCTATGACGTTGCACGTTAGCGCTCTGGCCTTCAATAACAATGGTAACGGCCTGACACGATACGTGCAAAATTGCAAAAATGGAACGTCTGTAATTTCCTTTTGTCAATCAAATCTTTCAGATGAGAATTTCTCCGAGTAGGTACTTTTAGGAAATTTTTCAAAAATAAATTGGACTTCTCATTTTAAAGTCACCAATTTTTATTAAATAACCTCAACAATATTTTTTGGATCCAAAAGTTTGTATTACTTAGATAAAAAAATTACACCATCATTTACTCAAAAATTGGCCCTTACTGACGCTTGTCCTTTGCCTCATATATTTATTGTGTCGTCCTGCTAAGAGGAAAAGTAATCAATAAAAAGAACTCTAAAAAATATTTTTTTTAGGCAGTGTAAGACCATTTCGACTGTATTTTCACACTGATGGTGTAGAAGCCCCAACGGATATTGGTAATAGAGGATTCTGTATAAATTATGTACAGCAACCCTGTGGAAATGAGCTTTCCTATTAATGGTTTAGGTTGTTATTTTCCACTTAGATGTTAATTTATTAATGCCTATAAAAAGCTCTTCAAAAACAACCCTCGATTCCCTTATACAAAAAAAAAAGAATGCCCTAAACTTTTAATGTGATTATTTAAGTCAGATCAACGTCAACAAAAATTCTGTATTGTAATGTTATTTTAACTTTTAAATAAATATAAACTTTTGTAAACAATTTGCAAGTTTCATTCAATTGGAATAAACTTTTTATTTGAGTGATGGAAACTTTACATAAGTACGAGTTTAAAATCTAAACGAAGTAAGTAAATTTTATTTTAAATGCGAATCACCTCGTGTCTGTTGTTCCACCCCCGCATCAAAATTGCGTATTAAAATAATTTTATTATATTATATTGAATATAAAATTATATGACGTTACATGATGCAAATATGTCGAAACTACAGTCTGTTTTTTTAATGAATTTTTTGATGTTTCCACCCTTCCTCTATAGAACCCTTTGAGGAATGTACTTATAATTTTTTTCTACCAAAAATTATGTAGCATAAAGAATGTTCGTAGATTCCACGTTTTTAATACTTTTTTGCGTTAATAATAAGTACTAACTAACAATAAGTAAGTAATATACTCACTATTAAGGCTTTTCTCATCCAGAATTATCCACCATCAGAAAGGATCCAGTCGATCTTTAGTTAAGACTATCATCCATTCTGAAATACCCTTTAGGGAATTTTACAAAGGAACATCGAAAATGTAAAGGCCACAGAATAATGTTTCCATTACGAACTTATAAGGCTATAAGGATTCAATATAATCCTTGTTCGGGATAATAGAAGAATTGAAAAAATAAATAAATAATTCTTTTAGAAAAAAGTTATTAATTTGAACCAAAATCAAAAGTTTGTATCACACCTTTGTTTGGTTTCAATAAAATTATTTCTGAAATTGGAATAAATCCAATTTAAAAATAAAATTTTTTATTTGTCAATCGAAATTTTAGCTTTTGTATTTGAATAAGTGTTTTTAATCTTCTTCCCTTTGAAAAAATAAAAATTGTGTACACTTTTATTTCATAATGAATGGTTTTATTGGAGAATAATATTTATTTTGCGATTATTAGTTTACTTACGTAATTATTTCTTTATCTAATTAATTATTTTTGTATCAAACTTCCTTTAATAAAACTCCTTATAAAGTCTATTACAATTTCTTTATTTCACACCATAATAATTCTATGTATGTATATATATTACGTATATACTTTTAACGAGAAATGTAAAATACAAGGTGTTTTAATTGAAGTGCACTTACAACTTTTTATCACATTGCTTCACTCGGTGACCTTTTGCATTTTTGTTTTTTAGAATGGATTTTTTTGCGAATTTTGCTTCGCTTGCAAGAAATACGTCACCATATCAATCGGTAGTGGGAACACTATCGTAGAATTCTTCTCGGCAGAAATCGTATTTAATGTCTGCAGGACATAGCAATAAATGTAGTTATTGTGCTAGCCACACACAAAAACGTAAAAAACGATTGTCAAAGCCTTATAAAAAGCACAACAAAACGCTTTCAAAGCTTGCCAAATGTGCATGAACGTTTTGTCTTTAGTAAGTTTAAGTTATGTATGTATGCGAGCGAGGATTTGAATTGTTTAGGGTCGATTTTTACGTACCCGTTCCGTGTCCGTTCAGTTTCAGTGGCGAATCCGGAAATTTTATAATTATTTTTATTAAAGAAAAAAAGAAGATGTGGCAGTGGCGATCGGATTGGTCAACAACTAAGTACAAGAAATTGTCTCTGAATCCGTATCAGTTCCGTATGTCTTCCGTTTCGCAAGAAGAAATAAATAGTTGACGAAGATCTTCTTTCCGGAGATGTCTACGTAACGTATTTATATACAGGGTGAGCCACGGTAGATGACCAATTAGAAGTGTATAAAAACGTAAGGGTAGGAAAAGTTTGAAAACAATTATGTGTAGTTATGGAACATGATCTACATTTCTAAAATATTTTCAACTTTATAGCACTTCCAGTTATACCAGAAATTGATGCCAACTTTGTAATTGTATTTATTAAAAAAAAAAAAAAAACGGTAGGTGCAATTTAAAATAGAAGTTATTCGTGTTGGTAGTTTTTGAATTTTGGATTTTTTTTTTCTAAACGCTCCGTACACATTATGAAGCTTAGTTCTGGTAGGAAGTTAGGCTTAAGACTCGACTATAGGTGGTACAAATTTCATTACCTTAAGTCATTTTTGGTGAAAATTTTGATTTTTTTTAGTTCTGCTAGCGATTGAAATTTTTTTTCTATAAATTAAATTATCTCAAAAACTGTTCATCCTTGGTATACAAGTGGGTTATTAAACACCCTACAATATCACGTATAATCTGAATTCGTCGTAAAAAATATACCATTCTATTTAAAATAACAAAGTTGGCATCAATTTCCGGTATAACCGGAAGTGCTATAAAATTGAAAATCTTTTAGAAATATAGATCATGTTCCATAACTACACATGATTTTTTTCAAACTTTTCTAGCCTTAGTTGTCCATATACATCTAATAGGCCAAATACCGTGAATCACCCTGTATATATATACGCTGTTCTTTCTCTGTAATGCACTGTCAGAACACGGAACAAACACGGCACGGATACGTATAATCCTAGCCTTATTATGCATCCGATTAAATCCCATTCGCATGATAAGCAGATTCTGTTAACGTGTACTAATTTTTAGTAATCAAACCAAGAAAAAAATCATAAAACGTTTTCAAACTATGGTAATTCTAAAGTAAGAGCAATGTTACAAGTAATCTTTTATTTCATTTTATTACGTAAATATAATAATTTCTTGTCCTACGTCCACAGACGGATTTACAAAGTACAGAAAACGGCAAAGGGAACGCCATCTATGGTGAACTATTTACGTAATTGTTGTGCTTCACTTCATACACTATTTCAAGTGATTATTAATTTTTTTAAGAATTTTTAGTAACATCTGTAGTATTCATACGATTTTTAATTTGGACAGAAAAATAAAGTTTATAGAAATACTACTAATTCTTGTAATACTTGCAAAACCTCTTCTGTATCGTTTCGAATATAAAAGTATAATTAAGTTATCTTCAGGAAGCATTGTCAAAACAATCCGATATAATTATAAATATTTTATTGTTCACAACATAGATACATCATACAAAGTGATGGTATGATAATAATCAGTTCAGTGTGCACAGATTAGCCATAAAATGTGCTTAGTAGGTACAGCTCAAAACACATCTAAAACACTTGGCACATATTACAGTACGTGTGTTCAAGTGAAATGTGCTTTTCCACGAGATTTTGCCTTCATTTCATGTATTTGAGTATAAAAAAAATTAAATGGAAATGCATCTTATTGTCACAATATTAGTTTGCATTTTTCTGTAGTGATAAGGTCTATAAAATTTTAAGAGAAAAATATGGTACTTACAGATTTATTTTGTCGTTGTTAGAAAAAAATATAAAAATCCTACTTATCAGAATATCATCTGCAGCCTTTAAAAACTGAAAATCCTTTTGCTCTTACTCCACTGACTTATATTATAATTATTTACCATGAAAATATCTAGCTCCATTCACCAAAATTTTAGAAATTAATGGTTTTTCAAAAAATAAGCAACCGGACAGAAAACATGTAGTATCTAATATTTTTTCTCAAAATTAGTAAAAATTGGTTCAAATTGATCATTAAATCTTGCAATCCGTTTAAAAAAAAATCGAATCTAAATGACACAAAAAAAAATAGATATTCAAGATATATGTACCTAAGTGTCGATAATTATTTATTGAATTAACTTCTGCGACAAAATCTCGTCAATTATTATTTTATCTTAAAATAGTATAACATGTTCTTACAAAATACTTGAGTTTGTAACAGTCAGTAAACTTTTTCATTAATGAACTTCTAACGTGAATGTTATAATAATTATGATTATAAAAAACAGAGAAAATTTTACTAGGTGTGAATGTTAGAATATTTTAGATATATGTTAATTATCGTGCTATAAACGTTGATAAATCTAGAGAACCAATTTTTCTAACATAAATAACAATATCTAATAAATTTTATTATTGTTAAGTAATAAAAAGTATTTAATGAATACTAAAGGTGATATCATTAGTATCTACGATTTAGTTTTTGAAAGTAATTTACATAATAATTTATTCCTGTAAAATTTTCTTCAGGTATGTAACATACTCTTAGGTTCTAAACATTAATAACTGTTAGTTTACAATCTTTACACAGCCTATTATTTAAATGTTCAATAACGATACAAATAATTCCATTTAGAAATAGTAACTAAAAAAGCAGCCCTATTACACGTGACTATATTTACTGCAGAATTTTGAATTTATAAATATACCTAATGAAAATCTGATATAGATCAAAATGTTGTTATTTTGATAGAATGCTTCAGAAATCACAGAAAATCAATTTGAACTTTCAGGCTGACAATGAGTTCAACCACTCTCATTTAGGATTGGGGTAATGCTTGGTCTAAAACCGAAACTAAACTACTTTTTGAAATGTAAATTAGCCCATCATTACTCCTGATTCTTTCACGAATAAACTTCGTACACTGACACCTAAATTTCGAAATAGTTGATTCCATTACATTTTCAGATATTAGTACAGTGATTAAGTTTAAATATAATGAGCAAAAGTAGTTAGATATACACATTAAGTATATTATATTAATATACATTTCAATTAAATATGTTGCTCTATTTTAAATTTTATATATTTCGATTTGGGATTGCTGGTGGAGATCTGGCTTCAATATTTTGTCGATGAGAGTTCGATAGAGCTAATTAGGTCGGGTCAGTTAAATTAGTAATGAAGCATTTACTCAGCTGATTAATTAAAAACAATTGAACATCGCATTTCTCGATTGTTTAAAAAACAATTCATTTTCTGAAACACCCTGTATGTTTTTTGTTTTCTGTTAAAACTTTAAATTTTAAACAAAAAGCCTGTGATGAATTTTCCTTTCGAATAAAAATTGATTGGATTATTGAATTAAAACTAAAGCAATTTAATAAAATTTAGAAACTTGATTTCTGTATTAATTTATACCTAATAAAGACAATAAGAGACGACAATTTCTTTATAAAAGATGTAAAATTTTTTATTTAAAAATTTCTTTAAAAAAGTTGTAAGCTGTAGCCACGTGTCTGACAGCAGTTTTTCAAAATATTTTACATTATTACGATTTCTCGTTTCCATCAAAACATAAAGCGAATAATTAGGGGTAAGTATGGTATATTATCATGACGTCAATGACAAAGGAAAAATATAGAAAAAAATTCTGTTTCTTTGTAATTATAGCGCAGGTAATCGATATTAAACCGGAGGTCAGTAAATATATTTGTCTCTTATTAAATATCGTTTTTAGTAGATACACTTTTTTATTTGGAACTTCATGATGTATTGATATTTCGACAAAAAAAAACTGCTTGTAAAGGTCGAGATAAAAATAATTTGAATTACTTAACTCTAAATTATTAATGGAAGGATAAATTCCAAAATATCACCCCATTGAAATTATCAAGTAAAAAAGCTTCTAACTAAGTAAATACATAACACATTATTTTTTAACGATTTTTTAAATATTTTAGTACCTCTTTAGTACAGTCAATAAATTTCCATTTTCTATTATTCCATTAATTCTATTTGTTATCTGTAATGACACACCATCTTATGAATTATTTCGAGCAGGTATTAGGTAGGTATATCACTTAAGATAAAATTTTCAATTAGTTAACTACTATCAGTAACTGAACTCCCAGCTGCTATCAAACAGCTTGGAAGTACGTACATAGGTAGGGCAGATATCTCGTTACCTCATTACCGCCTATAAAGCAAGCAAGTAGATTAGCTGTCAGAAATATTGGTTATCTTTGGGGCATAAGGGTAGTTTGACTAACAGATACTTGCTGTGTAAATGATGGGCTCATCAAGACGTTTAATGGGCGGTGAAACATTAAAGGAGGTATCTTGAAGCTACAAATTATAAATGTTTCTACTCAGAGCAACATATTTATATTTAGACATCGTCATGTTTCTTTCTATTACACGGTAACATTAATTGTGTAAAATTCAGTAAGAAGGAATACTTAAAATTTGTATAAGTTGGCAAAGAAAATAATGCGCAAAATATTGGATGTAAATAAAAACTTAAATGCCAATAATTTTTTTTTAACAACGTGGCACGTGGCACGGCGAGTCTGCCGGCTCAGCGAGTCAATCTGGTGAGCATCGATCGGCGCACAATTCACGCGCCGAGCCAGAGGACAGCATTACGAATCTACGTGAGACGAGCCACCACCCCTTCTACTTTGACTCAAAGCCCATGGCGAGTGGCATGGCATGCAACGCGCTAGGCTCGCCGAATCACGCGCTGTGGGAAGCGGCTTTACGGTTACGTGAATATGACAAATTCAAAGTTGATTTTCTTGAATACCATTCAACCGATTTTGTTGTTTGTTTTGCTAAAATGTAGCCTGTTTCTTTTGCTTGAAGTATTTTTTTTGTCATATAAGCTACTTTGAAGTTTATGTCACGGTGATGTCGGTTAAAAAGAAAATTAGATCCAAATTGTTTTCAACTAAAAATTCGTGGTATGATGGAACGGTAATTAAACACAATAGCTGTCCCTCATTCAATTTTTTTGAAAAAAATGTTTGTTGTTGATGACAAATACAAGACATTTTTGAAAATTTGGAAGGTCTAAACTCTGCAACATATTTTTCTTTCAAAAAAATCGAAAGGGGTAATCTGTAGAGCCTCGCCCTATTTTTTAAGAAACTATTTGAAAATATTTATTATTTCGATTTTCGAGAACCCACTTGTATCAACAATAAAATTTAGTGAACTGGAAATAAGTGTACGTACATGAAACAATAGTATTAGCTTAGAATAATACATATGTAATTAATTTTCGTATTCAACGTGTAATAGGGGTTGGAAAACGCTATTATGTCATATGTATGTATGTACGTCTACGATAGAGCTCATTATCTACAATATATAAACAACAAATTAAACGTCAGCTAATCTAACGTCGTATTTGAGACTATACAATACAGTCATGTCGGTAATTACATCCCAAATAATTTCGCATACAGTTGTGGTTGTTACATAGTAAAGGGTTGATTTCCAAATGCATTCTAGCAAATAGTTATTATTGTAGTGTGATAGTTGTAATTAAACGGCGAACTGTGGTAAGTACTTAATTGATATGAAGTTTATGTTGGATAAACCGGTAGATCTTTCAATCATGGGATCTTTGAACACAAATATATGAGTCCACGTATATTGACTACTTTAAAACTCAAATTTATAAATTTCACAGTAATTAGTTAGAGGCATGTGAATACTCAAATCGAATATTGGAATTTTTGAATAATTTGGGTAATCATGGAATGACTAATTCGAGACATTAATTAATAATTAAAATATTAATCGAATAATTATTCAAAAAATATGTAAATAATTTGCCATTGTTTGTTTTCAAAAAACGTCACTATATTTGTTTCTATTCTTCGTACTTATTTTAGAAAAGCTTGTAATAATTCTATTTTCCTAGATGCTTTGTTTCAGCGCCAATATTTGAATTCCACTGTTTTATTTATTTTGTAGTCTACCAAATTCAATTCAATTCCACGCGTGCCAAGAATTCCTTCTTACTGTACATAAACTAATCTTATATAATTATCAAATATTGTTTTTTATATTAAAATGCAGCACCTGTAATACACCCCTTCGATTAAAAAAACTCCTATCATTTAATGTGTGGGGAAGCATTGAACTTTACCTTTCGAATGGCGATAAAATTTCAAGTACTTCAAAATAGCTAAATTGGTAGAAACCCTAAAAGTCCGCTTCTCACGGCGCGTGATTCGGTGAATCTGCCGGCTCATCGAATCAATCTGGCGCGCATCTTTCGGCGAGCCTTTGCCATTCCCACCGAGCCGGCGCTGTCCCATGTTACTTTGACTCGGGAACTGAAAGACTCACCGATCAACGTTTAGTCTTTTCCACGACCCGTGACTAGACTCGCCGAGCAACGCGCCGGCTTAATACATATCGATATTCGAATAATATTTATAAATAAACAACTTTTCTCTTATATTGTTGTAATTTTAAGGAAATTACAGATGTTGCATGGGTACATACATACATACACACATATATAATTATAGTACGTTATAAATACATACACGTATGTCGAATTATAAGATAGGTTGCAGTAGGCCTATTAAACTACTTTTCATTAAATATAAACATATAATAGTCGATGATTTTGAAAAGAGGAAATATCCACTTCTTTTATTTATAAGTATAACAACAATTAGAGTAGCTGCAACTAGAACTTTGTTTTTAATTTACATACAATTACAGTTCGAATAATTGAGCTTTCAGTTACGAAAAAATTTTTGATTGTACATTTAATTTTATTTATAGCAAAAAACGTGATTCTAAAGTATAATAAATAAATAAACAAAAGACACTTTAAAATTTCTTTTTCAGTTATTTATATTCTTAATGATTTTTCGAAATTTTTTTTCAAGTTCTTTAAAAAAAATCCGATTTTGAAACTGAACAGTTGTGTCTCTCGTTATTTTATTTACATTTTTATACTTCAAGTTACAGCGCGGTGTGAGTAGCTTAAAACTAAGAATTATTATTATAAATATATTAATGGTCCGTAATATTTTACATCTTCACGTTTTTGGCTTTCATAAAGTACGATAAGATGTCGATTGGCAATGGAAAAACAATCGTTGAATTCTTCTCAGTTGATATGGTATTTAATGTCTGATAAAAATATCATTTTATATCAAAGAGATTTTTAATTTTATTATTAAACGTCTAACTATATGTATACAAACATGCTATATTTAAAGCAATTTTTTATTTATTTAAGTAGTACAAACGTAATGTCGAACTGGGCCGATCTAAGACGGAAATCCTTAAGTACGCAGTAATGATATTTCCGGTTAACTTCGGCTTAGTTCGACAGCGTTTCGTTCTCATTACCGCGGTAGTTTTTTTATTGAAATTGTTAATTCGCATTATTTATAGTAAATTTTGACAAATAATTGTTTGGTGATACTTTTACCCACCAAAAACCAAATTCTATACTTCTTCTACAGATTAATAAACACAGAATTTTGATTGTTTTTTTATACTTCCACATCTAATAATATTCAAAACACCAGAATTTGGAATTTTACCAAAAGAGTTAGGTTAGGTTGTTCATCACTATTGTAAAAATTTAAATCCTACAGAAAATGTTCTGGAAATCATTTCAATAATTATTTTGCAGTTACAAATTAGTAAGAAAATGTTAAAATAAAACATTCCTTTTTAGAAAATTTCTTAAAATTTCAATAGATTACTGTAAGACGTCCTTTCTTTCTGCTACAATACAATATAATATATTTCTTTTATCCAAATTTTGATTAGTTTTGTGCATTTTTTCGTATGCTTTAATGAGTTAATCACATGAAGTAACATATCATGGAGTACAACATACAAACACGAGTTTTATAAAAAAAAGTTTTTGAAAATACCTAACATTGAATGCTACTAAGGCAGTAGAAACAATTATTGAAAATAAAAATACATTTACAAAAATTAGAAAAAGTATCAAACGTTTTTCGTGCATAAAAATGGAATTAGAAGAATTTAATTTACTATAAATATAATTTGATGATCAGTTACACAACATTATTCATAAAATTATTTAAAATATATATTATATTATAGAACCATCGCTTGAAAATGATTATTATTCTTTTAATTTATAAATATACTTTTTATAAGTTGTTTTTATAAACGTCTATTTATTGTGGTTCCGATATTAAGTATATAGATTGTCTCGTGTTGTTCTGGGTATTTGCATAAAGCGACGTAAAATCATGCATGTTCAAAGCAGCAACCCTTATCCATATGTAAAACAAGTTGGCATTATTAATAAACAATTTAGTGCACAAAACATTATTTCAAAAATTAATGAAATATAAATATTAAAGTACAGAAGTGACAGTTAATTCTTGATTTACTTTTTCTTACTATTACATCCTGGGTCACTAAATCAGTGACGTCACTTCAACAAGGAGGATTTCGAAAAAAGATAAAACGTTGAAATTTTTTAACAGAAGAAATTGACAATTGACCTGTTTTCTTTCTAAACTAAACTAAAACAGTTCCCTGCGAGGACTCCCATTCATTACATAACGAATCAGCACTCTGGCCTTCTATTACAATGGTAACCCTCAAACTCAGAACCAAATAAGGTTCTTTACCGAAATGTTTTACGTATGGTAAATGTAAGACATGCCGTCTACTGCTTCAGTACATCATGCAAAGCAGGTGGTGCAGTCTTTAAAATTAAAATTTGACGTAATTCTCAAAAAAAAAATAATAAAGGACATCTAAAACATACATACAAGGTAGATTCACAAAGTAAGGGTAGTTTAATTATCCAAAGTAACCTTTCAAAGACCTAACCTAACCTAACCTATTTTTCCATATAATCGCAACTATTCTTCCTATCGAATCACTTCTTTAACCGCTAACCATAGAAGTTCTCCACCAAGGAACTAACCAAAGTCATAGTGACGATCTTGAGGTCCTCGTCGTTCATAAAGTAAAATAAAGAAGAGGTAGAGGTCAAGGTGGAGATGGTAAGGTGGATGGTCCAAAATCCAAAAAGTTTCCAGCAAATATCTTGGAAATTTATTAGGAACTTTTGGACCACCTCCAAATATTGACTTGCTGGAAATTACTTTAAAGGCCGCCACTGTGAATTGATTCAATTCCGAGGTGGACAATTCTGTATCGAGGGGTTAATGAAGCTCGAGCGGTGGTCCGAAAACTACCCTAATTAATGATTTGTCAGAAAAAAAACACTTCTGAAGACGCGTTTTTAGAAGACAAATAGTTTCCCTATATACAGTTCATTAACAGGAAGTGAAGAAAAAAAATTAACACACAAACATTAATATTTCACTAAACGTTGTATAAGCACCGCAGGGAATTTTTCATTTGCGCAAATAAATTATACTAAAACAATTTTAGATTCGAATTAAGCATTTAATGAGCAATTTTTTGAGAAAACTCGTTGTTTCCCACGATTGCATGAAAGCTCGGTTACAAAATTTTATATTTATTTAAAAAAAATATTACTTCATTTCATCTAAATTTTAGCTCTTAAAGCAAATTAAGAATGTAGTAGGTAATTATCTTCAGAAGCGTCTACTAAAAGACCTTTTAATTATTTATTAATGTACAGGACAAGGACTTAAAACAGAAAGTATCGTTGGAGATAATTAACAAGCCACTTATGATGTAATTTTAAAGAAAAACGAATACCTAAGTAGCTTCCAACTTTGTAAGTAGAAATCTTACGACATTAAAATTTCCTGGAGCAATTAAAAGGCACAACCTCATAAAATTTGTAAGAATTACACCTGTGGCGTAAGTTTTATGAATCTTTTTCTAGTAACTCAAAATATTTTCAAGCAATTAATAACATTATAAAAATTGTTTTTTACAAATCCAGCAGATCTAGTAGATTTATTAGAGCTAAACTTTTTTATAATTAAAGGAAATTAGATAGAAAAATTTATGGAAAACTGTGATATCAACGTGTGATTTTTTTTAATTGCTATAGATATAAATGTTACCTATTTTCTGAATTTTCCGAAATTCCTGTCTACACTAAAAAATGTTATGGTCCACGCCTAAAGATTTTAAAAAACTTCATCAAACATAACCAAAACTTATTTTAATTTAAATGAAGATCGAACTAAATAAGTTAGGTACGAAAGAAGTTCAGCTCTATTTAATTCATTATTTTTCCTTTTTGAATCTCTTTTCGTGTATTTTGCAATAAGCTTTGTGACGTATATATAAACATAGAAAAATGAAAGGTGAGCATGCAAATGAAAAAAGCGTCAAAACTTGTCTCAGTCCCACAAGTAATCTTTAGAGTGCCTCTTACCTGTAAATAACGTAGTTGAAGTGCAGCTGGAGAATCACCGATTACTTCGGATGCCTCCCTCAGAGCCCTGGACGCCTTCTGTTCACCCTCAGCAGCAATCACTTTAGCTCTTGCTTCACGAGCAGCTTCAGCTTCAGCTGCCATGGCTCGCTGTAACTGAACCGGCAAACGAACGTCTTTTCTGTAACAATTATTAATAAAATAACCCAAACGAAATTTTTACCTCGAACTCATTTTAAATTTTGTAAGCCAAAAATTTTATCAGAAAAATCATTGCGACGAATTCACAAAATCTACAACGCGTTCTATACCAATGAACGAATTATTATAAATGTATAAACAATTTGTGTATCAAACTTGAGCCTTCTTGAGTTTCATTCTCATAAAATATTTAATCAAAACTCAAAACAAATTGCTAGGGAGTTTCCAGAGAATCGAACTCATAATAAAGATATTACTACTGTAGTAGAAAAGCAATAAATCCACCAACTTTGTCGTGTAGCTAACTTATGAGAGCAGAGGGAATCTTAATGTTGAAATTACAGTATTAGTATACGTACAACAGTTTAAAACCCAGGGGATCCGACATGATTTCGGCGAGAAAATAAATTGATAATGTTCGTATTTTGGATTTATATTGAGGTGGATTATCATAATATTAAAAGCCAAATTCTACTAAGACTTTGTGAAACTTGATGTAAATTAAAGGAACATTGTACTCTTGATAATGGTCTTTGAATCGAAACAATATTTAATAAAATTTAGTGATACAATCCAGTATTTTTCTAAATTAAGTGATTCATATGACATTCAAGAAAGCTAACTGTTTTCTGATTTATTAGAATGAAGGTATCAAAGGTTATTATTTATTATTAATTAAATAAGCCCCGACTCGCCGAGTCAATTTGACCCGAACCTATGGCGAGCTTTGGCCGTTCCAGTGACGCCTAATCCACACGTCGAGCTTGGGAAAAGCATGCCACACGCCAGACAAAGCACCACGCGCAGTGGAAATCCGGCTTTAGAAAGTTCAAATATGTCTACTAAACACTTTTTTCCGATTTCATACGAAAGCGTGACAGCCCACCCTAACTCACAATCCCCAAAACCATTTGTTGCAATGAGCTTTAAGTAATTTGTTTTATGACTTGATGATAAAACCGTTTTATAATCACGCAAAAAAATGATAAATAAAACAATGGAATAGTTTCACCAATTTAAATTTATTGTACTCAACAATATTGTTTCGATCTATGTGATCATTATCAAGAGTATATTGTTACAATATACTCTTGATAATGATCACATAGATCGAAACAATATTGTTGAGTACAATAAATTTAAATTGGTGAAACTATTCCATTGTTTTATTTATCATTTTTTTGCGTGTAATTCATTATGTTTCACAATAAGTGCACCCTCGAAAGTTTAAATACGTTTTATAATCATTTTTACAACGTCCATTCTAAAATTTTATATGGTAGTTATTGTACATTACCAAATAATCATGAAGGGATTGCAGAATTTATTAACCAATATTGTTGGTAACAACTGGAATTATGTACTATTTATAAGCACAAAGCAATCTACACGATTTTATGCCAAAAAATTAGCATAAATCCGCATTCTTTTATATTTCCAATTTCCATTTTGTCGATTTCAACTGTACAACTACATATGCAGACAGAAATTTCCTCGACATTAAAACTTTTTGCAAATATTTTAATGCTTAACGCTCGTAAAATTTCAAAAATAGATGCAGATATAACTACATCATTACAGTGGCGTCCAATATTATTTCAAAATATTTGAATGCATAAAAAATTAATGGAACCGAAACGATTAATCTTTAATAAAAGTGTAAATGAAAATGGTCCCCCTTGGTCGAAATCCTCTTTATGTTAAAAACTCTGAAACTGAAACCCATTTAGGGATTTAGAATTTTCTTCTTATTATAAACTTTCTGTAGAATTAATTTAATTAAAAATGATTACTGAAAATAAGGGATTTTGAATTCCTACTCGTTTAAATTAAAGTCTGCATTATATGAAAGTGGATTATGTAAGGGTATATATGTATACAACAATGTGGCGCAGAATTTGTAGAAACTGCTGCCTCAAGTAAGAAAGACTGAAATATAGTGACAAATGTTCCCGGGTTTCTGACAAATGAAAGGAACATCGTCAAAACAAAAGCCCAAGTCAAACTTTGACAGTTTTAGTTTGTCAGTTCAGCGAGTTCAGCAGAGCAGTAACAAGGGAAAACATATTACTTAAAATTAACCTCAACAACAATATAAATTACTTCACTGTTTTGGCAATTTTAACGAGAGGAACTTTGTATTGTCTTTTTTACTTTTCAAGTAAATAACTACCACACAGTTCAACGCCTTAAATTAATTGATTGAGAAATTCAACTCAACACAACCAATATCTAGTTCTACAGTCGTTTTAAATTGCTTTATACACGGTTTCTTCGTAAAGTAGTGGGACTGGCCGTTGCGCGGTGCATCGGTCGGCATTAGGCAAGAGGGTTTATGGCAGAGAAGTGCACAATGAGGCACAAACGTGCGAACTCTGACACAATAAGAACCACGTGTGACTCTAAACCTGTTCATGGCAGAAAGGTCTATTAATTTCATTGACTAGCGTCTCTATTTTACAGACAGAACCCTGTAGATTCTAGAATTTTATTGAAACACGTACCAAACACGTACCAATACGTTATTACCTTTTCAATTTGAATACATTTTACCCTGCATTAGAATCAACTCAATAACATGATTTTCCAAATATCTCTTCAAAATATATCTACCATTTTTGTACAAAATTGCGATTTATTACACAACGAACTCAAAATAAGATTGACTATAAATATGTTGGTGCCTTCGTAAGGTCACGTTACATAAAATAAACAAATTGTTTCGGTCTTTTTATTTTGTAAATCACAACAGAATCAAAAATTGGAAAAAAATTCTGAACTTTATGACAAATGTTTTTCTCTTCAGCTGTAAATATCATATAGGAGTTTCTTCTTTTAACCTTTCTAAAGAGATGTGAAAAATGGCAAGTGCATTTTCCAAGCCAAGTATAAAATAAATCCTTTCAAGTAGAATCGTGTGCTGCAACTGACTGCAAGCCATTCGTGCAATTTAGTTTGACTTAAAAAGATTTGAGAATTGATCAAAAGTGAAAAGGATGAAGTTGCCTCAAGCTCACTCAAAGACACTGAACAGGCCAGACATTTTCACAATGAAATTACAGATAGAATATATAACAGTTGTGAGTAGTCTTGGACAAAAATAACGATAAATCGATAACTATAAATGAGAAAGACCCATGATGGTTTTTGACCTTCCACTTCGTCAGCAAGTCAAAATTTATAAGAAGCATTACAAAAATTAGATAAAAGAATTTAGTAATTCTCGGACATTGTTTTTTAAGCTATTGCATAGATTTCATCGCGGGCTTTGAGCGCGGCGACCGAATCAAGAAATTTCGTAACGAAAAAAACCTAACACCCCCCACTCCGACCGGCAGAGCGGTGCGGGGTGTGCGTACGACTAGATGTATGCGTGTAGACTGTACGAAGCTCGCACAGATCGAGACGAGCCTTCATTCCCATCAACATCTCCACCATCGGTCAACCTTACTTTCAAATCACCAAAAAAATCGTGAAACGACTTTGTAAAGCATTGTTTTGAAACAAATTGTTTATATCTATTATTGAGTATTATTAGGTATCAATCGAAAAATCAATTTTTTGTAAATTTCTTTTTTTAATTCATTCGTTTTTCCATGTTGATTACGAAAAAAAAATTACGTAAGTAATCCGAAATCGTGAAAAAGTTTTTTTTTTAGCATTTAAAGTCAACTATTGAAAATATTGACTTTCTTTTTAATTCTTGCGAAACATTGGGCGTAATATAGAATAATTTCAAAAACAACTCATGCGGATTAGCCCTTCTTACAGTTTTTTACTATATTAGTACTTACCAAAAAAATTTTTGTTTCTCTCATTTAAGAGGTAAAATTAAAAAAAAAATCAGTCGTTTCTTATTTCAGGACCACTTATTTTAAGTAAAAAAACAAAACAATTACCATCGACTAAAATCTAAAATATTCATTACTCAACAAATATTTTCATTTTTAATTAGTAATAATTAATAATTACTAAGTACCAGATAGGTTTAGGGTTTATTAGGGTATAATCATATTTTTTGACTATCCACCCATCATATAAGTATATATTTAGAGCATGCATATTGGAATCTTGACTTACATTTCAACCCTTTCAACGTTGATTCCCCACGATTCGGTGGCCTCATCCAATAGCGATTTCATATGTTTAGAAATGCTTTCACGTTCGCTGAGAATCTCATGTAATGGGCGCTGGCCCATTATATTGCGTAGGGTCGTTTGTGCCAACAGTCGAGTGGAGTGATGAGCATTTTCGACGTTTGCAATCGAAACCGTAGCATTTGAGACGCGATAATACACCACCGCATCCACCGACACCGTCACGCTGTCCTTTGTCAACACCTGAAACAACGAAAATATTTACTCACAATTAGTAACGAAACCGTTTCCCTTCAGCAATTTCCTTAAAAAGCACTACTACAGCTTCGCATCGTATTTATTACGATTTAATTTAATTCCATATCTTTTAACGATTAACCTTTCAAAAAAAAAAAAAAAAACTTTACAAAATAGAGTATAACCTAGTTTCAAAGAGATTTTTTAACACAAAAAAGTCTATATCTATTACAGAGCATATTTTCAATAGTTAGTTTCAAAAATTTTAGAAACGTAATGCTTTGGCAGAGAAGTAGTCCTGAGGGATCAAGCAAATATTTTTGGGGGATATCCTTAGATATATTGAAGAATATGGGCACTAAATACATTTGAAAGATTCTCCTAGTTAACACCCTTAAAAAGGCCCTAAACAATAATAAAATATATTGTCAAAAAATCTTTATTTTGCTGTCAGGGGTAAAAGTAATATTAACCCAGGCAGAGGTACCAAAAATTAAATAAGTTAATAATTGTTGATTGTATAATAAATAATAAATAAATAAAAGACGCAGTCATGTTGATAATGATTTAAGGGAAATTGTGTTGCAAAACTCTTATTCATTTATTCTTCTAACCATAATTTTAAAATTCCACAATTTTGATGAATGATAGGCTTTCTCAAAATTTATTAGCGTAGGTCAATATTACATTAACCCCTGATGAAACCCAACAATTAGGGCGAAACGTCTTTTGGAAAAATAAAGACGTTTTGACCACATCTCTTATTATTTTTTTATGACTTTAATTATTTATTTAAATATGTTTGTAAAATAATTTCACAGTTTATGACACCGATATATAGGGAACCTTTGTACTTACACAATTTCAAGTTTTCTGACTCGATATCTACATCAAAGTTTGGATCCATTTTTGACCCATTTAATTTAAGAAATTCCCTCTTAGTGCTGCCTAATACATTGTATAAAGAATACCTGTGCGAATTTTCAGGTCATTAGACTAATGTATCCTGGATGGTAACTGATTTTAGTTATTAGTTATTATCGACAACAAAAAAGCATTCATTCATGGATTCATGGAATATATCCATAAATCGATCACTACTAATACGTAAGTAGTTAGCAGTTGCTAGGTACTATTTTAATTATATATACCCATAATTATCGAATATATTGAACTATCAATAATTATTAGTTATTGTTATCGATATTTGATTCTAAATCTAGTTCAGGTAAAAATTTCAGATCAGCTCTAGTTAGTCCTGGGTGATAACTGATTTTAGTTATCAGTTACAAATAACAAAAAAGATCGATAAAGGTATCGAATATATCCATAAATCGATAATTATCGACAGTTACCAATTGCTAATATTGTTATCGATATGTTACTGATATCTAACTATCGATCAGTTCAATTTTTTGTTACCGATATTTCTTAGCAGGATTGGTTCAGGTTCAGACTTCGGATGAGCTCTATGGTTAGTCCTGGACTAATCGATAATTGTCAATAGTTATCAGTTGCTTTCATGGTTATCGATACATTGATAATACGATTATCTATCGCTATCGATATATCGATATTTTATCCAGGACTAGCCCACTAAAGACCCATGGGTTTGGGGTGGAGGCTGATATATAGGTCAATTATTAGTTTACCCTCTAATCTACATATACATATAATATTCCTGGGATATAACAGTCCATATACAATGTCTTTTGCACCGATCGTTTTGAGGAAAATTACACGAGCTGAGTACTAAAACATGACATAATAAGTTGCTCTTTCCTACAGGAACTAAGTGTTTTCATTGTAAGTCGGTTTCCACCGCAGCTCTGGTCATTAATCATCCACCCCTACAGTACTAAATGTATAGTTAATGTGTTGTCTCTCGAAAAAAAAAACCTGACTGACATCAAAACCCAAAGAGTTATTCTTCCACGTGACAGACATCTTCCACGATTGATTGTTCTAAAAGCACATACCTATCCCCATGAATTTTTAATTTTGGGTCAGTGTTTACTATTTACTTACTACTTTTATATTAGATATATATCTAAAATAGAAAATAGTCAAATAATTTTGTTATCCCAAAACTCCATAAAGTATCTACTCTTTCTTCGCCTCCAAGAAACATTTTTTTTTTTTTTAATTAGTAATAATCCCCTAAATCACAACAAAAAAATACGTCTTATACGTCAAATAGATTTGACCAAAAATATATAATACTTTCTGATGGATATTTAAAGCTAATAAATTACTGGAAAGTAGGTATTCTTTTTTTTTTTAATCAATAAAACCTACCCCTCGAAACTGTTCATTACTTTTACGTAGCTTCACTAAAATTGGAATATTGTTTGCTCTTCGTTGGATTAATATTTACACATTCAATCGAAAACGTATTGGATTGATTCACAGGTGAATTCGGTGCAGGAACTAAACGAATTTCCTATTTATCCTGCGATAAGAATGTTTCACTCCTTTCGCTGAAAAAATACCTAATCTGCTGGCAAAAAAAACATTATCCTTCTGCCTCTCGATTTTCGATTTGTATTTTCCAAACGAGCAAATAACAGACGATTTTATCTTTCTGTTCGGTTTATACCCATAACGCAACCGTTAGCGCCAGTTACAGCAACCCTCAAGCGATAGCAATTTGTTTAAAAAAGCTACCCGAAACGATCACAATCCGAGCAGTCAATTTTGCAAAATTACACGTTTGGTCGCGATATTATGAAAATAAAATGAAGGCCAAATGCAATTTTTTCTGTAAAACATCCGGCTTTTACATGCAACTCTATTTACGTAACACTTATTGTGAATTTCCAAAAATATCGTGCGAGGTACATAGGCTAAAGTGGGAGATCAGTTAGGAAAAAGCTTAAAGAACATGTATATAGGAAGTATAAAAAAGAAAATATTAAGTACTAAAATTCCTGTACATTACGTAATTAATAATCATAAATTGGTTATTATTTTTAAATTTAAATACAATTTATAATTAAAAAGAAAAAATTAAACCTTTTAGAAACTTCCATAACTTAAAGAGAAGACACAAAAAACTGTTTTGCTATAAAAAAAAAAACATTTAGTGGACGAAACAACAAAATATTGATATGAGTGGAGTTACAATTAATAATAAAATTGGAGACGCAAAAATTTAAGAAAGTCCAATCGAATAAGTTTACTCACAACAACTTAAATTGAAAAAATTTTCCCTATCAAAACTTACACTCCAGATTCTTAAAAATTTTGCGAAGTTTAGTATTATGAAAACGAGCTTTAGAATATAAAGTGAATAATGAATCACATTTAAGCTCATTTTTTAAGGACCTTCCAACGATCAACACTTTACCATAAAATATATAATAGAATATCTAACACCTAGGCTGATTTAAAGCCCAAGTACAACCTAACCTAACCTAACCTAACCTAACCTAACCTAACCTAACCTAACCTAACCTAACCCATTACGAATTCGTATCAGGATCACAATTTTTCCCTTTTTTCCTTGAATGAAGATAAAGATTGTGCGGTAGGACTAAACTCCCCTTGAAGTGGTAGAAATTATTCTAAAAATTTCGTAGTCCAAAAAGATTACCTACTGTTCAATCTTTCAATTTTTTAAAAATATTAACAAAAAAAAATACAAAAATCCTTTCAAAACATCGAGTGATATAATTAATTCATCTAAATGAACAATCTATCAGAAATAACAATTCAAATTATAGACAAAGAAATTATTTTTCTTTATTTAACGACTTAGTGTACCATTGGTTTGAGTTTTTTCTATTCAGGCCAAAAAAATATACAGGGTGGATCATTTTTAATCTTTCTCTGAGAACAAACTGAAAATGAAAACTTAAAATTGTAGAGACCAATAAAACTGTAGGATTTGAGAGGGACATTAAATTAGCTGCCTTTTTCAATATTATTTTAATGTCAAGTAGATTTTCTTAAACGGATAGCTAATTTTAAACGTTCCACTATTTTATATATAGACGTCAAAGGCCATTCCGAGGTAATTTCAAAATTAAAAAATCATAATAAACCTGTAACCACTGGCCTTCGTTTTCGAATTACAATGGTCCTCCCTGTATATACAATTTTTTTTTTTAAAGAAAAAACATTTCTGTAACATGCCTTTTGCCATTTTGTTATTTTTCATTTTTTTGGCCAAAAATTTGAAACATTCTGCATAAGCCTCATATTAATGCATATGTAGGTATGCAGCATCGATTTTCTCCAGGACCGGCGCTAGAATAATTTATACCAGCGGAGATAAACCGTTTCTCTTCTCCTGCTAGAAATATATTGTTATATCTCTTCTTGTTTTAATACTACCCCAGCTAAAAGTTTTAAAAGTTTCCAACAGGTAGGTATTATGTACCTACCTCCAGAAACGTAAGCTCTGAGAGTAGTTCAACAAATAAATTAAAAACAAAATTGGTTTTCAACACAAACAAAGCTTTACACGTAACACACACAACATGCAATAAAAATAATTAAACCTTTCACATAATTAGGCTTTGAATTACATTAATTGACACACAACTAACCTCTTGAGGGGGAATATCATAAGTTCTCGTACGGAGATCAACTCTAGCATATGCATCGATACAAGGCAGAATAAAGAATATCCCTGTAAGAAAAGAAAACGCCATGAGAATAATCCCAATACCCTTCACTCAAAAATTAACACTAATTCTATATAATATAATAGTTAATAAAATTAATGTTCAAAATTTAGTTTCAATAAAGATTTTTGAGCTTTTAAATCCATCACTTCAAACCACAACAGAGGCAATTGGATGGTTGGGTTAGGTTAGATTAGGATGGGTTGAAATTATCTAAGAATCTCAATTAAATAGGCACCAGAAGGACCATAACTACTTGTTTAACCCAGTAATAATTCCTGAGGATGCTGCTTATAACTGGGTGGAAAAGTTGGAAGAGCAAACCCAACCTAGACCTCACCTAGGGCAGGACAGTGAGTGATCTTAAGAGTGGGGGTACAATGTTTCAACTGGCTTGGGGTGGACTAAATTCGTTGATCTTCCACCATCTAGTGCGTTCTTAAACTGCGCACATCATTTGTATATGATTCGCCCACTACTTTTCCTAATTTAGGAGGGGCAAACAGCAATAATATGCGTTCACTCTTATTTCGTATTGCACGGAAGAACGTTAATTGTCGAATGTCGAATAATATTTAGATGCTATAAATTATAAATGCATAAATAAAATTATTAATACTAAGTCAAAAACTTATAACGAATATCCACTGATGTAGGGAAAGAAGTTTTAAGACTACTCCCATCAAACCCGGAAGTAATAATTTCCTTCGAAAGGACACTGGCCGTGAAAGCCTACGCTATTTCCCTCATGATCATAAACTTATTTGAATTTATTTTCATACCCAACAAATGTGTACGTAAGACAAACAACCCTTTATTCTCATAACCCTCAAACCAGAATAAACACGTAAAACGTGAGAAGAAGTTTTTATGTCCAAAATTCAATTTTCGTACGAGTCGACAAACGCACAAAATTCACCTCAAAGGTATTTTAATGTTTGATAGCCTTTTTTTAAATTGCTCTAAAACTTTTAAAAGCACCTGAAAATATACGGTTTTTCTTCTAACGTTTACCAAACCTAAATCCATGAAAGCCTAGAAAAAACAGTCCTCTTATTTTATTTAATTATAATTAAATATTTAATTATTATAATTAGGTAATTGAATAGGATTTTTTTTATCAAACTATAAGGTAGAGATATCCCAATATTTTTTAAAACTGACATGAGGACCAACAAAGAAATAAAAGGAGAGCAAAATGCACAAGGTGAAAACGAGTTGGTGTAATCCAAACACGGTGCTTTGTGGTACTTCCAATTAATTAGGGGGAAGAAGTCAAGTTGACCTCAAATTTTACGAAGTAAAGAAAAGAGGCAACGAAGGGCAAAACCTGTATTTTCTACGGGATCGGATCTTTTTTTTGGGGAATTCAAAGAGAGCTGCGAATAATAGACTTCTTGTTCCGCAAGAACACACGCACAATACGAACAAAGCACCGTATTTTTTATACGTCACGTCGTTTGCAGATAAATTGCTGCAGAAATCCACGTTCATGAAATATAGATCAAATAATAAATACTAGTATTTTTTTTTTTTTGACAAGTCAAAATAACCTGACATATTTCTTTTTGTATAAAGAAATTGTTATTCTTTTTTCTGTGCCACAGATGGATCATACGTTCAGAAATCTTTTGTTAGCTCATGAGCTGAACAGTTTACGTCTTTATAAAAAAAAATCACTTCTATGCAAAAAATCAAAATACATCAGAAAAAAAGTTTAGTATAAATATTTACGCATATCTAAATCTTTTAGAATTGTAACAACCCCCTCAGAAGCTGGTAAAAATTATCAAAAATATCAGACTGAAAATTAAAATTTTGAGAGAACTTTGACTACCAAAGTTATGTCGATATACCTTTGAAATAAGTAGAATACTAGAAATCGATATTTATGTTTCAAACTCCTGGTTTCCCGTAGGTAACTTCCAATCAGTTTTTGTTTCATCAATTAAGTAAAGCCAATCTGAAATCTAAATCAGCTATCGGAAAACTAGTTTGGCTACAATTTGATCGCTTTTCCAAGACATTAACCATCGACCCAGAGCCTCTGTTAGAAATGTACTTGAGAATTAGAATATATTTGTTTCAAATTTGCTAGATTACGTATTAACTGTTCGTTTCAAGTTGACATATTAATGAATAATAAACAGGATGTCAGTCAAACAGAGTTTCCCCTCAAATTTCATCTAATTAAATTTTCATGTCACTGATGGTCTTAACTAACATTCCTTTTGCGTCTCTCCTTATCGCACAAAAAAAATATTTTCGCTTGTTTAACGCATTTATCGTCTTAGGATTGAGTTCAAAAGTTTTTCAAATATATTTTTATAGGTCCCTTAATCTAACGCCTTTTCTGGAAATTTTTGAGAGGATACTATTGTTTCTCTTAAACGAAGGTCTACCCCAAAAACTGTTCATTTAGGGGCTGAAAAGCTGAAGACCCTGAAAGCTTTGATTAGAAACACTTTTCTAGCAACAATATCACCACAAACACCAAGTGATAGAAAGTTGATTCACTGCTGAATTATTTCTAACTTTAACCCCCCACCTACCCTTCAGGATCAGAAAAGCCAAAACTCGGGTTTTATCTACGATTAATATAATTATTTCTTTATCTTAAGTGTTTCAGACATACGATTTCACTTCGGGCTCCAAATGCAAAATAAGTTGTTGAGACGAAATTAAATAGTTTATTTAGCTGATCTTTGCTTGCATCAAACCCTCAAATCCTTTGAATGTAAAATAGAAACTTGGATAGAGTGGCAGGGGGCGATGTTTCCTATTAATTTTTTTGAATTCGGTGATTTATTGAATATCAATCCATATCAATAAATGCTAAAGCTTGAAGTATTAAAAATTTCATATCTAAATTGTTGATCAATCTGATTATAAATATTCAAAGAAGCTAGAAAAAAGTCCTTTCCACGGAATCCTCCCTTTCTTAAAAGCGTGGATCTACCCCCAAAGCAAATTCAATAAGGAATGTCATACATTCCTTTCAAACATACGTATCAATAGAAATAGGTGCTTGAAATCCATTCATAGTTCACATTTGACATTACACGAAACACGACATGCGAGAACAGAGGTTTTGCGAGTCCATAGTTAAAATTCCAAACTAGTAAGTGGTTAGGGTATTACAATTTCACTGCTACAAACTCACAGACTGCTTTTGTCATTGTGTCATTGTTTGGATTGTGCGACTCAATAAAGAAAGTCAGGTTATTTTATATTTCTTTTAAACTGATGAAGACGTCGTACTGTGCAACAAA
Source organism: Agrilus cyanescens (assembly GCA_947389935.1). Lineage (NCBI taxonomy): Eukaryota > Metazoa > Arthropoda > Insecta > Coleoptera > Buprestidae > Agrilus > Agrilus cyanescens. The sequence goes on along the minus strand of OX376711.1, from coordinate 3,966,704 downwards.
AAATAAAACTAATGCAAGAAGTTGGTTTTGTATTCGTACTTATATCAGCGTCCATGAAGTTTTGTTTTAAACTATTTGATTATGCCCAAATTTAATTTTTCATAATACCTAAATCTCCAGAGTCAAAATTTCAAACAAAAAAGCAATATTCTGTCTACAGAAACAAATAATTTAAAAAACATAATGTTGTGACGAATCATTAACGTAGTGATAAGCAAAATTAGTCTAGGTCTTGCAGTGTTGGTCATGGTCTTACCAAGAATAGTATCACTTCAACAAGACCAATGCCAAAACCCCATCTGTATAAATTAAGATCAAGACCATGACTTAACTTTGCAAGACCAAAACTTATTTGCTCAAGACCAACATTCATAACAAGTCTTATTGTTGAAAATAATTAATGAACCCCCAGGAGAATTTAGAGAAAGTGTTACCAAAACAATACAATACTGCGATTTAATTGGAACTTTCGTGGTAGAAAATTAAGGGTGAAAATTATTTTCCGGTGAGTTTTTCACGAATAAATAAATATTTTTCTAAATTAAGGTTGCATAGGTATTACAGTTTTTTCTTATGAGACTTATTTTTAAGTATTTTCGTTAAAATCGCTTGCATGTCCAATTTATTCCACTATAGAAATTGTTTACATTCAGCGTACTTGAAGATGTTTAAACAATATGTTTTATTGCAGTAAATTATCCCCACGTTTGTAGTACAATTTAAAAGTCCACTAGATTTTTTTTTATAGTAAATTGTTTTAGAGTTTTTAAAATTTTGTATTCCAAATACTACAGCATTGTATACTTAATCAAAAAATCCTTCTACAGATCTCTTCTAAACTATTATTGGAATGCATTCTTTACATATAATTGTATAAATTTGTAATTATTTAAATTAAAAAATTAATACAAGCGTAACTGTTTGCCGCAACAATTATCCAATTCGTAAGTATATATAGCCGACCCGCTCGTTAGTCTGTCGGTAATAACAGTCGTTAGATGAAAGCTGTTCTGCCTAGACGTGAGATGAGGGTACCTATATGTTTGCGTCCAGGATGGCAATAGGACAGGCTGGATAAACGACTGATAAGTCCGGCGTCTATTACCCCCGTATTTCCATATTGTGTCATGTTTCATCGGTTAATCGTCGGGTCCGACTTCTCAGGTCTTGTTCTTCAGGACGAGCTGAGAGGTCGGGCTATCTCGGCGATTAATCGGTGATTGTAGACCAGTGTGTAAATGCGGGTTTTTGCACTTTTTAACTTAAAAGCTTATTTTGAGCAAATTTATTGAACTACTTAATATTTTATTTATTATTTTTAATAAATAAAAAACTTCATTTTCGTTTTGAAAAACTAAAACAGGAATTGTATTAGGTAGGTACGTAACTTATGTATACCTCTATTTATTTATTATTCCATAAATTTTTCACGATTAGGGACTAGAAAACCCGAAAAACTCAGCGAAGTGCATAACTTTCTAACTTTCGGCAATGTAACTTAAACGTAAGAAATATTTTCAATGTGAACTTTGTTGAATAGATGATTTACTGCTTTGAACATTATAAAAACTTCCACATTATTTAGATAGTAGCTTTATCTTCATGCTCTAACTTATTATGATGGTACAGACTGAATTTTTTTAAATTCCTTTAATTAATTACTATTATTATGTTCATGGGTGCAATGAATAGTTAGTTTCGTCCAGGCGTTTCATCAGTAACTGCAGCCGATGTTTTCTTTTCATCACTTTTAATTTACATTTTATTATACAATATATTATCTTACACAAAAAATTGAAACGGGGCTTTTTATTATGGCCCAGGCAATCAAAATTTTTATTTTATTTAGCAACTTCTTTACTATTAATTTCAATGTTTCTGCCACTCGTGTATAATTGCTTAAAATCCAAAACATGATTGATGCAAAATCAAAAACAAGACTTGGCTGACCATGACCAAGACTGAGATTATGTTTGCAAGACCAAGACTCGATTCTGAATGACCAAGACATATTTATGCAAGACCAAGACCTTTTGAAGAAGAAATCAATGAGATTAGAGACACGAAGGGCTAGTTAGAGACTTCTGACAGGTGCAGAAAGAGGCCGCAGGACTTAGGTTAGATTACTGTTCGCAAATGATTATAAATATACCAGGAATGTGAAGATTAGCTCAGATTGAGAAGAAGTAAAGGTAGATGTCCACCAGTCAGTTTTTAGACTGACGGTTTTATACCTAATAGTAAGAATAATAATAGCAACAATAACAGTATAAGTAATTAAATTAGAATTACTATTAAGTAATTTATATTATATCATAGTAAACAACATATAAAATAACCCTAATGAATTTGGAGACGCAGATGGAATACGAGGAGAGACAATTTTTATTACCTACATCGTTAAAAGTTGGAGTAACGAGTTAACATAAGTTAAGCAATAAACTTAATGTCAAAAGACATCAACTTACCTTCCAAAACAGAGTGGCATCGATTGCTGGTTGAGTGCCAGCAAATAATCTAATTACATTTAAGGAAGCGTTTTGCGAAAGCGCCAAGTTTCTGAATCTCTTACAATTATTTAGAGCAAACAGTTTGGCAAACAATTTCTTTTTACGTAAAACTTTGTTTCTTTTGCCAATAATGGTTTAGAAGGTTATTTTTTTGTGTTTGGTTCGAGAAAACCAAACGTACCTTTTTAACAAAATTTTTGGGTTATTAAATTAAAAACTTAAAAGAGAATTTTCAAAAAAAAATCTGTTGTTGTTCCTTATGCAGTTAGGTACAGTAAAAATTTTCAACCGAGACTCGAATTCAGTCAGATGTAGGAAAACAGAAGGGCTATATTATATAACCGACATCCAATGACGTGCAACTTCCCTACCTGTATGCCAATACCTGAATATTTCATAGGCTAGAGTGCCTGCCCCTTTCAACATTGTACCTACCTTCTTAGGACGGTGTTTGCTGGTGCGCATCTAATCGTTAAGTCTCGGTTGAAAAATTTAACACTACTTATTTACTGATTCACAGTATTTTCATATAGTATCTTTCTCAATACATAATTAAACACAATTACTTTGGTGGTCAGAGTTGTTAATTTTTCCAATTTTTTTATTGTTCACGATTTTGAATGTAAAATTTAACATTAGCAGGACGATTTTTAATTTAAGGGTCTAAACGATCACCCAAATTTCAATATTTTTTTTTAGATTTATATATTTTCAAATAGAATAAAATATTATTTACCTGGACCTTTCGCACCACCTGACAATAAACGTCCCAGTCGAAATATGACTGCCCTTTCGTATTCTTGCACCACCTTAAACAAAAAAAAGAAAAATTATTTAATTTTTTGCTAACTTAGATCTGTATTGTCGTCTGTTCATGTGTCACAGCCCTATCATTCCCTTATCTACAATATTTCGACATAAATACATAAATAAATTTTTAAATCTTCCAATTTTCTTTGGTTATCAGTTGCTATTATTGCTATCGGTAATTATCGATATTTTTGCCTAGTACAAATTCGGGTTCAATTAGTTTATGACCTTTATATAGTCCTTTTTTGTCTCCTTTTTTTCTAAATGGATGTTTTTATATATGTACGTAAATATACGTGTATTTATGGATGATGATTATAAAGCTTCATCCCCATAGTAGATCCCATAATCCTGTCCATTTCTGAAGATAGATAATTTGTGATCAGAAGCAGTTAAGGTTATCAGATCCGGTCCATTTGGATCGGATCTAAACCTGAAGTAATTTCCAGTCGGGCACATACAAGACGGTGCGTGTAATATTGCGTACCTACTGTAGCGAACGCGAGCGTGCTGGTGTGCGACCGGGTACGCTTGTATGCGTTGCCGGTCGGCTTGACTAGCCAAGGCCGGTGTCGGCAGTGTGCGTTGTATTTGTGTACATGTTCCGTACCTGCCTTCCAGGAAAGTAATTAAGCAGTTCGCCGAGAACGTAAACAATTCAAATTGTTCCATGATGCTATAAAAGTGGAAAGACGTTCGACAGTGAGTTAATAAGTATATATAAATTGTATTCCTGTACTTAAGTCTTGTAAATAAAATTTAATAAACCCACGAATACTACACTATGTACTAATTTTCTTTCATTTTTTTTTTGTTGTTTTCGCCTTCTTAAATTGCCTCGAGTATAAATTACTAATAATATACGAGTTACTTTTAAGAAACAATTGAATATTAAACAAGATAAATAGTAATAAATAAAGTCAAAAATAAAAGATTAATATCTCAACTTGTCGTATAAGATTACGTTACAGCACAAGCTGATTACTCCTTTTCGAAAAAGACAATTCCTTGGCAATTCTCTCATTTTCCATTAACCGGATACACTTTTAATCGCTTTTACTCTCCAACTTAGAAGAAAAAAGATGTACAGAAGTAGACCTCTATAATTAATTCTCGAAAGCAGAACAGAAACGTTTCGACTGAATTATTGCGGACTTATGCTCGCGAATTTTATCTTGACAGTAAAAAGGAGGGAATTACACAGCAACTTATTTTCCCCCCAACCGTCGGTCCAACGCAAGTTTCAAATTAATGGGGTCACTACATTAACAGCCCTAAGAAGCTATTAGCACTGGTACGGAAAAAAAGCGGAGCTTCGTCAAACCGGCAGAGAAAACAATAAAAAAAAATATTTTTATTATCACCTACAAACCGAAGTACAAAATTATTCGAAATAAAATATAACAGTGAAGCAATTAATTTAAATGATTACAGTTATACATATACACAAAAAAAATATACCAGTCAATTTGTAATCTTACCTTAAAGCAAACTAGTAGAGAAAAAGGCATGGTTAGGATAACCAACATCCACGAGAGAACTACCAGTATTTTCCCACATGTCTTCGCTTCTTCCATGACTTGTTCCGCTGAAACAAACAAAAACCCAAATTAAGGAAATATATATTTGAAATCTTCAGGGCATGACCCTTCATTTGATATATCACATGGTGCAGTTTGCAGAGAACTTTTTCTGTTTTCTAATTTACCCCCAAAAGTGACCCCTAATATTTAAAGTTCCTTATTTACGTTTTACGACCGTGTTGGGGTCACAGAACTTATCATACGTATTTCAAGCTTCAGCTTATTTACAAATTGATTATAAAAAACCGACATACAGACACACAAGTGATATAAAGGTTCCTTTTTTTCATTCTTACGTATGGAACCCTAAAGACAATAATGTATTAAGGACAGATACAAAAATAAATAAAAGAGGAGATATTTTACAAAACTTTGTGACTGATTTACAATTTAATTCAAGTTTAATGGACTCTAGGAAGAATTTTGGTTTGACGCCAATTCCTCACTTAACATTTCAACTGAAAAACCAGGATAACTTGGCAACCAAAAGGATAAAAAAATTACAAATGCATAAGTGGTTATTTCGTTTGGGTGGAAGTGAAGCCCTCCATAGGATTTTTAGATTTGGAACACTAAAGAAATTGAAAATCTAAAAGGAGTAGTTACCCAGTATAGATTTCTTTCACTGAGTCAATTCTTTAAAAAATGTAGGACAGTTATAGAAACTTCATTGTTTTAAAGGACACAATGCTATAGTTTATCACCTGAGCCATTTTCCTTTTCCTAAAGGATAGTTATCAAACTATCAAGTCCAAACTCCAAATCTTTCCGTTCTGTGCATGTGCCTCCATTTTTAACTTTTGGCAGACCACCAAGTTCATAAAACTCAAACACACAAGTTGTGGTTTGAAATATTAATTTAAAGAGTACATATCTGGGGCAAAAGAAGAGACAATACAATTCATATTCTGTGGCCGACTCAATAGATACTGTGACACAAATTTCCTCTTCCGTTTGCGGTTTCTATGAACTGCATGAGAAACACAAATATTTGTACATAATGGAATTGATTTTGGTCCGCAAAATACAAACATTAATTAGTTATTCTCCCGAAGGCGTGTGCTTCCCCGCAGTGGTGGTAGTTTCATAAATGGTCTTCTAGTTATAAAGATAATCAACTGTGGAACAACTGCAGTGGAAGCAACGTAAAACTTTGTATATACAGGGTAAATGTTTCTCGTCGTTTGGGGGCATCGAATTCTCATTAAAAAGTTTATTGAGTTAATGGCTACTGGTGGTTAGGTAGATAATTAAGCCAGTAACAGCATCGTCTGTTGCAATTTAAGTGAAAATCGAAATTAAAAAAGAAAAATATTCTAGTGGGAATAGGAAAGATACCAAAAATAACAGTAGAAAAACTTATCAAGATTTTACTGAACAAAGTAAAGATATTGCTCATTAATTTCCTGATTCTTCAGGACTTCTCTCCAAAATGTAATATATAAAAAGTAACCCTCCAACGAGAAAATAGGGTTAGATATACAATACACTCTGATATCTTGTCTCAAATGAACAACTTAATTTGTTGTCCTTTAGACGAAGTTATTTAGAAGACCCGAAGGGGTAATAGCATCCACGCAGCACGATAAATGTACGAAACCGCAATATCTCCGGCGAATTAAGCATTTAATTTCTTATTTTCCCCCAAAATTGTTCCACTACAGGAAGCAAGGGATTTTCAAATCGTACTCCGCAGAACTTTTGTGGACCACGAAAATTCTAACAAGGTCAAAGAAGCAATGGGAGATAATACAGTATACGTTAACAATGACTGTGAAATGATACGCAGTACAAAGATAGGGGGTTTTCTATTTGTCCTACTTTGTCTCCCTGACCACCTACTACCACCCACTCGTGATAGTGGATTTCCCTGAGCTTGCCAGAGCCTCCCAGCCATATTGAGGAAGTAATGGGTGAAAGTGAGTAACATAAATGTTATTATAAATCGGATTTAAAATCTTCAAGGAGCATTTGGTATGTTAGAGAATGACATTTATGCAATACAATTTTCTAGAAAGTTCTAAAACCTACAGGATTGCCTCAGTGTTCCAAATATTTTAAATTTTTCGAGAGTGACATGAAATTTTAGAGAATGGTCAGGCATTGTCCATATTTTTTTATGATGATTTTAAATATTTGAATATAGATTAGTAGGTTCGAAAATGATCTCGAACTTTCCAAATTTTTGAAAAATGATCTAGAATGTTTCAAATTTTTCAAAAATTATCCGGAATGTTTCAGACTTTTGTTTTGAAAATAGTTCAAATTCTGCTCAGGATGATTTTAATTATTCGAAAAGAATTTGAAGTATCTAAAAATGATCCAGAATATTCCAAATTTTTTAAAAATGGTCCAGATTTTTCCAGTAGATATGATTTTAATATTGGAAAATAATTTGAAATATTCTAAAATGATCTCGAACGTTCCAATTTTTTTTAAAATGTACCAGAATATTTCAGGTATTTCGAAAATGGTCCTCATTTTTCGAGAATGATTTTATATATTGGAAAACAATTTTGATATATTCAAAAATGATCCAGAATGTTTCAGATATGTGTTACGAAAATAGTCCAAATTTTTTCCAGGATGATTTTAATTATTCGAAAAGAATCTGAAGTATTCAAAAATGATCCAGAATGTTCCAAATTTTTTAAAAATGGCCCAGAATGTTTCAGGTATTTCGAAAATGGTCCTAATTTTGCCAGGATGATTTTAAATATTGGCAATAATTTTATATATTTAAAAATGATCTCGAACGTTCCCAATTTTTCAAAAATGATCTAAAATGTTTCAGATATGTCTTACGAAATTGGCCCAGACTTTTCCAGTATGATTATAAATGTTCGAAGATAATTTGAAATATTTGGAAATGATGTCGAACGTTCCAAGTTTTTTAAAAATGGTCCAGAATGTTTCCGATATTTCGAAAATGGTCCAGTTTTCTCCAGGATGTTTCTAAATATTGGAAACTAATTTGATATATACTAAAATGATCTCGAACGTTCCAAATTTTTTAAAAATGGTTCAGCATGTTTCAGGTATTTCGAAAATGGTCCTGATTTTTACAGAATGATTTTAAATATTGGGGAACAATTTGATATATTCACAATGATCTCGAACGTTCTAAATTTTTCAAAAATGGTCCAGAATGTTTCCGATATTTCGAGAATGGTCCAGTTTTCTCCAGGAAGATTTTAAACATTGGAAAATAATTTGAAATATTCAAAAATGATCCAGAATGTTCCAAATTTTTTAAAAATGGCCCAGAATGTTTCAGGTATTTCGAAAATGTGCCGGAATGTTCTAGATTGTTTAAAAATGATCCAGAATGATCGAAGTTTTTCGAAAATAATCCAAAAACGTCGAGAAATGTTGGTACTCTTTCCATCAAGCTTGTGGAGGATTCTTACCCGTACAAAGCCTGCTCATCAGAGAGTTATTTTTTTTCGGCTAAATATTACCCAAAACGTGCACATGACTTTTCTATCACCTTAGTAAATGAAAACGAATCTTTATCTTTAAATAAAAAAAAGAAAGATGTACGAATAGAAAAAACCTACCACGATTATTTCTGAAAAGTTACCCCTTTGGCCTTCCACAGTATTTAACCAAAAACCATATTTACCTCCTGAAGAGCGACCCTACCGTAATCCTGCATACACCGAGATGTAAAAGCAATTTTCCGCAATTTCAACTGGACCATGAATTTAATATTATATTCTGGGACGTACCCACTGCTATCATAGCACGACAGTTAATATTTCATCCTAGTTTGTCCCGGGGGTAACGTTGTTGTGCTCTTAGCGCCTGGGAAGCGTGTCGAAAGTTTTATTTCACTAGAGAGAAGCAGAAAACGCTTTTCACAGTGTTCATGGAAAACTACAAAAATAGGAAATGTGCTTTGCATCTACGTATATAAGTTTAGACTTGTATATTTAGATTATAAATAATAGAATTAGAGTACTCACACAACTACCCTGTTAGCTATTGATGACTAAGGGATCAGTTGAGGTTGTTCAAACCCTTATATTACAAAATGCTCACGAAGAATATTTAATTCTACTTAATTTAATATGCATCTTGAGGTTGAGTTTAAAAAATTTAAATATCCTTTAATCAAAAGTCATGTAGTCAACCTACAGTTTATCATTCTAGATGGCGTTCAATTGGTGTCTGTCGTAGTTTGGAAATCTGTTTATCTATACATGTTACGTGGTAGATATTCTGTCGTAATTGCACTGATGAGAACAAACAAGCTTTCATTCACGATCCAAGTTTGGTAGTTTCATGATCGAGAACATTTTAGTCCATTCGGAATAAAAGGCATGAAAAAGAGTTGCAAATTCTTTCGATGTCACAGAGTTACAATTTAAGGGCGGTAATTTAAAATCAAAAGGGAAGTAAAAAATTTAATGGACGACCTGTGATGTCCTTTGGTTATCTAACTGCTTCAAGATTTTTTATTATATTTGAAGCACTTTTTTTATAACATTAATTTACATTTTTAATCAAATTATAAAATACATTAAATACCAACGACATAATCTACTTTCAAGTGTAACTCGTCATTATCTATTATTATCATTAAATATCTGCTTTAAGGGATGAAAATATTTTAATGAAGTGAAACTTACGTACATAAACATATAATTTAGCGTAGAAACATTTATTTGAAAGTTGCTGCTATATATTTGATATTTCAACAGGAAACCAAAACGTATCTCGTGTGGTCGAAAACCATTAAGGGGTTGTTCAAACTTTCACAAGGATAACACGTAAATAACAGTGTTGGTGTAAATCGTCGTTTTAATACTTCGTCAAAATTAATGAGGATATCGTAAGTATAAAATTCTAACTGATTTAAAAAAAAAAAAAACAATTTATGCCAGTATTAAATAGCAGAGTCAAATTTAGCTATATTTTCCATATTAGGGGGAATTTACTCATCCCAGATACTGAGGGTAAACAGAACCTTTATATTTTCCAGAATTCAAAATTTTTTCTAGTGTTGTTGTTGATATTCTTGCAACTACTAGAATTGTTTGTTATTTAATATTGACTTAAAATTAGAGTAAAATGGAGTGTAACACATGAACAATAATAAACAATTGTGTGAGACTGTTCGAATAGTCGAAGCGTAATAGTCAATTCTATATACTTTAGTATGGTAGGTGGCTTAATTACTCAACTGAAATTTAATTTATCTGTTCGAGCGCGTCTAAATGGGAAATTCAATTCGACTGCAATCTATTTCGAGTGCTGTTAAACCGTGCTGAGTAGCTGCAGAAATGATAGAAGTAGTAATCTAACGGCTATGTCGAATTTAGAGGCGTTAATAATTAATTCTTTTTCCAGAAAAGCTTTTATCAATCCCATTTTCCGGTTTTCCATTCACATGTACAGAACTCTAAAAATTGAGAGGAATATCTACCCCTTGTAACGAGCGTATATGTGTGCGAAAGCGGCGACGAGATCCGGGAGCAGATAAATAAAACGGACACAATAGGAGCTCGAGTAAATTCTAGTAGGTCATTCTCGATTCTTCTGGATTATTCCTTGTCTGTATAAATACTTGTTGGAGTGGACAGTAATAGCAGTTTACAATTAGCTTCAGAACGAGTAACATAAATACCGAACTACGATATACAGAATGATATAAATACGCATTTTCCTTGTCATATAAATCAGTTGTTGAATTGTTATTAGTGTTTAAGTGTTCTATTAGTGTTTAAGTATTAAATAAATAGTTGTAAATAAATATTCGTTAAATAAATAAGTTAAACTAGTAAATTCGTTACACCCTTTATCCCCGAAGATAATAATACCTTAATAAAGGGTGAGTACAGAATCACTAGAAAGTTCTTTTTTTTTTATTATAAATATATTTTAAATTTTAGTCATTATCTTTTTCCTTAATATGAAAAAACGCAAACTTTGTCTAACTATCATATACATTTAGAACAGAAAATAGACTATTACGAAGAATAAATTTTGCCCTTAGGTACTAAGTTCATTGATTATCCGCACTTTGAAATAGCTAATTAGTTAATTAACCAGTTCGTCGTTTTATAAAAAAAAATGTAAAATATCTTCAGGTAAGGATTTTCTAGTATCTCAAAAGCAGTTGGAAAAATACCAAAATATCGACCGAATCTTGGGATGTTGGTGGAAGTTTAAGAAAATGTGGTCATGTATCACCCCTAAAAGTTTCAGGATCGTAAAGTTCTTCCTGCAGGTCGTTTCAACTAAACTACTTTCAAGATCATTGCACGTCCAGATTACCAGAAAGTAATTGAGAATTTTATCATTTTTTAATAAAATTTCTAACATAAAACAGTTATTGTCTCGTACGAGAGACGTTGAGACACTACCAAAATATAAGAAGAAAGAAAATTGAAAAAGAAACAATAAAACAGGTAAAGTTAAAGAAAATAAAAAATCCCTAAAGCTTTTATCTTTTTTTTTAATTACTTTTAAAGTTTTTGTTTTTTAAAACAGATAAAGCCCAAATGATCCACACAAATGTACAATATCCCTCTACTTAATAGACATTATTTGGGTACATTTTTGAACCACCAATTATAACGTTAACCCCAAAGAAATTTTTTCCATATCCTATCGTACTATTAAAATTAAAAGAAAAAAATTGAATATCTAAAAAGGGGTACTTTTGATCTAAAATGAACCCTACAGAAATGAAACATGTAGAGATAATCGAACATCCAATTGATGAAGTTGAACAGCCTCTGTCTGGTAATTAATTAGCTAATTTTAACAAAAGTTGTAAAAAAACAACCCTTAGAAAGAGTTCTTCAAATTAACGTCAATCTTTCATGACCCGTAGCAGATTTCGTAAAAAAGCGAAATTTAAATTTAAAAACTCTTAAGTGAGATGTCAGTGGATTGATTTATGTGTTTTCGCCATTATATCCTCAAGGTATGACGTTAAGGGATTACTGATGCCATTCTTGCAGAAACGCAATTTTCCAGTCGGATAATTGATTGTGTTTACTTTTACTCTTGATTGATGCGATTGATAAAATGGCATACATATTTATACATTGTCAGTCATAAATAACTCACACATTCAGTGGATTGGTGTAAATGTTTTTATTTATATCGTATTTTATCTAAACTGAAAATTCACCCTCAATGAAAACATGTAAATAAAAAATTAGTTAATTGTTTACAGATTTGGATCATGTGCTGTTTGTTTATTTTGAATTTATTTCTTAGTCTTTTACGAATACGAATGTTAAGAAAGGTTAGGGTACGGGGTATGAGGTATGTAAATGTCAACACACAGACGAAAGTATTTGGACAGTTTTTTATACAAAAAAAAAACACCAAATAGAGGATAATGATTCTATTATTGCTATTGAGATACTGAACATAAGAAAACAATCAGCAGCAATAATAACTGGGTAAAAAGGCCATGATACAATCCACCCCCTTTTCTTTGCTGTTTTCCCTATTACATCATTCATTTTTTGTGTAGTTTTTCATTTAGTTAAAAAAAATAATCTGGGGATGTGGCAGTTTAAACTGATGGAATGCAGTATTTAATACATGTGTAGAGTTTTGTTCTCAACAGATTTGCCTTTCAGATGAACATTAACGAAGAAAACGTCACACACGATGTTAAAACTTACTTGCTGCAGCTTCCTGAATTATCCATGAAGATCAGTGCATCCATTCTTCATACAACAGCATTATAATTCATACGTTGCAGTTTCAAATTAATTTCGACATTGTTGCAAACAACGTCGAATAAAAGCTTTTTCGCGTGATAGACGAACGAAAAGAAGACTGTGATCTCAACTTTACAGCTTTCGATTAAAGCTGACATCACATTTTGTAAAAGAATTATGTGTTTACAGAGACGTAAGGTTCCTTTTTAAAGAAAGTCGTTACTTGATTTTATGCAGCACGTATTCATTGTCTATTGTAATATACCTACAGTGTGATCATTTTAGTGTGGATGCATTACAGGGTAGGACTTAAAATATAAAAATTGTCTAAGAGTAAAATATCCTTATTTCGCAACATACAGCAAAATTCGTTTTTCTTAGGAGGTCGTGTTTTGGTATTTAAACATAACTTTTAATTCTCAATAATTTAGGGGGGTGGCTGATGAAGGAGGACGGAGGTGTCTAAAATTGTGAAATTCTGAGTGACGTATTTTATGGACGGTCCCTAACCATAAACTATCAAAAGGTAAATATGTAGAAAGAAAGATGAGGGTTCAAATTTTAGGGTGGTTTACAAAGATTCATAAAAAAATAAGAAAAAAATTCATACTTACGTTTATCAGTTACTATGAACAGTATGTATATAAGAGTACAAATTAAATTGTAATGGATAATATTTTGTCATAAATTTAAAGAATTTTTTTGGTCATTTAAAGGATGGGATCCGTATTTAATAAAAATAATTTCAGAAATTATTCTGTATATGAATACTTCTTCAATAAAATTCACTTTGTTCTTAAACAATATCTAATTGTAGAAATAATTCTTTATTGACTAGTTAGGAGTCCAACAAACTTCTGCGTTTTTACTTTGGGATTGAGGAATTAATTTTCTTTTACTGACGATTCTATTTGGGTTTCTTTTTCCAATTGTCCTATTATTCCCCGTCATTTATTTCCCTGAAAGGCCATTCATATACTGGGTGGGTAAATTAATCTATCTTTGAGAATAACTGGAAAATTAAGTCAAAAAAAATTCAAAGAGTAATAAATTTGACCTTAAAATTAGTTTTCAAGGATATTTTACGATAAAATTGATTTTTCCAAATGGATATCTATCTATTTGGCATAATAGGTGTAATTTATGCTCAAAATGGGTAGTGGTTGGTAAATATTAGTTGTTACTGGTAAGACAGACATATCAATAAAATTGGCCCACCCTGTAAAAATTGTTACAGTCCGCATGAGGAGGATCTTCGTAGGATCTTCCTTGGAAGATAGAGGATATCCTTTATATCACAATTTTAAGTCCGGGATAATCTGTTTTATGAATTCCTCCCCTATTTTCCGATAATGTAAATAAACAAAACGTTTTTTCCTGATAAAGACCCATATAATTTTATATATTTTTTTATGAGCTTCTGCGTGGTTTTGAAAGTCGTTACGATGGAGCGTCACATATTTTAGTAATATGCCAAACGGGTCAAGAAGATCGATTAAGGCATTTGCTTAATGGGGTTGTAACGACTTCGTAAACTGTTTTGAATCACAAAACTAAACGTAAAATAACTGATAGGCAGAAGCTAATTATCATAAAGCTTTACGCTCATGGTTAGTAAATACTAACACATTTACTAGTTCTAATATGTATCTAATTTATATATTTCAGTTTAATAAAAAATTATCGTTAATTTTGGGATTGATTAACTGAATGGCAATTGAAAGTAATATAAGTACGACGTTTTTTAATAAATGATTTTCATCCTTACCTACTTTTTTCTTTGGAACTAAAATAAACAAAAAAAAATATTTATTCATCAACCCATTGAAATTACATTTCATCAATTAACTCTCTCCAAAAAGCTGAATCGAACTAATTTAATGTAATTGACGCCAACTTGCTCTACAAATTAAGGTATTAATTTCGTCGCCATTAAATTGAATTAGAAACCCCTTTTACAAGAAATGAGACTGTGCAGAATTCTTGATCGAAGTAACACCTGCGAAATTACGCTAGAAGGAACATCATAAGGACGAAAATACATTGACATTTCCAGGCTGCTTAATGACCAAAATTTTCAGCAAGTAAGCAAAATTCTCGTAAGGGTAAGCAAGTAACAGAAATAAAGCTAAAAGTCTTCGTTTAATCAGCAAATGAACAAATCTACCCATTTTTCAAAAACTAAAATTGTTATTAAGTCTCCCATTACCCCTCTGTCGTTCTGTTTCTTCCTCTAATACCTCTCTACCCATCCCTTCACGTATAAAAATAACATTTACTACTTTAAAGAAAATATGTACTGTAGCTTTTAATATAATGACCTCTTTCAAATAAATTCAATTCGTTTCTAACAAAATTGAGCTTACACTTCTGATAGTCTTCTGGAAGATCATAAATTCTTTTTTTATCGCAAAGGTTCATTAATATTTGAGGCCCTTTGCATGGGTATCTTAGGCAGCACTCAATTTTGGATACATTGCAAATATCTACTTAGTTATAAAGGCAAAATCCAAAAGTTCTCCAAAAGCCGATAAAAAAGTAAAAGGACCTCTTCAACTAAGTACTTTCCCTTTTTACATGAATTCGAAACAAACTCGATTAAAATTTTATTCACGTCACCTTCTACGAAGTCGTATCATATTCAAAACAAGGGCACACCATTTGATTTCTAAGTTCAAAGGAACGTACATTAACCTGGAATAAATTCTTCCCCATGTTACCCGAGGGAACCTGAATTTATTTAAAATGCCTGATGAGATACGGGTAGATAGTATCACTAATGACGACCACAAAAAGGTATTTGTGCTTATAAATTTAATACAAAATAAAATAATATTTCAAATGTTGTTTTTTGTTTCACAATACTAATCAAATTTGTGATTAACTTTTTAATTCAAAATTAATTTTTAATTGTATATTATTTACACGGCCAATTTATTTTTCAATCTATCACAATAAACTGATAAAAATATTGCAAATATAATAAAAATAAAATTCTTATTTGTCACCCTACATGGTATTTTTTTTATTTAAAATACAAATTAGTCGACGAAATTTCAAAAACAAGAAAATAAGGAACTATCCAAAAAAAAAACACCTAAATTATTGGCAGTTATTAAATATAATATAGATTTAATTTTAGCAATATGATAGAGCCGTAGTTATATTTATTTTTTCAAAACGCAATATTGCAAAATTTTAATAAATTATTCATTCAATTAGGAGAAAAGAACGAAAGAGTAACTAACAAACCAAATAAATTTTTCACGTTTACACAATAACTTTTGTCAATGTTTATAACATAATTAAATTGTTAATAACAACTACAACAACCAATAAACAGGCAAACAATTCGCTAATGAATGAATATTGGTGTTACTATCAATATCTATAATTCTACAGGTTGTTTATGAAGGAAAGCATGGTTTTCAAAGAAGAAAATCTATGTCATGCTTCGGAAAACTCATCTGTTGGTAACTACGTACTGACCTGGTGGAGACATCATCGGTAGTGGCGCAAAACGATACTACCGAATCCAGCAAACTTCCGTTTGCACCACCTGACATCGGATATTCTCGCGTAGGTCCGCGCG
Organism: Agrilus cyanescens; assembly: GCA_947389935.1. Classification (NCBI taxonomy): domain Eukaryota; kingdom Metazoa; phylum Arthropoda; class Insecta; order Coleoptera; family Buprestidae; genus Agrilus; species Agrilus cyanescens. The sequence continues at coordinate 3,950,518 of OX376711.1, read as the reverse complement.
TTTTCGTGAAGACTGTTTCCTTGCTGACGCAAACCAAAGGACTAAGGGCGTTAACATTCCTCAATTAAACAACCCTTCACCAAAACATAATAATACTTCAACGAAAAATTGAAAGGCGGCAGGGGTATCTCTTTCAATAACGAAACCTAATTACATTAATTATGAACAAAAAGTGATAACCTAATTAAAATTTTTTTTAATTAGAGGACTTTCTAAGTTCAACCCACGATTTAATACAAAGTTAACGAAATGAATTGTAAATTTTTCAATTTTTTATTTTTTCTTTTTTTTATGAGAAAAAAAACCCAAATCAAATTTTTTTGTCAAAACGGCTTAAAAAATAAATAAATAAATGAACCAATGTTCAATCAACTACAAATTACACCAAATTAATGAGGAAAAATTTATTGCGCACTGATCTACGTCCATTAAGCAGGAAGAGCAAAATCAGCAGAATCAAAAATGGACACATGGACAATTAAAGGTTCATAAAAGGCTAATTAAGTGCTCCAATAAGAAATTAATAGCTCCGGGCATTTTTTCAATATTAACTTTTCTACTAGCTTAAGATTAAGTGAACAGAACAAGAGTAACAAAATGTATTTAAGCAATAAGGATAGTGTCTATGGCTACACAGTAATTAAAAGCACATTAAAGGCTTTCAAAATAGTACAGTTCCGAATTAAATGCCCTTAGTATTTTTGTAGTAAATAACAAAATGTTGACAGATGATGTGGCGAAACATGAACCAAACATTGGAAATTACTGTTTATTATTTATTTGCAAAAGTGGTAATAATAATAATATAAAGTTAGCGAAATGAATTACAAACTTTTTTTTTTTTAATAAACCAGTGCACTACTCAAATACTTGTATCATAAGGGTTCTAAAACACGACCGGATATAAGGGATGGTTACTCCGAAACAAAGGAAAGATCCTCACGGGATCGAAGATCAAACATCAAGGGAAGCTAAAGATCAACTAAACTAACCAAAAAGGGGTAGTTGCGTTATTTATTCTTAACAACATATGGAGCAGGAATGACGATTACGTCAACAATATTTATTTATTTTTTTTTCCGATTTTTGTATAGGTAATTTTGTAGATTCTGTTTTGAACACAAACCTTAATACTTGTTCCATGCTCGAAAGTGAAAAGCATTTTCGGGAATTCCCCAAAATATTTGACATTACGAACCTAAATGTTGTTCATAAATAACAACAAAAAAGTCTAAAGAGATTAAAAAAAGTATGTACCAATGTTTAAGTAAGCATAAGAGAATGAGTCAAGGTTTTCCCGTACTTCTGTTGATAACAGGAAGGAAGGGGGTTAAAAATTACTAAGATTCTGTATATTGCTAAGGGTTCTGATAGTAAAGTTAAGCAGTTAGGGTAGATAATTTAAATTTAATTTACAAAAAAGATTTAGAGAATACAAAATTTTTACTCATATGAATTAAAGTTGTACGGAAAAGAACGTATTGTAGTGTTCGTGGGTTTATTAAATTTATTTAAAAGACTAAATTACAGGAACAACAATTTATATACACTGATTTAATATTACTAAACTTAAAACACTATTAATTAATACTGAACTTACATTACTATTTATTTACACCATTCACTTATGTGCGCGTCTCTATTTATTTGTCTTTTCACTTCTATCACTGTCGATTTATTTCTGATGTTACCACTGTCACTGTCAATTTATTACTAACTACTCAGCGAACGTCTAGAAACGTGGAAAGATTGTTTACATTTCGGCGAACCGCTAATTGGCTTTCTTGGAAGGCAGGTACGAGACACACGTCTACAAACACGACGCACACACTGCCGAAAACCGCCGGCGGCTAGTCGAGCCGGCCCGCAACACATGCAAGTGTACTCGATCGCACACAAGTATGCTCGTGTTCGCTACAATATAATCTGGCGAATCTTTTAGTGAAGAATGTAGCATACAGGAAATTATAAGTTTAGGTAGATTACGTTGACTTCCTGCATCAAGAAACTCGAAGTAATGTTTTGGCCCCTAGTGTTAATACAGAAAGGGAAGGTTTTTAGCCGAGGATGTCGCAAGCACCATAGATTATGCCCAAAAGAAGTTTGATGTTTAAAGCGAATAAAAGATACGTAAATCTACTTATAACTTTCAAGTTCTTCCCTGTATGAATTAGAACGTAGTCAAAAATAAAAACGAAGCCAAAAATAAGTCCAGTCAACGTCTTGTTTTTTGTCTAAAATGGAGTTTAGTCACTAGGAAAATGGGAAACTTATACTCAAAACTATTTTTTACAAATTCCCTTCTAATCGACCCCTAGGAGATTCCACAATCAAACGAGGGGTGAGAAATTAAACAAAGATTGCCGCCCAATCTAATAGCTTTTAGCAATATTCTAAATGAAGATACTACGGATTACAAAATGTGGAGATGCTACAACACGTAGGAGAGCTAAGGGTAGAAAGGGCACAATTAAAGTCGAAAGGCAAAAACAGAAAGAAGGGTAGAAAGAAATAGGGGCAGAGAAAGATGTATTCGATTAATTAATTGTTAAATATTTTGGACGATATAATATTCGGAAGCTGCATGTCGAACAATCATCTTCAAATTTACGATTGTTAATCCAAAACAAACGTAAATAAATCTAATATGGGGATACTACCCTATATCCTGATTTTCGTGTAAAGTAAATTTTTGGTAGACAATGTCAACTACCTATAGATTATCCATATGTATATCCAAAGTGAGATTTACGAGATATTAAGAAAGAAAAAAAGTTTGACAACATATATGACAAAGCAAGACTGTCGTGACATTTGGCCTTTAATATTTCCAAGACATTTAGATAAATCCCTACCCAGGCATAAACTTTTGCGAACTTCATTTTTGCACCTGAAAGCGGGTACATTATAAAGAGAGATCAACAGAAAGTTTTCTATAAAAAGTTAGAAATCTTCTTTTTATTATCACGAAGCATTTTTTATATTTAATTTAAAGAAGGGGTTTATTTGAATAAAATATAATTACAATTAATGAGTTCTGTGGATCATACTCCTACAGATTTAGTCCTTTATAAAGGATTAGTAGATTCCAATGTAAAATAGTAAAAACAATAGTTTATCTACAATCGCCACTTAATAATTAATTTAAAAGCGTACAAAATGACAAAGGAACGCGAGGGTGCATAACATATATTTTTTAGAGGGTTTGAACTAGAATTTATATGACTGCAATTAATTTTTCCTCATTAATATGAGGTAATTTGTAGTTGGTTGAATAATTTAATTCACATAAATGTAATTATATTGTACTTCTGTCGAATTAAACAGTTGAACAAATAAAATATGTTATAATAATTTGTAATATATTTTATATACCTACTTTGCAATAATACTAATAAAAATTGAGAATTAAAAATAATCATTAATCAACATAATTGCTATCAGTTCCTTATTTCTAAAAGTTAAACCAGCAACTAAACGAAAGTACTCGGAGTAATTTCTGAAAAACATCCCTATGTATAACGAAACGTCTATATTTTGTACTTTTGCAAAATAACGTGACGCTGAAACGTGTGATGAATGTAAAAAAGGTAATAAAACCATACAAATGACTCCAACATTCATTCTTCATACAGCAGGCATTTTTTGGGGAAAATTCTTCTATTCACGTTGGTGTTAGCGTTTTTATCTCAGCGATTACGAATAAAAAAACACACTTTATTCCAGGGTAGATACAGTATTTTACGGTACCTATGTCCAGAAATGCTACATTAAAACTTTGCAGCCTTTCAAACATTAAGGGCAAGATTTGGTTATTTTTTTCTAAATTTTCTATTAACAAGACTTCTAAAGAGCATTTCTTCAACCATCCTTTATTTAAAGAAATTAGCAGATCTTTTTTTTTTGTGCTAGAAGTTTTTAAGGATTTTAATTTCTACATAAAATGAATATTCCGTCAGTAGATTAATATATTTAAAAGAATATTCTTTGTAGAATTGTAAAATTGTAGTAGACAAATCAAGTGGTAGTTGTTGATTTCAAAATTAATTTATTGGGGATGATTAAAAATTTTTACAAAAACCAAATTTTGTACCTATTTTTAGGGGCGTGCAATAACCACTTAAAGAAGCGTTTCTGGACATATCTTCTTACGAAACTGTTTTTTTGTCGTCTAGAATTCAGATTTAAAGTTTAGGCAGTTAAATTTGAACCACCCTGTATATAATACCAACAGAATATTGAGAAGAGTGAAAAATGGAAGACTTTGTGTTTATTAAATTGAAACTTTTACTATTCTGACAAAAGACTTTATACAGAATCACTTCATAGGGTGAATATTTTAACGAGCCTTTCGAATTTCATTTCCAGCATTAATTTATTTATTTATTAAATTTTACATAATTTCAGATAAACAAATATGATAGGCAGATTGATTCAAACACATTTTCACCTATATGTAGGTGTAATTTATTATAAATAATATATTATTTTTGGAACGGCAAGGACGAACGTTTTAAAATGCATCAACTGATTACAACGTACCTACCTAGTTGAAACGACATTAATAAGAATGACATTTGTATTCAACGGTCACAATCGATTTGTGACAATTACATAGTAAAAAGTAGGACGCAATAATAGCACCTAACGACAAATATGATTCTCATATTTTTATTTTATTACAGTAGGTACACATAAAGACACTTGTTCGTTTAAGTTTGAATTAGAGACCTTTGAAACGTTTCTATTTATTAGTCATACGAGAATGGCACTATCTTATCTATTATGCCAATGCTACAATTTATAGCAGACAAACAATCATTGTATATAGCTAGGGTAAGGTAGGGTTAGGTACTTGCATCCCTCCTGAAATCTCGATAGTTTTTCTGAGAGGGCTGGAGAAGCTTGCCTCCTCGCTAGTCTCGAAAATTTTCCCGAAAGAGCATTCGTAAAGGGTTTTTAAAAAGAGTGACCCAAAATTATTATTTTCCTTTATGTTTTTTAAACTTTTGGTTTTTAATTCTTAAGCAATATTTAATAATTACTTTTAACTAAATAATTTTAACTAATAACAATTTAAACAGCTTCTAAAAAAGTCAAAAGATTTCCATATAAAATAAAAATAAAAGTCCATAATAATGTACCACATTTTAAAGTTTTAGTTAGGAGTAAAACAAATTATAAGTTTGTGGTTAACTCCTACCTCACTTTACCTAAAGTTAGGGTAAAGTAATAAGACCGTCAAGCAAGCATCAAACCAATTTAAAAGTTTACCGGAAGTGGTTTAGGATCAAATACAAACTCAAACAAAATTCTTCTGGAGTAAAGGGAAGACTACGAATAAATAACTAAACTGAAGAATTCTATGTAAGCAACAGTTAAAGACTACAAGGTAATCTGCAACGAACTGGGTGAAGAAAATCGACAAATATCTACCTTCAACAATTATTCTCATAATTTACTAATATACCCTTATACCCTTCATAAGAAAGATAAAGTAAAATAAGCACGTAAATGTTAACTGACATTTATTAAGCTATTCCGTAGCTTTTATCGCGGGCTTTGAGCGCGGCGACCGAATCAAGAAATTCCGTAACGAAAAAACCTAACACCCCCCACTCCGACCGGCTGCTCTGAAATCGGACGAATACGTAAGCAGCTGTTTTTCAGAAAGTATATAGGTTTATTGTTACATTAATATCAAAGAAAAAAAATATTGCATAAATATTATAATTGCATAAGTTGATAAACTATGCAATAGCTTTACCGCGGCAGTCCCCGAGTGCCACACGTATTTTTTATCGGAGATTCTTTTGGTATTTATACTTTAAATTTGGTATTTAAATTACCAAACCAACAATAAAAATTCTTATTTGTCTAATAATCAAAAAAGAAAAAAAATTAGATCAATAAACACACCTTGCAACGTAGGATTTTTAAAGGAACTCTAATTATTTTTTTAACTCAAAAATAATGAAGCATATATTTGAACCCTGTTGCAAGGATCTTCAAAACACTTTCCTTTTGTTCAGTTCACCTCAAACTACCAAAACCGAAAAATCCATTTGCTTTTATTTTTCCAATATATTTATTAAATTAATTACGTAAATACTTAATTTAGAATTTTAAATTTTCCTCGTCCCCAAACAAATAAAAGTCGATAAACTTTTTCATTATCTTCAGAATTTATAAGCATTTCCTTAAAAGGACGAAAACTCCGAACAGTTTCATCATAACAATAAAATTACAAAATAGCAGAAATTGAAGAATTTCCATCTTCTAAAATTAGAAACGGTCTACAAAAGAAACCTCATTTCGCTTTGAATCGGATATTTTCATTTTTTTGTGGCTTTCAGTGAAATATTTGCCGTTGAAAATCAAAATAAATATTTGTCTGCAAAGATTGCAACCGTATACGACTTATTTCTGCAATTTTATCACTGTGGGTTGGCAGTATAATATTAATAATAACACAAGAGACAAAACTAATTAAAAAACATTAATAAAAGCAAAGCTAGTTAGGGTTCCATTAGTTTCGAAAATGTTTTAATTAAAGTACTCAGTAAGACCTTCCAACAGGTTCCTATTTTCCATTTTTAAATTTTAATCGTTTGGTTACAAATTAAAAAAATTGTTCTTGAAACTTACCTCCTCCTCCACCGAAGACTTGCTTACTGTAGTCTTCAACATGGGGCCGTTGGCCGTTTGTCACATCTACGGACATTTCTGGTGATACCCTCGTGTCGGAAGTTGCCAGCTAAAAGAAAATTGAATTTGTTTTCTTTTTGCGTATAAAGTAAAGATTACAAGCATTTCAGTTTAAAAAAAAATTCGATAGATGGCGCCTTCGGTTCAAGTTTTTAAAATAGTTTTTTTTAACGAAAAAATTGACTTTCAACTTTTTGTTTATTTTTCGTAATTAGCGAGGGACGTAATCTTTAAGATGATGACTCAGTCGACAATTTCGGTGAAGTATTGCGGAATTTATGACCTACTCAAAAAAAAAAAGAAACTACGAAATTCTTGATATTAATTATACAATTGTTACATTATTCCAAATTCATGTAGGATAAGTACCTACAGAATTAAGTTCTAATAATAATTTAATATTATTGTTGAGCCACTATGTAATTCGTAAATTTTCTACTAAGAATTTTAGTAATTAGAAAGGTATTTTAATTAATCACAGAGACAAATATTTTAATTAGGCTTTCGACCAAACTGCTTGTTCAGTGCTAAAATACATTAGATGATGGCATTTGTATTATGGAATTTAGAATCAGCCCTTAATATAATCGAAAATGTCCGAGCCTTTTTTTGTCAAATTTTCCAGGGAAATGTTTTTTTTTTTTCGTTTTTGCCATCATCGATTAGAGAACTAACCCTATTATAAATATTTACGACCGCGACAGTCTTATTAAAACAAATGGCAGTAACAATAAAGGTTATCTAATTTTGTTAAATAAATACTTTGGTAGCCAAATGGCCATTTTATTTAACCCCAAAACGATATTAAACTTGCTTTTTCGCAATCGGCCAGCTACTAAAAAAAGTAAGCTACTCAAAAAATAATATTTCTCCCAACTTTATTACTCTTTTATGGGGTTTTCTTCCACTAAGGATAACATCTGGATTACGTACATACGTATTTAGGATAAAGGAAATCATTTCATTCGTTATAATAAAAAGACATATTGTGTAATACTAAAAACCATCTGTTCTCAATACTTTCTTTTAGAAGTGTGATTTATAGAAGTAACTTATGAAGAAGGTATAAATTTTGACACCATATTTTTAATAACGTCAGTCAGCTGTTTGGAGGAAATTATTGAATCAAAAGGTCAAAATAGGTACTAAAAAACACCCCGACAATCAAATTTTTATAGAACGTATATTTGTTGCTGAAAAAAGTGATATATATTATCATCAGATGTGAATATAAGTACAGATGCGGATTCGTATATTTTACACAAACAAAAAAGAGTCACCTAATTATAGGAAATTTTCACTTTTTTTAAATTAAAAACTATTACAGATGAATCAGTTTTCGTCAATACCAATACAGGGTCGCGATTGGTAACCAAGAACAATATTTTGTTTAACTTTACACATCCGCATCCGCATCATTTGATGCGGATGTCTGAAACCAATATACTTGTTGTCCAAAATATGAAACTTTTCATTAAGTTTTTGGGTCGTATAATTAACACAGAAAGCGTTTTTGAAAATTCAACATCTGAGGTAGTGAGGGGGTTGAAGAATTCGTTTAATAATGAATGTATTGGTTAACAAGCAATATACAAATATTTTTTTATGCAGAATTGCTATTCATGAAATATGTGATTTAGTTTTATGACAGAACATTTAATTTTAGTTGAGTAACACGTATGCAGCATTAAGTTTTGTTTATTGAATTTATTTTGCTTGAGGTATCGCCTTGGAAACGGCATTTAAACTTACACTAAGAGCTAATTTAAAACTGGCGAATTGCCATCTAAATGGCAGTGTATTTATTTACACACTATTACATTGTTTATGCTTAATTTTGCAATCGTTTTCTTGATTTCACAAATTTTGACTTAAAGCAATTTAATATCCATAACAATGAAATAATTCTTCATTTATCTGTTTTCTTATGACCACGTTCAAAGAACGATAACGATAAATCAGCTCACAACGAGTTGTACCTAATATGTTAGTGTCCAGAACGCGTTTTGGCCGTATTTTTTAACCACCAATTAAATGTGGATGAAAAATTTTTTTCGAATAAAACAATACTAGGTTCTATTTTTTTTTTAATGGTACTATAGAAGTTAAAAATTTTTTAAGAGGACTTCATGAAGTTAACTAACAAGCAAGTTAAGTATTTATGCATCTATCATCCTTTTAATTAAGCTTTTATAAAACATGAAAAGAATATTCATTATTATTAATTCCACCGATGACGAGGTCGTTAAAAAGCAGCAATTAAAAATTAGTTAGATTCTATAGACTACGAGTATTATTCATAGAGTTCAAATGAATTAAGTAGTGACCACGAAGAAAATTAAAATTGCTAATGGAGCTCACTTTTTAGATTATTCGATTAATAAGGATTGGTGCAAAGTTTCGTCTATAATTTTCCTTTATCATGATTTTCGTCATGATAACAATTTATTAGTTTATTACATCAAAGTTTATTTTATCATTTATGTGTTTAAGTTTTTATTTAAGTGGATTAGGCCGAGAACTTTTTCAGTTTCCCCTCGTATTTCGTTACAGAGTTCGTGTTGGTACTGTACATTTCGTTAGTTCTATAAAGAAATGGCATGAAATGGAGAAGTAAATAACATGGCAGGAAATGTTTAATTCAAAAGAGGGTCTGTTATTTATTTAGCCACGCAATTAGACTAATAGATCAATTCACCTATTGGAACAAATTAAGTACTCTGGATCAGTGATTCACGAATAGTGTCTCTGACAAAAGCAGATAACAACAAAACAAGTAAAAAACAGATAATAGGGTAACAAAAAATTGTAGCCATAAAAATTAGATAATTCATCCATACTTAGATGTTTTCATAAAAAATTGACAGTAAAAAGAAAATCGAAAAATTAACTGCGTTATTGAAGGTGAAAAACATTAAATTTTATGTATATCAAACGCTCGGACCGTTGTACCGCGCATATACCGACCGTTGCAGGGCGCATACACGTATAAAACGTTATTGGTTAACTTTAAATAAGGAAGCCACTTTTTTTAAAAAATATGACTGAATGAATGACTACTATTTGCAATTGAATAACTTTATGAAGAGCTATATTATTAAGTATAAGAGAGTAGTATACAAAAATTAATCAGTTTTAACAGATACATCAAATACTACCTGCAAAAAGTAAACATAATATTGTCAGCCAAAAACTTTTATTGAAGAATAATAAATACAACAAGAAATTTTCCGATCAATTTAGCTTTCAAAAGAAAAACGAAAGAGAAGTAGCTAAACAATCAAACCCCTAAATAATTGTAACGACTTTGATTGAAGACAGTTATCTTTTCGAAGATGTCTTTCGACAGTTTTTCTCAATATTTCGACGAATTTTACAAATTACCTCCTTTCCTACAATAACTCAGAACAAAAACAAGAATGTGACCCATTTTGTTTCTGACAAAGCTTCGTTTAAAATCCCTGAATATCTTCCTGTAATTTTTCGTAGGACTTCTAACATTGCAATTAATTGTATTTTTTCTGATCAAACATTCTTTGCCATGTAAAAATAAAATAAAATTTAAAGTTATGAAAAAACCTATTGAACAATTTAATGCGAACATTTTCGCAAAACAACGCTTATGATTTAGTAAAACCACTAGACCAGAAGCCATTCCCTTAAGCAAATACCGATAAAAGCAGTCATTTGAAATAACAGTGAAATGGTCTAACCTTTGACCTTATAAGATTTTATAGTTATGGAATTCCAAACGTATACGACGTAAATCCATGAAACTGAAATGGTTTTGATTCCTTTTCGAGACAAACGACTACCATTAAATGTAAGATTAGAACTTGCAATTAAAATAAAATTAGTGTTAGTTTTGTATATGAAAAAATTGAATCGAAATAAAAAAAAGGTAATTATTTAGAAGTGGGGCTCCAGACAAAACTGGCCCCAAAAAAATTTTCACCCCTTGGAGACCATTTTAATACATCAAAATAGTTCATTTACAGTGGGGGAAGACATTTTCAATAATTGTTTATAGACAAAAACATTGTTATAAACAAAAAATTTAAAGTGAAAAGGAGTTTAAAAAAATTTAAAGTTTTAGAAATTACCAAATTAAGAGAAAATTAAAATAGAAGGTAGTTATTGAGAAAATTGAGAAAATTTTAGAAGTGGGGGATATATTTTTTATAAAAAATATTTAAAAAAACGTCGTAATAATTCAATGTGTCTTGAAATAGGTTATGGTAGAGGGTGGGTGTGTTTACATACACATACCCTACATCCCGTACCCTAACCTAACCAAATACCAAATTAATTATTAAATTAAAATTTTGGGGTGTGGGGTATGTATATATAAACACACCCACCCTCTACCATAACCTATTTCAAGACACAGGGAATTATTACGACGTTTTTTTTTGTGAAAAATATATCTCCCCCACCTCTAGAATGCATTTGATGCACTAAAAAGTTTTTTAGTGCAATACAAGAAATTTTTTGGAGCAATTTTCTTAATAACTACCTTCTATTTTAATTTTCTCTTAATTTGGTAATTTCTAAAACTTTAAATTTTTTGTTTATAACAATGTTTTTGTTTATAAACAATTATTGAAAATGTCTTCCCCCACCGTAAATGAACTATTTTAATGTATTAAAATGGTCTCCAAGGGGTGAAAATTTTTTTGGGGCCAGTTTTGTCTGGAGCCCCACTTCTAAATAATTACCAAAAAAAATGTGTTTTGTTAAAAAAACAAAAAGGAAGGATTGGTTTTGATCTGGTCATACCTGGAACTGACATTATCAGAACAAAACCTCTCCTGGCAGGTCAGGGTGGGCTAGATATTTGCCTCAATATTTTGTCGACTAAATCTCTGCATTAGAACTATTTGAAAAAGTTTTAAACCATTTTTAACTAATTTAGAAATAAAAATTTATATGTGTACGTTTATCCTCGAAATTTTGAAGATGTAAAAATGATATAAACAGTTTCAAATAATATTTAAATAATTTCTTATTTTCAATGTTAGAAAGTTTAAGTAAAGACTTGCTGTTCTTTAATATTATCATGAGTTCATCAAACGCATAAGAGCTTTCATGACATCACCTAATCAATACGTAGGACTAATCAAGAACTTCTATGTAGGAACTCAGGAAAAATTTATAGGTAATGGCAACAACGTAATGGAATGAGAAATGTAATAAAAAAAACCTCTTAATTTAATTGAAGAAATCTATTTTTTATTTGGTTCCATTACTGTAATTAACATGAGCTTTAAAATAAAAAGTGAGTTATATGTGGTTTGTTATACCTGGAAGCAAAGTCGTTTATAAAATACAAAATATAAAAAATTCACGTCAAATACCACAAAAAAAAAGACAAAGAATAATTCCACAAGGATTTGTTTTGAAAGATATTTTAAAATCTACTGGAAAATTCTTTGTAAGACGATAATATTTCATACATTCCTGAAAATCCTTAGCCGTAGCCCACTGGGGTGGCTATTTTTTTAAGCAGCGTTTTTAATTACTAATTAAGAAAAATTCTTAAAATACTTAAACTTGTTAGTCTTTTCTTTTAATATTTGCAAATGTTGAATAAAATAATAAATTAATTAACGATACTATAATTATTTTTTACTTTTAATTTTAGAGAAAAACGAAACTTTTTCTGGAACTGTAAAATGTGTACCTATCTGAATTGTAACAAAGACATTTCAAAGTTAATAGCTTTTAAAAAGACCCAAATCTGTTTGTTTGACTTCAACCTTGGAAACTTTGATAGCAAACAATAGGACAAACGTTGGAATGCAGACACACAGGAAAAAGGCTAAATCAGATCTTCCACAAACATCTAAAGACACGTAGTGGAGCAATTGTGATTTTTAATACGACTGACTCTAGACAGAAATAGCAAAACACAAAAAAAAGTGTTCCATTGTCCCCCTTCAGTCACAAATAAAAAATATCAAATCAAAATGATACAAAAAATTTTTTTTTTCTTTACAAAAAAATGTTCCGAAGTTCAATTGATAAAGAAACCTCAGTCTTAGGGACTTTTGAGAATTTTTGCATATTTTGATTTTTAATAAGAATAAGTAGACGACTGGGCGCCCCTCAAGCTTTGGGGTCCCAACGCAATGTAACATGTAAATAATTTTTTATTTAAAGGAATAAAATTCATAATTTAGTATCTACTAAAAAATCACTTGGAGCTGTGGATAAGAGCTGAATAACACTAAAGAATAAACAACCAAAATCATACACAACATTTAAACATTAATCAGACGTTTCGACGCCCAGTTAGAGACTAAAGTGGTCGTACGAGGAGGCATTGATAAGTTTCTGGCCTACCATATAGAACACCACAATATTTTATGCAATATAATCTTATTTAAAACTTAAAATTATTCTAAATCCTTGAAAAAAACTCCTTATCTTGGTCTGCAAATCACTCCTCAACCTCAACAGCACGTACAACTTCATTATTTATGGGAAATCTTTTGTTCTTCAAATTTTTTTTGAGATTTGGGAATAAATAGCAGTCGTAGGATACTAAATCCGGAGAATAGGGAGGGTGTTGGTTTTTGTTAATGTTTTTAGAAAGGGATTTTAACTACTTAATAAGTTTTATGTTTAAATCGGTGAAGCCTCTAACTGAGGATGACGACACATTGGTTATCGAAACACCGATTTGGTTAGCTTTTTCCTCATTAATTTGAGGTAATGTGTAGATGGTTCTTGAATTTAATTCACATTACCAAAAAACAATTTCACCGAAAGTTGAAATTGATAAAAATAAATACGTTCGAATGGCATTTTACAAAAAAAAATTAATTATATTTTTGCTACCCCATAAATTGAAATTTAACTCACATAAAGTTTTTCTTTATACCTTCATATTTAACTTAACTTTTACGAAATGAAAAATACTTACGTTTTCCTCGTAGAGAAATTAAGTGATGTGAAAACAACCGGCTCTGTCGTTTATTAAAAAAATCACGTTTAACTTCGGATTCGGAATGCGAGTTTCTCGATTGAATTCCTCGATCAACAACAGGCAACAACTGACTCGAGGTTCGAAGTTCGAACCCACGTTGTTTCACGTTAACTAGATAACAAATTTCACGGCGCACGCGCTCAATTTCTACTACGTTTCCACAATTTCCAGCTTTTCCACATTCCACCCTCTACACACGAGCGCCCTGTCGTCTGCTGCCCTACCATAAAGTGCCACGAACGAGGCACCCGTAAAAATGAGAAATTTAGGGGCACGCTTTAAGCAATGCAAACAGGCTCATAATCTCTTGCACCCTTAGCTCTTAAATAATTATTAGTTCATGTAAGAACTCATTAAAAAAAATTAGTAACTGTAAAAACAGAAGTCAACATTTTCTTTAAGAAAGATATTTGTTTGTAGATGTTATTTATAAACATATTCTTTTAAAAATAGTGTCAAATACGCAAAATATTTTGAAATTCGAGGTCTCAAAAACAGCAGTTCGGAAGGGATGGTGAGGGGTGGACGAGATAGGGAAAGACCCAGACTTCACCCCCAGTGATAAAAAGTGGAAGTCGAAAACTGGTGACGTGGGGCGTGGAGGTAAAAATAAATATATTTGACAACATACCCATAGACTTATGATGAGACTGTCGGTCGGAGGGGGTGATGAGGGTGGAGAGGGGTGTAGTGGAAGGTCCAAGAACTTATTCCCCAGTAATAAAAGATGAGGTTAAAAAAAATAAAATCATGCTATTCACAATCTGACATGCTTTTCAAATTTTGATATCAGTTCTAACCCCACATTTGCGTCCTATGCATATTTTTTACAATATTGCTACTTATTTCTATTTATTTTCATCCCATTTTTATTAATTAATACCATTAAATAAAATTACGTGGTAGGTATTTTAATATGTTGATCGATCAATAAGTACCCGTGCTTAACGAAGGGTAGCTGAAGGACTACGATCAATGACGTCACCCGTAAGCTATTAGGCCTTCCTATTTCTCGATGATAACAGTTAACTCTAATTTGTAAAGAAACATGAGACACGTGCATCAGCTGAAAATAAAAACCACCCCATACATCAGCCCCAAATTAAATATGGAATACTTTGAATGATGACACCACACGACGGTATATTGTCAACTTCCCTCAGTGTCGCCACCTTTCGCATTTATTGATCAACCCTCGTACAACAGGATAAGTCTTTTTAATTAATTTTGCGCTGCTCGGGAGGTAGAACATTTTAATAAACCAGTAAAGAACAAGACAAAAAACCTTTTGATGGGACTTTATTCAAAACACTTTACTTAATTAATAATTAATTAAGCAGTAGGAATTAAGCCACGGTGCAATGATCGACATTATTAATAATTGCATAAAATAAATAAAATGCTTCTGATATCCATACCTACCCTTAATTATAATAAACCAAATAGAGGGTTTTTAATTGTCAAAAGTTACTACCACGGCTATTTTATTTACAAATGAAGAAATTTGTGGTTATAAAATATTAACATAAAGTAATTAAATATAAAAAAAAACACTAGAATTAAAAACATAAATAAAATTTGGGAGGGTGCAAAATTATACGATAGACGACACGTCGATTTTTCACAATAAAAAGGTCTTTTACCCTTCCCTGCCTTGATTTTGCTTAATTAAAATAAATAAATAGATAAATAAATAAAAGTAAAAATGGTGGCAATTATTACAGCTACTTATTAGAAAATGCAGTCGTTATGGTTGTATCCACTACAAACATTCTCCTATGGAACAGGACAAATAGCCTACCATTATAATTGTTTAAATATTCATACGTTTATTTATGCAACTTTTATTATTGATTTCACTGGAAAAGGCGCATAGCGTTTTGAATATTTTATGAATATAAGTCAAGGAGACTAATTCCTGTCAATCGCTGTAGGTATTATCTATATTCAGTTTTCAGGATAGCTACAAGTTGATGACAACCGAATTGAAATTTCATTTTTTCTTTTTTTTTTAATAAAACTGATAAAGTGTTACAAATCCAAAATATTTTGCTTTATGGACTTACGCCTCCAGTTTTACTTATACTAAGCTAATTTTTGCAATTCTATAGAACCAGAACATCAAATAACCTTAATTAATTGCGATTAATCATCTAATGTAGGTCTCTCTGCCCCCATTTCCTCCTGTTTCTGCCTCTATGTCTCTAGTAAGCCCTTCATGTCTCAAGAGGTGTGCAATCGTTCTAAAATTTCGCGACATCCATATGAGTGCCCTTTACTTTCTTATTTATTCTTATACCTCCTATTGCCTGCCAATAGAATAATAAAATCCCTACAATTTTTTTACAAATTTCAGATACTATTCTACCTATTTTTTTTTTTTATAAATTTAGATTATTAAAGGGTAGAAAATATTCATTTATGACAATCAGAATTTGTAATTAAAAGTGAGTAATTTTGACACTTCCAGATTTGTCTCAAAACAATGACAAAAAGTTGATGGGTTGCCTATTTTATTGTATTCTATTGTACGTAGATTTAGAAAAAGCGACTGAGGTTATAGTATTAAATTAAGCCCCATATTAAATAAATTAAAATCATGTAACACCTGACACGTCCATAAATAGAGGTATAATGGCCCAAAAGAAAGGAAAACTTAAAAGTTCAAATTAGGTACTTCCACAATTAAGGAAATAATTTTACCAGAAATTTTGTATAAGTTATGCTATACTTAATAATAATATTATGAATATGTTTATTTAAATTAAATAAATAGTAATTTGTTCTTCCTCCAAGAAGTAATAATTAATAAAGCCAGAAAAGTTTAAGCATGTTACATTCTATAACACATAGGTACTACATACTATGTAAATATTTTTTTTTTTTTTAGAAAAATGAGGAAAGTCCTACCCTAAAATACTATGGGGTAGAACACCCACATGTATTAACACAAGTTGTAAAAGTATTAAAAAGAAAAGCATTAAACATCGACACAAATTGGAAATCTTTCATTTTTCACTTTTAAATTCACGCACGTTCACAAATGAAAAAACACTTTTTTCTCGTTCAAAAATAATTTCTCTCAAAAATATGAACAGTTTTGTCTTTACAATTAAAATTTGCGAAATAATGAAACAGCGTTTCCCCAAAATAAAGCAATGTTTTATTTCTTTTAAAATTTGTATTATTTGAATAAACTAAAATTCAAATATAGACTGATCAACTAAATTGAAAATATATTTTAATTTTAATCCTTTAATATATTACTTTTTACCACAAAATAGCACAAAACCACAAAACTCGAAAACCAAAAATTTATTTCATTAAACTAAAAAATTATATTATAAATACCACATATCAGAAGTGTAAAGAAAGTTGTATAAATTCAGAAAAAGTATCGAAAGGTAGTTCCTCATTATTTATTAAATAAAATAGTTTATCATTTATACATTTATATAAATAATAATAGAGATTTAGAAATGATAAAATCTGACCAATAGAATTAAAAAAATAAATAAAACGACAAGTAAATTAAGAAGGAAGTGTAAAAAACTAAACACAAAATTGATATCAACCTGAACTAATGAAAGTAACTGTTCATATCAATAAATAATAAACAAAATAAATTAAATTAAACTTTAACTCATATGATGCTTTTACATCGGGCAGAGTGGTAGAGCTTTAAGTAATAGAATTAAAGAACACGGTCACAATATTTACAAGAAGTGAATCAAATTGCAAATTGTACAACTGCATCAAAAAAACATAAATTAAGATATTTACGAATATTGTTCATTAGTTTTGATTTGTTTTCCAATTTTTAATATCAAATTAGTTATTTTTATGCAATAAACTAAACGCAATAAAATTCGAATGGTAAGAAAATTAATAAATCAGTTTGTATTTGTTCTAAATAACTTTATTGAATGTACATTATATTCTAAAATAATCGAATTTCTATAATATAATTTTATCACATGTCCAAATAATCTTTTAGTCGCTAGAAAAAAATTCCTTTTACACAATCATGCAACTTTCCAAAGAAGTATGTTTAAATCAAACAATTTTTGGCACAATTTTAAACTACTAAATGTAAACCCATAAAATCCTTTCACATTTTTTTTAATACATATTCTTATGACACAAAACAAAACCAAAAAACAACGTATTACAAACAATTTTGATTGAATTGCTATCAAGAAAATACTGTAGAAAACTTATCAACTAATTTCGCATAGTTTTGGTTTTTTAACATTCTTTATCACATTACAATGTAAAAAAGATGTTTTACTTCCTTATTTTAACGAGTGACCCAAAAACGTCACTATTTTTCACCCCTTTTAGGAAAATTAAATTTAAAATTTTTTCTACTATTTATAGACTGCGACTATTGTGATATCATGCATCCATAAGTAAGTCCCCGAATAGCATAATGTTTTGGGTCACTCTGCTTCCAGTTATACAGGGTGATGATTTTTAACTGAACCGTATAAATAACAGGGGAAGATCCTAATTGGAAAAAGCTTAAAAACAATTTTAGAAAACGATCGAATTATAATCCAAAATTTCTTAAGATCAAATTTCAACTTTATTTCAAGATTCAATCGGCTTTCTTTTATGGAAGCACCTACATTTGGCTATAAATACGCAAAATTTTGTTCCATAATATGAATCACGGGTCACTTCAGGATCATTGTAAGGTAAAAACGTCAAAAATTGGTCAAAAAGAAAGGACCAGTCGACATTTTTTACAATCAAGAATTTAAACCCAAAATTTTGAGTTTATTTGATAACAAATTAAGTAGTTACCTTGAATTGTATTTCAAATTCAACATTTTCGTCATGAAGTGTCCTTAAATTACGAATCATGAATCAAAAGTAAGTGTTTTCTTTAAAAATCAAGCTTAACCTTAAAATTGGCGTTAAAAGTCACCATCATCAAACTAGAGGTCATCATTCGACTTCCCCTTTTAAAATCGTGACACTTTCTGAAGCAAACCTTCCCCTGGGAATTACGTAAGTACTTACGACAAATTTAAACACACAGTTTAAGTTACAAAATATTTTATTAAATGCCACAATGACCATTACGCCACACGCTGTGACTTCTTCAGGTGGAAAAAATGGTCATTGTGGCATTTAATAAAATATTTTATAACTTAAACCCTGTGTTCAATTTCATCGTGATTATGTGGTTAAAAATAGTAACAGATTCTTCGATTCAATTATACAAGTGGTTCATTCACAATTGATCACCCTGTATAATAATACTGTAACCAGTTCGTGTACAAAATCTAATTTTTCCTATGTAATTAAACAAAATGAAATAAATTTTTACTTACATGTACTTTTTTTACTCGTATTTTATTCGATATAGGTATCATCATTTTCCTTTTTGGAGAAGAAGAAAATATATTTATGTATCTAGGTACTTCGTAATTTTTTTTAAGGTACTAGAACATGGACCCTTAAACTTAGCTAAACGAAAACGATTTTTTAAATAAATTAATTTATTGCACTCAAATTTAATAATCAGTTGCTAGCTAACGGAAAAAATAAACAATTTCCTTAAACAGATCAATTCAATATATAAAAAAATAGTTCAGGCACTTTTCCACATGCTCTCTCATCTAGATTTTTTTTTTTTAAGTTTAACACCTACTTCTAACAAAACTCGCTTGTTACGGAATATCTTAGGAAATGTGAACCGATTTCTGCTAACTAATTAAAAACTGAATCAGTTTTAAAAATCTTTTTTCTCAAATTTAATTGCTAATAATTAACGGCTCGTGATAAATTAATCATAACGGTAAAATTAAAAATACTTACGACAATTACAATATACATACATAAAAAAATTAAAAAACATATACACATCCACCTTCATGTTGCAATTATTTATCATTCTGTTTAGTGCATGGCAGAAAATAAAAAACAATATTTTAAAATAACGGCCACAGCACAGAGTAAGCAAACTTGAAGTAAAGTAGCACATGGGGCACTTCAGCGAATGGGCGTAAAGTTTCTTTTGTGAAGATTGAGATAAATTAAGATATCTCCACTCTGAAAGTGCTACTTAGGTACCCCTCAAACCGTAGGTCTTACATTTTTTTATGACATTTACTACTATTCCGATCAGTGGCAGATTAGGGGTGCATCCACATAAATAATCATAAGACCATCCCTAATATGAGATAAATATTTAGAATTTCGTGCGTTCTTGAAATGCGCACTTCAAATGTACACGATTCGCCCACTACCTGTTCTAATTTTAGAGGGGTTAGCAGTAACAATACGCGTTCGCTCTTACGTATTGCACAGAAGGACGTTAACTGGCGATTGGCGAATACCTAGCGCCTATATAACATTCGGATTATTTACTTAAGAAAATTGTTGATGCCAAATTAAAAAATTATCGGTACCACCTTATAACCAACCGCCACTGATTCTAATAAATAATACGTTTTTATTTTATATTTTACCCAGCTATGACCTTCCTATTTACGCGTTATATAAAAATAAAATATAAACAAAGTAGCTCACATTTCTTGAAAGGGCCATTTAAAAAGGCTCATATTAAGTACATATTTGTCACTAACGAAAATGGCATTTCTTTGGAAAAAGACGAAAAAAAAAAAAGCGTAAAATCCACGAGTCACCTCGACATCCTCATTCCCGATGTACTAGTAGAAATGTTCTGTTGTTGCATGATAAATTTCCACATTTGCAAAATTTCATCCCGAGTAAGATCGGGTTGGCCAAAGAGGAAATTTTTTGAGCAATTGTGACAGTTACCCGTCTTCAGAACCTCGCGCATTTCCTCTTTATTTAAAACTAAATTGTCGACCGAAGTGTGCGATATTTTGGCCTTTTGTGCTAACAGACCGGTTATGTAAGCGTCGTCGATCCAAAAATACTGAGCTTTTTGAGCTTCCTTATAGAGAGTAAATAACACGTCCGGGGAGTACATGATTGCATATCCGCTACAATAGGGAGGATAATACCTCCCGGAATATTCTTTGAACGATACCCTCCACTTTGAACGATACGTTCTTTTAGCTCTACTTGATTCGAGCAACAGTGCACACAACAATAAATTTTCGGCACCGTAGGGCGACAGTTCTTCCTTTAAAAAAGTTAAAAGCATCGGCATATTAACGAAAATGTCGTCGTCAGTCTTTAAGATGTATTTGGCCTTTGGACAATGATAGATGGCGTATTTGAGTGCCATAACATGTTTGAATGTCATGTTCCTGTAAGCATCAAGGAAGTTCCCTTGAATTAGGTCTCGGTATTGTTCATTTTCTGCCTCCAGTTGTGTCTGTGTCTTATTTAAACTAACATTCCCCATTAGAAACACCACCTTCACGTCCTTATTATTCTGACCCCACGTTTCCCGAATGGTCATCCTTTTGACGACGTTTCCAGGAGCAGAATGTACTAAGATTAACAGAAATGGAATCGAAGTGTTGCAAACGTTGTTGAATATGTTGTAACGAAACTCATTGATGGTGATAAGTTTATGGTAGTCTAATGGAGGAAGGGTGTTCAAAGGATAATCGAACTTGGTGAAATTTTCGGTGTTAAGGGTGTAAACGGGTATAATGTCGTATTGGTGTAAAATTGTTATGGATGTTGGGTCGTTTATGACATGCCACACTGAAAGGCAGGCGAAGAAGCCAAAAATTACGAAGGCAATGTTTGGCCATCGCCATTCTTTCATGTTGTTTTTCGTCCAGCTTTATCAGGAACTAATTCCATTAGCATACGACCTGGAAAAAAACAGAGAAAACAACTATGTAATTACTTTTTAACACAAAACAGTAATAAATAAGCATTATTTACGATTATATATTTCCATACAGAGGGAAATGACCTGATATCGACCACAAATTTAATGGTTAAGCTAATTATTTGTTTAGGGGAAATAAAAACCCCAGTGGCTGTTTTCGAATACAAAATTATAATTTCCACTGAATTTTAAATATTTATTAATAAGTTAGCAAAAATAATTAATTGCAAACATTTTATTTCCGAATTTCGGCCCCTTTGAAACATTGATCTAATTGCCTAAGAGCAAAAATAGGGCTTTTCTAGTACAATAAACAAAATTTTGCATTATAAAAAGAAAGGCGTCTTCCTGTACGTCCTCATGATACTCCCTGACCATATACTACTACCCACTCCTGATTGTTTTATAAATAAACTTCGGTCTCCCATTGATAAAAAGAGAGGGTAGTTGTAGTTGAGGTGGGTGAAAATGTGTGGGCGTCAGAAGCAAAAATATTTAAGGAAGTAAATCTATCTTTGTCCAACAAATTCTACATCATTTTTTGAAGGGAGCTTGGTGTGGCAGGGAATAACAGTTATCACTAAGATTTTTCCAAGAAATTGCAGGAATGTTTGGGATTGACCTGGAATGATCCAGACATTTTGATGAGGATTTACAATAATCTAAATTTTATAATAATAATCTGGAATGTTGGAGAATGGTCTAAAATGCTTTATTTTTTCACAGTAATTACTTCAAAAGTTAGTGAATAATCTAAAATGTTTTTTCGAATAAGATCCAGAATGTTCCAGAGCGTAAGCTTAAGATACAAAAGTAAGTTTTTATTCGAGCAAGAGAATGCTTTATTATTACAAGTTTTAGGAAATCTATTTATGTTATTATTATTATTTAGCCAACACCCTGTATTTTCTATGGCAGGTATCCAATTTTCAAATATCCGAGCACTCAGATTAATGAGCTTATACTTGCCAGTTTTCAAATTAAAACGATAACTATGTATAGCTGCTTATAAAACAAGATAATCGATCGATCTTGGTATTAAAAAGACGAAAACCATTTTCGAACATAAAATACACAAAACGTTCTATTTACCAATTTTGTTAAAACATGTTTGTACCCCACATAATAGTCTTTTGTTGTTTTGTTCACACCCCAATGCTTACCTTTTGATGCAATATAAACGAATTATATGTAAGGTAAACCAAAACTTCACATATGTACATTATAAAATTAATGTAAAACAAGAAAAATTCAGATTTCGTTTTTTTTTTTAAGAACGTTGGCACACAAACTTTGGTAATTTAGTATTTGAAAAAACATTGCCATTCATGGAGATTATGAAAACTCTACATAGGACAGACGAGTAGATCGTTCCAAGACAGAACAAATGAACATTGCAAAGCTTTTACCCTAAAAAAGTCATGATTCTACGATTGATAGTTTTCATAAAAAAATTAGAATTTCAAAATCGATTAATATAAGCAAAAAATCAAATTTTTTTTTATACTTTTCAAGCCCAGTTTGATTTATAGCCGTCAATCATGACGCATGTAGGTACATAGATGACATGTTCATCCATTTATTTAATCGTAATGTTTTCAAGTTAATTGAACGAACAACGTCGATAATAACATATAAAACTAAGTACACGACAAACGAAATACGTCAAGGTTAATAATAAATGGTATTAAATAGATAGTATTGTAATCTCTAATAGGGTATTATGCCATTTAATTTGCCGTAAAGTTGTCCTAGAAACTAATTGTATGAACAAAAAGCAAATATTCTTAAGGGCAAAGAGATTAAACAATAAAATTCGTTTGTTTCGCACATTAAGGATTTCCTATTTTAATAAACAGTTATTTAGTGTAAAGATTTCAAAAAAAAAAAAATGCAATTTATGTGATAAATAAGAAAAACAATATTAGGGTTCCTGAAAACATAAAAGAAAACTTCATGGGATTAATCACTATTCCGTTACAAGACTCTTTTTATTAAGGATATTTGAAGAATGTGAAGAATTCTTCATAATTTATTAGGTAGATCCGTTCATCTCATCCTAAATTAATGGTGTAATGTCGTAACCTGGCCATGAGGGCTCTCCTGAGTATTAGAAGAACAAAAACATCGTAAGGTTCAAAACCAGAGGATTAAGAAGGTTTTATGAGACTTGAAGTTTAAACCAATTGCACTCCTCAATCTCCCCCCAGACCTGCCCCCCCCCTACAGATCTTGGTCCTGGAAACCTCTACCCAATAAAGACCTTAAGGATAATCATTAGTTACACCTCAGACAAACGCTGTAGATAGCTAAAGGACCTTCCATAAACCACGTAACGCTGTTTTAGAGCTTTTTTTGCCCCTACTCCCTCCTCACGTAGTCAACCGTGACATTTTCTCCGACTCCTTCCCCCAATTGTTACGTAGTTTTTTAAACAATCTCATTAAAGAATAAATAAATTTAGTCGATTAGACTCCCAGAAAAATAATACAGGGTAATGGTAATTGTCCAATTCCTCAGTTCTTTCAGGAGTAGAAATCTCGAGTAAGCCTTTATCATTCTGCGCAATGGAAATGGGGATGGTAGAAAACCATTGGCAAAGAAAGGATATTTTAAGCTGCAGAATGTTTTTCTTTATCATAGCTTTATTTAATAATAAATATAGTAATTACAAAAGGGCGTTACTTTAACTTTATTTAAAAAAAAATGGATTATTATGAGGTTACGTATTTCTCTACCTCTTACTGGGATACGTGGTTTATGGAAGGCACCCATCAGTAAATCTTGGATTCCAGAAAAAATGCATGTATATACGTATGTACATAATTAAGGTTCACCATGCACCATTACATCGATTTTTTAATTATTGACTAACATACGAAACCATTTTTTTTTTAATTTAGATAAAACCAAAGGAAGATGTTATTGAAAAAGGAACATAAATGAAAAAAAATATCTCGACCTCGACAGTAACCATATTACGAGTGTACGTAAGTCCTACTAAAAGACCGTAAAGAGCTTACAATTAGTCTCGTTTAAAAAGGATTATTAAAATTTCATTTGTGTTACGTTCACATTCTCTCGTAGGTTCAGATTTTATAATTTCATTTCGTACAATGACTAATGTTTACATGGTATGATAAAGTCAAATCTTTTCAGAACTCCAAAACACGAGACTGTATCAAAATGTTATGCGAAATTCCGATGTCCCGTCAACAAAAAAAAAAAAGATAATAATAAGTAATGTTTTTCAACACACAGCATTAGTGAACACCCTGTATACTAATCGAAATTTCCCTTATTATTAAATAAAATCCTCCCAAATTACTTGGAATTTGTACCATACTGTACATTAACAAAAGCAAGTTCATCTATACGTATTATACATGTAGGGTATAAGACAATTGCACGCAGCGGTCTGCTGTGGTTCAACTAGCCCTAAAAGTGATGGGCCAATTGCACGCAAACTTGAAATTATCTGAGTTACATTTCTACTAATTTATTTATAAATGGTTTAATCTTCTTCAAAACCAACAGAAAAACTTGTAATTGTCAATGCTTTTTCTTCTTTTAAAGATAATCTAAGTTAGGTTAGGGTGTAATATTAGACTAGGTTAGGTTAGGTTAGGTTAGGTTAGGTTAGGTTGGGTTAGGTTAAATCTTGTTAAGAGTATTGAGTAATAATTAGGTACTTATGTACATAATATGTCGTTTTATTATCAAGGTATTATTTCAGGGGCTTTATTTTATTTAAAAAAAACAAATGAAAATGATTCATTTAGAAAATTTTCATTTCTATTCCAGATGAATATTACTGTATATAAAGTAATGAGTTAAATAACCTACAGACCGTTAACAATTTGCGTGCAATTGTCCTGTATTTATCGACTACATGAAAATGTTTATAATCGCTGCGTGCAATCGTCCACTGCCCGTCCATATTTATGCCCATTTCCCTAAACAGACTAAAAAAAATCTATTATTTTGTATTTTAGATTCTTCATGCAAGTTTACGAATGTAAGGGTTGAAATAAAGAGTAGTGGAATAAAGCAATAAAGGGTTTGTTACATACATACCTACAATGTACTGTTTAAATGAATATTGATTAAACTCGGTTAATAATTCAATATTTTACTCTGTAGGTACTTGTTGCGAGTATTTAAAATTTAACAATCACGATATGTACCTGGCTATTTTATCCACGGTCACATGAGCATTCAGAATTAATAATGCAATCATTTTCTTTCGCCAGACTATAGCTTTCATAAAATACAGGGTGTCCCTTCCAATGAATATTTAATACAGAGTGTTTTGTGTATCGTTACAGAAAGATACACAGAAGGACAATTTAATAAAAAAATACTCTGATGAATAAAATGAACAAAATATTTTCGTAGAAATTTATATATATACACTAATTACGAACAATACCAAAAATAAACAGAAATATAATTTTTTTATTCTAAATAAATTTTATGACGACAAAGTTCAATTTTTTAATTAAGTGTGTATTAACTTTTACATTTTTTTATGAAACTAGTGATTTCTTTAGTGTGAAAGCTTTGAAATGTTCATTAATTTTTTTGATAATTATTGATGATTAATTGATATATTCCGCATATCGATATTTTTATATCGAATCCCGTTTTCGCCCAGGACTAGCTTCAACTATACATGTTCTTTTGACATATTGAAGGAAGCGACAGCCGCGCATCATTTGCGTAAGCGAGTTGCTACGTAAACAAAAGCCTACTATAAAAATTTTAAGATACAGGAAACACACATCATCACATGATTCGTTCTAGAATTCTAGAAAGAACTTGATTATTGGTACAAAGTCAATTAAAATTCAATATTTAAATAATTAGTTAAACATTATTTCATACTGATAAAACTGAAACTTGAACTGGTGACGCCTACTTTAATTTGCAATAAATAATTATTCAATTATATTAAAAATGTTCATTAGAAAACTATCACAAAATTAGGTACCTACCCAAAAGTGTATACTCTTGGGGGTAAAACATGAGATCTGTATTTAAATGTTTGAAATCCAGTAAATGTAGAAAAAAAAACATTCATGTTTTTCATTTAGAATTTTCAGAGTGAAATGACAAAGAAAGACACATATGTTGTAGTACCATTTCGTAATTTTGTTTAAAACGCCCTGTATAATGTAATCAATTCATATTAAGTAAATGATATTATTAAGTTATTAATTAAAAAATTTATGATTACTAAAATTAAATAACTCACAAATAGTTAAGTATGTTAAAGTAGACACAAAACTTTACACCATTGTTATAAACATCAAAATTCGAATGATATAATGGAAAAAACAAAAAAAATAGATAATTACTTGTACATAATTTAGGTTTTATCGTCTCATAAACTCCACATTAGAACAATAACTAATTTACCATCGTCAATATGCTTATCGCATTGTTACTTAAAACCCATAATAAACTTACAAATGTATGTTACAGCAAAAAAAAAAATTAAATAAATAAAAATGATACTTCAACGCAACACGCGTCATCATTTACCTTGTATTAATTATACATGTATGTATTTGTCAACTACTCGACGACGCACCACAAGTTCAAGATAGACGGAGAAGAGCGTCGGGACGACAGTCTTGTACTATTATTATCAAAAAAGGATAGGCCAGCTTGGTAGTCGACAGCAGGTTCGTCTGACGGGAGATTCGGCACAACTGCTGCTGCCGATAACAGAACTGACCCACATTAGCAAGGGGCAAGAGGGAGTCGCGACGCCGACCGTCGTCACGATTGACTGCAGCCGACGCCCTCGGTAGATTGTGGAGCGCTGCCAGAATCAGCTACTAGGTCGCGAACAGTCACTTTTTCCCGCTTATACAGACAAAAAATTGGTAATTAAATAGGAGTTTGTTATTCCCCAAAAAAAAAATAATAAATACCAAAAATTTACTCAAAATAAGAGAATTACGTCCATAGGTGGAAATGGTTGGCAAAAATAAAAAATTCAGAAAAAAAACTAAAACTAAAAGTTCGGGCTTATATATGGCGTGGTCAATGTCCAGACGTTTCGTCACTAACTGACATCTTCAGTCACTGTCGAGACTGAAATCTCCGCTCTTATTGTTAACACAGCTCCCACTTAATTTGTAGGAATGTTTAAGAAGTTTGGGATTGCTCAAAAATGACCAGGAATGATCCAGAAAATAAAAAAAAAATACCAAATGCCCTGGAAATTCCAGAGAAATTCGAAAATAATCTAGAAACCTTCAGATTTTTTCGGGAATATTTTGGAATAGGTACTTGAAAATGATCTAAAACGTTTCAAAAGGTTCTAGAAGCTTAGCATACACCCCTAAGGAATTTCGGGAGCCTAAAGGGCTCAAATCGTATCCAAATGTCCCCTAAAAACCCCTATTATACAAACATTGTGGGATGACATATGAAGTTCAACCTAAATATAATTGTAGTAAGTAGGTCTTGATATAGTCCTACCCGGGCAATATCACGAATTGCAGCTAAAGGGGTACATTAGATACAAATTTTCAGGTTTCGTTATAACCTAAATTTGGTGCAACGAAGTACACCTTACGGTGCATCGCGGATGACTGACTAGTTTCATTGTTATTAAGCGTTCCGATGCATCTGATTGGCTGCTATACTAACGGCCATTTTCTATCAGTTAAAAACTGGATCAAATTGGGGATCTCCTTAAAAATGCGGAAGTAAACAATACCTATTTGGCGCCACTTACAAAAAGAAAATAAACAAGATGAGTTTAAAAAGGGATAACTCAGTTATTTATTAACCGATTTAGATGAGGATTTCACCAAAATTTCGGAAAATTAGTTCTGATTGATATTAGTAAACGTATCAGATAATTATAACTTAATAATGCTTAACTAAACATTTAATTTAGGTTCGTATTGACTAAATATGACTTAAAAAATAAATAAAATAAAATTGGTACATATTTTAAATTAATTATTTGCATATCTTATGAGTAATTATCGTTATTTTCTTAATTTTAGGGGGAGATTCAGACCCCTTCGACCCTCCCCTTTAAATAATTACGTAGTTAGCTCGAAAAATTAAATAAATTGGTTACTAATAATTAGCCAGCATTTATAAAAAAAAAATATTTCCTTTACTAACAGATAATGTTTTTGTTTTTCAACTACAATATTAAAAAAAAAAAAAATAACAAATTATCCATATAAACACTATTTTTTCCCTTAACATCATCCTGTACTATTAATTTAAGTAATTAGCAGATGTAATTAGAGTGTAATTAGAGAAATTTCATTTACGATACCGTTAACCCACGAAAGCAAAGCGGTCTTTGATCCCTCATAACCTAAGAGACAATGAACATATTCAAAGAACTTTCTATGAATCATTAAAACAAATATTCATACAACCAAAAATTAATGATAGAACTTACAGTTTATATGCTACGTAAATTCAATTCGTTGGCACAATAAATCAAAACTGGCACTGCATTTTTTCATTTCACTAATTCCGCTTGGGCGTCACAAGTCACAACTAAAGATCTGGCCTGCGGATGCTGTAACGATCGATGGTTATAATCACAGGTCGCGTGCCGGTGTTAACCAGAGTCATCAAACGACTTTTATTTAAATAAATTAGAAAATAAATAAACTAACATTCAGCAATGCAAACACTTTCTTCCTACGTGTGTGTATCTTGTACCAGCTTATTTAATATGTAAAACAGGTTTTATTATGATATGTAACTGTAAATTTTATATAAAAATACTAAAGTTATTTACGGGAACGTAATGATTCTTATAATATTGCAAAAAAAATCGTTTTATTTTCATCGTTTTTCATGTTAATTAATATTAACTGTAATCAAATACAATAAAACAAATGAATAAAATACAAATAAAATAGTGTAAGTGAAGCGTAAGTTACACTATAAATTAGGAAACGTTTTCTCAATTTAAATGTTAAATGTGTGTGTAATTCTTTGTAAAATATATAATATAAACTAAAGAATTAAATATATATGAGTAAAAAAATTTCGTAGACACTTTTAAATATACGTATATGACAATTATGACTGAATGTCCAGAAAAAACATTGAAACTATTTGGCTTTGTTTGTCAGTCTGATTTTTTTTTGATATTTGATGAAAATAGTCAAAATTGCTTGTCAACCTTATTTTCCAAAATTTCGAAAGGTTAAACGGCTGGGTTTATGTAACCACTACTACAACAACTCGTGGAAAGAAGAACAAGAAGAATACAGAGAACAAGAAGAAGTATCTACTGTTTAGTGAGGTTAATTGCAAAAATGACGGGTAAACATGTCAAGAATTTTGGAAGATGAGCAATTTCCAAATGAAAAGAAATTAAGATTTCAATCAACTGCTAAGGTAGTGTTTAAAAATGGAAATAACATTGAAGATTTGAAGGATTATGAAACGACAAACATGAATAATGAAACAGAAAAACCTACGAAAAGTGAGTTGTTTTCACGTCTTTTTTTCGACTCAATATTTTGTAATTTAGTTATAATTAGATAAGATAATACTAAGTACTCTTACGGAAATGAACTAATTAGCGGATAATAAATTCAAAACGATTGGTCCTTTGTGATTAACCGCCTAGAAATATGTTACATACTAAAAGTATGGCAAAATGAGTTCAAAGGTTTAACTATTATAAAGTGTCGTAAAATATGCCATAAAGTAATCAAACCAAATTGAGAAAATGTGTAGGTAAAAATTTGTAACTTTTATATTTAAATTTCTATTTACATGTCACATACTTTTTTATTTATTTATTTTTTTTTTTATTCAATAAAACCTTTGTCTTTTTAGGCCAAACCCCTTCTCTGTTATCGTTTCTTCAAGTAGAAGTGACTAGGGGATATTTATTAGAACATGATGAAGAACGCTATTCAGCAAAGAGAGAAAAGGTGTATTCTTTTATGAAAATACCCAGAGAAGTTGAGAAATTTATGACATATGGCTTGATGCAATGCACAGATTCATTTTTATATGTTTATATTTTTTTACCAATGAGGTTTTTATTGGCTCTGTGGGCATTAATAACCAGACCAATATCCAAATGTTTTGGGTAATTGTAATACTTTTTTTTAACATTTCGGTTTTGAAATTTGAAACAGTTATCAGGAAATCAGTTGGCTGCTGGACTAAAACAATAGAATTTACATTATTGAACTTAAATGTTGTTTACGTTTATCTTGAGGTCAATTTGTTCCTGGA
The DNA here is from genome assembly GCA_947389935.1 of Agrilus cyanescens. Lineage (NCBI taxonomy): Eukaryota > Metazoa > Arthropoda > Insecta > Coleoptera > Buprestidae > Agrilus > Agrilus cyanescens. The sequence continues at coordinate 3,919,772 of OX376711.1, read as the reverse complement.
TTATGATTTGGTTATCATGTTTTCGCTATTGAGCGTTTGTTGTACTATATATCTTGTTTAACATTATCTACTGTCGATTTTGCCTTTTTTCTTATCGTTAATTCTTTTTTCTTTTTTTTGTTATGACCGATTAATTATTAATTACATAAATGTGATTCTTTTTATTGTTTATAGTTTACAGAACAGTTCTAAAACTGTACTGACGCCTGCGGAAATATGTGATATACTTAAAGCTGCTATTGTTGTGATATGTAGCACGTTGATGTTCTATGTTGACACTAATATAATGTACCACTTGATAAAGAGCCAGTCTGTTATCAAGTTGTACATATTTTACAACATGTTAGAAGTCGCTGATCGGTTGTTTTCTGCATTTGGCCAGGACACGATCGACGCCCTTTTTTGGACTGCAACCGAACCCAGAGACAGGCGGACAGAACACTTGGGTGTCATACCTCACATGATTTTTGCCGTTGCATATGTCTGTATCCTTCATTTATTAACTTAAAAACTGCGCTCTTTTGCTCCTCCTCTCATGCGCATTGGTGCTGAAATTGATCTACTGCGCATCTTACTTCACTTGACAACATTGCATACTATTGTCCTTATTAAATTCCAGTTCTGCACAGTCTTTTGGTGCTATTTCAGGCAACTACCCTGAATGTGGCTATAAATTCGAACAATAAAGCCCTTCTGACCATCATGATGTCCAATAATGTACGTAAACGTTTTATTGTTTGTTTGCATTCTCTGCTTCTATGTTTTATTTCAGTTCGTTGAGTTGAAAGGGAGCGTGTTCAAGAAGTTCGACAAAAATAATTTGTTCCAAGTGTCTTGTAGCGATGTGAGGGAACGCTTCCATCTCGTCATACTTTTGTTTGTCGTTACTTTGCAAACCATGAAAGAATATTCGTGGAAATCGGAACGATTTTGGGTCCTGCTTCCCGACTGCGTTATCGTTTTGGTAGCTGAGGTATTCGTCGATTGGATAAAGCACGCTTTTATCACGAGATTCAACGAACTTCCACTGGACGTTTATAGAGATTACACAACCAGTTTGGCCTACGATATGGCACAGACTAGACAAAAACATGCCTTTTCTGATCATTCGGACTTGGTGGCTAGAAGGATGGGATTCATCCCATTGCCACTTGGCGTCGTAATGGTCAGGGTTTTAGTCCAGTCCATCCACATCAGCAGCATTTCTTCCGTACTGATATGTATCTTAGGATACGTATGCGTTGGGTCTCTCAAGGTGCTAATCAGCATAGTTATCCTTGGGATGGCCTGCTATTTCATCGAACAGCACAAACATGAAAAGTTCTTAATAAATTCCCCGTTTAGTAACAGGACTCACAGTCCAAGTCCTTTGTTAAACAGAGGCGGTGCCCAAAAAGATACAGCCACAAGTCCTCTCAAACCTGTCGTCCTCGTCGATAACAATTCTTCTAGTAAACTGAACGAAAATACGAACATTGGGTTCAAAACTTCGACTGCTGGAGGAGACTGCACGTTAGGTTCTACCGCAATTTTTGCAAATAGCACTGTCGACTTGAAAAATGCAACTCTCAATGAGGAATTGTTGAAAGTTGAGGGTGACAACATTAAAATTGAACCCGTGCCTAAAGTGGAGGAAATTGTTACGAGAAGTGAGCCGAATATAAATTCGGAATATGTGGAAGAGGTGGCTGAAGTGCCTGTGTATGAGAATTGTGATGCTGGATTGAAAAAAAGGGCGGAATCTGAACCATCTCTAACGTCTTGTGGAGAAGCTGAAAACCTGAGCTAACGCTAGTCTGTGTAAATATTGTTAATTTTGTACCTAAGTTTATTTTTTACGAAAATAAAATGAATGTACTGCATCAATTTTTTAATATTGATCTATCTTTCGAACTACGATTTCTATTTTGCGTCGTTGTGTCAGTTTTTTTTTTGTAAATGATAAAAATGAGTTTCAGATGGGTAACATACTTTTATGTGATTAAAGAAAACCGGGTTGTTGCATTTTGAAAATTGTATGGAAATACTGATTAATAAACACTTATGCACTAAATCAAATTTGTTTTTTAATTTAAACAAAAACCCAAACCTCTTAGAATGAAAACCATTTTTTTTTTATTGAAAAATTTATGAAAATACTTTTTTATAAACCCAATAATCCCAAATTAACTAGGGCCAATGAATATACTTTTTAATCTTATTAATCGGTCTTTTTTTTATTGTGAAATTGACAGTCTTTAAAAAAAAAAAAACATGAAAATAAACGATGTTAGACGACACGACGTAGTTTTCACTGAAATTTAGGAAATTTAACATTTATAATATTAATAATTTACAAAAACTACTAAAAAAGAGTAGTTTATTTAATCTTTTTGTTGAAACTTAATCGTTAAGAACCATTAATAAGTGTTTTATAAAAATTGCGCCATTGTTATTTTAAATACTACTAAAAGAAAGTTTAATTCGAGTTTAGTTTAATAAGAATATGCAACAAACAATATAAAAAACTGTTTAAAATCATTAGAAGTGCAAAATATGTACATTTTTAACTTTTAACATTTCTTTCCTTCGTAATATTTTCAACGACGTCAACCTGTTATATTTATTTGCATTTTTACTAGTTTTGAATTCCCGCCGCTCCTGAAGCGACCTCTGTCTGCAGTTTGAGTACCAAACATTCGGCAGTATGGCGCGTAGTAGCATTTTCGTAGCGTAAATGCAGTAGTAAAATCGATTTGCGGTAGTGATAACACGAAAATTCGGTACGTGGTGAACATTTTTGCGTCCACGAATTTTGTGGGACTATTTTTGACTTTATCATTGGTTTGCCTAATGTTTGCTGCAAGCAGCAAGTTTCAAACAAAATGAATCTTGAAGTTGCTTGGGTAAGTGTTAAACTTTTAAAGCAAGTTTCCACTTGTTGATCATTTTATGTATCGTGATTTTCAAATACTTCTGCTAAAGAATTATCAATTTCCGCTTGTTCTTTATGTACCTATTGGCTAACTATTAGTCGTTTTCTTCTGGCTGTGACTTGCATTGGTACATATACGTACATAAGTTACGGTTTTTGATTTTAAATTGTTTTTTATATATTTACATATAAATAGGTTGGTTAAGATATTGAAGTGAAGTTAACGTAAGGTTTAAACGCCTTTTAGGATTAATAAAACTCGTTTAGATACTCGAGGGATAAAGCTAAAAAGTTAAACTCATTCAGGGTTAGGTTAGGTTTGCTTTGATCATCTTATTAATATTGAACCTCTTTCAAATGCCTTCAATGTTTTAATGAATTGTATAAATTTTTAAAGTTAAAAAGACTGCCTTAATTAGAAAAACTACGTTTTTAAAATGAACAATTGTAAAACTATAACTTCCTCTATTAATTTTTGATGGACAATAAGAAACTGCAACTATTAAAAAGGGTGTAATGTTTTATACTCATTTATAAAACAACCGTTTACGTTTCGTCTCAAATACAAGGCTTCTTCATGGTCTAGAATCCCAGAAAAGCTGAAGAAGCCTTGTATTGAAGTGGAATCGTAGGTTATGGCTTCATGAATAATTATCTGATTTTATTGGTAACTGTTTTTAATTTAAATTAAAATAACTGCAATTGTAATACATATTTTGTGACAAAATATTGTCTTTATACAAAACACTTGTTCCTTTAGGTCGTTAATTTTTGATTTGCTGAAGTTCTAGCATTTTATTTATAAAAATATTTAGTATTATTATTTTAAATGCATTATTCTTGCTTTGGAATAAAGTTTTCCATTTGGAACATCACACGTGTTGAAGATGTAGCTAATGATTTTGTTATCGTAAATTCTCGCTTGAGATAGGCATTTCAATGCCAACAAAAAACTGCTTGTCCTTGTTGTACCCTTGTGGAATAATAGCAGATAAACATGTTTTTGTACGTTTCTCGATGGTCTTTATACTCTTATAGGTACACGTTTTTAATACTAAAAAATATTAGACAGGGAAATGTTCGTTGAAAATATGTTAAATGTATTTATAACGTCAATTAAGTCCTTCAAACTAGCCACATCTAGTATTTAAATAAGTCATACAAGTACAAATGAAATCACTTAACACCCAAAAAAGCAAATTCAAGCCAGAGAAAGATAACAGGCTTTTTTTAATGTAAAAAACGGACATCGACGTTTTGCCTTTGGTATAAGCCGTCCTCAATTACGTGGAAGTACCTACAAATAGTGCTCTTTATTTATGCTGATTTGTACTATCATGTTATTTACTCCAAAGCCACAAACTACCCTGAGGAAGCCTCATACCAAAGCGAAACGTCGGTTTCGATTTTACACAATAAGAAAACGTGTTATCCTCCAACCCTTCTTTGGTTTGAATTGTATGTATGCTACTTAAAACCTAAAATTCGTTTCGACACCGAAGATGTCATCTTTAGGAAAAGGTCTGTATTTAACTGAGGATGACACCTTAACTGTCGAAACGCATTTTCAGTTTTCAACCATTTTTCTCGAAATTTTAGGTTTTTGTGTTTATTTGATTAAGTACTGCAGTACTTTACTGATTTTTAATTTAGTTAGATTATTAAAATTTGTGCGTAAAAGTGCGGAAAATTGAATTCTGGAAATTAATCGGTTTGTGCTGCCATCAAACGTTGTACTTGCGAAGGAACAGAACTTGCCTGTACAGAATTTTACCATATGGTTTTCGAAATGAAACTCCGATTTTATTTAAGCTGCTCTCCGCTAGATGTCGATAGAACATCTTTATATACAAAATTACTTCAGTAAATGAAAATTTGATTATTTCGTAATTACTCTCGTTAAATATTAATTAAAAAATAATTTCAACGTTTACTCTTCAAAACTTACGTGCGTTGTAATATTATACTTACCATAGTACATTCTAGGCAAAATATCAAAAGTAATGACTTATTATGATTAACTCAAAAATGTTTTTTTATATATTTTTGAATAAAAAATTTTAAAAATATTCTGAAAATGTGCGAAACTGTGTCTCCCGGTTTTTTTTTTAGAAACTACTGGTGATTACCGGACTAAAAATTTTGAAAAAATTAAATACATAAATTAAAAAATTATGAAATCACTTTAGAAGTTATGAAAAAATATTTTGTTAATCTTCTGTACCTACCAATAGTTACACAACTTTTCATAACTTTTGAAATTACGATACAAAATTGGTCACTGAATATTGAATTGAAATTCAACTCCCCTAAACAGATTGAAGTAATTAAACGTTTTCGTCATTTTTATACTTAGAAGCACAGTATTTTTTTTAATGACTCAGTTTCAAAATATAAACAGAATCAATATTATTTGTTAATTATTTAGATCAAAGTTTTTTGAAAAAAAAAACAAAATTCGACTTTAAGACCAACTACCTACATAGGTACATTAGTGATGAGCGATACCAAGATCATAGTTATCTTGGTTTTGGCATTGGTTTTAGATGATTGTATCTTGGTACTGGTCTTGCAAAAATAATCTCAGTCTTGGTCTTGGTCAATTGAGTCTTGTTTTTTTTTGGACTTTTAAGTTTCTCTAAATTCTCTAGGGGGTTCATTCATTAATCTTGATCTTGACCTGAATTTATATCGATAGGGTTTTGGTATTGGTCTTCTTGAAGTGATACTATATTGGTCTTGGTCTTGACTGCAAGACCGAGGCTAATTTTTCTCACCACTATGGTATATACAGGGTGTCCCCTCTCAATTGGAAAAAACTTCTAGGGCATATTGAGGAACCATAGACAAGCAGTTTGATATATTAGACTGATTTCCGGAAGTGCATGGTTTTCAAAATACAAGGTGTCAAAGTTTTTTTCAAAAAACTTTTTTTTTATCAATATCTCAAAGGCACGTTGACCGATTTTCTTGAAATTCGCTGGTGATGTAAGCTTTAATAAGACGCTCAGTTAGCACTAATTAAATGGTAATTATTACTTCCAGTGGCGCCCCGGGGAACAGTGTCACGAATAAAAATGACAAAAAAATGTACGCCACTGACTTTTTTTGAAAATTTTATATTTTTTAGAAAGCTCAGTTAAAAGTCAGTGGCGTACATTTTTTTGTCATTTTTATTCGTGACACTGTTCCCCGGGGCGCCACTGGAAGTAATAATTACCATTTAATTAGTGCTAACTGAGCGTCTCATTAAAGCTTACATCACCAGCGAATTTCAAGAAAATCGGTCAACGTGCCTTTGAGATATTGATTAAAAAAAGTTTTTTGAAAAAAACTTTGACACCTTGTATTTTGAAAACCATGCACTTCCGGACATCAGTCTAATATCTCAAACTGCTTGTCTATGGTTCCTCAATATGCCCTAGAAGTTTTTTCCAATTGAGAGGGGACACCCTGTATGTACAGAATTAAACTAAAAAGTGGAATTTTTTCTTTTTTTGAACTGAGAAATGAACTTTTTTTTAATCGTACCATTTTATACGATTCACTATGTGAGACGTTTTCAGCTTTCCCATTATGTATAGGTACATTTACACTTTTTTCAAAAGGGCTGAATAAATTCCGAAAAACAAATATATGGGACCATCTCTGAACTACTGCCTATAAAAAACAAATAAATAATTATCAAGATCAATTCAAAATTGATGTATTCTATTTTTAGTACAATTAACATTTCCGCCCTTTTTTGTAATTTGTCTGTAAATTTCGGAAAGTTTTTAGAACACTCGAAATATTTATTATAATGTAGACAGACAGACGAAATATGTATTAAATATAGACATAAGGAATGTTCTGTCATATACAATAAATAGATTCATATATACGTTACATCCCGTGAAATAGTGGGGGATTTCCAAAAGGATCTATTGATTTTTGTGGAAAAAGGAAAATCAACAACGCGCCGTCGTCGATTCGAGGTAAACTTGGGGAGAGGCGTCATTGTCAAGTTTACGCTGTAGTACAGGTGAATTTCTATTTCACTCATTGAAAGAAAATTCAAGGTACATGAATCGAGGGCTTTTTTAATCAACTTGTATGGACTTGAAATAAACAGGAAAATCGATATTAAAATTTATTATAAGGACATACATCTTCTGAAAAAGACATAAGACGGAGGAAAACTATTATAAGTTCTTTTAGAAAATTTAGTTTTGTTGGCATAATTAAAGATTAATACAAGTTAGGTAACCTTAACAATAATTAATAAAAATAACTTTTGAATATGATACGTTTCGACCGTAAACTTCGGTCATCATCAGGGTAATATTTAATGACATCAACAACTTTATAATTATTGAAAATATTTTACTTAATAGAAGAAAATTCATTTAAACTTTCTAAAATGAAATAGGTAAATAAAAAACTAAAAATAAAAAGCTTTTTTAGTTCAAAATTAGTTAAATTGATGAGCTTATAGTTAAGAAGGTTAATTTAATTTTTTGCTTTTCAATTTCTATTTTTTTGGGCCAAGTTTCAATAGAATTAGTGCATGTGTGAAAAATCAGTTGCCTCCTAATCTCAGGGGTAGAATTCTTTTTTAAATTCAAAAAAAATAAATTTAGGGGTGTCTATTTTTCAACTTGGAAGTACCTAAACTTTTTCCAAAAAAAAACAAGAATTATCAAAATTCGAATGTCATGTTTTCCTATCTGCATTAGGTGGAGGATTTTCTTTTCATCTATAAAATAGCCCAACTTTGAATAGATATAAAATATTTTTTCGCCTTATCACCCCTTTAAATTTTCCCTAAATCAACCTTTTCCGCTTTTCCGTTTGTATGATTTATTTCAGTGGAACGTTTTTCACTTAAACAATGTTCCCATTTTCTCACCCCAACGTCCCATTAACCAACAGGTAGCCGGTTAGCATTCGTGCTGGGAAAATTTATGTTCTATGACGTTGGCGTATGAATGGTCAATGAATGAGATGATGCCCCAATAAAAATAGATAAAAAGGGGTAGTTTTCCTTTTTTAGAGCAAACTTGCCATAAACATGAGTGCCGGTCATTGAGGGTAGCGTTTATGTGTGCAAAATGCAGTTATTTTAATGTTGAAGCGTGATATTTTGCCCACGCTCTTTGCGGCCACCCTTTAAGGGGTCGCGGCGGCGCCGTCCAGTGACGTGGACGCTTACGTAAGCAGCGACGCTCTGACGTCAGCGTGATTCGTTTCCGTGGTTACGCCGTTCCCTGAAGCATCGAATGGAGAATGGGAAAACAGGCAGCAGGCGACCTAGACAGTGACATTGCCGTGGAAAACAGATTTAAACCTATTGAAAAGTGAAATTGTTTAATACGTGATGAATAACCAGAACTACCCCCAATCGATATGCACAAGCACATGGATTTTTTAACTTTGTCGACTATATACGGTACCAAAGAGTTTAAAATAATATGAAATAGGGATGTTTTACGTATTACAACATCCCCTAGGAATTTTAAATATAGATAGATCAATTTAGGAACGGAAACTTTTGTATAAGCACAATATAAGTTATAAAAAGTTGGTTATAACAATCCTTTTACGTAAAATACATCCCATTGACTCACATCTTTATGGGCCTCAAAAGCTGAACTCTTACCCAAGAAACAAAAAAAAAATTAAATATAAATTGTTTGGAATAGGGGAAGTTATAAAAGCCTCAGACTTGATATTTAGGAGAGGCGTTTTCGTTCCGCCATTGATTACATTTAAAAATTAATTTGTTTTCCCCGATAAAATTTTGACGGAAGTGCTGAACAGTAACTTTTTATAAAGAAAAAATTATTATCAAATATTTTAAATACAGTAGACATTTATTTCCAAAAGCTCTTATTAATAAATTATCCAAAATGATAGAGGTACAGCCTAAGAGTTAATTTTGAACTTGGACCTTTCAACAAAGACGTGGCAGCTGCTAGATTACTTCAAAGGCAAAATTATTATTAACTATAACATTCTATCAGCTTTTATAAACTTTGACATTTAGTTAAATGATTTATTGGAAAGAAGATGAAAAAGGTTATTCCACGAAAAATAATTCCTTATTAGTTTCTCAAATGGAAAATTTGATTTATCTAAACAAGAATGTAGGTAGATACAGGATGGCTTCTATAAAGAAATAGGTAATTCTTTTAAAAAAGCATTGAATTTAATATCTAACAAATTAAGTATTCTGGAATCTTCTCAAAACTTCTGGAAGATTCTATAACATTATGCTACATTGTATAGAATCTTCTGGAATCTTTTGGAATCAATTTCTTTTTCCTAAATTCTGAAAATTATTAGTAGTCGGAATTTTTGATATCACACAGTTTCGCTTATTGCCAAAAGCAAGACTCTTTCAAATACTCGTAGTTTCTAATTCCAAAACTCCTAGAGACTGACTATTTCGTCTTGGAATAATTAATGACATTGTAGAAATTCGAAAATATTCCCGAATACATATTCTATATTATTCTACAACAGCTTAAAGCAATCTTTAAGTCAGATTTATTAATTTTTAATAAAAAATTATGTTTTGAAAGCATCTTCTTATAAATTTTTTCCATAAAGATTCTATAACATTCCGCTACTCTAGAATCTTCTGGAACCTTTTGGAAACTATTCCTTTCTCCTAAATTCTGAAAAATCTTAGAAACCGGAATTTCCGAGATCACTCTTTCAAATACTCGAGGTTGGTTAGTCTCTAATTCCGAAACTTCTAGAGACTGACCATTTCGTCCTGGAATAATTAATGACATTGTAGAAATTCTAAAATATTCTCGAACATTCTTTATATAACAGCCTTAAGTAATTTTTAAGTCAGGTTGATTTATTTTTAGTAAATAATAATGTTTTGGAAGGACCTTCTTATAAAGATTCTTTAAGGTTACTCCACGAAAAAGAGTTCTTTATTAGTTACCTACTTAAAGAGCTAAGGGAAAATTCGATTTATCTAAACAAGAATGTAAGTAGACACAGGATGGTTTCTTTAAAGAAATAGTTCTTTTAAAAATGAATTGAATTTAATAACATATTAAGTATTCTATAATATTCTAGAATCTTCTAAAAAGTTCTGGAAGATTCTATAACATTCTGCTATATTCTATAGAATCTGCTGGAACCTTTTGGGATCAATTTCTTTTTCCTAAATTCTGAAAATTATTAGAAATCGGAATTTTCGATATCACACAGTTTCGCTTACTGCCAAAAGTAAGACTCTCAAATAGTCCAAGTTATTCTCTAATTCCAAGAGTCCTAGAGACTGATTATTTCATTCTGGAATAATTAATGACATTGTAGAAATTCGAAAATATTCTTGAACGTTCTTTATATAACAATCTAAAGTAATTTTTAAGTCAGGTTTATTAATTTTTATTAAATAATCATGTTTTGCAAGGACCTTCTTGTGAAGATTTTACATTAAGATTCTTTTATAATTAGGGGTGGAATATTAGTACATATCATCAAAGTTTTCATTTTACCACGTAAAGCTTTTGGATTTAGAAATGTTTTTTGATATCCATATAAAACCTTCTATGGTAGAAATCATCTGAAGACTGAAGAACAGTAAAATCCAAAATTTTATTAAAATAGAATGCAATCGTGGGTGTCTATAATATTTTTGGGTTTTACTGTTACACAAACACCAGTTAAAAGTTTCAAATCCTAGTAACGTCCATGGCCCACATTATTTTGCTCATGCCAGTAGTTATTTTTCATTGGTTTTTTTCAAAACAGTACAATGTGTGGACGTTAAATTCTCGTTGATCCTATCATTTTAATTAATTAGTCGTTAAACTGGGTACGTATTAGTTTAGTGTAGTAAATATTAGCAACCATTAAATGCACAATAAAAGGTATTTAATACCTTTTACTTACATACGTTACATATGCATTTAATATACCAACAACAGCACTACCGACCACTTAATTAACATGTTAAAAGTTTCTTATTCTGCAGAGTTGGTATAAATTACCAGCGTACCTACCCATTGTCTTGTGCGCGTGTTTCATTATAGTACCTAGCTAACAAAAAAAAAAAGAATTTTATGTTCAATTGATAAATTACATTAAAACAATTTTATTTATTTTTTTGTCTTGTGTACGGTACATAAAAGAGATATATATAACGCACGCTATCAAAACAACTTTAAATGACTCGCGTATAGGTACCTACATACATAGAGACAAAAAAATGGGGCGAGTATGGCAACGTCGACATATCAATTTTATTACTTTGATTTACGATAGTTCTTTGTAAAATGGAAAAGTTGCTGGAGTGCATTCACGCTGTTTAATTTGTAGTTCCACTTCAATCACTTCCGCAGAACGAAAGCGTATTACTTACTTACCTCCAGGCTTTGACAGTGGCGCACACGAAACATTTAATTAGGGGGTGCTAATAGATTATTCTTGATAAATCAATCGTAACGTAAAAGCTCTACAATCTAAAAAAAAGCTAAGATGGGGTGTTTTCCTAGGACGATCAGCAAGGAGACTACAGTCTTTACGTGACTATAGACTTTGACAGTAGTGCACATGGAATCCCGAATTAGGGGTGCTAATAGTTGATTCCTGATAATTCAATACATTGTGTAAAAGCTCTGGAACTTAAAAGCTCTACAACTTAAAGAAGTTACTGTTCTTTTTCAATGGCATAGATGGGGTGTTTTCCTGGGGTGGTCAGCAAGGAGACTTCCCCTTTAGAGACTGTTGAAATTTACGTGACTATAAGCTTTGACAGTGGTTCACTAATTCAATACATTGTGTAAAAGCTTAACAACTTAAAGAAGTTACTGTTCCTATTCAATGGTATAGATGGGGTATTTTCCTGGGGTGGTTAGCAAGGGGACCACAGTCTCCCTCTTGGAAACTGATGAAATTAAAGTGACTATTGGTTTTGGCAGTGGTGTATATGAAATACTTAATTAGGGGGTTATAATGGTTGATTCTTTTAATTGAATCCATAGTGTAAAAGCTCTACAACTTAAAGAAGTTACTGTTCTTTTTCAATGGCATAGATGGGGTGTTCTCCTGGGGTGGTAAGCAAGGAGACTACAGTCTTCCCCCTTTAGAAACTGTTAAAATTTACGTGACTATAGGCTTTGACAGTGGTGCACATGAAATCCTGAATTAGGGGATGCTTGTGGTTAATTCTTCATAATTCAATACATTGTGTAAAAGCTCTACAACTTAAAGAAGTTATTGTTTCTTTCCAATGGCATAAATGGGGTGTTTTCCTAGAGTGGTCAGCAAAGAAATTACAGTCTTTCTCTAAAAGACTCATGAAATTTAGGTGACTATAGTCTAGCTCAGTGCCTCATTCAGGGACTCGAAGTTAGCCTCTGATTCCGAGACTGATAATTTTATTCTGGGCAGTGCTACCCTTGCCCTCTAAACTATGCCCATATTACTTTCTCCTTATTAGGCCCTAAAAACTATTTTACATAAACTACACTAGTGTTGAACCTTGGTAGCACTTGTTCTTAACATTTGACATATTTGAAATTTTCATACGTCACAAAAATATCTATCTCAGGATTAGTTTCGAAAATCCTTAATTACTTGTTAATAAATCCTAATTAATGTCTCTTCCATTGCCCCTTTTTAATCTTGTTTCTGTCCAACGACGTAGTTAAACCAAAATATTTGTTTTATTTTTTATTTTTGCGCAATCAACTTTTCCATTTTCCTTGTCCTAGAAGTAACGTATAAAAATCCCCCGCAAACTTTATTTTTTTATTTATTTTTGCCAAAATTTTTAGCACCTCCTTTAGCCAGTCATGGGTGCACCACTGGTTATAAGTACCTACTGAACAACTTATTTATGTAATATAATTAATTATTTAGCTACGCGTTTCTCTATAGATTCCTACCAGCCGGTCGCCATTAAATTCCGGAAAACAATTACGTTCTGATATTTATTTCGCGTTTTATGATAGCAACTTCATCGATTATCCCGTTGGAAAATAATTGTAGTCATAACCAGTCAGTCTGATAGACGTGAAGACGAAAGCTTTGTCATGGATTTTATTACTTTTCATGAAAAACTATCCTTTAGTATCTCCCTCCTTAAAAGCAATCTACGATAGATGGTCTTAAGCCGAACTATGTATAGAACGGCTATATCGATTGGAAGGGAATATTGATCCGGATAAACAAGGAACGCAATGGGAACATGTGGGAAACAAACAGAATTATAATCTCTACGACAAACATGTAGGGGTATTTTGGTACTTACCATGAATATTTAAATGGGGTGAACTATCGGTAGTCTAATTTGTATTAAGTAAGATTCAGATGAGGATTACTTTAAAAACACAAAAGTAAAAGAAATACATAGCAGATTTCTGAATGGGTAAAATGTCATAGACATAAAAAAATGGGGATGTATTTCTAAAAGTATTCGGAGAATAAAGAAAAACAATAAGGAAAAGTCTAAATAAGATGGTAGGTCACCTTCTGGAACATGACGAATTAATTAGGGATTTATTAGAAACGGAATCAGGAATAAAAAATGATCAGGGAGAAGCTGTTAGTTATATAAGTAATCCAACTTAAAAGTTAGGATAGTTTTTAGAATACACAGAATCAATGTAAGGCTCGGGGTATGAAAATATACAGAGTAAAATCGAGTGAACGTCACGAAGTAAGCGTTACGGAACTAGCGCTGCCACGTCCATAGATATACTTTCTCCGCCCATCTTATACTGAACACTTAGGGAAAGGGAAACGGAAAGTCATGCGACTGCCGGCGTCATTCATGGACTTTGCGGACTCACATCGACAATGTTATTATAAACAAACGCCAAAATGTTTTCCTTTCTGTATTATTCTTGTGTAATTAGTTAAACGAACCATTTTAGATTCGATTGTAGAGCCGTAGAAGCAACATCGACGTTTTCATTTCGTTTTGTTTGAAAAAGTAAATTTGAAATTTACATTCATCCAAAAAAAAAACATCAAAACTTGTATATCATAGATATACTTAGTAATAATATACCTACCGCTAGCACGTTTAGGACGAACGAAGTAACAGTACGGTTGTAAACGTATGTGAACAAATGTATGCGTTTGTTTATGTCCGGTGACTAGAGCGAGTGTGAAAAATCTTACAGCTTCACCATAACTTACTTATCATAATATCATATTTTTTTTGTTTGTTACTAGATTTTTATTTTAATTAATTATAATTTGATTTATTTAATAGTACATTTTAATTTTTTAATTACCTAAAATCAAAATCATAAATATATATTTTCTATCGACTATCGATGTACCGGCTTGAAAAGACATAAAGTTCTCAAGGAGTAAATTCCAGTCGCGTGTCGGAGCTGACACACACACTCTTTTTTTATCATATTACAACCACAACTTTCTTGCACTTCCCTCTTACAGACGAAGTTACAACGTGTTAGCTATTCTTAAATACAATGCAACTTTATGCAAATGTAGACGCTATATTGACATTTCTGGGTAGCAGTTCACAATAATAATTGTACTCAAACTCACAGTCTGTTGGTTGTTATTCAGAGACGTTCACGGTTGCGGCGACTGCGGCTGTACGGCAAACCGCGACTGCGGACCACAAACGATCGATCGTCTATTCCACGATATATTCCAGCTAAAGGTCTCGGCCGTTCTCTCTTATTAATGACGGTCAAGGCTTGTGTCACAACACGATAAAGTGATAAAACGAATGACTTCTTGGAAATTTCGAAGCCAAGGTTGTGGAAATGAATAAACAAAAAGTTCTTTTTATACCTACGTACGCACAATCTTGACATAAGTACTATAACTACCTATACCTATATATAATGTTACTAAAATAGCACAAAATGTTCGCTAAAACTGCATTGTATGGTGTAAGACACAAGTCTGAGGCATAGAGACACTTTTGCTTCCAATTAGGACCCTTAAAAAAACCAAAACAATAAAGGCTTTTCTTATTACTGAATCTTGAATCCAAATCTAATTTGCTCTAACTCACGAGGAGAAAGTGCTTTCTTGTAATTTCAGTGTGGAATCAATTTCGAGAAATTCATCTTGAAGTTTACTCGATGTTTGCAATAATAAAAATTGTTTCCAACTTTGCACCCAAGATATAAAGTATAGTGATTCATCAAGTCAAGTAGCTTGACATTTTAACAAATAACTTGACTTGGCAATAAAGCTTTTGACAAATTGCATACTTGGCGTGACTTGACATCAAGTAATTTCAAGCTACTTGAAATTGCTTGACATGGATGACGAACCCATTTATCAAAACGTAAAAACAAAACTAGCTGTAAACGAACTTAAGTTTGTGTGGAATCCAGTTACGAGGGCTTCACTCTTCAAGTTTGAAGATATACATAAAGTATCGTGTTTCGTCAAGTCAAGTAGCTTGACATTTTTACAAATAACTTGACTCTTGAAAATCAAGCTTTTGACAAAATGCATACTTGGCTTGACTTGATTTCAAATGGTAATTACATGATTTGATGTCAAGTAATTTCAAGCTACTTAAAAATACTTGAGGAGGATGACGAATCCATTTTATCGAAATAGTATTTGTAAACAACATGGAAATTATATGGAGCAGTGATAGTATTTTAGGAAGTTTAGAATTTTTATTTGCGATTTAAAAAGTTAAATTTGAATTAACAAAAGTAAATTAATAATTACAAATGAATGAAAGTGAAGTTCTAAATGTATCGAATTAAATTATTTACTTCTGAAAATAAATACACTCTAAAGTTCATTAAGGAGCAAATGCATCAGCTTGCAGTAGGTTTGACTTGGTATTTCAAATATGTAGATACTTGACTTGCCTTGTTATTGGAAATTTACTACTTGAGTTAAGTTTGACTTGACTTCGAATCAAGTCGAAAATTTAACCTGACCACTTTTTTTCTTTGTAAAATGGATTCAATTTTGTATTACTTTTTGTTTAATGTCTACGCCACTTTTTTCATATTGGATTAATAATTTCCTAAATGTCGAAACTTTGGGACTTTTTCTAATTTTGACATAAGTTTATTGACAATAGGTTGTTATTTTTACATCTGTTTACGTAAATATTTATTTAATAATATACGTACAGAAGTGGTTGTTCACCTACTTTCTTTGGTCCTTTTTGGCATTTAAAAAAATATTGAATTCCTTAAATTTTTATTTGTTTACCAATACATATAATATTTATAATCAGAAAAATCTACTACGCATTCAATATTTTGTTGTTGACATACATTTGTTTTTAAGTTACTAATATTTTTTAAGTGAATTTGTTATTCACGAGTCATTTTTTACTGCGCGAATTTTAAAACGGAAAACAATAACAATTTCTAGAGCTATGTCTTCATTTAACATTAACTAATGCGAGTCAAATCAAGTAGCTTGAACATCAAGTCAAGACGTGAATCTCTTATACAGTACATGGATTGTTCCCTGGTTCCTGGGAACCATTTTAAATGGTACGTATCCTGTATAAAGTAATGGTATAAGTACATACATACCATAATAACGTTTCAGGAGGTTGTTTGCTATTTGTAACCAATTAATTCTTATTTTCCTTGTTATCATCATCAATGCGTATTGACACATGTGAAAACAAAGGGACAAATGTAATTACGATTAATAAAAGATTCGCGAAACAATGCCGATTTCAAATAAGCAATCAAAAGGGAGAATTGCTTATCGAATTTAACACTGATAATCTAACATCTGTGTGGTCTATAAACTACATACTCCATTGTTGCTATTGTCGTAAATTAATTCTACTTTTATAAATAGGAAACGATAGACACGGTACGTTAAAAATGTTAACTCTTGTAATACTCGGTTTTACAAGCTTGGAAGGCTAATAACTCTTCCGAAGAATTCGTTATAGGCGAGTCCACACTAACCGAAGTAATCCTGAAATAATAATAACTCGTCAACAAATCTTGATACTAATTACCGTATTATTTTATATTGAAAGATTTTACCAATAAGTTGAAAAATATTCAATTTAGCCACAAACAATTATGTTATGTTATAAAGCTTTTATAAGTCAGTTAGATATGTAACATTGGGAGCCAGGAAAATCCTAAATCCAGAACTCACTCTATGGTCTCTAATTGGACGTTAAATATCTTAATTATAAAAATTAAGGTAATGATGTACAATAGCTTACCCCACACACCCATCCTGAACCGTAATCTATTGCAATACATACGGAAATACTACGACAGATAGCTTTTTGTATTTTATGTGAAGATGTCATAAAATACAAAAAGCTATCGTAATACTTCCGTGTGTATTACAATAGGTTACGGTTCAGGATGGGTATAAAGGTTAAAGTTATTAAGATCTAACCAAATACGCATTAAGTTTTATTTTTTAAAATTGCTTACCGACATCCAAGAGAATTTTTAAACGAAGTTGCCCTTTTACGAGTCATTTTTTACTGCGTGAATTTTAAAACGGACAGCAATATAGCAATTTTTTCCGGCAAACTGTGCGCTAATTAAGAGGTAGCGCTATGTCTTCATTTAACCTTAATTAATGAGAGTCCGATCCTGATTAAAATTGAAGTAGATTGAGCCTGCGACTGAGATTAAAAACTTAATTGGATGACTAAAAATCTCGTCTGTTTGCTTTTTAAAAACATTAAGATTAAGGTAGCCAGGGAATTAATTGCGATATTTTTTCGTTTGGACTTTTGAAAGATAATCGAATTAATCTGCATAAACTTTAGTCGCAAAAGTTGTAGGTAATTTAAACTACGAACTAAATTATATTTTAAATACGTTTATTTTTTCTGCAACCTAAATTAACATGTATTTAGGTACAACTTAACTATTTGCGAACACTAGTCTAACATAGTTTCTCCCCAAATTTCCTATAATCCTGTTTCCTCCTTTAATATGTCTCTAACTAACCCTTTGTCCTACCACCACGTACCCTTGTTTTACCCTCATTAGGAGTCTACCTTCGATTCAGTGTCCATTATTAACAATAATTTGCTGACCTATTAATAATTGTATGTCAAGTCTTATTTATTAATAAAAAATAATGTACATGAAATGTACAAGTGGCCTATATAGAAATTTATAAAATACTAAAATACGATTGCTATTTTAAAAACATTTATATATTTATGAGGGTGAAATTTTTGGTTGTTTGTCACTGTCAATTTATCTGTCGATTTGTGTATGATTTTGCTAAGTGGTAAAAAAGTGCAGAAATATTACACGAAAAATGTATTAGGTATAAATAGCAAAAAGGGGATGCGTTGGCGGGATAAGTAGAATCTAGAAAATCACAGAATCATGATATAAATAACGACAAGGCCGTAAATGCTACATCCGTGGCTCTTCCAAAAATAGAAAACAAAATATAAGTAAACAAAAACTTACTTCGTAGAATACATTTTCAAATTATTTAAGAATGTACGTAAAAAGAAAAAACGTGTGTAACATATATCCAAAGTATTTTATTTAGTATCCCGAAGGATTTACGTATGTAGTATTCCCTGTACGTCACAGCTCATCTTTATTGTAATGAATTCTAGTCAAATAAAGCAATAGGAAACATTCAAAAAATCGAAATAGAGTAGAAAAGGGAAGCGAATGGTAAATGTCGAATCTTGGAATATTTATGTATTTTTTCTGAATGCCCTGCATAAATTATGACACTGGGTTTTGGTATGACGTTTGCGTGGAGATTCGAGTTTAAGTGGTAAAAATTTCAAAAATTTAACTCATTTTTTGTAGAAGTTATGATTTCGTTTGCATTGCGGAATTATTGTTTATTATTCGGGTCTAGTCATGTTTTCGTACAGACAAATCAATTTCGGAAGGCAAAGTCTACAATAAACTACTGGAATAAAGTTTCGTGTTTTTGATACCGATGTCTTACTAGTAAGGGTTCCCTTTGTGGGAGTACACTTGACTGGATTGAGAAGAAGTACAATTATAAAAATTTTTATTGCAAATTGTATTAACAAAGTAGTAAAATGGGTTTCCATCGCACAATGTTTTACCACCCACCTCGCCTTCCGAAACTGACCAGGCTGTTGATAGAATAAATCACATTATTCTTCTCTATTCGTGTTTTCGTACCTACAGCCGGATCAAATTAGGAAGGCGAAGTTCGCAATAAATCATTGAAATAAAGTTTCGTGTTTTTGAAACAGACCTGTTACTACGATAGTAACGGTTCCTTTTGATGTGAGTAGACCTGTCCGGAGTGAGGAGACTTCTTTTACAAATATTTGTATTGCAAATTGTATAGAACAAAGTACTGAAATAGCTTTCTTACGCCCAATATTTTATTGCCCACCTCGCCTTCCGAAACTGACCAGGCTGTAGATAGAATAAATCTCATTAGTAAGGGTTCTACTTTATGCGAGTAACCTGACTGGATCGACAATTATGAAAATTTTTGTTGCTAATTGTATAAACAAAGTAGTAAAATGGGTTTCCATCGCACAATGTTTTACCACCCACCTCGCCTTCCGAAACTGACCAGGCTGTTGATAGAATAAATCACATTATTCTTCTCTATTCGTGTTTTCGTACCTACAGCCGGATCAAATTAGGAAGGCGAAGTTCGCAATAAATTATTGAAATAAAGTTTCGTGTTTTTGAAACAGACCTGTTACTACGATAGTAACGGTTCCTTTTGATGTGAGTAGACCTGTCCGAATTGAGGAGACTTTTTTTAAAAATATTTGTATTGCAAATTGTATAGAACAAAGTACTGAAATAGCTTTCTTACGCCCAATATTTTATTGCCCACCTCGCCTTCCGAAACTGACCAGGCTGTAGATAGAATAAATCTCATTAGTAAGGGTTTTACTTTATGCGAGTAACCTGACTGGATCGACAATTATGAAAATTTTTGTTGCTAATTGTATAAACAAAGTAGTAAAATTGGTTTCTAACGCACTAATGTTTTATTGCCTGCCTCGCCTTCCGAATCTGACCCAGCTGTAGATACATATTTGTAATAAATCTCATTTGTGCTACAGGACATTGTTTCAGACTTAGGAAAACGATGTTTTCTAATTTGTCCTGGCTGGGCAAACGTAGATGTGATAGTGTCTTTAACAACTTACAGAGTATTGTAATGTTGACGCGACGAAAGCCTGTCTCTTGCCAGCGCAGCGCTTAAATGTCGGAAGTTTATGAGCCGGAAAATTTCTGACCCATATTCGCTGATCACAGTTCAACGATTTGTTCACAATAAACATATTAAAGTGGCATACGAGCGATGGAATGCAAGGTGAGCTTTGTTTTATTACTGCATAGAACGCGTAATGTGCAACAGTGGAAGCATTTCTCGAACTCGGTTTGCCATTCAGCCGCGGCGAATACTGATGATGCCAAGTGGACGTGTTAATTGGCAATGCGAAGTTCTTGTGAACTCGAGAATTCATTAGCGCCCTTGGCCATACGGGGAATCTTTTACGAACAAGGGGATCTAAAACAAAGACAAAAAGAAGAAGCCAATTTGGGGTGAAGGTTTTCTATTTTAATAGATAATCACAACAAAGTTTCGCCTTTGTTACAAGGCTTTCTCAAGGTGGATTAAGATGTCAAATACCTTGAGAAAGCCTTGTACCAAAAGGCGAAAATTAAAAAAAATTAAAAACCTTCACCCCAAATTGGCTTCCTTTTTTTTTTATTTTTTTAGTAGATCCTACTAGGGAAGAAAATTAGCAATTTTTAAAAATTTATTTACTAATATTTAGTAACCACATTGTATTTTATTAAACCTGTTGGCTAATGTTTATGTATCCAAAATCCGCTTTTCAATCAGATTCCGTTTAAATTCAATTCCGTTGGTTTTAAGTAGGGGTAGCTAGAGAGACAACTGATTACCCTCTCAGAGTTCAACGCCCTTGTGATCTCATTGTTCATTACGTAATAACTTTGGCATCAATGTTAAAAAAGTCTATTTACGGCTGTAACCAGCCCGAGCCCTCAGGAATCAAATTTGTGGAAAAAGGGAGAGGTTCTTGAACTCTCGTTTAATTGGTGTTTCCCTTATAAACAAAAACGGCTCACTCCAGCAATTTCGTTATATTAAACGTTCATTCAGGATTGATGTTCCAAAAAAGTGTTTAGTTTATTCCTAAACGTTATCCAAATCATAAGGGTACATTAAAAGAGGTTTGCAGAAGCAAAAAATTAATTTGATAGAGGATTTTTGACAATGTTTTGGTCAGAACCCCTGTTAGCTAGGGTTATAGTGCTTTCTATTGAATGTTATACTTTTTGGCCGCTCGTACCCTGAAGTGGAGTTTTCTTAAAAACTCTAGGAATTGGATAACAAAAACATTTTTTTAACCCTTTGGTGTTATAGAAGATTTTAGATTGTACCTATGGGGGCGGCTCAGTAGCTTTAGGAGAACCAGGCGTGACTTGTGATGAAGTATAGAACGAAGATATTCGGAAGATCATAAAAAGGAAACATTTCTAACAAGCTTGTCGAATATCAGTTGATTATAACTTGTACAAATAAAAGTTCATAAGACACTGTTAAAAGTACCAAATTGTTAAATATTGATACAGTATGTCGGCAGTGTGGTTTGAGCTAGCTACTACTCCCAGTTTCGACCGTTTCGAGTTCATGGACACCGGTCTTCAATTTACAAACATAGTAGAGATTTAAGTATTTGCTTATGAAAATTTAGGCGCAGTCGCCGTATACGGCTTCACGTTATTTGCCATTCACACGAGTTTATTATACCGCCAAGTCCCGTACATGGGGACAACTGAAACACAGAAATTTATACTTGATAAAAGTACAAACACTTTCGAAAAGAAACGCATTTATTTCTCACAGCGTGCTCGTAAAGGACGAAATTACATTATAGGATGTCCAGTAGAAACGGTACTCTCGTAAATGAAACGTTAGTTTTGACAGAATGGGCACATGGCGACTTGGTGATCGTTTCCCATGCTCCACCGGATATGTGTCTCTATGAAGATGCTTTAAACGATTAGCAGAATTATAGCAAATAACGAAGCCTTTTAGCAATCGCTTTTTGCAAACATAAACATTCTTATTAATAAGTACGAAAAACTGGTGCCTTTTTTGGTAAACGCTTAAAAAATCTTCTCACCATCCATGACGGAGAGGCAAGAAATAGGTTTTGAAATTTAACAAGTTATACAAATTATCGACGTAAACAACTTAATAGCAAAAACTAATCTGAACGTGCCAAAAAAATCCACTTTAAGTGGACATGATTAAGGCTGTAAGCTGTAAGTAACACTTTTCTATCTGAAGGACCTTACGAAGAAGTAAATGTTAGGATTTAATAGGGGAATTTAAAGAAATACCACATGATGATGTAGGAACCCTATTAAAATCTGATTGCAATATTCACTATAAAAATAGAAGTCTTACATGACCCATTTCTATGGTCCAAGGGTACCTTAAGTTAAAAATTGTTTCCACAGTAGAGTTATCAATAATTAATGACCATCTTAAGAAGCTCCACATCCTTAAGTGTCCTGATCTTTCCAAATATCAGAAACTGTGGCCATGGACCTGGTAGAGGTAACTTTCATCCCACTTTAAGTGTACATGATTAGGATTAGGACTGCAAATAATGCTCTTCTGTATGATGGACCTTTCGAAAAAATAAATGTTAAGACCTGGCAGGAAAATTTGAAGATGTTCCTCGATTTTAATTTGAATTAGCAAATTTGATTACAAGATTCAGTATAAAAATAGGATAATTTTGAGACAGAAATAGTCCTACCTGACCTTTTTACACTGGTGGAGGGTATCTTTGCATTTAGTTAAAAATAGCTTCTGCTGTGGACTTACCAATAATTAATGACCATCTTAAGAAGCTCCACATTCTTAAGTGTCCTGGACTTCCCAAATATCAGAAGCTGTGGCCATGGACCTGATAATGATAAGGGTTTTAAAGAAGACAGATAATAATAGGACTATTGTATTTGTGTCGCTTCATCCCCGTCTTAAAATCAATTTTGAAACATTAACCCTCAGTTCTGGTGCAATTTACTGTTCGAAAACGTCTTACTTATTACAATATCATGTTCATTTTCCATTTGACCGATAGCTAAGAATGTCGTCATATTCACAAAGTACCTAGATAAGTATGTTTATCTCATGACTTGACATTATAAAGGTGTGTTTTAGTTAAAAGCAATCAAGCAATTGCAAGGCTGTAAGGTTACACCCATGGTTTACTCGTTTACTGTTCATCAAATCGTAAGTAATGTCTGGCTGTACCGGTTTCTGATAACAAAAATTTAAATTCAGTTTGAAAGAAAAAGTTTCAATAACTAATCGATGCCGTAAACTCCAAAAGAACTTTTCTGTTTCGTATGTTGTACATGTTCTTTTGCCCTCATTTTTGACAAATCCATACTGAGGATAATTAATATTTTACCATCTTTTCTGGTCATAATCCATATAGGTACATACTTATTTATTATTTATTTTTGCCACAATGGCTGTGTGCATTTTTATTGAGCAGATTTAATTGTCCGTTATTGTGATGATGAATGTCCGCATTCAACGGATACAGAAGTGATACTGTTGTCGATAAACGTAAAAGGCATGCAACTGGCATGATTAATGACACGAATGATTAAAGATTTTCATGTGCGTTCTTCTTTAAAGAAACCATTAAAAATTCTCAACCGAATCTATCAGATGATTTCCATCAATTCTTGAGGCGATCATTAAAAATAACACGCTGTTCTAAACTCATTAATCAGAACAACTAACGAGCAACACAAAATTAGATAAAGACATTAATGAATGATTCTTGAACGTAAGTGGTAGACAAAAAGTTTAAATGCCGATTAGTCGACATTGTTTCTTATAGGGCCTGTAACATAAGGGTCCTTTCAAAAGCTCCTAGTTTGTAGTCGAAATGAAGCAGAAACTAAAAATACTTTGATCAACTTGCAGCTGGAGCCGAACGAAGTTTTGGTATTGTGGAGAGGGTATTTAGAGTCGACCTCCTCCCAGTACCATCGCTTCGATCTCCTCAGACTGAGAGCGGATCGTGGTAGATTCTGGAGTATTTAATGCAATGTTTTTCCTTTTTTTCGTCAAAAAATTTGCAGTTAATTTATTACCATCGTTTCAACCAAAGATTTTTTTTTTTTGTAATTTTATGAATGCTAGGTATCAGTACGTCATCTTTGGTCATTGTTAACCAGATGCGTACGTGTCGAACAATACTAGCCGTTTGTTAAAAAACTATGTGGAGGTTAAAAACTGAGTTTCTATGAAACACGTTTAATTATAGAACTATCTGACACCAGGCGTATAATTACATTAATGTATTATCTATCACACAGAGCTGTTGTTATTGTTGCTGTTGTTCTTGTCGTTGTTGTAGTTGCATTTGCTTTTTTATTTTGGCGTAAATTTGTACAGAAGGCAACAACAAGCAGCGTTCGTTGCTCAAGCGAGCGGCGAAACTGTGGTACAAATATTTACATATGCTGATTTTAATTATTCCAGCAAACAACGCTTTAAGGTAACCGTCCTTGCTGCTGCCTTTCATTCATATTAACTGTGTGCATTTGGTTGAATGACACCCACTTTCGTTTTCTGTACGTACGTTTATTAAAGATTTACTTCTGCTGTACGCGTCGTATTAGATAATCATTTTCAACAAACATTTAACAATAGCCCGCAGGGACGGATGACTGAGTCTTTCTTCTTTTACGGTCAGTAGGGACAAACATCGGTAATGCCCCTAAAAACTTCGTTGAATCACTATCACGTATTATATTTAGAAATGTCACAGGCTGGTGCTAAATGCTTCTAATTGCCTTCATCTACGATTTAACTGATCTAAAGTGTCTTGGTAAGATTTGGCATCACGTTTAGTTTGATTCTATTGTGAGGTTAGGTTAGGAGGTTATGGTATGAAAGGGTCGAAATTTCTTCAGTGCTCTACACAAGTGCTAGGCTCACGAGTAGGTAATTAGGTTAAGAGGTGACGGTAAGAAATGGTATTCCTCACTAAAATTTTTTATATGCTATGGACTACCGTCCAAATTTGGGCAGGCTTTACTTGTATTATATACAGAGTGATTCATAAACAAAGGTTTTATATCTAAACAGGAGATTTTTGAGACAAATATACGATTAGATGATAAATTTAGGATGGTGTGAATTTGATTGCGTTATCTCTATCAAATTGAGAACCATTTCGAAAGTTAAGTCTATTGGTTACGGTTCAGGATGGATGTCTTTACATTTACATTACCCTTCACCCTTTCCCAACATTTTTATTCGTAACACACTAAGAATAACCGCTTTCAAAGTTTAAACAAACAAGCAGTATCATGTACCACCTATAGATAAAGACTATAAATTATTCCGTATCTTATCTACAAAATAAGCAAACACTACACGATCTCAATATTCGAATAAACCAACAAACCACTACTAGTAATCGCGGTTTACAATAGACATGGAAGACAAAAACACCATGAAGGGGTGGTTTCTGCGCCCAACATATTTATATATTTTCGGTGAGTATAGCGAACTCTATGACATACTTTTTTTTCAATAAAATCAGAAGGGGGTAATCTAATGTACATCATTACCAGAAGCTCTTCTAGTCGTTTTGCATAAAAGTAGTAACAATTTTCTAAGCTCCCTAATTAAACCTGTTTTATTTATGTGTCTGTCACGAGCCGCCACTGTGAAATATAAGCTACTTATAAGTTTTCGTCTAAACATGTATACGAGCAGTAGCAGTAGCAATAAGAGTATTGTCATCTTGTCAGGCCTTTTGCTGATTATCGTTGTCATTAGTCATTTGTTTTGCTTGAGTAGTTTCTGCGGAAATAACTTATGATGATTATCAATCGGTCGTTGAAGACGACTCGACATATTACACCTCGTGATTACGTTCGCAGTGACTTAAGTGGATATTTTTACCGCACATTACATGACCAGCACCGTTGCAAACAAAAAAATTTATGCTAATTACATTTGGTAATTTTAAATAAGTAGTTTATTTACTCGGGACCTTTTTTTCTCTTTCTTTTCGGCACAAAGGACATTAAATCAGAATGTGTGCACAGCCACAAATTAGTGACACAGAGTGACACTTCATTGTAAATGTTTACGCATGTCCTCGAAGTTTCGGGTTGTCTATTAAGTAAATTATTTTTAAAGCTGAATGTCAACGAATTAATAAAATTATATAACTTTATTATTCAATGGATTATTATTATTATCAAAAAAAAACCCTAAGAAGCCCACAGAAACTTAGATCCCTTTATAATAAAGGTCACTAAAGGATAATTCTTCAGAAAAAATATATTATCCAGAAATACGAGTTCCAATTCCTTCGATGGAGTCACGCTTCCCTATTTATGTCCCTTTTAAGACTGTCAAAGGGTCAATTTCCTATGTAGGGATCTCAATAAGTTTTTCAGGAAATATTTTTTTCACCTATTCTACACTAATTTTTTTCTTATATAGTTCAATAATAAAAAAGCATCCCTCATTACTCTTTTTTTGTATTTGGAATAATATTACCCGTTTAGAACAAATGAAAATAAATTCATCTTCACCACCCACTGAGTGTATCCATATTCAGCCTTCTCCATAAGGGATGCGTCCGTCCTACGAGGTCAGGCCTACAAACAATTAGCCGGTGATTATATTTAGGGTGTGGCAAGCAGTTACACACAAAAAAAATGTTTCTATTTTTATATCCAACAGAATGATAATAAGATTGAGTACATTGTTTATCACATGTCAAATATTTTTCTCATGTAAATAGTGTCGCCTTTTATACACACGCTCAAGCTTGTATACAAATCGCGACACACAATGAATTAGTTAGAATTTACATACAATTCGTATTAACTACCAAATTTGCTTTCACTAACCACGGTAAAATATGCATTAAGCCGAAGAAAAATGACATTTCTTGTATGCAAATTGCCCTAAGTACTTATAACAGACGCGTTTTGTAACCATCATGATGCCAGGTGTTCCTCTTCCGGACGCTAATGTACCCCAAATTTGTACTTGTAACTGTGTGATGACTTGTGGTAGCCAATGACAGAAAAAAAAACTCAGGTGGATTTTGGGCGTCAATCATTTTCAATCCCGCAGTCACGAATATGTCAACCTTTAATGTTAACTGTTCAGAATGACTAATGAAAATACTAAGCAAAATGATTGAGAATTAAAACAGTACCATCATCGTAATGTGATAAAAATTACACATTACAGAAAAAGGGTGCATGAGGTGTTGGCATTTGTGATAATCCAACGTTTTACACCCTAAAGTGATGGTAGCAAACGCATCTATGTCGAAATCTTGTTGGTTCTCATCACCGCGTCAAAAGCAGTTTCCACCAACGTCTTTCACATCTCACATGAAAGAACTAACGAAAAGCCACTAATTAAAAACAATTTTTCCACAGATCTATAATTCTTATGTATCTATGTGTACTTGGATTAAACCTACACAGATTGTGTTTATTGATTTGTATCAAGTTCTTCAAAGTTTTCAATTTATCTTTCGTTGCTTTCGGTGATTTTATTGCCAAGAACATTCAATGAATCCGAGTTCGTTCATAAATTCGTTTTAGATCTCATGAATTTTAATAGGCAGGTTTATTGTTGTTTACGATGCAATTTTAATATTGTTCGACTTATGCAAACGGAGATTTATTTGCGATTCTTAATCAGGCAGTTGTATGGTCCAAAATATGTACTCCACTCATATGCATGTATATTACTCGAAATGCAAATGAAATGCCGCATTTGCAAGCGAAAAGTAATTCTGAATAAAGACCAACAATGCAATAAGATACCAGTTTATATTACTTACAAATATACCCATAAAACAGCTTTTCATTGAGTGGGACATAACGGATTTTGGGGTATAATTAAAAATGAATCATTTTCCTTTATATAAAAGTGCCTCATAATGGAAAAAACACCTGTGGGAATCCTGTGATCTGTCAATCAGATATTAGCTGATAAAGGCTTTTTACATGACCCATGGGTTTATTTCTACCCAAAGAAATATGGACCACATTAATTAATGATAAACAATTCATATTCCTTTTTGTTGTATTTATCCACTTGGAATATCCCCTTAAGTAGCCCATACATTCAAGGGTTGTTTAAAGGTTTTTGTGGTATAGTAGGGATGTCTCACTTTTTCGATTGAAAGCTCTGGTAAGGGGGACCCCTTGTTGGACCTCAGCCCATATCGAATCCATGTTAATAGCTAATTCATTAGGTAAAACTATTAGGGGTGCATTTGAATGGACACAGAACGCAAATAGAAATGTTTCTCATGTCTTTGATATCACCACACATCGTTTTCAGTTGTACGATACCACCTGACCTTCTTGGTGCTTTTCCAATCCTCAGTTGTCTTGGTTGGTTGATGACTCTTTGTTATTTACAGTAACTATTGGTGGTAACAGATGGATTAGATAGTTCAAGGAGGTGCAACAATGTTGTTTTCATGTCAGCAATGAGGAGAACCCTTGAGAGAGACTTGAGCTTTAGCTAGTGTGGTTTTTCTGTCAGAAAATTATTGAAAGCTCAGTTGCAACTCCTCAATGTATTATTTGTGGATTTATTTAAGACTTCCAGTTCACAATTTTGATTAAATTCCTTATCGACATTCCTCGGGAGTCTCCTTGAAGATTGGAAAATTTGTGGCTAATCCTATGACCATCAAAGGGATAACAGGATAAACCCAATTTGAAAAGTATAAAGATACAAACTTTATACGTTTTCAAGTAAACGTTGTTCACCATTTTTCTTTTTTTTTTTGGTTGTCAGTGACTTTATTGCACGTGTAATGGTTTCTATTTTGAAAGCATGGACACGCACTCACGCAGTCCTGCACGCCCCTTTAATAACGGACGCTTTACACCTCACGACACTGCCATCATATTACACCGGGTCTGTTCATTCTTTGTTGAAATAATGACTGAATAGGCACGAGATCCTGCGGTGCTCTAAGAGTTCAGCGCAAGGCCCGACGCGACGCTCTAGACGTGGTTTCACATCAATTAGGCCCCGGGGTCTAAATCTACGTAACAACCTGAGATTGTTAGGTTTAAAACATAAGGATAATTGATTTTCCAAATTTATTTGGACAATACAATGGATAAACACAAAGCACACTTTCGTAACTATGGGTCTTCTATCTCATTATTTAAAAAATCTTTGGTATCACTTTAAGGCGCGTCATAACCCACAGATGTTAGAACTTCTACTGATGGTATTGAGAAGGGGCCTTAGTCGATCTTCTGCTTCCTGCGCGCCCTCTCTTAACTACCCCTAGAACGTACCATTGAAGCATAGGTATATTT
This sequence comes from Agrilus cyanescens, assembly GCA_947389935.1. Classification (NCBI taxonomy): domain Eukaryota; kingdom Metazoa; phylum Arthropoda; class Insecta; order Coleoptera; family Buprestidae; genus Agrilus; species Agrilus cyanescens. The sequence goes on along the minus strand of OX376711.1, from coordinate 3,890,489 downwards.
TGTATTTTTTCTTAAGGAGTCTATTGCTAATTCAACTCTAATGCTTTGTTTAATACAACAACAACCTAGAGTATGTCATTTGTAGACCTTCAGTGTCTTCTTTTGTGATAAATACCATCGGGAAACACATCCAATCCGTAATGCAAATAAATTATTCCAAGGTTGATGGTTATTATTCTTTTTTGGAATAACATTGATATAGTAACCGAAAGTAAAGATTGACCAAGGGGCCCACTCAGGATTAACCGAATACATCGTCGGTTTGACCAGAGGCGGTTTGGGGAAGAAGATGGTCATGATAGCGCACGTGGAGACAAGTTGAAGATGAATGTCCGCCCGGGAACACTGATATGCGACGATAAGAAAAAACAACGCACATATTTTTGGCCCGAACATAACTCTGTCACAATCGACGAAAGTTATAAAGGTAGAGGGAAGAGAACAAAACGGTGAGGAGAGCGCGAGGCGTGCGGCTCAGATAAAATTTAAGGAGGGTCACGCTAGACGCCGTTTTGAGTCTTTGAGTGGCCATCACAAATAACGAACCGACTCACTCACGTTATTGCTCTTAATTTGTGACCTAAGTGTCAAAAGTCAAAGTGGCTTTGTTTTAAGATTGCGTTTGAGTCATTAACATAACCTATAACCTGCACCCTGTACGAAACCATAGACATAGAGGATGGACTGAGCATTATTTTAGTCTCCCAAAAGTCAAAACTCTCTAGAGAGAAACAATCTATCTTTTTTCTTCAAACCACTTGAAAGAGATACAAGTATATTCGGTTCGTTTCTTCAGTCAGTATTTCACACGAATGCTCAGTTCATTCTCTATATCTCTATGGTACAAATAAATTTACTGCAGTTAAATGAAGTGAACGTAAGTCATAACTGACTAAATACAGCGCTAACAAACGTTCTAATTTATTTGCATGGTGCACAGTGAAATAGAATCAAACATACTGTGTGACGTATGTCATTGTTTAATTCGTCCACAAGCAATCTTATTAAAATTCTACTTTACTCACCAAATTTCGTAATAGAAAAAAAAATGAAGAAAGAATTAATGGAATTCAAAAGTGGTTTCCATTTATCTATAGGTGGAACTAATCGTACAAAAAAAATCATAAATTTTCAGCACTTACTTGTGTTTGTTAGTTATAAACATTACAATTTGTTGTATATCTAGAAATGGGATTGGCTCCACATATGGAAATAAATGCGAAGTAAATTAAAAAATTAACCGAATTATTCAAATCAGTTGATGGTTTGCGTTCTAAGAAGCGTGTTTCAAATGCACGCAAATTTATATAGATACGTATTTCTAATAGCTCTATGAATAGTAATTGAAATTACGCAGCTCGTTGTTTGCTTCCTGGAAGGAGGTTTTTAAATTTTCTGGTAAGCAACACTTAATGTATTACAGTAATGAAATCATGAAAACAAAACATAAAATGCCTGCATTTGTTAAATTTCCAAGTAAAAGTAAAAAAACAAAGCCTTTGTCGTATTATGTATTTTTTTTTCTTCAAATTTTTTGGAAGACTAAGTCTTCATTGATGTTTCATCCCCTAAAAGGTCGAATTTTCAAAATCGCGTCTCTGTCAATTTAATTTGGTACACTGTTAACAGCAATTTATAGTTTGACTTGGTTTTCGAGCTACTTGACTTTAGTTTACTTGAAATCAAGTGAAACCCAAGTCAAGTAGTAATTCTCCAATAATAAGTCAAGTCAAGTCAAGTCAAGTATTTATTTCTCAAGTCAAGCCAAGGCACGTGAGCTTCGCGTTGATAAATGTCCTCATTTGAAGTGGATGAATTATATATTCTCTTGGCTGAAAGTGTTTTTGTATCTAGGGGTGAGTCTCTTTTAGTAATTAATTTATTTTGTGTATTAAACAAATGAATAAAATTAAAATAAACCTTTGCAAAATTATTAGTTTAATTGCAGAAGAGTCTCAAAAATTCCCTCTATTTTTTAGAATAAATGACATTTCTTGAGAAGGGGTAATTTAAAGAATAATTGGAGAAATACTGGCACTTATAATTACAAAAAAATAATTTTAAGTTCGTTTACAACAAGTTTTGCGCTCTATAGGCACCTATAGATATGTGGAGCTTGGAAAATGGTTTATGTATTTTGATAATATGGATTCGTTATCGATAGTATCTTGAAATTACTTGATTTCAAGTCAAGTAACAACCACCTGAAATCAAGTCAAGCCAAGTATGTAACTTTTCAATAGCTTGACTTTCAAGTCAATAAGTAACGTTATTTGTTGCAATATCAAGCTACGTAGGTACTTGACTTGATGAATGACTGACTGTTTAAAAGAAATCTCCAAGAAAAAAAAAAATTTCAATTTTAGAAATTGCGTTTAATACCACTTTGATGCTGTACAAGGAACTTTTATGCAAAATTTCAAACTTCCTGACTTAACTGATTAAGCTGTGCTCTAATCGACACATCAAACTTTGTGACCCTCAGTGAAAAGTTTCAAGTCTCCTAAGACCCAAGATTTAGGGACTGTACGTCGATATGTCAATTTTATCCTTCTGTATTTACATATAGAGACTAAAGCATCCCAAGGATTATATGTAAAATGCACAGATAAATAAATGCATACGTTTATTAGTTAATTATACAATAATTATAATTGTTGTAATCGGTTATAATAGAAGTAGTAAAGGAAACGTTAGTTTTTTATCTAAATTAGGCTCCCGCGTTCAGTATAATAAATTGTTTCGGTTTGTTGTCATACGACCACTCAGGCCCGTTTATGGTTTTGCATATGTTTAGAGACCGTTTGCATAACCTTCGCACTTCCTATATTTATACAGTGGACCCTCCTTGACAGCCCACTTACACAACGGTATATAATAATAATAACGTAATCGATAGTTGCAAATTTTTCTTTTTACGGTAAAAATATGCTACCTGTTCCATTTATGGCGTTTCTTCAGTGTGATAGAAGAAAAAGTGATTTACATAATTTAATTAATATTAATAATGATGAATTCATAGATATTCGCTTAAACATTAGCCATCGATTCATATGCAACAAATCGATCCATAATTTGTTGCAAATTATGCTACTGTAGATGGTCAAAAATTTAAAAAAATTAGTAATAGACACTGTAATAAAGATCCCACGTATGAAAATATTGTGACACTATTTAAAAACATTTGACACCCTGTAGGGATTTTGACCAAATGTGGTGATGTCCTTGATCTATAAAAAAGATAAACGAATCCTTAAAATAGAGCAGCGAGAAAAGATTTTTTTTAAATTCAATCCATAAAGGGATGAAACATGGGATCATCAAACATGAGCTTACAATTGTAAAGGGGTGTAGCGGGGGTTAAAAGTTTTATATTAAAACAAATTTTAAGACCTTTTATCTTATAGAAATTATTTAGCACCCCTGCACATTACATATCTACTTATTAATAAACTTCGTCTGCAAAACTTGTCGTTTTGTGCTCCTGTTTGCAACAAAACTTTTTGAAAATTATTATACTCGTAGCAATAAAGACACAATTTAGAACAAGATAAGCCTACGTTAGATTTTAAATCATCTAAAATTACTGTTTTCTAGACTTAACATCTTATTCTTAATCCCTAATAATTTGTTTCTCATTTTAATATCTAGCAGTTATTTTAATGTATACATTAGACGTGATAATAATTTGCATTTATCAGTTAAACAGTGCTAATATCATGTCTAGTTAATTAGTCACAGTTTTAAATTGTTGTTTATAACAAGTTTTGCCTCTGAAACTTTTGTTCGATGACTTTTCCGAAAATAACCCCACCTACATACGCGTTAACTATTATATTTTTTTACGTGGCGTTGATTTTTAGGTGTAGGTCTTAATTTATTCACTATCTAATAGTATAATAGATGTTTTTTTTTTTTTTTGGTAAACATGTTTTTTATTGTCTTTTGTCCAAATTTTTATTAACAAGGTCGACCATTTCGAAAATGAGTTTTAAAAAAATGGGTTGATTTGGCCTAAAAACGAATGTGTAATGTAGATAAATAATTTGGAAAATGGGGGTGAATTAGAAACTTGGATATTTTGATTTTGAAAGCAACATATTTAAAGAAAATGAAAGTGTTTTTTACTTCTAAAATAGTGTTTAAAATAATCGTACAAACGGGCATTTAATAATTTATAATTAGCAACAATCAGCGTTAATCAAAAAAAATAATTTCTTAACCTGTTTACTAATAGTCACTTATAATTTAATCGAGTTCTTATTATTAAAGTCATAGCAATATTTATTCTTTTTTTCAGCAGTTACATGAATATGCAGATTAATCGTTCTCTAGTAGGTATAATGTTTAATTTGAATGAGAGTCAATTTATGAAAAATGTCAGCTTATGCTCTGTTATTCAACTATATGACCGTAATTGATAGTATGGCAGAATCGGAAATTGCGAACAATAATAAATTACATGTGTCATTTTCCGCATATTTTTAAACTCCTGTGTTACTCCGTATCCCCGTCGTTAGCATACCTGATGGACAATAAATTAATGGTCTTAATCCTGCGGTAAGGATAGAAAAACAACCAAAAAATCCTACAATATTAAACGATATCTATTATCCAGTAATATTGCTATAAAATTAATTATTATTGTGGTAATTACGTACATTAGCTTACCCCCTTCCGACTGTCGTAATACTTCCGTTTATTTGCAATAGGTTACGGTTCAGGATGGGTCTACATTTACATACCCCTCGCCCTTTCCCAACATTTGTATTCGTAACACACTAAGAATAACCAAAAACACCATAAAGGGGTGGTTTCCACGCCCAACATATATTTATAATCTTGATCAGCATGACCAACTCTACGACATACTTTTTTTTTCAAGAAAATCGAAAGGAAGTAAGCTAATATACATAATTACCGAAGTTGTTTTTTCCTGGCAGGTAACATTTTTTAGTAATTTTTTCAAAATTTTCCTAGCCTTAGTTTTCCATTTACTTACTTCGATACAAACAAAAATAGTATGTGCCTAAACCTTGTGTCTATTAAATTTCTTAAGCAAAATAGTTACATTGGACCACATACGAGTGACAATACGTGTGTTCAGAAGTGTGACGTATAATGTGATATTTGTGATAGCAGTGTTGTAGTACTTGTGACAGTTTGATTAAACAACATTTTGCGAACAGAATTAGAAATTCCGCTTTAAGCTGCTTAACGATCGAGAGAAAGTACATAATGATTTATCACACCCAAGCTAATGACTATTATGTAAGTTGGTGTATTTCAATATCAGTCACCTATTACTATAATTATTTTGGCAGAATTGTCATTATTTATTTATTCTTCAGTGATTAAATGAATATTATAATTCATTTAACACATTATCACAAACTTAACTTAAGGTACCGATATGATGGGCTCTTACATCTCGTGTGGATACACCAACAATAATAGGAGTTATTTCCTAAATTATTGTCTCTAAAACGTAATTTTTTTACTTATTGCTAATCTCCTTTAATATTTCGCCAAAATTTTGACGATTACGTTTCCAGCTATTGACGAAAAATGAACAAAAAAAATTTTACTTTAGATTTTTTAATTGGCAGCTGAATGCTCCCAAATTATAGGCAACAATTCTAGCTTGAAAGCTTTCAAAAATAGTATGTTTCAAGCGATGTTTTATGGGCTTTTACAAAACAAAATTCCATAATGATGTCTTTGAGGATAAGAAAACGTTTCATTTGTTTTAGTTTGTTAAAGTTTCTTCCCTTAGCAGATTCGTCTTCAAATGATACTAAATGCACACAATGATCAAATTATGTCCAACAAAATCTTCACCACAATAACCAAGTTCATAGATAAACTTGTGTAAATTTGTTGTCTAACCCATCGTTGGAGTCTCCAATTAAAAATACCAATTTATTAGTTTTAACTGGAGTATTTTTACAATTGGTTTTAATGTGCAATAGAAGACTTTTTAGAATTTCTTCTGTAACAATTAATTATTCGTTGTAGGGTGCAATTAACCAAAATTTTGAATTTTATGATCTTACAGATTACAAAAGACACAAAGATGTTCTTGAGATTAAGTTATACTAAAATATTCAAACTTAAAAAAAAAGACGAAAGTATAATTTAGTTCTTAGTATGTATGTAAGTTATTGGTGGTATATTGGTGTAACCTTGATCAAAAGTTTTTAAATTAAAATCCCTAAAAATTTTCTTCTTTGTACTTACATAATACCTATGCAGATAATTGGTTTAATTTTATTTTATTCTAATTTAAATTATCAAACACCCTATACGTTTATCTAAATACGACCATTGATTGTCATCTACCCTTTAATTCTAGAAATATTGTTGGACTTTATGATCTACGTTGAAGGAAGTTCGATTTTAATATCATTTTTACTATCTGAATTTCTTTTGAGTTCACAGAAAACACAATATTATTATTATATTCTCATGCATATAAAATACTTTCAGAATAATGATATTTTTCTACAAGAGAATCTCACGTGGTTTTATGTATAAGTAATGTATAAAACTTTATCGTATCCACCTACACGTATTTTTCTACAAAAATGAAAAAGTTTTGTACAACTGTAAAATAAAACGCAATTTGGATTTGTGACTTTCACAACGTTAGATACATGCTGGTGAGTCATGATGACCTTCGATCTAAGTCTTAATACAGAATATAAATCATATGCAAATTCGAAAATTTGGAATTGTGGGTTTCCGTGTACAAGTTCGACATCTGTAGGAAAACCGTAACGATTCCAATAATTTATTTACTTACCATGATATTATAAAGTTAATAACATGATTAAATACAATGAAGCAGGTATTAAATTTCAGATAAAGTTTTAATTTTAACGAGCACATTTTGAGTTTTGGAGCAGAGACATCTCTTGGTACATTTATGAGATGTGGTGGAGTCCCATAATAAAAACAAGGTTCCTTGTTTAGGGCAAAACACAATAATAAAAGATAAAGAAAATCTTGCATAGAGTGAGCACCGATTTTTAATATTTTCGTGAAAAACCAATCTCTTCCAAATGAACGTTAACGTTTCAAAGATAATTAGTAAAAACGATTATTTATAACACAATGCAAACGAATACAAAGGCAAATAATGTGTGCATTGACAATTCGACTCGGTCGCCTGTTCACTTCACATATCTCAAGTAGGTGTAACTAATTAGATTGTGTGTTGTATATGAATAATACAAAATTATTAAAAAGAATCAGTTTAATCAAAATTTAAAAAATGCTGTGTGAAATTTAGCGAATAAATTAATTATAAATATGTTATAAAAAAAGAAGGAAACTAGATAGCATTGCGTTTCATTAATGTATGTAGTATCTTATAGTGATGAGCAAAAATAAGACCAAGACAAGACTAATCTAGCCTTGGTCTTGGACTTGGTCTTTCTCTTGTGAGTCTGTATGATAAATAAATTATTGACGCTCCTAGAAACATCCCCAAAATCGTTTTGCCCTTAAAAAAGTCCTAGCCCATATATTTTCCCCTAAATTGGGGGAGAGAGAGCTCTTAATTTGAAAACCATGATCAGGTATTCCTTCAAGAAATACACTTGGAACGACAACTGCATTAAGGTAGAATAAAAATGTGAACGGATAAGTAACTAAAGAAGCTGAGTGATGGACTTATTAGGAGGGCATCTTCTTCGCCACGCGAATGACGTCACGATCCTGTTAGCGCGTGCCCCACCTTGACCAAGCCTTCATTTCCCTGCTGGCTGCATTCAAACAAGTTTCCAAAAGAGTCGCTTTGATACAAATCACTTGGGTCAGATATTGTTGTACGTGGGACGCTTTGTGAATGGTGTCCGCGAGCTCCCTGCTTCCAAATGTGTTTAATAAATTTGTATTTCCACGATTTTTACTCCCGATTGTCCTTCTTTTTCTCCTTCTCTCGAAAAATTTACGAGCTATTTTGTCCACAAAAGTAACACGTTTCTTCGTCGTTATTTTTTACGACTATGTGCATTTGCATTTGGTCATAGTTATTGTTAGAGCTTGGATTATGACACAGTGAGGTGCATCACAACATATTTTTGCCTTACCAAAATGGATAAAGGGGCAGATATACATACCTACTCACTATTACAAAAATTTTGGTAGTCTGAAAAATATTGAGGGAACTCTATCAACTTGTATGATCACACATTTGGAGCACTAGAAGCTGAAGACCAGCACTATATTCAAAACGAATTTGATGAGCATGATTCAACATTAGCTCTTCTTCTTTGGCGAATCCTTAAATGTATTTAGTTGAACTGAATTCCAGCAAAGGATTCTACGCCATCGTCATGTTCCCTGGGAATGACAGTGAAATTTATAGCAAAACGTTGGATTAAAGCCATTCTTGAAATCGTTGGCCATACATACGTTCAAAATACCTTTGATCCACTTTGTGGTCATTTTTCGTGGAGTGACCTCAGTCAAGTCACGCAAAAGCTAATACTCTCATGCTATTTTATCTTATCCCCCATCCCTTAAGTGTTAGGTACTTTCCTATCAAATTCTTCTTTATTTTTATGAAAAATAGTTTTCTTTACACATGCAGGAGTGAATTATTAAAAATGTATAAGTCACAACTAACTTCGTAATACAGTGCTAACATACGTACGTTCCAATTGACCCACATGATGAGATAGAACGAATGAAGCTACGTGACGTAGGTCAATATTTAATTCGTTCAGTCGCAATCTTGTAATAGGTAATGTTACTACATATACCTATTATAAATTTCGATTTATTATTAGAAACGAAAATGCTAGCAATAATAATAAAATACCACATCGCTGTTTCACAGCAATTCGAACAATATATGAACTTTGGTTTTTCATAAACGAATGCCAAAAGATTTGATTGCTCCAATTTTAAATAAAGTATATAGTTTATATAGCAAATAATACATATCTATATATCTAATAAAAATAGCTGTTGACAACTAAATTTCGTGTGATATTGTATTACACTTTAATAATAAGTAATAAAAAAATGAAGGAATGTTTTGAAATACAATTTATTTTAAGTTTAAGTAGAAAGTAAAATAATAAAAATTAATCTTGCCAATAATTTATTGTTGATGATGAATAATCTTAATTATGCAACGTTTCGACCGTCAATATTGATCAACATCAGTAGGCTAACTTTAATAACATCAGCAACTGTATAATTATATTTATACAGAGTGATTCGTAGGAATGGACAATCTCTAAAATATTGCGATTGAATGTAAGATGCTAGTTTTGGAGATACAGGGCGTTTAAAGTTGACATTTTATTCTGAAGTTTCTTATTCATTACGAAAGTTTTAGTAGTAGGTATAAACGTGAAAATTATTACCTAGGTAAATCAAAATAATTTTTTTTAACTGCCCAGTTATTATTAAAACGTGATAAAAATCTGAAATAACGTCCACTTTTGCATAAAAAAGGATACTCTTATTTAGGTCATCTAAGCCTATTAGGTAATTTGCATTTAAAAAGTTCGAGGTAGATTATATTTAATAATTATTTTATTTAATATTCAACAATAATAATTATTGATAATAGTGAGAACAACAAACTTCAAATCAGATGTTGAAAATGTACATCATCTACCTTAATTTTCACATTACTATGAAAACTTTCTCAATTAGTGAGAAAACTTTGAACGCTCTGTATCTTCGAATCCAGCGATATTTGTATAAGTCATATTCGGGTCAATAATAATATTTTGGTGTTTATTATCTCCAGTTTAGACATTGGCCATTCTTTATGAGTCACCCTGTATACTATAGTTATTTTCCAGTGAATATTTTATTATGGGTGTACATATTTTGTTACTAAATGGTATGATGGTACTATAAGGTTTCCGACGGATACCTAAGTATACAATACTTTAAATCATTGATATTTATAGACATGTATTTTGGTAAAAATATAGTTACATTTACAATTATTTCTAGGTACAGTTTATTATTATTTAATAGTAATAGTTATAGATAAAATACAAATTATATTTTTATGTTTAATTTTTGTTTTCTTTTTGTTCTAGGTAAGTCCTACGAAAATATCTTAACCAGTGGTTATATCACACAATCAGCTTGTAAGTAGCCAAATTATATTTTGTCGTACGTCTTGGTACATAATTAAGGACAATTATGTCAATTAGTAGCCGTTGATTTAGATTTAATTAAAACGGTGGATGCGCTAACCATTTAATAGTAATAATAATAATATTATAAACAGATTATATTAGAAATATTTAACGAAATCGATTCTTCTTTGGCTCATAAGTACTTGAGACATTAAAATTATTAGGTAATTTTTTTTTTAAATTCAGTAGAATGTTTTAAAATAAGCGCATTCAAAATTTTCCTAATATGCTATACTTATTTTATTCATATCTGTTCTTCAGAACTCGACAAAATTGAATACTTTGTCAGAAAATAAAAACAATTGTAATATTATTTGGTTACGTAAATTTCCTTTTTTGTCATTTATTGACAAGGTAGATATTCATGTACGTACGTAGACGTACTTCTATAAACTTATCAATATTCTGGATTCGTAAAATCTAAAAAATGTCAGATCAATTTCAATTCAGACTCTAAGAATACATTTCTGTGTTCGGTTATTTACCTATTTATATACAACTTCAAAAAGCCACAAACACCCTAGCGTAGCTACCCTAGAGCACCGTGTCTTACAATTAGAGACTCGGAACTTAAAGAGCCTTTATCAAAATTTTGAAACATTTTCCATAGGAATAGGTAGTTCAGACAATTTACCTAACGAGACTCAAATGTGCGGTAAATCTAAGGGTGAAGTAGTGGTAGCTATGATCGAAAGGGGTTGCAAATCTATCGCATCGAGTGTACTGAAACAGACAAATGTGAGCTGTCTTCAAGTGTGTTTGCGTTAAATGGAATTATTTGTACGTTTAGTTTTAAGTAAAATAATAAACCTCCAAGTGATGGGACAAAAGTCACAGGGTTGGTCTAGATGTCTATTTCTATTGAAAATTTGTCATTGGTTGTTAATTAGCAGATAAAATTTACTATTTTTTATCAGTCGTTTGTTTTAATTGCAAAAGTTCCCATTTTATGACCTCCAACTCTTCGTCTCCTAATAATTGTAAACCGAACTATAATTCGCCATTATTTGTCCTGTTTTTCCCATTATTCCAGATACATCGAATATGTTATATATTTTGAAAAAATATTAAGATACCTATGAAAATTTATTTTATTTTAACTCTTTTCTAAGTTTTCCAAGATAATAATTATACGCGCCAAGCAAAGCTACCATTTAATGAATTTATAAACTGCTTCCAGTTTAATGAAATCATTAAATATTTAAAACGTGTTCTTCTTGAATATTTCTTCTGTAGTTTATTCTCACTAAGTACAAGAGAAACGTATGTATAAGTATGATCGTTAAATCGATAAATGCAGCGTGCTTCTTCACAGCGTTTTATCGTATGGTATAGACCTATAAGTGGAGACATCGTAAAAAAAAGCTTCAATTTATAATTAATTGTAATAAACATATTTTATTACTCAAGTCCCTTATACGAAGACATTTAGGTAGTTTTAGAAATAAATATCAATCAACTGAGGATCACTTTTGGGTACAAATTAGAAAATAAATTAAGGGTGTTAAATATAATTAACGAATCGTAGCTTTAATGTTATTTAACAAAATTGATGAAAATTGACCATTCCTTGCTTTATCTCGGAAACTATTGGACCCAAAATTTTGGGTAATTATGTACATTAGCTTACGTCTCTCATAGAGTTCATCATACTGATCAAGTTGGGCGCGGAAACCACCCCTTCGTGATGTTTTTGAGCTTCTTCATTTCGTGTATTTGTCTTCCATGTCCATTGTAAAACGCGATTACTAGTACAGTGGTTTGTTGATTTATTCGAACATTAAGATCGTGTAGTGTTTATTGTTGTAGATTAGATACTGAATAATTTATAGTCTTTATCTACAGGTGATACATGATACTGCTTGTTTGTTTAAACTTTTAAAGCGGTTATTCTTAGTGTGTTACGAATACAAATTTTGGAAAAAGGTGATGGGTATGTAAATGTAAACACACCCATCCTGAACCGTAACCTATTGCAATACATATGAAATTATTACGACAGTTTTTTTGTATTCTTTGAAGCTGAAAACCAGTATGGAGATGTCGTAAAATACAAAAGCTGTCGTAATACTTCCGTGCGTGTTGTAATAGGTTGCGGTACAGGATGAGTGTGTTTATATTTACATATCCCTCACCCTTTCCCAACATTTGTCTTAGTAAAAGGCAAAGAATAACCTTTTGTATTGTACATAATTACCAAATTTTGTTTAAAGATTATAGGAAAATTTTGAAGAGGGATTAAAATGGGAATAAAAGGCAATAAAAGTTTAATTAGATTTTTATTTGAATGATGAAATGGGAGTGTTTCATAAACTTTTTATAAATTAGAACACAACCACTTATGTTACATCAACTTGCACAAATTCAGAATTTCAATTTTGGCATTCAAAATAAATAGATATTTTATTATTTTTAATAATTTACAATATTCATGTATTCAAATATCACATTCATAATACAACAGCCTCGTGAGTTATGATGTCAAACAGTTCTGAATAAGTATAGGTAACGTCCAACATTATTTTTTGTTGTTTTTTTTATTATAAAAATAGTTATCAAGTGCAGTTAATGGAAAGGAGATTTTTAAACGTGTGCTTAAATAACTAAGCCCACGTGCAACAACAAACATAGTAACATTCAACAATTTTTATCAATTTTTAAGAAGTAATAAGCTAGATAATATATTTACATCGGAACAATTTATTTACAATTATTTACAATAAGGTAATGTCTTGACTATAATTAGGCCTATATTTGTACGCTTTATTAGAGTAGTAGAAAGCACCACAAAATACTTTTGATATTCCAAAAACAAGAAATACTAACAGAAACAGAAACAGAAAAAAAAAACAATAAATTCGTTTTCGAAGATGTCGTAGGTATAGGTACAATTAACCAACTGATGATATTATTAGATACTTTTAGTAGCAGATATGACAACAGAAAAGTCGCAGGCAATTCGATTATTTATTTTTTTTTGTTTATTCGGTACAAAGCTTCGATTGTATAGGACTTAGTTTGCCACTGGTAACTTTTTATGTGAAATAAAAAAATTTTAATTTCGATTACTTATACTCTTTTTCTTTAATAAAATGCGCTCTACTAAAGACACTTCAGTTAAGGCATTTCACTGGTAAATTGACTCAATGAATTTCATCAACGAAAACTATACAGGGCCTTCTGAAATGCTCGACAGCTACGTGATTTCATTTGTCCAAAAATAGTCTAAATGTAGGTATTTGAACTTTTGATTTTATGCACACAGAGGTCACATGATTGTCGGGCATTTATGAAGGCCCTGTATATGGCAGGTACTGTCCCAGCAATGATTGCAACGATGTGTGCGTTCATTTAATTTTTTTATGTATATATTTACTCCTCATTTTTGAAAATAAATAAACAATATATCCTAACAAATAGTATACAAAACTAGTACGGAATGTTGTTAAAGTGTTATTTGGCAATTCACATGTTTTTTTTTATATTTAACTCATGAAAAGTAAAAATTAATAAATTAAAGCCATGGTTAGTCGGTCTTTATAACGTTGATAATTTCTATTTTTTTATTAAAGACGTCTACGTTACCAAATACTCCCTAATGTTATCAAAAAAGTTTATAAAAAATATCCATTCCGCTAAGACATTTTTGTTTTCGATTGAGAATGCCCAGCAAGTTTTTCATTTTTTAAGAGGGTATTTGATTTGATTTGACTAACAAATTATTATCTTATCGTGTGTATTATGTATACGTAGACTAATCGTCACAAATGGCACACTGAGAGGGTTGAGCCCTCGAGAGATCAATCGTATTTCGTTTCGCCGATTCATCCAGCAACATGCATACACATACAAAAAAGATGAAACATTGATGATAATTTTTCCCTTATTTTTTTTTTTTTTTGTTAATTTATCATCGCGTTCGTTATTACTCTATGCGCACGTAGAATAGTCGGGCACCACCCGTCCCGAGATCACAGTCATCGTCGCGTAGAAGAATAATACAATCTGTGGCCAGTTCGGCCATGGGCAATTCTCACAGAGTTGTCGTAACGACGGGCATTCCCATAGACTCGTCGCTCGTTACCGTATGTGAGACGTGCATGTGCTGAGAATGATGCTGCCCCGAGTGTTGCTGTTGTTGATGAGGATGCAAGTGATGGTGCTGTTGCTGTTGCTGTTGTTGTTGTTGTTGGTGTTGGGGCGACGACTGACTCTGTTGTTGCGACGTACCCGAAGAAGAAGAAGAAGACGAGCCCAGTTTTCCTTCTTTTTTCATGCGCTGTTTAAGATGCACCTTCGCGTGCCTCTTCTTCTCGTCGCTCCGGGCGAACTTGCGGCCGCACACGTCGCACGAAAAGGGTTTCTCGCCGGTATGCGTCCTGATGTGTGTCGTCAAGTGGTCACTGCGCGAGAACGACCGCATACAGATCCGACACTGAAACGGCTTTTGTCCCGTGTGTATCCGGATGTGTCGCGTCAGTTCGTCGGAACGCGAGAAACGGCGGTCGCAGTTTTCGACCGGACACGCGTACGGTCTCTCGTGAACCGGGGTTTTGCTCGGCCGATTCGGATACTTTCGCGGCTTCACTGGAACTAACTTTAAAGGAACGGCCGATTGCTGATAGACCTGCGACAATATCTCGTGTCCCTTGCTCGTCGACGGATTGTACTCCGCTAAATTGACCGTGTGCCCGGAACTGGAAGGTTGCTGTCCGATATCACTCGGATAGCCCGCACTGAAAGGTTCTTGTTTTGGCACGAGACTCGACGGCCCGGGAATTACCAACGCACTGGGTCCTTGCGAACCGCTGTAATCTGACGATTCCCACTGATATTTCGATGTACTGGCGACGAGAGGTTGACCGACGCGAGAATAAACAAGCTCTTGCTGATGAATGTCCATCTGCAGCGCAACCGACGACGCAGAGCAACTGGGATAAGACGGCGGTTGCTTCAACGCCATACTACCACCACATTCCATGCTTAACATAATTTCCTGGGATCTATCGTCGTATTGCGTTCCCGCAGGACTAGGCGTTGCTGACGGATATTGCTGTTGTGGAGATTGCGAACTTCCCGCCTGTCCCAAAAGACCGAACATCGTAGGATACAGCGGTTTGTTTGAATCGGACAGCAACCACGGATTAACAGCAGCAGGAGATTGCGCCATTCCCTGGTTACCCAAACTTAGCGGACTGCCATTCCCTTGCATCCCAGAGAGGGTAGGACTAGATGCAGTCGAGTACACGCAACGTTGCTGGATCTTCCCAGACGTGTTGCTCACCGATTGGGAGGGTCCAGCAGGATACATGCTGATGTTGCTACTGTTTACTTCTTCGTCTCCAGGGCTGAGGACGCTCTCTTGAGGAGAACAGCGTTCTTTTACCTGGATCGGAGAGTGCCGTGGACTGTTTGAATGCTGCAGCTGTTGCGACTGTTGCTGCTGTTGTTGTTGTTGTTGTTGTTGTTGCTCTAGAGGTATTTCTTCGGGGTCTAAAGTTCCTGAAAAAGAAAGTTTGCGTAAACTACTAAGCACCCGAAAATACCGTGCAGTTTTGCAATCTTAATGATCATGCACGGAATAGGATGTTTTGATGTATGCACTTTGAGATTACGTGTAGAAATATGTGACGATTAACGAACGCTGTATAGTTGCCAAAAACAAAAGTCTCAAAAACATTTTTAGTGTACTTACTAGATTATTTTTTACTTGCAATTGGTGGCTAGTTATCCGATTTCATAACATTATCTATTAAAGTACCTATCTCATGCACCTGAGGGTATTGGTATTGTCTTTTGTTATTAAGTGAATTGAAGACTATTTTTTTTTTCAGATATAAAGGCACAACGAACACATATACTATGAGTTTCGTTTATTGAACTTACCTAAACTTTGAGCTGTTATTAGCATATTAATTTGTATCGCGTTCGTTATTTTTGGACGGATATATGTATATAAAATCGAATTAGATGTTTATACATAACGTTATTTTTATATATGGATAGCTGATTGTCAGGGATAAACATGTCGCGTGGAAGAAAAGTGATTACATTCCAGAATATATTCGTGAGGTGAATGATTTTGAGGTAATCGATTATAAGTTAACATCATAGCTACAAGGTTAGGGTCAGAGTAATGGTTGGCGGTTCTGGTTTAATGTACGCAAGCCTCGTAGTTATCTTGAATGAAGTGGAGAGCAAGCGTTATCTGAGCCGCTTTTCCTGAATGAACCGAAATATTGATCTACCCTTTACGTGCATGGTTCGGGAAGAATCCGAATTTTCACGATTCCTTTACAGCACAGGGCAAATTCACTTGTTGCCTAGGCTTTTGCGCCAACGTTCATCCTTAACAGTTAGTTAGTAGAGCTTTCATTGGCATTCCTTCCCGTTCTGTCTTGTCTTTCTTTCAGGATACCACAAATCCTTGTTGGTGGTGGTTATGTCGTTTATTTTCTGGCAATTCAATATTTTCGTTGTTAAGGTTTATAATCCTGCAGTTTACAATCGATCCGATACAGACATAACATAATGACGCAATTGCTATTATTAACTTAAGAACTACATACCGTACACTGCCCGATCCGTACCTGCCAACACCGAGAGCGACGCACGCAAGCAAACATAAATGGAATGCATATATTTATTCCCTGTTATATATTTAACACACCTGCTCGACGAATTTGCTTACTGGGAAAACGAAGAATTTCTAGTTAGTTAGTTAGTTAGTCAGTTATCATGTTCCTTTTTCTCGCAATGTATTTATGTACAACGTCAAATCTTATTTAGAAACGGTAGCAAAAGTTCCTTGCATCTTTTGACGATGCAGAAGAACCATAAGTCTGCATCTTCCCGTAAACGCATTCATTCGTTTATTTGGCAGGAACGAGTTGAAGACTCATTTTTTATCAAATGTTTATCAAATATTTGGAAAATAATAAGTGTAGGCTATCAGGATTGGGTCCGTATTGATGGAGGGAGGCACTAAATTGCTATCTAATAATAAAGCGCGAGATGGTCAGGATCTGAAGGTGACGAACTCACCTGTAATAGGTGGTGGTTCGACGACAGTGGAGGGCCCGAAGAAAGAGGGTACGTCTCCAGAGGTGGTGACGGGAGTGTTAAGGTCGCCCGTCTGGGGTTCCGAGGAGGTTGTCTCTAAATCGTTGGTGGAGCAGACGGACGCAGGGATAGGGCTGGAGTCAGAGTCCTGTCCGGAGCCGCTGCCCTTATACAGACACGTGTCGAAACTTAACACGTTGAAGTGGTGGTGAGCTGCAGCGGCCGCTGCAGCCGACTCTGTCAAGAGGAAGGCCGAAGCGTGATGGTGGTGATACTGATGCTGTGCGGACAGCGTATCCAGCCCGTCCATGATCATGTTGGCCAGCGGGTTGGAAATACTCGCTGCGGGCCCGCCTACCACAGGACAACTAGGGGTTTTTGAACGGCCAGGTCGCACTTTTTCACTAATTAATTAGTTAGATATCTATCTATAGGTATGTAGGTACACTTTGAACAAACAGATCGACAGATTCTTTCGCCCACAAACGGATGTCGAAAAATGTTTGTCTTTCACCGAGTTGACGGCGCAGCGTCGTGTGTGTGTGTGTGTATGCGTCCGAACGTAGAGGAGAAGACGCCCGTGCGCGGGCTGAACGCAAACTGTGTTTGAAACCTCGTCGCACAATCGTGTCTCTGAAACTGGTCGCGCCGCGAGAACCGTTTTACTTTTATGAATGGAGCATCTGTTCCATATTTGGAAGTCGCAATCAGGGGCTGCGACCAATCGGAACGTTCTATCGCGTCGTTTCCCCTCCCGGCTGATCCCCACCTCACGAATACGTACTATGACGTCCCAGTGACGTAACGCGGCGCTTGGGATATTGCGATATAAGTGGTTAGAGTGGTTCTTTTTCGAATTATCGTTGACATTATGATTTTAAAATCGTCTCTAATTTCTTAACGATGCCGTTTTACGATGCGAAACTTGGACCACTTGTTTCTGCTCTTCGGAAATTTTCTTTACGTGTAACTCTCGTTTCGAAATTCGCGCCCGATTGCAAGTTAATTTCGCTTATTTTTGGCGTGTGCTTTGAAAAGTGTCGTAGATCGATTTTCGCCGTTTGCGCGAGAGCGCGAAGGTTAGTTGTTCGCAAGCTTTTCCAAGGCACTAAACTCAGAAATAGACGATACATCATGTGGCAAAATAATAACAACTACGTACTATTTTTGAAAAACATCTGTTGCTACCTATTTAAAATAACAACTCGCCGTAGAATCACGGCCCGAAATAAAATATCAGCTGGCTTCGACGACGACCTGTGACTCAGGCGTCCAACGATTTTCGGCTTTAGATTCACTCGCAACGTGACGTCGAAGCGTCTTTTATTATGTAAGCGATTGATTTTGGCACACGACTTGTGCGAGATTTGACTTGCGTTTGAAACAATAAACTGCGTGTTTTTGAGAGAATTTTGTTTAGATTCGATCTTACTCATGTCTTGTCAGAATTCCAAAAGACGTCTTATTCCCAATTCTATTTTAAATCATCGCCAACAACTCCTTATACGGAAATTACTCGTACCTCAAACAAATTTTCATTTTTTCGTTATGTAAAGTGAAAAAAAGACAATCAAAACTACATTCAATTTTGGATCTATAATTCTACTGCCCCCCTGAACACTCAAATTAAATTTTGCACCTTCCCCTATCATAAAAAACATTTCCATGGACGTATATTACAACAATTTTATCAAAATTGGTTGGAATATTGGAATTCTGATCTTTGGACTTTAATGACAAACCACAAGAAACCTTTAAGAGTTAAACTTTGGGTATAAGTATTCTATTAGAAAGTGCTCTTTCTATCTGGTCTGCCAAAAAATTTGAGCATACCCTAAAGATTAAGTTTTGGTTTAAATTTGGATTTGAAATTCACTAAAAAACCATAAAATAACCATTAGAGTGGTAGAACTGAGACTTTTGGTCTTTCACAAACATAATACATATTTAGGTAATTCTTTTGGAAGAATTATTATCTATAGAATTATGTTATTCTAATGTCTGTCTGATCTACCAATAAAGTTCAGTTTCTCTCCAGAAGAAATTACGTTTTGGTTAATAAGAAACCATAAATTAACCTTCAAGGATTAACACTGGTAAAACTGATGATTAGAAAGGACTTAATTCTAATAACCCTCTCACTAATTGCATATTTTCTTGGTGCATATATGTCGATGAACCAAAAAGAAAATCTTTTTACAAATTTCATAAATTCATTAGATAACAACAATTAATTCTAAAGAAGTCAACGTGTCAGCAAAGAAAAAGACACAGTTACAAAATTACCATTGCAAATAATTTCATTAACCAAAAACTGCACCCCCTTTAGATTTTCCAGCTTACCAGATTATTTTTGTTCGATTAAATTTATATATGTATTTAAAAATAAGTTAAAGCAATTTAATTTGGAAGCTATCGAAATTAATAAAAATTATTTAAAAACTCTTTAAGTTTAAAACAAACAACCTCAACCACTCGAAACTAATTAAGTTTTGTAAAATTTGTTGCAATCATTGTGATGCAATTTACATCAGACAAAGTAGGAAAGCTATTGATGCAAGACTAGAGGAACCTTAGATACTATTCTATTAACTAAAAGATTAAAAAACATGTCTTGCTGAACACTATGGGTATTTTTTTACATTTATTAATGCAGTTGGAAAATACTCATGGTGGAAAACTTAGAAATTTCAATTTGGTTAATTTTCTAATAAGTAGAACTAATTGTAAGTTCATCGAATTCCATATGCTACTCTTTATTAGATGAATATTCTTTCATTTTGTTTTGTTTAAACAATTGATTATGCGAATATTAAACAAATTATTAAATAGAACTTTTGTCTCACGGTTAAAATTTCGTATTTTTTTCGTAATTTATGTTAGAGAGATATTTTCCCCTTAAACGTTGAAGGTCTTTCCTGTAACCCTGGAGCAATCGATTTTCTGAATTCATTGTCAGCGTCCGTATTTCGTTGCAGTGCGGTGACGTCAACTTCATTCATGAATTTCTCCTACCCGAGGGTTGACTGGTGGAAGCTCCATGTGCCCCTCCAGAATTACCCCTACATATGGCCGCGTTGCCATACATTACACTATTTGTTTGAAAATATTAAATGTACCTAACACATAGGTAGATAGGTACCTAATACCTACAAACGTCTCCAAGATCAGAAAAATTAAAAATAGACACATGATGACTATTGCGAAATTTAATTTTTTTTTTAAAATAGTTTGATGATTTGTTATTGGGCTTGTGCGAGGTTTCTAATAGCAGCTTTTTGTAATGGTTTTCAGCAAAAAAGTTCAATTTATGACATAATATTTTAAACCGAGTTATTTTTTGAGAAAAAAATTAAATTATTCTTTGAAAATACGATTATGTAGTCTATTTTGTGAAGCTCATTTTTCGATCGACTCCAAAAAAGAGTTCAGGATTATGTGCTTCACAATGGTTCAATATGTGGGCCCAAAACAAGCAAATATGTTTTTCTTTTTTTTTTTTCTTTTTCGTATTTACTTTTGATAGAAAAATGTTAATTCAATTACATACCTAGATAGCTGTTACTGATTTGTTAGAAAAACATCTAATTGCAATATAAAAATTTTTTTGCACGAATAAAATATTGAGTACGAACTTTAGCAAGGATATTGCGACAGTAGGTATTCTTATAGCACATGAAGCAACTTGGATCTAATCGTAAGATAACCTACACACGAATCGAACGCAAAGTGGGCGTGTTTTCCAGACGGCGTTCTTTCAATGTCACATCGTCGTTGTGCTCTAAATTTAATTTGCCATGTCGTTTGACCAGCTTTCAACCAAAACTAGTTGCCATTTTTAAAAGATTTGCTGAACGCAGTACATACCCCGCAGACCCAGCATGTCGGGTGGGACCAACCATCTTGGGGACCCAAAAATCTGGGCCCATAACCAAGAAACACAAACATACACAAAAAATACGTGTGGCACTCGGGGACTGCCGCGATAAAGCTATTGCATAGTTTATCAATTTATGCAATTATAATATTTATGCAATATTTTTTTTTCTTTGATATTAATATAACAATAAACCTATATACTTTCTCAAAAACAGTTGCTTACGTATTCGTTCGATTTCGGAGCAGCTCGTCTCGATCCGTGCGAGCTTCGTACAGTCTACACGCATACATCTAGTCGTACGCACACCCCGCACCGCTCTGCCGGTCGGAGTGGGGGGTGTTAGGTTTTTTCGTTACGGAATTTCTTGATTCGGTCGCCGCTCTCAAAGCCCGCGATAAAAGCTATGCAATAGCTTAAAAAACTTTGAAACATATTTTTTATCTGTATGAGTGTATTAATACCTACACATATAACAGATTTTGTCGTGATTGGGGAGAATAAAAAAAGGGCCCACATATAATATATCTGGGGGAAGGGAGGGGGCTTGAGATTTTATGTTACGCCACTGGCAACATCGACGAAGTAACTCTACTTACATAAAAGTTTTTTTGGAGAAAAATTTCCAATTAAAATTATTACCGACAACAAAAAATATTCATAAAAACTGTGTGACATTTTGCCATTACCAAAATAGTTACACGAATTGTTATAGATTTCTAAAAAGGCAAATAGTAAGTATATCAAACTTTCCCAAAAGTTTTCTAAAAAAAAAATAAGCAGTATAATTATCACAGTAAACTAAACGAACTCGATACACTTAGTTAATGGTGTAGAATTTTACTACCAAAGCTAACGTCTTTGGATATTAATAAGTTTTCGTCTCAGATATCAAATTGAACTCTTTATTAATTTTTTTTTGTAACGAACGGTAACCCAGGATAAAATTTTACTGGTATCTAGAACTGAGCGAGACTGTAGTCTCCAAAATACAGTCTCGAGAGTTTAATCTTTAGAATAAGAAAGACTGCAGTCTCTCAGTTGTCAGTCCTAAGAGAAAAACTGCCGCCCCTAAGAGATAGATTTCAGTCTTTTGGAGATAAAATTTTAGTACTTTGATGGAAAACTGTTGAAATGGTTCTTCTGACAATTCGAATCCTAACCCATCACACTTATTATAAAAATGTGGTACCACAACAAAGACTTATAAGACAACCACTTTCTAATTCACTTTGATTCTTATTTTGTTGTTGTTTTCTATTTTTTAACTTAGATGGATGGATCTATAAGAGATCAAATCATATGGAAATTCGTAGAAAGACGGCAAAAGACTGTTTGAAGGGTTATAGAAGATCGACAGACTCCCAAAGTCTCAGGGAC
This sequence comes from Agrilus cyanescens, assembly GCA_947389935.1. NCBI lineage: Eukaryota > Metazoa > Arthropoda > Insecta > Coleoptera > Buprestidae > Agrilus > Agrilus cyanescens. The sequence continues at coordinate 3,867,992 of OX376711.1, read as the reverse complement.
TGATTATTATTTTACCTTGGATACGATTTTCGAAATTTATACGCCAGGCGTCATACAGGTTTTTCGAATAAATTTTGTTGATTTTGGGAAACAGAAGCAAATGAATACTCGACGACTTTTAATAAAGCAAGAATTCTTGTCTTCTTTTTTAGTGAAAGAACAAAATAAGAAAAGAAAAAAATCTTATGTAAGAATTTTTGTCAGGAATTTTTCTCTAAAATAATAACTTGTTTACTAAATTTCAAAAAAGCATATCAACTTATTATTACTCAGAAATGAGTAGGTAGATGCTTCTTTTTATAAGTTTTTCCAGAAAACTTATTTCTAAACGGACTTAATTTGTTGCAAAATGCAAATAGCCCCTTCCAGCGAACAGGTCGAATAGGGTCGCGGTGCTGGGGTGCGCTACAATTCTACTGGCTTTTATCGTTCAAAGTTTGCGGTTTTTATAAAATTAAATTGAGAGATTAAAACAATATTATACCTATAGGTATTTTTCTACGAACATAAAATTCTTTACAAAGTTACTCCAATATTTAACATTCTGTGAAGCAAAATGGCTTCTGTAATGAATTTGATTTAATACTTAAGATTAAAATTGATATTTAGAATTCGAGGTAATTAAAATTTTCAGGGTAGACGAGATAAGAAATAAAGAACAATACTCAAGCGTAGGATTTATAATAAGTAGCACAAGGAAATTAAATTAGCCGTGAAGCGACTCCAATGTATCATTTCAATGGGGCTTTTTATTTTGCGTTACATATGCCCTATAGAGATAACTAAATTTACCGTCGAATTTTCTTGGTTCTTAATTTAACAATAACGTTCCCGATAAGACCAATCGCTTATTTCGTACTTGTAGAGCAGAACTCGTAATAAAAATGTCGTTATCTGCGACAGAAAAAAAAAAAAATAATAATGGTGTTTTTTGCTTATTTGTTGCCATTTCAAATCGATATTGTCAAACTGTATTAATGATTCAATTATACGCTTTGAACAAGGTTTTATTAAAAAAAAAAAAAAATGGATTGTTTTCGACGATATGCAACTTCTCGTGTAATTGTGAATTGAGACAATTGACTATGTGAATGTGATCATCCCATAAAATCATCAAAAAGCTCATCACAAAGTCTAAAACTTTAAGGACATGTTATCAACAGATTACAATAACTAGATCAGTGGTTCTCAACTTTTTTGTTGTTACGGTACGCTTTTAACAATTCCAAAATTTGGCGGCACACTAACAATTTAATAGGTAATTTAAAAAAAAATCGTCATGAAATTTTTTCGCAATTCCGGATATATTTTTTTCATAATCTACATGACAAAAAGAACAAATTGAAAAAATTTATCATTCATAATAAAGAAATAAACAATTTGTTTCTAAATAATGCTTTACATAATTGTTCCACGTTTTTTTGGTGGTTCCAATGGTGTGAGTGGTGATAGGGGTGGAGGTGGTGTTGAAGGTGGATGTCATCGAAATGAGACAGGTGGTTTTGGGAGAAGGGAATGGTGTAAATGTTAAGAATGGAGTAAAAGTTTGAGTTTACTTCGGAGGTGTAAATTTAAAAAAAAATCGTGCGGATTGGTCCATTTCCCGATTTTTTACGGCCAAAAAAACTAAGTTATCGTGATTCTATATGACTACCGAATAAAAGGTTAATTATTGAGTAAAGGTTACATTGTTTAAGTACTTCTAACCCAACATAATCTACCCTAAGGAACTACATAATCAGAAACTATATAAAGGATGTAATATTTTCATGGCTGCATTGGTACAGAGATTTTTTAAATTTTTTTTTTTAAAATTTGACGGCACACAAAAGTGCCGCGACACAGTAGTTGAGAATCACTCAACTCGATCGGCGAGTCTGTCTCAAGCCAGACGCCGTGGGAAAGAGTACCCTCGGCTATGATGAACACGACTTGCAGCGACTCGGCTCGGCTCACGTAGGTTCTCAGGCTCGGCGTATGGATAGATACGCGCCACATTGATTCGGCGTTTGAGCAGCCGATTGCTGTGAATCTGTCGGCTCATCGAATCAATGTGGCGCGCATCTGTAGGCGAGTCTTTGCAGTCTCCACGCAGAGTCTAGAAAAAACAAACGAATCTACGTGAGTCGAGACAGCGCTGGTCCGTTTTGTGCAGGTGTCGCTGATCATAGCCAAGTCTCGCCAAATTACTCGCCACGGGAAGCAGAATTTAGACCATTTTGTTCTGCCTACTATTCCATCTATCGTAGTTTTTGAACTAATATGTAGGTAAGCTATTTGTTTTTGCCCACGTTGAACGTTCGTAAGCACAGAAACGATTTTTTGAAACTGCTTTTTTCTGTTTCTACTGTCATTTTTCGTCTATAAGTTTGTTATGGTCTAGAGATTACGAAAATTGAAACCTTGTGCTAGCTGATCAATTGGTCGGCTGCCCACCCTACGAAAAGACCCTAACTACCCTAATGGTGAATAAATTCATATTGAGGGTGTACTAGGTAGTGTAACATTTTAAATTTAGTCGTATAGGTATGCATTAATTTTTTTTCCCATTTTATCTAGATGAAGCTACTGAGATTCATCAGTCAGTTTAGAATTCAAATCTTCAGGATATTTTGATTCAGCGTTTGGTATACCAAAATACGTTTAGCATAAAAATGGTATTAGTAATTAAAAATTTTATAATCACACAAGTTTATTATAGAATATAAAAAAAATTGGGAAAGGTAAACTGAAACTTTTCAAAACGTAAGGTAATACAATATTCAATACATAGGCATATCTTTTTGAAGTGAAATATTGTATATCAAAAAAGAAAAACTTGAACTGAATTAAGTAAGTAATTTTGATAAAGTCTCTTTGTTTCTCATGTAGATACTCATTCATTCATTTTATTGTTCTTTATTTCTCTACCTAAAATTAGTCTGTATAAATTTTTTTATTAAAATGTCCCTTACTTTATTTCATCATGTCTATAACCTTTACGTTTCAACTACTTATATATTTTTCTTGTCTCGTTCATTGTAAATTTTTAATTAATTATTTTTTAAATTCGAACGCACCAGAGCAGATGACGCAAATAACTGTCGGACTTTTTTCAACCTGTACTTTTATCGGAAATAAAATGCCAAGTGGGTGTAGAATGAAGGGGATTGCTTCCAGTGATTAAGCTTGTTCTGATGATGTCTTAAAAATGTTCATTTAAGATTACATTGCGTAGGGGTGGAAATTATAAAAATCCCTAAATAATATATCTTTTATGAGGTAGTTCCATCCAATAATGTTTTTTAAAGGCAGTTTTTTGGCAACAAATTTATACTGACGGTGCCAGTGGGGTAGTTGCACCATCACTTAGTGATTATTGAAGAAATAATAAAGAATTTTTTTATTAGTGTTGAAAAGAAAATTGTGATTGTTTATAAAAGTTAGAAATTTTCAATAGTTCAAAGTGAAAAGTTGCAACTTGCACAAGTTACATTTGAATGTTAATTATTTGGCTATAAATATGCACATTGAGAATAAAAGCTCACAATATTTAACTCAAGGAACTCAATGTCAAAGGGCAAACGTTAAAAGCTTCAATATTACTACAAATCCTGCGTAGGGTGGGATCAGAAATTCTTAAACGGGCAAATTCAAACTTCACGTTTAGAAGTCAACGTTTGGTATTTCTTACAAAACAAACAACCAAAAGGAATTTATTATAAAGCTCTTTAATAGAATCTCTTGGAAATGGTAAAGGTCAGATTGATGTAGGGTACAGTTTCTGAGCCAACATGTATAGGTACATTATTTATAAATTTATATTTCATACTTACACTACAATTTTTTCTAATTATTTCTTTTTTTTTTTTTTGGAAGTTATATACGCTTTAGTTTCCGCATTTCTTTTGCGCCAATGTTTAAAGTCTTCTAATATAACACGTGCTATACAATGAGATTAAATCTTTTAAAAATTGGATCACATAGGAATGAAACAAAACATAATTAGCATTACATTAATGTAAAAGAAATTAAATAGTCATAATTAAACCATTGACATTGTCAAGCATCAGAACAAGCGAGTTGCCACTAAATATGGACTTTTTGACAGGTTATTTATTACATGATTACGTCATGTGGAATAATTAAACATGTATTGCCTTTTATATGTAAGTATATTAAAATTCAAACGAAAGAATGTAAAAAAATCACGTGTTTAGGACGGCGTTTAGAAAGGATCTAACTTTTTAGTTACCGCAAAGAAAGAGTTTAACTTTTAGTACGCATATATGTAGAAGTCAAATATTAATATTTAAAGTTATTGAATCATTAACTACCCTGAAGTCATAAAAATTATTAGGAAAGATGAAGTTAGTAAAAATATTAATTTGCTTCAGTTTTATTGGGTTTTTGTTAATTATAGATAGTGGTAAATTCGGCTGCAAGGTTTTTGTGACCCTCATGAGTAAAGTGCTTGTGCTCAGACAGATGCAGAAAATAAAAACATTAGAATTGCAATTATAGTTAATCAAAATGCATAACATATAGGTACCTATACAAAATATTTTTCAAAATTAATTTTCAAATAAGTACATATATGAATTTAATTTTGTTGATGTGAATAAAATATCGTAAGATCAATAAAATCTTGCCAATAACCAACGAATGTTGTTGAGTAATGCTTACATGCAATAACTACACTTACAAATATTTTTAATAATTTTTGGTGTTTAACATTATTATTTTTAATGACATTTAATTAGGCAAATAATTATTATTTATTATAATAAGTGGCTGTTTCTGTTATTATTCCAATTATCACAAACAGGTACCTAATAATTATTGGTTTTTTTTTGTTTTTCTCAATTATATATTCCTTGTAATAGGGGTTTCTCGGGAATTCGATTAGTATTAGCTGTAATAATGATTTTTTTTGGACCAAATTTATTTATTTATCTATTTTAGTCCCATTTGTACAGAATGACTCAATTTATATTTTGCTTTAATTACTTTGTCTACCTGTTATTACGACCGGGTAGAATATGTCTATGGATAGTAGGAAATTGAGAGATAATGACTTTGGAACTGGAAGATATTTATATTTAATATAGGTACTTAATGTTTTTTTTTTTTTAATAGTCATTAGAAAGAAAGGTTCGATATTGATGTTTTCTATAAACGACAGAAATTTATTATTTTATGAGGAATATAATTCACGTGTTTCTTGAAGGATTTGAAACTTTTTTTCGAATTTATTGTATTTGATTTAAGACGTTTGAATTAATTTTGTGATTAACAATCAATCATTTTTTAAACAAAATAACACACCTGAGGTGTTAGATCCTGTAAACCATAGAGCAACGAGGTCGTCAACGGCCGATGTCGGATAATGGTGATGAGACCCAGCGTAATGGTACTGCAGTGGTCCCACGTCGACGGATCGTTCTCGATGATGATGATGATGATGATGATGATAGTCGGGAGGCAGTGGCAGTTCGCGTCCCCTGCCCCTCGAAGACACACCGCCGCTAGTCGTACCGAGTTGATTAGCGCCATTTCCGGTACCCGTGCCCGTGCCCGTGCCCGTACCCGTGCCGTGGTTGCCATCTAACAGGAGCTGTTGCACTTGTAGAATATCCACGAATTCTTCGCCACCTGTTGCACTGTCGTCGGTACGGGCATGCGATTCGCCGGTGACGGACTGTTCACACCTTCGCGGCTCGTCTTCTTCCCTTCGCATCGCTAGCAGGGTCAGCATTTTGACAATCGGCCGGGTTGCGGTAATAACAACAGCAACGTCGTTGGAACCGCGCGATCGACGGCGGTTGAGGGATAGTTCGACATCGACGATGGCAACGGCACCCCGATGCCATGCCGACCGTTCGACAATCTCTCCACTGGCACCGCACAAGCACAACGAAAGACGATGACAACGACGCCGACGACGAAGAAGAAGAGGACAATCACTGACCCGCACTCACGTCTCGTATATCTTTTTCTGCCGCAGCACCGCCGGCACAATCGGCAGACTATTAAACTAGGTACTGTTCGGTGGTGTAATGTTTGTGTCTGCGTTTCGAAATCGCTGCTGCCGGAACATGAATGAGATCTGAACGTGAACATTCCGCAGGTACTCAAACGCCAACGAACAACAACGCCTCTGCCTCATCGCTCCGGTGACGTCACGCGCGTCGTCATGGAACCTCGCGTGGGTCTCGTGCCGTCGTGGTGGTATTGGTATTGTAGAAATGAGGCTCTCTATTTTGAATCTATACTACACAGTACACTCGGCTACAGTTGGAGCTTTCGCTTGTAGTTGTTGTGTGGCCGTCCTCGAACTCTCTCTCTTACTTTGGACGAACAACTCTCGCGTCTACCCCGCACTTTTCCTCATTGCTATTTTCATGTTCCGCGCGGTTATTTTTGAACCGACATCTCCTCCCTCTTGTCGTCGACGTCGGCGTCGGCTACGTCTGCGTTGCCGTCGTGGAAACCGTTGCAGCCACTCGCGGACTCTGCGCCCCCTTACTAAACACTGTTTGCAAACACTTGCACCTTATGCATGTGGCTGTGTGTTAATGAAACATTACGTAAGAACATTCAAGACCCCTTAAAACCCCTTATTGGGTAATGCTTAATGAAGAAGAAGAAGAGAAAACACTTTAGGAACTTTTTCTAGTTTCCTTCGTTCAGTTGGCATTCCTCTGTCGAAGTAATAACACAAACTGCACAACTGTTTTCAACAATGAAATATGTAATTATTAAAACCTACTTATTGAAATATAAAATGACATTGTCGTCTGCTGATTCACGCAATGAGTAAAATCGGGTCCTTATCACCAGGTTGAAGTTCTGTTACGATAGCTATGAACCAGCGGCATTCCTGTCAATGACCATGAACGACTTAATTGAAATTAACAGGCCATGGTCATCGTTCAGGAGGAGATACTTAGTGAATGACTATTGTAAGGTAAAGTTCATTTTATTTTCTCGACGAGGACATTAGATGTTACGACATTTCAAATTTAACAATAAGCCACAAGTGTTTTCTTTTGGATGTTTAGTACCAATAAGATAAATAAGAAGTCTTATGCCAAATTTTCGATCTGGAATTCATTTCAACAGAAGAACATTTCCAGAAAAGTAAAATGTCACTGATAGTTGCCTCTTCTTATGTACGAAGATAATAAGTCATCACAAAATTCACCTATTATAAACTACGTCAGATCAAAGATTTCATGGATCAGTTCCAGAGAAAATCTTCCCCTAATACTTACGAATATAAAAATGGAAGCAACAATAAGAGGTTCACTATCTAGGATAACATTATCATTCTCTAGGAATCACAGAGTTTTGCTTTTGGTACTGAGCGAGAATCCGTAGTTTTGGAAGTTTTAGTCTCTAAAGAAGAGGAAGCATCTGAGATTCCAGTCTTTAGGAGAAAGTCTGCAGTCTTCGAGATTTCAGTCTTTAGATGGAAGACTGCAGTCTCTTAGTTGCCAGTTTTATGAGGACTGTCGTCTCTAAGTGAGAATTTGCTGTCTTTTGGAGATGTGGGTGTAACAGTGAGGCTATAAAAGAGACTGTTTGAAAGGCTATGGGAGATCGTAAGAGACTCATAGATTTTATCCTGGGTAGGTTTCTTATTTTTATGGATCATATCGTCGTAAGATTTCATGAAAGCTCTCATTGAATGGAACAGTCTTGGTTTCCAAGGAATATTGCTATGTCCTCCGGTTTCATGTAAAAGTTTGACCATAATGAGGAATGTGATGAAAATGTCAATTTCTAAGCATGAAAAAACATATTTATATAATTTTCTTTGTATTCACAGATCATATAAATTGTGATATATTTTTGATCTTTTTATATATCGTCTGGCTTTTGTTTTTTGCCATTATATTTGAAAAATATCCGTGACGTAAAAGGCTTCTTAGGTCACTAACTTTATTAATTAATCGGTCAGTACATGTTTTTTTCTTGGTATTGTCTTTATCTGTTTGTTATAACTTACTGAACTTGTAGGACTTGATTAACCTCTTTTCTTTGATGACGTAACAGAAAGTTTCAAAAATCTTTTCCTGTCTGCTGTGTCTTCGTACTTAGGGCACAGTGGTAGTTAAGAATCTCCTCCTTTTCAATGAATAATAAGTGCTTTTAGTCATTTTGGCCATTTGTTTCGAGTTTCACGTTTTATTGTATCTGAACGTTTTACGACAAACCGCGCTGGCAGATTTCCCTAGGGAGTATGTCTACGTCATTCGGTAACGTAGGGCCAGTCAACTCCCGGAATGGTAGCAATTAGAAAGGAATTCGTCGACGTTACAATGTGATGTCACAAGTGACTCGGAAATCGTATGAGATCGCGGTTAATTTTATCCAAAATCGTAATCGATCTTTTTGCCAGCAAAGTAATCGAACATACGGTTTCTAAACTCTAAACACACTCATATGCATGGACGTAGGTACATACACATTTGCGTCTATTTAGAGCTCGCAAATACTAAATAAATTACTCACGACGGACAATAATATCTTCTAGTTTGAAGCCAAAAGTGTTTCTCATTTCGAAATTACGTTAGGTCTTTACTAATGTGTAAAACAGTTGTTTGCAATTTTAGATGTTGTAATGGACGTTTCAGTTAACTTGCATCCAGTGTAAACTATGAAGTATCTAGGAGAGAATATTAAAATTTATTGCCTCTAGCAAATTCCTTGAAGTTTACAGAACCATGTAAAATGGGCTCATATATATTTCCTTTACGCTGAAATGTCACTCTCTTCCTTTGTTTTAGTTTTAATAATTTGAGTTTCAAATAATTGAGTTATGCAACGCAAATGATTATGACTTTATGATTCCTGCATTAGCTTCCTATAAACTCGCTTTAAATGTCCCAATTGCCGATTTAATTTATAATTCAGCGATTTAATTACTAATTGAATGAGATGCATTTACATTTACATAACATAAGAAGTCACAGTGTAAACGGTACTAATTTCAATATTCAAATAATGATCCTTCTACAGTTGATTTACATAGTACCATTAAGCATTTCTCCCTTTCTTGAAATGGAGTTTTCATTAGAGGCCCTGCTGAACAGTGACCCATTTCCGAATTTGAGTTTTTTACCTTTTTTGTAAAAAATCAAATTTTTCACAAAACAATTCCAAGAGAACATCCGCGTTGTGTTAAGTATGCGCCCTTAAAGAATTTTAATTCGGCATAAGCTTTTGTGTGGTCCTAAAATTGAGTTCAGTCGATAACTTATAGCTTCTTTTCTCATTATTTCTTAAGTATTCTCAACATTTAATTTATTTCTATGGTGTCTTCAAGGAATCGCAAAAGTTCAGTATTAGAACTGAAAAATAATCGGTAATGTTTTTTTTTTGTAGTCCATTCTTAAATAATAATCGTTTGACACGATTATACACATTGAACAATTCAAAAATAACAAAGATCAAGTTGAGATATCGACTGGTTCACTTCAACGTTCTATGCTTGCTCAGAGTATTGGGTAGTGTTAATGAACTCGATCTTCTACTGAAACTAGTTTTATGCATAATTAAGCTTTCTAATCTGTTTTCTGAATATTGATTGATTAAGCTAATACTCGTTACGGTCATTGATTCTGAGACCTAAAGAATAAATGCATTCTAACACTCTAACATATATTGAAATGTGAAGCAGGAAAAAGTGAGGTTAGAACTATATTGGTACAGGGTATTAGCAGTAGTTTTTACTGAAGGAGATAATTAGAACTACATAATTAACAAAATTGATATAGAGTATCTATTAAGAGTAATTTTTATAAAAAAATCCACACTTCTGTGTATATCCAACTGTTTTGTTTTTTTTTTTTATAATTTGCGTAGGTATCTAGATTTAGATTTTACCCACATATTTATGTAAAAAAAAAAAACTTTTCCTTCTAAAGTTCCTGTGAAAATACCCATTTCACCAACGAGAAAATGATTACGCCTACAGAACGAGGAGACGTTACGTGTAAAAAGTAAAATAAAAGCGTAGATATAATATAAACCTACTTTGCGTGGCAACATATTAACTCAATTCATTCATAAATGTTGTAGTAGCATTTGTTATCTAAGTGAGCGGAACCTCTGGAATTGACATTCCGGGAAACCAGATAGTGCATAATGTTATGTATTTAATAATAATAATAATAAAAGTATTCCTGGTCTGATAAATATGAAATGTATAACACATGGCTGGTTTGTGTTGTAACTTATATTTTGCAACGTTGCGATTTATTAAAATGCATATGTCTTATCAACAAAAGTAAAAGTTATATGAAAAAATAAAGCGTAAGATACTAAATGGTAACTATATACAGAGGCAGAGATATAAAAACAGGATTTTTTTCAATATCATTTTATTTTGTATGTCTAAAGTGAGGGAGTGAATTTTTTTAGAAGCCCCGTCATGTGAGGAATTGTTAAACAATTCCTTATATGCATCTGAGATATTCCATGTACCTACTAAAGTTTACTTTTCTTTTAATTATTAATTAATAACAAATCCAAATTAATTGGAGAAAGTAAAAAAGAATACCTATCCGAAAACAAAAGTTTCAATGTCTCAAAAGCTATAGACACTGGGGTAAGACAAAGTAATTAGTAAATTTTCATCAAGCAATGATCAAAACTATCCAAATTTTCATATAATACTTGCTATACGTCACCTATTCCATTTTCGTAATTTTTTTTTGTCATGGAATTTTGAAAATTTATAATCTTAATCCGTTCATGTAATGCCTCCTCTAATTTTTTTGTCTGTAGGTATAAGCACGTTTTAAAAATATTCTTGCTTTTAAAATTTGATTTCTTTTGGTTATTTTTCACTCCAATAAATTGAATAATTAAATAGCAATGTGGAAACTTCTGTTATTTGACAGTATGAGTTGACCGTGCTAGAGTTATGATCAAACAATTGTTACTGCACGAAGCCAGAACGACGAGAGAAACGTCAAAACCGATTATAACGACATGGAAGGGACCATCCATTTTTGGTCGTAAAAACCGATAGTCGTAATAACCTTTGATGTTTTCGAGGTATTTTAATATATTCATGTATAAAATATGTTTCGGTGCATCTTTTGTACATTTAAGTAACAGAATTACTGAAGAGATATGAGGCAGTGGGTTGTGATTATGCTGCATGCACGTATATTTTGTTCCTGAGGATTGACTCGAAACGTTTTTTGTTTACCTTTGCTATCTTAATTGCAATTGATCATTATACATATTGTACTTGATTATTATACTGTCCCAGATGTGGATACTGTTACCTATTCAAATTGTTAATGAGACTACTGGTCGTTGTAACCGATAAAATTCTCCCAAGATATTAGTTAAATGTGGTCGCTTAGTGAGGTGATGTCGTAATAAGCAATGTAGTAAAAAGCGGTATTTTTTATAAGGCGATCTTATAGCATTCAGCTGTGACCTATGATTTTGGTCGATATAACCGGTACGTCGTTTTAAGTGATGTCGTTTTAAACGGTTTTGATTGTAATTTTAATGGAAGACAAGCGTCTCTCACAACCTCAATGGTCGGTATGAGAAAACGAGGTATGGCCATTTTTAATTGGATTATATGGTAGCTTCTGCATGTCCTTTTCAGCTGTCGGCTGTCCGGAATAAAATTAAGTGAGTGCGAGTGTAGAAGCTGCTACCTATCACACATATTTATTTTGCGTCTTCTTATCAGCTCGTTACAAAGAAGTGAAGACAGGCGATCAATTAGCCGAGTTACTATACACACAGTACGTATAATTTAAACATCGACAGTGTACCTATTTATGTACCTACTGCCTGTATTATCTATCTATCGTTTGGACGTACGTTTTCTATAAGGGCAGGAATTCGCCCAGGGATTGTTTTGTAGCATCAAGCAAAAATATCAACATACGAGGGAATATCAACAAAAAAGAGTATCTATAGAAAGGGCTATGTGGAAACTCGTTTTCTAATACTTAAATAAACCTCAGAAATTTTTTTGTATTCAATCTATTATCAACTTATCTCCATGGAAACTCTTCCTTGGGCAACAAATTCGAACCAACTAACTGCCCTTGAAATAAAATTCTGTCAAGTGTACTTCCCCTAAATTCTCTTTCTTTATTATTAATTGGTTTTTTTTTCTGTTGAGCAAAATATTGCTTAAGATACAACAGTTTCTATATCGCAATGTGGGCAGCATATTCGGCAAGCCTCCCACAAACGCCGTCAAGGTTTGTATATCACACAATCAGATTAAATTTAAAGGTACAAAAGATTTAGATATTCCACTGTGTAAGTAAGCAATTTCTTTAAAGTTTTTAATAAGTATTTAAAAGTTAGTTCAATTTGCCACTGTTCTGATGATTATCCTTCCAACGATTCATTTTAATACTTTTACCTAATTCAAGGGAAACTTTCGTTATGAAATATTTGCGCCGATTTAAGTCATTGCAAACCACGCACGAAATATTTGTTATCCGAAAATTCACCCACCAGATAGTTAAAGAACTTCATCGCTCAGACAGAGACCTGTGGGAAAACCTGCCCACATTCTTTTTGCGAATAAACAAAATAAATTATATTTGGATAAAACTAAAAACGTACTTTACTTAATTAATAAATTGCTGTTGCGATATTGAAAACAATTAAGCTCAAGTTTAATAGAGTTGCCAGTGGGTGAAATTTGGGATTTTTGGGATCAGACAATCTAAAATTCAACAATCTCAAAATTCTGGATCTGTCAGTGGATCAGTTTCACAAAACGGTAGCGAAGATGATACATTCCCAAAAAAGCACAAAAGTTAATACTAACTTTTAATTATATTCATCAGGGCATCACTTATTAAATGAGAATAAAAATTTGGATGCTGAACGTTTTTATAGAGTCGTTTGCAAGTTTTTTTTTTAAGTGATTTTTGTGACAGGGGAAGTTAAATTTTCCCCAAAATTTCAAATTATTTGAATATCATAAAATGGCTTTAGTAAAGTTGTTCTCAAATGTTTGCTACTGCATGAAGCCAGGACGACAGAAGTTGCACTGCACCGAAAACGAACTGAAAACTTAGGTGGTGTCAACGCTTCCACGTTGTTTATTTATTTTATCACTATAAGGGTATTTTTTTAATAGCAGAGCCTTTGGTAGGGGAAGATTTCCCCATTTCCCACCTTCATGTATCCGTTGATGTTAAATATATGGTACTTAAAATCGGATTATTGTTTTTTAACTTGTATTATCGCGTTTGTTATTTAAATGCCCTTGTAGGAAATAACGGACCGGATGAACGACCGGCCTAAGAGATCTGTTAATTGTCATTTCTGTATTACCGACCGCGACAGTGACACCTTCGATAAGTCAATTAGGTCCGCGTAAAAACGGCGTCATTGTTTGTGTCCGCTCTTATTCTCCACTTCGCATCTCTTCTCTTTTGCATACGTAAAGTGACCAGACCAATTGATTAGGTATTCGTGCGCTGCTCTGATGTAAGATAGTTTTGTTGCCTCAACTTGTTTAACGCTCCTTTCTTCCACTGCTTCGATGTGGAACTTTCAAAACGAACAAACAAAACTCACGTCTAGTAGTTGGTAGGTACGTATACGTTGCGAATAAGATAAACTGTGTAACTTAATGAGTAGGGAACGTTTCCACGCTGAAATATTTTACTGCAACTGCTCTTGACTATAGAACAACCATTCGTGACAAATATCCAACTCAATGGACGTATAAGTTCAGCCGAATGGATTAAGGATTTTGTACCATATTATTATGAGTATCCACGTTGCATCTGACATGGTTAAGTATTTTCACAAAAAGCAGGAAGGAACACATTTTCTTCTCTAATAGTTAGACACCAAAAAATGTCTGAAAGAAAATTTATGATTTTCTGGTTATCACAGGGTCAATAAAGACCACATTTGTCTAATGCTTTAACACTGCAATATATGTATTTCTTATTATTGTTGGATCTGGGCTTATTCAGAAATCAGATGCTTGGGTAATCCTTTGAAACCCCCATTTTCTAGAGGGAAAGTTTCTTTTAGGATCGGAGACGCCAATGGAGGAACATAGAATTTAATGTCGAAATATTTTAAAATAGCAATATTTTCTCGGCCTTAGGGTCAATAGTATTTCTACAGAAAGAAAGCTCACGTTTATGATTTCAGCTATAATTTTTGTTTCAGATTGGAGTACCTACCTAATCTACATAATTAGGAAGAATAAGATGCAAAAATTGGTGGGTTGTTTCTTTTATTATTTGTTTCTATTTTTATTCTTCAATTTGCAACGGTAAATTTGGTGTATCTAAACATTTTAATCCTGTACTGTTAGATTGGTGACGTTTGAAATTGAATAGAATTAATCACAAAACTATAGGTACCTACAGATGTTTAAACAGGCGTCTGTGCGCAATTTGCGTAATTTTTTATACGTAAACCAATATTTCATCATTAAAGTTAAACGACGTAAATTATTTTGTACATTGTAAAAGGAGGATTAGCGTTAAAAATGAATAAAGCTCGCAGTATTTGCGTACAATTACAAAAGAAAGTCATCTGGGCGTACACAGTCGTCAAACAGCGTACTATGAGACGTTGTTTACCGTATGAAATTGTCGTTGTCTTCGGCCACTTACGAAGTTAGCGTTTGTTCCACGTGCTGGCAAAAAATTTGGGCGTGTCACTTTTTATTGTCAACCGTGACAGCATAAAGAACAAAATACAAATTAGCATTGTGAACGAACGCATGATTTTTAATTTGATATCCTCTGACAAATTACACCCAGGGACTCGAAGACCCAGATGGACGTCCGTCTCTTGTGTGCAAGCCTCGCTCTTGCGCTCGCTCGGTCGATTAGATGCCAGATAGTTTAATAGATTGACTTAATACGATACATGGATGCTGGTATTTCCATATACAGACACCGAAAATATGCAAATACGTACCCATATTATACATACATTTAATACATCGTTTATTATTCAAATAGATATGTTGGTATATACGTAGAAATAGCCCAAAATATTCGGACAGTAAAAAAAGATGCGGACCAAACCAGGCACACCCTATCGAGAAGGACCAAAAGAATTAATAAATGAAGTACTCATTTTTATTTTATTATAAAAATTATGCAGTCAAATAACAATGACTATCACAACACGTTCCGGTTATAACGACATCAAAGGGATTGCCCATTTTTGGTCGTAAAAACTGATAGTCATAATAACCGGTGATGTTTTCGAAATACAGAATAATCTTTAATCAGAATTATTGAATCTGTAGATACATATCAATCCACAGATATTAATAAGATTAATATATTTATGTATAAAATGTGTTTTGGTGCGTCTTGTGTACATTTAAGTAACAAATACTTTTGCTTTCTTAATTGCCATTGATTATTATATTGTACTTGATCATTATACTGTCCCAGATGTGGATACTGTTACCTATTCAAATTTGATGGTCGTTCTAACCGATATAATGCTCCCAAGATATTAGTTAAATGTGGTCGCTTAATGAGGTGATGTCGTAATAAGCAATGTCGTAAAAAGCGGTATTTTTAATAAGGCGATCTTATAGCATTCATCTGTGAGCTATGATTTTGGTCGGTATAACCGGTATGTCGTCTTAAGCGATGTCGTTGTATATTTTGTTTAGATTATAACACAAAGCGTCAAAATTACCTAGATCTCAAATGGTTCTCTTAAGGAAAACCTAGTAGGTACTTCCTGATTTTCTAAAATATGTATTTGTCTATCCAATTTATCTATATTAGAACATCACTAAAAATAATTTAAAATAGTATATGAACCCAAAAATGACAAATGGTCAGTGGCATTATGATTTGTAGGGAAAAAGGGGTAAGTCGTGTGGTGTTAGGGTAGGTTAGATAAGATTAGATTAGATTATTGTAAAAGTCGTGTTATCATACTTTCGACCTGTTCGTCAAAAGCCATCAAAAGTCATTGAGATTGAATGGATGGTGATGAGACTGTACACCCTGAAAGTTTCTTGCCATTTTCCAAGCGATTTTATATTAATGTGCACAGTTTACGTATTTTAAGAAAATTTCTAACTATTATTAATTAAAGTTTTAATTATTGAGTTACTGTTTTAATTGTTATAACAAATAGCGAGTATGTCACAACATACAATTGTCCAAACTGTTAATTTGAGTAAATTTTCGAAATATAGATTTTGGTGTGTCATTCCTGAAACGATTTAAAAGATAAATCATTCGATTCCGAAGCATACGTAAATAAAAGTCATGTAGGCAGTTGACGAGAAACGAATATGCCTAATAAAACACGTAGCCTCCGGAAGTTTATATAAAACAAACCGCAGCGATTATGTTCTGACAGGAAAATTAGGTCTTCACCGGACCTCTTTTTTTAAACTCAATTAAGTCGTGTGTGTTTGGCTAATAAACGATGACTAATGAGATGTAACGCCTAAAAAAGCTGTGACAGCTCAACAGCTGTCCATCACGTCTTCGAAATCGAATCGAATTACTTACTGACGACGTGGAGTCTGTTCGAAACAACGCCCGAGACGAAAATCAACATTTCAATGTACCCGACAATAACGAATGAAAATACACTTCATCTGAACATTATTTAAAAATCGTTATATTTCATTTGTATAGCAAGAAGAGAGCAGAGTGAAACTGTAGCATTTTATTCAGTCATTTCATACTTTGTCTGAATGTTATGAGCATTCTGTAGAGTGCCTAAGCAAAGTATATTATGCTTCATACTTTGCCTGAACATTACAGACAAAGCATAGAACAAATTGTTTCATGCTTTGCCCGAACATTGTGGGCATTCTATAAAATGTCTGAGCAAAGTGTGGATGTATGTACATTTCATAGTTTCCCTGAATACTTCATACTTTGTTTGAACATTGTGGGCATTCTATAAAATGACTGGGCAATGTGTGGAATTATGAACATTTCTTACTTTTCCTGAATATTTCATACTTTTCCTGAACATTACAGGCATTCCATAGAATGCCTAGACAAAACAGAACAAATTATGTTTCATACTTTGCCAGAACATTGTGAGCATTCTATAAAATGCCTGGGCAATGTGGGGAATTATGTACATTTCATACTTTCCCTGAGTATTTCATACTTTGCCAGAACATTGTGGGTATTCTGTAAAATGACTGGGCAATGTGTGGAATTATGAACATTTCTTACTTTTCCTGAATATTGTAGGCATTCCATAGAATTCCTGAGTATTCTACACATGCCGGATTATACAGATTGCCTGTAACGTATGCATAATAATGTTAGTTTAGCAAATAATAACTATAGTCATGAAAGGTCTGGCAAAGCTAAGCCCTTAATGTACGATAATCGTCGTGGATGATTGTGAGAGCAGTTCAGTCCTCAGTCAAGTCTATTCTGATGATGTCTGTTGCCTTCGAGGCAGGTACGTATCCTGTTATTCGCAATGATATATTACTGTCGCGCATTATCTATAAACGTTGGCGTAGCTTTACGCTACCTAATGGTATCTCCGTATGAAAATGAATTTTAGAGGCATGATTTTCGTTCCGTAAATGGCTGTGCAGCTAATTTTTAGTTTGTATTAGAAGTGCCACTTGGACAGTGATATATTTCGCCGGTAAAGGATGTAATTTTTTATGAACTTTTTGAATTCCTTTTACAATGCACTGTCGCATCAACTATTCAACTGCTAAACATGTGGATGTACCTATTTATTAAAAGTTTGAATCAATTCGAATTCAAAAAACAAAATTTAACTTTCAGCTGGATTATTGTTAAGATTTTTAATGTCATTTTAGCATTAATATTCAGACATTTGCAAATTTTAGAATCGTCAGGGGTTGAGGGATTTAAATAGCCAAAAGGCCTAGGAATAGTTTCACAATTAATACATTTTGTGTTATTCTTTAACTCTGCACATTTGGCTGTGTTTTCTTTAGTGGATCGTTTTCATCCCTCGATTAGCCCACGTTTTAATCAAATATTCAAAAAAGGTACTTTTGGTTCAAAGCAAAACGTCACATTGGTCATTCCTACTTTACACTAGTTAAATATTAAATATTTTTTTATGTGTGTTGTAACTCTGACCTGCTATTATATAAGCGCCATCAAATAGTTGGCTATGATTAGAATAATTAGTACTTACTCTAATCGTAGAAACCCACGCAAATTGTGGCGTTTGTTTTATGTTACCTTAGAGCGTTACGGATAACAAAGATGCACCGGATGGTATGCACAGGACACTAGAATGTATCCGGTACGGAACTTGTGTAGTGCCACCTACCCAAACGGAAACTAATTAAGATAAACTTCGAATTGCAATTACTATACATCTAAGGACATTCTGCGGCAAAAATGGAAGTGACGGAAATAAACGATTTCGAAAAATAGGTAGGTACTTCGTTTAACCAAGAATAGAAGTACAAATACATATGATTCTAAAATCAGAATTTTTAACTTATTTTGGAAATTATTAAAATCCTATTACTCACTGCACATATTTTCAAAATTCTATTGGTTTTCATTTTTGATAAACTAAATATTCAATATTTTACATTAGTTTTATTTAAGGACTCTCCTAAAGTAACTCTTCGGTTTACCTATATTTTTTTTTTGTTGATTGCTTTGAAGTTATTTTAAAATTGTGGCTGTTGAATCCTTTTTGTCTTCAAATACTTAGGTATTTTTTGAAATTTTTGGCAATCTATAAGCTATCGATACACTATTGATTGCATTTTCCTATGCCCTTTACTGCAGCCCTTTTTTATTTAACACACTTACACATAAACATACTTTGGGTCATTTCTTTTGCCTGTTGCCGGAGCGTTACGTACCTACATCATGTTTTCGAAATGAGCCCGCAGCCGTCAAGTTCTTCTTCACGGCCGGTCAATCCGCTACGACGACAGATTTGTAATTGATTAGTGCAGACTCCCACAGCAATTAACACATACGTATGTATGTGTATAGCAGTGGCCAGAAGATCGACCAGCTCTCGGTCAAGTCTTAAGTCACCTCGCTGCCTGCATCATCCGTCGAGGAACGACGACGAGAGAACGGAACGTATAAGACCTAAACTAAGACCGAGCGCGAGCGCCTCTTTTGCTATCCACTATTCGGTCTCGGTCGTCATCGAGAATGAGACGATTTACATAATTCAGATCTGGAACCATCGGATAATTAGGAGCTGCCCGAGGGAAACGAACGCTACACGACTACGATGCCATGTTAAACTATTGAACTCGAAATGAGAATGATACCACACAAAACCTTAGCAGCAAATCATATAAAGAAAAAATGAAGACGAAAATTAATTTTAAAACTAATTTTTGCTGATTACTAGATGAGGGCGATTTACAAGAAACACCACACACAAAAAAAAATTATCTATACAGTCAAAACCGGTTATAACGACATCGAAGGGACCACCCATTTTTGGTCGTAAAAACCGATAGTCGTAATAACCGGTGATGTTGTCGAGGTACAAAATAATTTGTTATTTAGTAATATTGAATGTGTAGGTACATACAAATCCATAGATATTAATAGGGTGAACATATTCATGTATAAAATGTTTTGGTGCGTCTTGTGAACATTTAAGTGACAAACTATGAGATAGTGGACTTTGATTATACTGCATGCACGTATATTTTGTTTCTGAGGATTGACTCGAAACGTTTTTGTTTACCTTTGCTATCTTAATTGCCATTGATCATTATATTGTACTTGATCATTATACTGTCCCAGATGTGGATACTGTCACCTATTCAAATTGTTAATAATACTGCTGGTCGTTGTAACAGATATAATTCTCCCAAAATATTAGTTAAATGTGGTCGCTTAGTGAGGTGCTGTCGTAATAAGCAATGTCGTAAAAAGCGGTATTTTTTATATATGGCGATCATATAGCATTCAGCCGGGACCTATGATTTTGGTCGATATAACCGGTACGTCGTTTTAAGCGATGTCGTTATAAACGGTTTTGACTGTATTTGGTTTTACTTATTCCCCTTGGCTCAGCCTATTCTAGATTTTCATCTTCCTGGGTTAATGTGAATGTATGATTTCCAATTAGGGGAGAAATTTAGATCTTTCACCCTTTAAAATGACTTCAAGTTGAAGATTCTGCAATTATTTAATGATTGGTTTTTTTGAATCCTCAAATTGAAAAGTCTTGCTGATGTTACTGATGGAATTTTGGTTCTTTTAAAAGTTCCATTTAGTTGTTGAGTTCAGTGAGTTGTAAGGCCAAGAGACGAGCACGCCAGGCGAGCTGGGTAAGCCTAGCACATCCACTGTCTTGCCCAGGTAGGTACCTCTTCACTTGAGTAATACCTGAGAGACTATAAATAAAGCGGGGCCCCGGGCTGGCAGAACTCATCACCGCGATTACATACATCAGGACTTAACATAAATTATTATTTTATGTTACTCTAACAGAAGTTACGGATTACAAATCACTATCGATTAATAAATTCTTCGAGTTTTTAATTGCGTAACTACGTACTCGTGTGCTTGGATCTACCTATAAATATATAGATTCGCATAAAAAAAAAGCAAACACCAAAAGCACATTAAAAATTAAGTAGGTAACAAATTAATGCGACTTAATTGAAGGTAATCACTTTAAGTGAACAGTTAAGATTCTCTATGGTCAATGTAGAGATGAACATTTGCACTCGAGCACGTAAAATCCTGATGGTAACTTCCAGGCATTTGGGGTGAAATTGGGCCATATTTTTTTACTCTGAGCTATGAAATTTGGTGAATAAAATTATTGTTAAAATTGTTCCTAATTAGATGGAAAATTGGTCTTGCAATATGTGCAAAATCAAGACAAGACACGGTACGACAAATCCGCAAGAACAAGACTACTTTTGATCATTACTAGTCTGGATGAAGTGTTAAGAGAGGTTTTAAACAGGGGTGACGAAACGAGAATAAATCGCTTTTACTTTGGTCTAATTATTATTATTCACTTGAATCACTTGATAGTTCTCTGAGTCTTTTGATACTTAAAGTTCCATTTAAACCTCTAATTGGATACATTTCATGAATTATTGAATTTCCATAATTGAGTATTACAAAAAAAGGAAAAGTTAAGTGAATAATGAACAATTTCTTCCAGCACATTAAGGTCAAAGTGTGGGTGGAAGTTCCTTAGAAAATTTCCCTTTCTTTTACAGTTGTTAGAATTTCCACTTCTTCCGTGAGGTTTTCAGTGGAAGTTAAGTCGTAAAAGTGTCAGAATGGCAACAGTTATGAACGTTTATGTTTACATTTACTATCTTGGATTTACAATCAATGAAATGTACGCGAGCTTCATTTGTAAAGTTAATAAATAACGGTCCGAACGTCTGTTACCGGAATAAAATGCCATGGTGCATCAGTCGGAAAATTATAGGATCGTAACTGCTGCCTGGTTTTGTGCCATAAAATTTATGCAACGGATATATATGACTTTCTGCATGTAATGGCCACACTTCTTGTAACGTAAACCGATAGACCGCTTTATTATGTCTTAAATTTTCGTATTAGACATAAGATATGATTCCGATTCTTGCTGTCATATAAACGACACGTCAGATATTGAATTGCAAATTGATGAAAAGCCGTAAAATTTGCTACGGTTTATTCTCCTCGTTATTACCGGACCATATGGGGGAACGTTACATAAAGTTACGTACCATGGTCTATGGGATTGGCAACTAAGTTACTCAAAATTTACAACATTAAGAATTCTAAATTTTTTCCTGAGAATATAAATTTATTTAATCTAGTGTTTTTGTTACTAAACTTTTGCACCTTTCAAGCACTGTCATAATTCTATAATCATAATTTTTTTGTCAGAAAAAAATGAATTAAATAAGTTCATAGATAGGAATTTCTTAGTAGATAATTGAAACATCGCATCGCTAGCGTTAATACCATCCAAATATTATTCGGTCGCAGTGTTAGTTACAACGTACGAGTCCACCAGGCGCGGTGGCTGGACAACAGTACTCGCCAGTTACGTGCTAGCGTTCGCTCGGAAAGAGCTTAAGCTCCTAAAAATACGTGAGATGGTTCATTGGATTTGAAATAACGCCTAGAGTAACAAAAAAATACAAAATAAGATGAGAAATTAGAGGCATTTAGTTTTTCGTAAATGTGATAGCGCAAATCGCAAAAAAGGCCTTTAAAGGGTAGAAAATTTCCAATAAAAAACTCCTGAAACTCTTTTTCCATTGTTACTAGTTTTTTTTTTATGGTATTATCAATTGAAAAATTTGAAAAAATTATGGTGTATTCTTAACACTTCAAAGAATAGGGTTCCGTTAGAAAAAATGGTTCGACAATGTTTGATTCTGTTCTTTTTGACACCATACCAAGACTGTCGCAATTTGGTTCTGGTTTTGATGATACATCCTATTATTTTTGATAAAAACGAGGTTTTGGTTTGGATTTTTTGATAAATCCAAACCATATTTAGATCATCACTCTTCTATGTACCATATGTGAACATTTATGTGCACCTGTTGGACTACTGTACACTAGCAAACGTATCAAATTTCGCTTGTATGTAATTCCTTTTTACAAAATAGGAGATAAAGCGTGATAAACAGACTCCCCTCTGAACGTTCTTTGGTATAAAGAATGAGTGTCGACCACGATATTATCAAGCCCGAACAATAACTTGCGTTAGCTACTTTAATTACCATATTCCATAGGTACACACGCATGTAGGTACAAACGTAACACGTCCGTGTGTACGTACATATACATGGACATATACGTGTATCTGCAGAGCCTAACTTTGATCTTATAATGTAACTCGTTTATAAAAGGGGCATTAATTTATTGGGGATTGTGGTGCAGCAGACAATACCCTGCGGAACGCGTTCGCCGCTGCGGCGGTGCCCTGCCGCCGCCGTAATTGGTGGAGACGTGCCCGAAGAAAACAGTGCCGTATGTGCTGGTGCAACCAAACAATGTATTTGGTACCATATGTTGCCTCGACCTTCGGTTCATAATGAAAAAGAACAGGTCAGTGAATGTGCGCCTTGTACCTGGTATAGGGTAAAAGCCGGATAGTTGCCTCGGTGGGATACATGCCCCGGTTTTTAATACACTATGTTAGGAATATAATTTGTGGTGGCGTTTTACTACAATAAGTAGTGACCCCCCTCAGGCCTCAGTGCCCCGTAAGCCATCAGAATAGATGCACCTGTTTTGTCCGTGTGAGCAAAAATCTTCCGCGGCGAAACTTAGACGGGCGTTATAATTATATTGGTAAGTAATTTCTATTGGATATTTTTATTACTGATCGTGGTTTCATTCAACTTTCTGTTTCTTTGCATGCATTAGAGTTTAAATTACATTGTTTATTAGGTTTTATTGTTAAATAATTTTTATTTATTTCGCAAATAAAAAGGGCAAGTATCCGCATCAAAAAGGATAGTCGCCCTACTTACTTTCGCGGATAGTTGCCCCTTGAGTTACTAAGAAAATTTTTACAAATAGAGACGGATTTTACTTTTTTGTTATTTTTTCGAATTCACTGTGACTCTAACTTGTTGTAAATAAAATAAATATCTACTTAACTGTTTTATATATTTATTCTGGATAAGCAAAATGCCTCGCAAATATAAGCGAAAACCAGGCGTGGTGCCACGCAACATCCAATGGACACAAGATAACCTAGCACTTGCCTTGGAAGAATTGAGACAAAAAAAAATTACAAATTTACAGTTCTGATAGCAGTGGAAGTGAAGAAAACATCTTCAGTTCAAAAACGCTTAAAGGGAAAGCCACCGAAAGACTACCAATCAAAAGAAACAAGGACGAAAAATCAATGAGACACTCAAAAGATATTAAAAGTCAAAAATGCTAATTCAGTAGTAAATACGACTAAAAAAGTTTCAATTGATAATTATTGCGTAGAATGTTTTGAGAATTATAATTTGACTAAATCAAAATCAGATTGGATTCAATGTGAGACGTGTCGGATGTGGTTGCATGAAATGTGTACAAGATTCAAAAACTATTGTATGAGATGTGGAAAGTTAGAAACCTTAGCTTCTGGTAAAAATTAATGTTAATACCAAAGTTGATTACCAAATTGTTGTATTCATAATATAATGCTACCTAATATTTTATAATAACTTACATAACTTTAAGTTTGAATAATAATAATAAATATTACTTTAATTGATATAAATTTTTTTCTATCCAAAATAAAAATCATAGCGAGGTTACTATCCCCGCACAAGGCAAGTATCCCCCGAAGCATTTTCCACGCTAGGCTACTATCCGCCACAGTAGGCAACTATCCCTTTTCTGAGAGGTGAAATAAAACAGTATTTATTCAAAACCATTGTTAATTATGTATACAAAAATAGGCTATTATAGAAGATAAAAGACCTATGTTTTGAGATACATGCTGAATAATTTTCAGCAAGTTCATATTTTTAAAAAATAAAGCTTTTTCGAAAAGTGGGGCAACTATCCGGCTTTTACCCTAGGTAACCATCCCAAGACCAGAATCACATTGGACATTTCGTTTCCCTGCTTTGGACCTAAACCAAACAACCACCTGTTTCGATAAATTACGAGGAAATCAGTTTGTTACGTGGAAATACTCAGTTTATATCAAAATTAAGGGTAGGAAATGAAAATAAATAAAAATACAACAAAAATTTTGGTATGTATTTAGCAATATCAAAATTGGAGTCCCAATACTAAAAGAAGTCGAGGATTTTCGATTTCTAGGAAGTCTACAAGCCTAAAATGGAAGAACTGATAGAGAGACATTAGCAAAAGGCTGGGTTGCACCTCCTCGATATTTATACAAGTCTTAGTATTGAAGTTAAGTGGTGAAATCCCATATAGGGGTGGTTTGGATGGTTATTTCTGTAATTAGGATTATCAAAAATTCAAAATCTCCCTCTCATTTCCTATTAGATACAAAAACTCCCCTAAATTATTTTGACATCCATTTAACCTATTATTATAATTCTTATTTACATAGATGATACATGATGACCACTTTATGTCGAATAAATAATAAATTCCGTGCCCTTTAAGTGTATGTGTTCAAGTATGGTCATGCCAGGCCCGCAGCAATCTGTTTGTGTCAGCCCTTTTGGAGTTGAAGTGTAGTGTCCGCTGCAAGTCATTCAGGGTTAATTGAATATGACAACTCAACAGGTTTATGTTATTTATTATAGCACATCACTACCGAAGTTGTCCCAACAATTTATACACCATTTAGACCATTAGACACTAATGAAGTGGTGGTGAAGAGAAAGAGAAAAGGTTATGAGAGACTTTTTGGAGTGGTTAATTGAAAAAATTTAATTTACTTCGAAGTTCAGTTTACCCAGGTTACCCCTACAGCTCCTGAGGTCAAAATTTCTTTCTATAGAGTTTTTAATTCGTATTATTCTTAGGATTTTCATTAGTGGTGGATTTGCACACAATTTTTATGTTCTCTAGTCATCTCGTTTAAGTCTCGTGTTGTCTGCCTCGCATAACTGAAGCAATAGAAAATAATATGAGCGTGTCAACTCCTGCATTCGCATAACTTGGCGTATACGCATTCTAACGTTCGATTCCACAAATTGGAAAGCAAATACTGAAGTCGTTATTTTGAAACAACCTTCCTTAACTGGCAACAACAACAATTAGCATTCATGAACACCGAGAAGTTTGAAATTTAACAAGTAGATATCTTTTATGGTTACGGCTTTACACCTAGACGAGTCAGTGTACAATAACAAGGCTCCGAGTCAGTCGATTCGCGTGGACATTAAACTCGACGATGATGGCTCAAAGTTTTACTGCTCTTACCATTTCTTTTGATTATATGTATAAATTTTTTCATTCACATGACGGAATGTCTTAGTAAGTATAAAAATAGGAATTGAGATATTGAATCTGAAAAAAAAATAGCCACAGAATTCAAAATGAAACATTTTGGGGAAGATGTTTAACCTTAACGAAAGTACATACCTGAAAAGATTACAAAGAGAAAATGGAATAGAACATTACACGCAATTTTGAGTTAGTCATTGAGGGAATTAACACGTACCTTATATTTTCAATAACCAAATAATAGTTTGATTCCTCTTCAAAAATAATTAAAATAAACACTATCTATAAAAGTCCTTAAAAGACTTTTTTATTGCCTGTTTATCAAACTTTGTTTGCAAAAAATACTTCAAAATTTATCAATTAGTGTTTAACGTTAAGGAATATAAACCTGAATGATTTTTAGCCGAGTTCACCCTTAGCGTGGCTTGGCACATCACGCGCCAGAGCGTTACCATCGAGAATTCAAGGCCCATCGGCTTACGCGTGACGTCAATGCAAGTAGTCTATTTACGAAACCCTTTTAGTCTAGCAACTAAGGGATTTTATCATTCAAACATTTCTTTTCACAAATTCTCTTGGCTACTCCATGTCTTGTTAAGTCAGACCATGTTTTCTCGGAAATTATTCCCTAGGTACCTTCTCAACCACATCTATGGTCTCTTGAGGACACATAAATGTCTTCTATAACTTGTGTTTCAAGATGATCCTTACTCATTACGATTTTAACGTTATTTTTACCTAAAGTGAAAAGAAACTTTGTTGGTTTATTGTACCCTTCAGGTTCCCATTTTAACTAAGTAATTTTTCGAATGACAGGTTGTCGAACTACTTTAACTAGCTCCTAGGTCTTCAGGGAATGCCTCATTACAAACCATAAATTATACATAAATAGATAGATATTATCTATGCTTAAACATAGGTATTTACAGAAATTGGTAGCAATTTCTGTAGAGTATATTATGTATTGGTAGCAAGATTCCAGGCATGTCGGTTAGAGACGACGTCCTTCGGCATCAACTGTTCCAATTATCCAATTTGGAGCAGCGGGTAAATATATGCATCAATCACGTACAAGCACAATTTGCGAACGTCTAGTCTGCTAGAAATATATTAAAAAATATGATCTTATGCAATGATTTGACATGACATAAGCGTGACAATTTAACCGTATAATTTTCACTCTTCAGACCTGATTTACATTAAGATAATTCCACGGATGACCGCATGTTTCCCGTTGTTTTGTTCCACGCGCTCCACTGTATAAAATACACTTAGATGTAACGTAACCAAACCACTATCACGGCTTGGCATATACCAGAATGGTTATTGGTCTGTAAAGGGCATTAAGCAAATGTTTTGTCCTATCCTCACATCCACATTTAGATTGGCGAGTGGGAGTGCGAGAGTAGGATTGTCGACTTGTCCCATTGGTCATGGTAAATGTTGATTTGATGATAACAACAATAATGCAAAGTGAACATTGCTGTTGAACGCATTCGCAAATTGATTAATTAAAGAAATTTATGTATCTACAGATTGTTACCAGGTAGTAAACGAAGGTTGATATATTTTCGACAAATTCGTTTTTTGTTATTTTTAAAAGAGAAATACTTCTGATGTTAATTGAAGGAAATAAACTAAAGAACTGTTATCAAAAAGTCCCAATTTCCACCCCTCTTACGATTTGAATTTTTCTTAATGACTGTATAAGAATACAAATAATTAAATTAGAATGACTTTTCTTCAGAAACGTTAATTTAATTTGTATATTGATTTACACCCCAATTTCGTGGCGGTCGCCACAGATGGCGTTCTGCTAGTCGCCTGCGGTAGTTTATTAATCTGCCTGTGAACGCAGGAAGTCCAGTTCCATCTTTACTCTTTTAGAACTTCGTGTGTCGTCGTAATCATGTAACAGGATCATGGTTACAGTATTTATTATAATATTGTGTATACGAAAACTAGAAGATTTTAAATTTTATTAGCAGTAGAAAATTGAGTATTTATTACTAATTTCAATTATTTGCTAATTTTTATATAATAGCTAGTCGATTCCTTCTAAGTTTCAATAAAACTGTCTGTGATCATTTTGGGAAATTACGAAAAGGTTTTGGGAATTTGTACACAAAGTACAAATGACAAAAAAAAATCAAAATTTAAGTCACAATTGGACCAATTGTAAGTCAAAATTCTATATCAACCAAATGATTTATTTTCTTTCTTTCATATTTGAAATCATAATCGATTTCGATTGCAAGATCAACGTTAAAGTAAAAAAGTAAATGTACATAATTCTATTTCAACTTAGGGTTGAATGTATTTTTCCAGATTTTCTCCAGATTTCCCAATTTTCTTAAAAATTTTAAAAATGATAAAATATAGGAACAATATAATTTTGATCTGTATTGTAGTAGAAATTGACGGTTTTAATAATAGCAGCAATATGTAAAATAATAAACAAAAATGTCGCACCTATTTAATGATTCAATTTTAGTGACTTTAACTAACGCATGAGTCAAAGGTGGCATCGGATGATGAGACCTTAGGATCAAGTGGTCGACGTTATTACAAGCTTAATAATGGTTCTGGCTCTCAATTACACACAACCTTGGTTCTCAAAGTAATTGTTTAGGAACATGTTCCGATCTTTTCAATGATTTACAGTCTATCATTGTTATTATCTAGATTCTAGAAGACGGTTCGACCCAAAAAAGGAGAACCACTTGTCGAAACCGATTAACTTATTAACTATAATAACAACAACTTACAATCAACGAACAGATGTTGTGTGTTAACAATGAAAAATTGATGAACAATCATCTATACACAGTGTATCTAAAAAAAAAATTTGTTGCCAGTCACAGCTTTGGATTCAATTTACTTATTTTCGTATACAATGTGACCATTTTGGTATGCAACATATGGGAATTTTTTTAATTAATTGCACTACCAAAATATAAATATTTCCAAATTTTGGTATTTAGACATACCTTTAATTCTCAACAACTTTTCTTTATAAAATTTTGCTATCCTACCCTGTATGCTATTTGACTTGCAACCTAATATGATTATTATCGAACGTGCACCAACTTTCGGAAATATTTTTGTTGTGCAATTACTTTCAAAGAATTCCATAATTTATTGAGATATAGTCTAATTAAAAATTTATTCTACACAATACTCACTTGGGTATATGCTTTTCAGTACCTATTTACATAGTGTAAAGGTACCTATACTAATTAGGAATTACAATACAATGCTTTGTTGATGTTAAACCTTTTAGAAGTGATTAACTTTCGAATGTGCTTTCATACAAGAATCTTAATTCAATCAATCATACAGCAATATTTAATAAACATAGGTCCATAGGTAGTTGCTTCTACATTTGTTATTATGGGAACTTTAAATTGATTTATAAAGATAACAGCAAATATTTGTTTAGAAATGAAGCTGTCACTTCAAGAAGTTGGCAAATAATTTCGTTGAGTAGTGTCGAAAATATCTGAGGAGTTCTTGAACATGTTGATGTTTCACAATTTCGCTATAAATTTCGTACGTATTGTTTTCTCTAAAATGTTTCGAATGTTTATTAAAGATGTTTATAGATGTTATTCGTAAGTTTTGTGAAACTAATTATTCTAAATGTATTTGTTGCTAAGGATATGGATGTAGTAGGTAGGTATAGTTAAATTTTTGAACCGAGACTTGAATTCGGTCAGATGTAGGAAGACCGAAGTACTGTATTATATAACCGACAGCCAATGACGCGCAACTTCCCTATCTGTATGCCGATACCTGCATATTTCATAGGCTAGAGTGCCTGCCCCTACCAACATTGTATCTACCTTCTTAGGACGGAGTTTGCTGGTGCGCATCTAGTCGTTAAGTCTCGGTTGAAAAATTTCAGACTACCTACATATTATTTATTTAAAATTTTTTGCTTTATGGTTTAGTGATCTTTCAAGTATTTGCTATCAGGTTTTAAAACTTAAATGCATAGAAAACTTCGTTGGTTAGTTGCATTTGAATTTAATTACATTTCAGATGATACAACAAATCATAGGCTAAGTGCTAGGATATTAACCTAACCTACTTTTATGAGTATTGTCTTTGAAATTTTCCACTTACAGTTAATGCGCTATTAATATTATATTGCTTCACCTTAGGATATATGCACATATACACCAACATATGACTCAAAATTGAATAATTTTTCATTAAAAGGTCACATTTCGGTACTTGCTAATAATGTTCACATTTCGGATGTAATGAAAATCGGACATATAATTATTTCACTTATTGTGCAATCTTTAATATCCGTGACATTTATTTTGAAATTATATTTGTAGTAGAAAATTGGCTCAAAATTTAAAATTGAAAGTGTTTTTTCATTTCATGGACCACATTTTGGAATGATAAAAACCACCAAAGAAAAAGAGTCAATCCTACGGTCATACTCACTGATTTTGATTGATTAAAAACAATTAGTAAACATTTTTTTGAGTAATCTTCACATTTTTAAGTGTAAACCCGCTATGGTAAACAATTCAATATAATATAAAATGAACTATATTTTTAAAATATTTGCCCTTTTACTCTCACAGTAAAATCGTATCTTCCTGTGCGACATCCCTTTTTTTTAATTTGTGAAATGGACTTTATGACCCATAATTTTCCTCTTCAAAAAGTTGTATGTGTTATGCCTATTTATTTGTTGTCGTCTATGCCGTTTTATACCTGAAATATGAAATTCCCTGAGATAATAGCAACGTGTTGAGAAATTTACGCAACATAATGCAGCGATCGAGGTGCTAATGCCGTTATTAGAGGCAATGGAGCGATTATTATCCCGGTCAGCTTGCTATCAGTGAGTCAATGTGAGGTCCGTCCATGGAAAGCCAAGAAGAAATTTATACCTACACCAAAACTAAACATGTTCTGGTAATTGTGGCGAAAAAATAAGTTTTTTCAAAAACTATAAAATCAAAAATATCTACTGTACCTACTTAGTTTTCCCTTGGAAGATGGAAAGAACATATGCTTTTTACAATTTCCAAATTATCGGTTTTAAAAATAATGGGACGAAAATTTCTTATAAAAGTTCTCTAAAAAATTTCGTACCTTATGGTATCTTTGAAAAAGATTTTTGGATCTTCTAAAACGAGGATTTAAAATATAAGGAAAGATGCTCAATTCAAAATGCTAATTGGGAGAGCTTTACTTTCAAATTAATTATCCAAAAATTATAATTCAATTTTGATAAATACTTACTTGAGTTCATAATTTTGATTTTGCACCACGTTCTTCTGGATTAGATGGGACAGGGACATTATTAGATTAATATAAAAATGAAACACTGAAGATTGACGTGTAAGTGACCCATAAACTCATTTGGTTATTGTCTTTAAGTACAGTAAGTAATTTTCAATTATTTTTTTTTCTCAAACAACAGAGAGCAATACTAATTAAACTTCGACTATTATGTTCTTAAAATATTGTTACCATCATAAACATATGTACCTACGTACTAAAACTAACTAACCCCAAAAGTTTACGAGACCCTTAAGCGATCACGCGACCATAAAATTCTCTCGCACGAATGAGTGTATGTTTCACGATCGGAAACAAACAAACAAGAAGACGAAGCGTATGGGGTTGCCAAAATCTGGTCAAAAAATAAAATCGCAATTTTATAAAAATTATTACAATTGACCCTTATAGGGTGGTCGTAGAAAGCTGAATCTTAGTAGAACCAGTGGAAAATCTTGAAACCAAAAACGAAATTTTTGAAAAGCCAAAAGTTTCGTCTATAACTTCTACAGTAATCTTCAGTGTCCAGGGACGTAGCATGACGATTAAAACGGTAGAAAGAGGGACATAATTACCTTCTTTAATTAACAACATCTTACATTAATTACTTAATCAATTAGTTAATCCTTTTATGTATTTCTTAGCCATCATTTGAATACTGTGTCGTTTGTTGGTTGAATAATGAAAACAAAAATAAAACAGAATCCGAACACCTTCGTTAGCCCCGAAGCATTCGTGTTGTTGAACGTTGTGTTGTTGTTGGTAACAGAGTTAGCCAGTTCGCAATAATTACATATGCTCGTGGACAAGACCGTTTTATTTCTGTTACGGGTTAACTGATGTGCTATCATTTAGATCCTTTGACCGTGTATTTCTTGCGCTAATGGTGCGAGGTTGTGCAGATTTATTCATTACACGCATAAAAGGTCACATCGTGAAGCGCCAAAAGAAGTGAAAGTTGTATTTCAATTACTATTATTGTCATTATTATTATTTATAATCCATTGAGAATGAGAGACACTTCATCCCCGGGACATTTCATCCACTGAAACATTCAATGTTTCTACTTTTACAATATGCATATATGTATATATATATTTATAGTAGGGGATGAAGTGTCCTGACATCATCCCTTAGCATCCCCCTGTTATTTATAAGTATTATCCTCTGCAGTTATTTTAACAAATGAACAAACAATCCCTAATTACCATATTAGGTGGTGCCATGGTTTTCTTAATTTCATTTAGTACCTATGTCTGACTTAATAAAAACCGATATAAATCAATTAATGAAACTAAAAGAAACGGAAGAGACTTCGAATTAGTTGCTCGCCACATATTAGTCGTCAGTTGCTTAAAGACATGTTGCAGTAAACAGGTTCGTAATACTTTTGTCCGCATTCCCGAAGAATTGTAGCGTGTAATTGGTGTTCCTCATTAAATTTAATCTTATTATAACAACGGATGCCTTTAGCAATTACCGCATCTTTACTTTAAACAGCGTAATTGATGGCAACGTGTCCATTTGCTGTCTCCTTTCACGAACCTGACATTGCATTTGTGGGGAGCGAGTGAAAATTCTTTTTCAAATAAAATTAGAACAAATCGTTGTAGACGCGTAGTTGTTAGGTATCATAAGCGCGCCACAGGTAGTGTCGAAAGAATACCGACCATGGCGCGCTGATTAGAACCAGCAAGTTCGACATCGCGACATACTTCTGATAGTTACGAGAGAATACTGACCAAAAATATGTTTTGTTTTATTTTGGTGTGTGCTTACTACTCTATGTGAGTTCAACAAATAAATATCTTTAATTAGAAAAAAGTATTATTAAACATTATATATAACAATTTAAATTAATTAAGACATAATTTTGTACTTAATTGGAGTATATTTAATTTAAGGTTCATATACAGATATTACAAAATATTAGAGAAACAAGAACGCGTTCTTGTTAATTTTTCGTTATAATTTTTTCTGTCTTATTCTTTTGTGTCCATGATCTATCTTAATGAACAATAAATTTCTGCTTAAATAACTTGAAATTTACAATTAGTACGTTAGGAAAGAATCAGTACAAACATATCAGCTCGCGCCCTGATTAACTATTTTTATCAAACTTTTTCTTATAAAACTTCCGGCTTCTGGCACTGTTTGATAAGGGCATAGATACGACTTATGTCACAATTACTAAATCACATGTGCAGTGTTCGGTGTATTTATTAAAAGCAGTCTGGACATTATTAATAGAGAGAAAAGAAAAGAAATTTTTGTCCCTCTTTTTTTTGCGTTAAAATAATTAAAAATTTAATTTCGTGACAATTAAACGTCGAAACAGAATTAAATATTCGATAGGCATTGTTTCGTTTCTTTTAATTTTTACCGTGATGAATTAGACGAGAATGACAAATCGTTACATTTGTTTCAGTTCTCGGTTTCGAAGAGGACCATTGGCTTTTAAAGGCATGTTTATCAAGAAGAGTTGACAGACAGTAAAATGGATCACGTTTGTTTTTATTCACGGGAGGACGGGCGATATATTAGGCAGGTAAGTTTTTATACATTGAATACAAGCGATTTCCAACGAATTTTCAAATCAACCTGTCACTCTAGTCGCCGAATTTAACGAAGTTAAATTATCTAGCTGATGTCCAACTTGTCCGCTGTCTCCATTAGCTTGTCCATTGAGACATTTTAAATAGAGTTCGACACAAACGACCAAAATGAAACAAACAACCAAACCTGTTGCAAGTATAATATTAAATTAGAAAAGGACCTTTTAACATTATTTGATCTCCTAAATAAATTTCTAACCTCATAAAAAATCAATTTACTAATGATGCTAGAAAGTAAATAAAAAAAGGAATTATTGCGGTCCTGGAATGACAGACGTATTATACCAACTGATAATGGATAATGTCTAACTGAGGCAATGAAGATATACTTACTGAGGCCAACAAAAATTCTAATTGATTTGGAGGATTGATACGATAATAGGCTGGTTTCGGAGCTGATTATGTTAGGTTAGATTATCAACACCAACCCGAAAAGCCCAAAGACCAAACTTAGTCAGACACATTTATTGACATATACCAACTGAGGCGATTGTATTCATAACTGAGGCAAACGTATTGAAATATCAGCTGTATAATGACATGCCTCAGTTGGTATTCCTGTGTCGTCTCAGTTGGACGTGATCACCTGCTTACATTTTATGGTGTATCTCAGTTGGTATACCTGCGTTGTCTCAGATGGACGTGGTCATCTGCTTTCATTTTATCGTATGGCTCAGTTGGACGTGGCCACAGCTTTTAATTTATGGTATGCCTCAGTTGGTATACCCGTGTTGTCTCAGATGGACGTGGTCATCTGCTTTCATTTTATCGTATGGCTCAGTTGGACGTGGCCACCAGCTTTTAATTTATGGTATGCCTCAGTTGGTATACCTGTGTTGTCTAAGATGGACGTGGTCATCTGCTTTCATTTTATCGTATGGCTCAGTTGGACGTGGCCTCCTGCTCTTATTTTATGGTATGCCTCAGTTGGTATACCCGTGTTGTCTCAGATGAACGTGGTCATCTGCTTTCATTTTATCGTATGGCTCAGTTGGACGTGGCCACCAGCTTTTAATTTATGGTATGCCTCAGTTGGTATACCTGTGTTGTCTAAGATGGACGTGGTCATCTGCTTTAATTTTATCGTATGGCTCAGTTGGACGTGGCCTCCTGCTCTTATTTTATGGTATGCCTCAGTTGGTATACCCGTATTGTCTCAGATGGACGTGGTCATCTGCTTTCATTTTATCGTATGGCTCAGTTGATCGTATTGCTCAGTTGGACGTGGCCACCTGCTTATATTTGATGTATGCCTCAGTTAGTGTACATTATTCTATTCTTTCGCATAAGTAGATACAATATTTGAAGTGGTTGAGTGATTCAAACTGTTCCTTACTTTTTTTTGTTACAAATACGAGAAAAGTCATTACTCATCTTTATTTTTTTCGGCGAACGGGATCGTCCAAAAACCTCATTTAGAATAAGGTACATTTGTTATGCGCAGCACGTTAAATGAGCCATTATGAGCGCCGACAGCTTCTAACTGTACCGTTTATTAACGCATAAATTATTGTATTCATCCATATCACATTAACGTTTTACTGCAGCTCATCTTTCTACCTGATGTATTAACGAACCAACGACGGTAACTGCCCCTCACATCCGCATCGATACCGTGCACGACATAACAAATTGCCCTTTTAATTATTTCGTTTCTCGTCTTCGACAGAGGGGGCATAACGTCCACACATCATCGTGATTGAGCAGTACTGGTGGTTGTTATACACGTGAATATGTATACATACAATTGCCCTGTTGCCACACCAAAATATATTTATATCGTAGAAGTAGTTAATATTTCTAAAAAGTATTTTTTTTGGGATTATCTATCCTTAATACTCTATCAAAATTAATGACTGAGATGCTAATGGATAAAAATAATCATTTAGGTAGTTTAAAAGTAATGTTTAGTTAAATAGAAGACGTTTTGAAAGCTTTTTTTGAAGGCGCCATCTGTTGACAATATGTTTAACTAACAATACATTTGACAAGCATAGAAGAATCAAATAAATTTTTCTATGAAATATTTTGACTCGTTACTGGGTTAGCATAGGGATTCCTTTAATTTAAACGGATGAATATTAATTTTATGTTTTTCCCCTAAAGAAAAATGTAGTCGTGAAAACTATTAAGAAAGTAATTATTCCCAAAGATATTGTTTTTGAATTAGCCATCAGTTTTCCTTGAAATAAAGAAAATATTAAGGGATGAAATTTATCAAGGTACTTATCACCACCATATCCTTTCGTTTACTCTCTGCCTTATTCTAAGAAAAACTGAGGACTAATTCCAGCTGGATTATCTTCGGGTCAGCCTTGTCTACAACTGACAAGAATGTGCACCCCTTGCGAAGATGGGAGACAAAGCAAATATTTACTGAACGAATTAATCTCTACAGACTTTTCACAATTTCGGTTTGGCAACACTGAATAATTGCATCTCTGTTATCCTAATTCATTGGAAGTTATTACGTCTGTTGGGGCGGCCGATCAAAGGCGGTTACGAGCAACGTTCCACACATACGTACATCTAGGAATACAGACAGATTCATATACACATACAAAAAAGACGGGGGCCGGGGCCGCGCGCCGCAATGATGTGCCGAAACGGACGCGTGCCTACCGTCCGCCCACGGTAAACACCGTGACCGTAGCGTAGTAAAGTGTATAGGTAGTAAGTAATCGGGGCTACGGTAGCCAACATTTGATGCACCACGGCCCACAACGATGGCAAATAGGCGACCGATTAATTAGACCGACCGACCGGGCCTGCCGTGTGCTGTTGCGGCACATGGGACGTCCGCCGACACAAGACAATGCACTTTTTGTTTACCTCGTTGTTGGCGAATCGCATCAATAAAAACGACTACTTCACGCACTTCGGAACGTTCGTCGTATTACGTTACTACCCGCCTGCGTGTACTACATACGTATTAGCTAAAGTGGGATGACTTGTGGGACTTGGGTTTATTGTTTTTTTTTACACCTAAAGTTCATGAACATCACAAGCTTTTTTTGCAACTAAGGGAAATTCCAATAAGTGATCATTCTAGTGGGGAGAAGGGTTGCTCTCTGTTCCCTTCCTCTCAAGATGGTGTTTTTTTTTTGTGATAATTCCAAAGCTTTTAAAAGTTTTAACAGTTTAGATTCCTTTTGATCGGCATATCAAATTTACACGTGGAGTTCATGATAGTGATGAGAAAAATTAGTCTCGGTCTTGCGGTACTGGTCTTGGTCTTTAAAAATTTTCAAGACCAAGAACAAGACCAATATACTATCACTCCAACAAGACCAATACCAAAACTCTATCTACATAAATTAAGATAAAGACCTAGACCCGACTCTGCAAGACCAAGGCCTAACTCTGCAAGACCAAGAATTATTTGCGCAAGACCAAAACTCATAGCAGGAATTTTACGAAACTTATTGTTGAAAATAATTAATGAACCCCTAGAGAATTTAGAAAAACTTAAAAGTCCAAAACATGGTTGATGCAAGATCAATAACAAGACTCGATTGATCAAGACCAAGACTCGATTTTGAAAGGCCAAGACATATTAATGCAAGTCCAAGACTAAAACCAATAATGCAAGACCAATACCAAGACCAAGATAACTACGGTCTACGGTCCTCTCCATCTTTGGGAGCCAGCCTGGCTCAGTGATATAAGATCGCTCAGTTGGTAGTGTTTTAATGAGAGCCGCCTGTATACCTACGTATCGTTATTGCAAATTGGGAAGCATTTTTCAACCCCCTTAATTCTGGTACTATATGAGGAACCTCCATGAAAAATTTTTAGATTAGTCTTAAATAATACATTTCTATTAAACTTTTTAACTGTTTCACCCCTATATGATTACTATTTCTAAAATTAATATTACAGGGAACTCGCAATTCTAATTTTTTATTGCATTAAGTCTCACATTTAGCTTGTAAATGTTTCAGATTCTTTTTCAGAATTAAGTAGGTACTTACTAATTAATAAATTTATTTTTATACCTGTCTTTTGTATTGTCTTTACCTACTATAGAGCGTGTACCTACGTCAAATCCAAACGGTTAAATCCGTTCATGCGAGCAAATTATCAGCACAACAATTTCGTAATAACATTTGAAAAGAAATTACGTAAAAATAACAATAATAATGAGAGATAGGAATATTTTAAAGGTTTTTAAATGTCAAAAACTTCAATTTCACCTTGTCTCGTTTTGAGTTATATTTAGTCTAATAATAATATCAGGCCCTTTCTGACGACAAATCCTCGAAAGGATTTACGTCTTTTATATTTTTACATTTATAATGACGCACCATTTCCATTCCGATTTTATTGATATTATTAGCAGACACTACATGTACGTACCACTACTAAATATATTCCAGTTTAATCACATTGATTTCATCCTAAAAATAATTTTACTTCTATTATCATCCAACGATCGAAGCTTTCATTGAGTTGAACACGCCAGTATGTCTGCTCCTGTTCATACGTTGTATACGTAGATGGTAATGTGGGTCGTTTCGTAGAAACACAGAACAAAATGTTCTATGGAATGCGTGGAAGCATTCCATTCATAAAATACGAGCCACACAATTTTTTCTTTATCTCGTACACGTTCCAATTTATCATCTAATTGACAAAAATGAAACACGAGCTTTCGATTTGTGAGACCAATTTCCGTCAAACAGAAAACAACCCTTACTAAAAAAAAAAATTAAACATAATTAACACCAGATCAAACATAATGTACAGATGAGGACCTCACTATAATGATTTTCCAGACAATGTTTAAAAGAATTTATTGATGAAATATAATCGTACTGTTTTGTTGTTGTACAAAATTCATTGAAGATTTTTTTTCTGGAAATGATGTTAAGTATTTTTTTATAATTTCGCATCAGATAAGACGTTTTGGCTCGGAGCATGTACCACCCTCCTTGTTCTTTATAAGTACGTATTATAATGTACGTGATGCAACTGAATGAGTAGGTACCTATTCTTGAAAACGATTATAAACTATATTATGCTTAACCGGACTGTTTTACAATATATCTGATATAAATATTTAATTGCGGACCACCAACGTAGCTGCCAGTATTGTTTGACTTATGACCAATTCGTTAAAATGCAAAATAGCCAACAACATCAACATTTTTGCGGCGTGTATACGCCGAGAATGGCGCTAACTTCGACGTATCAACATTTAAATTCGGATATATTGCTTGTTTGCGCTGTTTGACGTGTTTAAAATTCCTTTTTGCTGATAAGCAGCCAGTTATTTTCAAGGGAAGTAAATAGAATTTGTTAATAATTCTTTGCAGATTAAATAAAGCTGTCGCGGCCAGAGTAAGCTCTTTTCGAGCTTTCTAACCATCATCGAGAAAGGAATGTCCTTTTATTGAAGTTCCTAAGTAATCCTGCAGGATACTAGAGTATCATGTTTCTTCAATTCTTGTTTTGTCACCTAACGAAAAATGCACTCCTGTTTGGTCACCTACGTTTTCGCTATTGTGCAAAGATGTATTTAAATAAACAAACAACATATTAATTATCATTTCTACGTGAAATGTGTTTATTCTGAGTTTGTATCTTATTTATTACTCCTATAAATTTTCATAATGGTCATTGAATCGAAAAGAGGTAAACCAATGCTATAGAAAATATTCTGAGAAATCTTACAACAGATTCAAAAGTTTCGACTGTAGTGAAGAATAAACGTACAAAATTTGTACGAAGTGAACATAAGTCCTTTACTGTATCCCACGAAGCCCAAAAGGGCAAATTTATATTAAACTTACAAGTTAAGTTATCTATTTTATTTTGCCAATCCTGAGCCTGGAATAAGTATTTAAGGAAGATTGATGAAATTAATTTATCTCATACATAATAATTTATAGGATAATTAAGTGGTAATTTCAAGGTAAAAGTTTATTTCAGGTGATGAAACGGGAATAAATTTTTAAATGTAGGGAGGTATGAAAGGGTAAGGTGACGAAACAAGAATTTTTGGTGTAGGTGATGAAACAGGAATATTGACGACACATGGTGAAATCTTTCTTTCTTTTACTAAGAAAATCACAGAAAGTTTTCAGTTTTCTTAACATCGTTAAAATATTATTTCAACCCTTTCGGCACATTCATCAGTTATACCTAAAAATTTTTTATCACAAATTCGATACTTTCCTATCGATTTATGAAGGTGGTAGAAGTTAGAAAATCGTCCCAATTCACATTTTTCTTTTGAAAATGGAAATCGAAATTTCTTCTTGTTCTATTCACTTCTTATGATATTTTAGTAGGTACTCCTCAAAGTATAAGAAAATCGTGAACCCAAATCTGTTGCTATCTCCCGGTCTATTACTTATAGGTTCTTCTACTGGTAAAATAAGCGTAGTCATAACATTATTTAGTGTGCATGGTAATAGTAATACCTAGGTTATGGTAAAGAAATAAGGAACGCGACCAGCCGGTTGGATAGCACGCCTCTGGCTGCCCCTGTTGCTGCTTCGCCTTCATCTCTTGTGGCCCGTGCTGGGCGCGAGCATCAGGTTTAGCCCACGCACACTCAGCCACATCAAAATAAAGCAGCAATCGCACCGGAAATGCATTGTAAATGGTAAATGGTCTGCTAAATACCGCACGCACGCGAATATCGCTGCGGCCGGACTGGTTTTCGTTAATTTTTTTCGACGGCCTTTTCAATTTTCGACGTTCGCAACGCCCATATCGAATGGATCAGCCTAATTAGTCTACTAAATGTAACCATATGGCGAATCAAACTGGATTCTTACGAATCAAGGCTTTATCTGAGAAGCCACATCAACAAGATTAACGGTAAAACAGAGTTTTTATTGGATGTGTCATTACGGACGAGATTATACTTTTTCTTTTTCTTTCTCAATTAATAGATGATCCAGC
The DNA here is from genome assembly GCA_947389935.1 of Agrilus cyanescens. Lineage (NCBI taxonomy): Eukaryota > Metazoa > Arthropoda > Insecta > Coleoptera > Buprestidae > Agrilus > Agrilus cyanescens. Next base: position 3,827,287 of record OX376711.1, on the reverse strand, counting down.
ATTATCACAAGAATAACGAAGCTGCATCAGCAGCGTGTAATAAATTTTAGTTTGTATGATACCCAAAACCATGTGCCTGCCTGTCCTACAAACGGCTGGAGTTTGATTTGTTTCTTCTTTCCTTCGCTTCTTACGAACATTAATAAGTGTAGGTAATCTTTTAATCACGGAAGAATAATAAGTTCTTATGGTTTATTGGACCTCGATTGGGCAAGGAAATCAAGAGAATTTAGACAATATATTAATATTCGTAAATTAATCTTTGCAAATATTTTTGAATTACAGGGTAAATTATGTAACAATTAACATTTTTTTTATTGCGCCAACCTTTTCCGCTCGTTTAGAAGTGTTAATTCAGAGATTTGCTCTTTTAATTATCTTTTAAGGGTTGTTTGTTTCAACAACGTAAAGCGTCGGTAAATTATTTTATTATTACTGGGCCTGCAGCAAAGTTAAACTCTGTTCCAACTTCCGATCCTCATAAATTCTATTGAAAGTTAGATTTCTATTCCCGTCCGCGACCATACACGTACCTACACATTATTCTTCCTTTAATTCAGCGTGACTCGCGTGGGCGTCATCCACCGATTATAAAAGCCAAAATTGTTTAATTGATTGAAGTTATTAAAATATTATAATGCCAACTTTTATTAACAACCTTACGTCGGTAATTTATATAATAGTTTATAATTAGTCAATACCAAAAATAAATTTTGGTGGGTGAGTATTTGATAGAAAAGAATACAAACTACCAAAATAACTGGAGTCAATAGGTACCTAACTATTTTGGGAAAGTTAAATTTTTGATGGGAAAGGATTTTCTATTTCGTTCCTCAATATCAACCCTTTATTGCATAAATTACCAAACCGTCGACACTGGACCACCCAGGAAGACTAGTGTCAGTCACAAGTCGTTGGTTCATGATTCTATTATACAGTGTTTCAACCCAAACTGACAGTTTGAGTGGTCGTGTTTGAGCCACAAGCTGTGAGAATGGTCACTACTGGCTACCTGTGGCTAGGTATACTTGTGGCTGCGATTGGAGGCTGTTCGATATTAGTACGTCGACTCTAGTCGTCGCCACTGGTCTCTCACTCGTCTGATGATTAGCTGTAGTAGTCGGATACAACTTGTTTCGGTCTTGCTGCCACTTGTAACTGTGACTAGTGGTTACGCCTAGTCACTTCTTAATGCGACTTGTGACTGAGTCTAACCACTTGTGCCTGCGACTGGAGGCCGTTCGATATTAGTAGGTCAAGTAAGCCACTGGTGGCGGACTCTAGTCGTCGCCACTGGTTGCTACTTGTGGTTAAATATACTCGCCTGCCGATTAGCCTTGCAGCTACTTGTAGCTCTGACTAGTGGTTGTGTCTAACCACTTATGAGTGCAATTGGGGGCTGTTCGACATTAGTATGCACGTCGAGTAAACTGCTGGTGGCATCCACTAGTCCTTGGTCTAGTAGTTTTGCTATACTTCAAAATTAAATTTTTTTCAAAAATATAAAATTAATTGATTAACATTTCATATTTTGATTTATGTATTATCTAAGAGTATTGTCCTTTTTTTTGTTGTTTTGTGACTGTAGCCAGATCATCTGTTTGTTCGCCGCGGAGACATTCGTACGATAATGGCATGTCATGTTCATTACAGACGTAGGATGAGCCGTCGCGTGCCAGGCTGTTATTCAGAAGTGGCATAATGCACCCACAACCCACGGGCACATCTGTTAACTTACGGACCACTTCGGTTTCCTTTCGTCACACTCTCGGATGTTGATATTTTTAACGGACACTGACGGTTGAATGGCTTGCTTGTATTGATTGTGTCCGTCGAACATCGATTTCTTATTGATACATACAATGTCTGTTCGATCTCAAATCGTGTTCGTTTTAACAATAGCACAAGACATTGATGAACGAATTTACCATAGAAAAATGCATATTTATCAACCCCTTCTCCTATTTACCCCCAGTGCCCATTTATGTGACCATGTCCTTCTAGTTATTAGGGCCTTCTGCCATATAGGATCCTGACCTAACATAACCTAATGATACCACTTATTCTTAGTTTATTCAAAAACCGTTGATGGCTCTGTTAAGAAGGTAGAGCTGGTTAATAGGTACAATTTAGGTAAATAAGGTAAAATGTTAACATTATAATTGTGGTTGTTGATCGATAGGGTTGTGTATGGTTATCTGGTACCAATCTTTGTCTTTTTTCTCTCCCATTCCATCTCTTTCGTCCGTTTGCTTCTCCATTAATTTCAAATCACGCAACGTTTTGTCTTGCACTCGATAAGCATCGGCTAGCTAGTGCAGAGCCTTCATGATCCCCCACGTAATTACCGGCGCGGAGAGACGATTTGGTGACATAATTTAGCGCCGCGACACACCTGAACTGTCGCCTTTCGACGTCCAAGATACTATCTTATGGGGGTAGTTGTATATGAGACGCTTAATTGCCTTAATTAAATACCAAAAAGTTTAAACGCGCAGCACGGCGATCACTTATCTGTGACGTTTATCGAGATCGCATCTTGCTGTGGACTGGTTTGATGCAATCGCCACGTTATAACGCCGCGCACGGACACGTTGACAGCGCTGCCTGCGGACGATGCGGACACGCTGCGGCCGCCGCATCATCCGTCGTAACACAACGACCACTATCAACACGGCAATTAAAGGGTGATGTCGAAATGCATCCAAAGATCTCGTTTAAACAAAAAGAATAAATAAAGAAGCTACAAAGGTTTTAACAATAGCTTCAATTTAGATTAAAGAAAAAAATAATCAAAATGTAGAAATCCACAAAATTTTTAAGTTTCTTATACGAAACAATAGAAGAGTTTTTCCACCACTTTTATTATAGAAAGCATACACAGTTTAAATTTGTTAAATCTGTGATTCTGACGAATAATGTGATGCGGATCTGCGGCTCTATAGAATATATTTGACTTTGTAACTCAGAGGACCATCCGACGCGAATGTGACATATGTAAAATATCTTCGAATCTATGCCTCAATATGCGTGGATCTACCATACATGAGGAAAGTCTGATGCGGATCTCTGACTCTGTGATATATTTTTTAATATGTGACTGAGAAACATCTGGGGATCTGTGACTGAAGAATATCTGCGGATCTGTAACTGAGGGATATCTGCGCATATGTGGATATGAGGAATGTCCGATACGGATCTGTGATTCTGTAAAGTGCCATCTGACACTGAGGAATACCTGATGGCCTGGATGCGGATCGCTGACTCGGTGGAATTTCTTTGAATCTGTGACTGGGTCTGTGACTCTGTGGAATATCTTTGAATCTGTTACACTGTGGAATATCTTCGAATCTATGACTTCAAAGAGTATCCATGGATCTATGACACTGAGGAATGTCTGATGCGGATCTCTAACTCTGTGAAATTTCATTCAATCTGTGACTGAGAAATATCTGCAGATCTATAACTGAAAAATATCTGCGGATCTGTGAGTTTGAGAAATATCTGCGCATACATTACTTTGAGGAATGTCTCTTGCGGATCTGTGATCCTGTAAAGTATATCTGTAGATCTGTGATTCCGAGGAATACCTTATGGGCTGATGTGGATCGCTGACTCTGTGGAATCTCCTTGAATCTGTGACTGCGGAATATCTGCAGATATGTGACTCTGAGGAATAGTTGATACTAACCTGTGACACTGTGGAATATCTTCGAATCTCTATGACTCTTGAATATCCGTGGATCTATGATACTGAGGAATGTCTAATGCGGATCTGTGACTGAAGAGTATCTGCGGATCTGTGACTCTAGGGAATATCTGCGCATATGTATGTGGCTTTGAGGAATGTCTGATGCGGATTTATGATTCTGTAAAATATAATTAAATTTATGACTAAAGAATATCGGTAGATTTATGACATCGAAGAATTCCTGATGAGCTGATGCGAATCGCTGACTCTTTGGAATTTTCTTAAGATCTGTGACTTAGGAATACCTGTGACTCTGAAGAATATATGCGGAACTGTGACTTTGAGGAATTTCTGACTGTGAATTTTCTCTAAAACTGTGATTGAGGAATATTTGCGGATCTTTGACTCTGAGGAATATCTGATGCGAATGTGTGACTCTATGGAATATCTTTGAAGCTGTGACTCTGTGAAAAACGTCTGCAGATCAGTGACCTGGAGGAATAATTGCGTATCTATGACTCTGTTGTGTTTCTTTCTATCTCTCTGTGACTCTGACGAATATCAGGACATACGTTTTTTGACGAATATCTGATACGGATCTGTCACTCTGTGGAATATTATTGAATCTGTGACCCTGAGAGATATCTGTGACTTTGAGGAATATCTGATGCGACTCTGTGGATAAACGATCATGAAGAAACCACCATGTTTTTGTTTTGGTGTTTATCTTTAAAGCTTTGGGAACTTAAACATCCACTTATAAAGATTCGTTTCTGGAAATGGGGCACTGAAGTTACACTTTAAGACAATATCCTGGCATAAGTAGGTGTTTGTCTTTTGTTTCGACTAGACTAATAATTCTAGTTAATTGGTCTTTAAAACCAAGAGACATGTTGGTTTTCAAATTTCGAATGAAGAAATACAAATGGGGAGCAATAAAAAGTACATCTTAACTTTAATAGCGTCTTTCTCTACGGGCCACGTAATGACACGGGCGGTCGCAGCGGGCCGTTGACAGGGTACCACGAAAGAAAAAATATTGCTACAGGAGTTTTTATTACTATTCTCAATTATAAATTGAACGACAGACTCGCTTTTAATACGTGAAACCGTTTCTGGTTATAAACAATTTTTAAACTACCATTTTAACAACGGAACAACATATAGCGCACGCAATCCCATAAAGTACGTCGTATTTACAACGTATCAATGTCACGCAAAAGATACAAATTGCTTCTCGATATAATGGGCAAGCAAAAAGAACCACTTGAAGAGGAAATATGGAACACAATAGTCAATAGTGAACAAAACGCAATTGCAAGTTTTAATTTGTTATTGTGGAAAATATGAGGAACTTATAGTTAAGGAAGACGATAAGTTGTTGTAATGATTGGCAATTTCAGTTAAACTACAATCACTATGTGAGGTTGTGATACAATTTTCTATTAGGTACCAGTGGGAACAATTGTGGGAGTCGTGTACACAACAGTGAAACAGCAACACAATTAAGGGACAACGAACCAATAAACAAATACTTAGCTATACTGGAAGTTAGTTAATGGTCAATAACAGGGTTCAATTTTGTATTAATGTCTTAAGGAAAGTATATTTGATATAAAAGTGGATATTGATCGAGGAATCATTTTTGTATGTTTTTTTTAATCAAAATTATATAAAACGCATGGCACGACAGATCAATAGAATTGATTTTATATTTGCATTTTAATTAACCGCAATAAAGGTACAGTTTTGTAAAAATTAATGAACTTTTTATGTGCAGATTTTAGCATTTGGCATTACCCTATAACAACAACTGTGCATTAACAAAATGTATTAAAGACTAATCGGTTCCTTATGAATAAAACATGCGGTTCAATATTTCCTACTAGATAAATTTTTATAGGAAATACTGGCTAAATCTGGTATAGTCGGCACATATGCAAATTAGAGTTCCATCATAATTTATGGCGCTGTTTTAATCCTGTTTAAATAAAAATTTACATAAATAAGAAAAAAAGCAATTGACCGTAAATGTACTTGTTCGAAAGCTATAAATTCACTGACGAGACACTTTTGGTAATTAAAGTTGTAACGTGATAATGAAAGATTTATTAAAATGCTGTAGGCATTTACATTTCATACTTTAAAATAATTTTGATAACTAGAAAAAGGCAGAAAAAACATTTTTGAAGCTTAGGGGTTCTTCAAATTTAATTAATATCATTAACAAATAATTAACGCTGAAGAGTAGCACATAGGTATAAAAGTTTCCTTGGGGGATGATCGATCAATCTATAATTGAAGTTTATTTTTCTTCAGGAGAGATCTAAAGATTTAACGACGAAATTATAGATGACGTGACCCAAAGTTTTAGAGACCTCATGGATTCGTATCAAAAGTGCTTTGAATGATATTTTTTTTTGTAATACATACACCCAGGATACTTGGCAATTTCGTTCAAAATTCTCAAATACGAAATGTGTATGATTCTGTGAATAAAATCTACAGTTCGTTTTATATCTATCGTTTATCTTTTTTGGGTCACTGTACTTTAACTTCTACAACAGATAAAACTTATGGCCCTGAGTAAGTGATGATTATTCTTCACTCTCCAGTTACATCAGACTCCTTTGAATTCTTCAGTGGCGCCCATGTGTCTCACTTATCTCTAAGCACAGTTGCACGAAAAGATATCAAAATTTTGCCTTGCTCTCCTCCATATTTCATCTATTCCAGTTCTTGGAGTCTGCATTTTAAAAGTCTTGCACATTTTTTTTAGAGAAATTCGTCGATGTTAGAGTGCAGGTGCATTTGCATCTCGTGATACCAAACGGTCTCGTTATTCCCGAGATTCACGATGACGATGGTGCGGCAGGCGCGACATGCGAAGACATTGAAGCCGAAGGATTCGGTTCGAGCGACCGTCTGCTGGCTGCATCTTCTGTCCATCCGTCTGTTCTTCTCTCCCTCAACTCGGAATTAATTAATTACTGCCCAATAAGCAAAACCTGTTTCGGCTCCTATCTACAGCTTATGATATCGTACCTTTTAAGGAGTACATTTATTGTGGCTATTTTTTCTGATGGTAACGTTTATAACAGCGCACACACCATTTCTACAAATAATGCGACGTCGTCGGACGCTGACCCCGATATTAATAAAGAGTCATCCTTGGACATGTATGTAACTATCTATATATATATATATATATATATGTATATTATATGTACATAAATACCCATGCTTCGTTTATGTGTCTTAAAACATGCACACATGTGACTCTATACCCTAATGAAAACGCCCAGATTCAGATTTATCAAAAATTTTCGATGCACTTACATAAGAAATTGTCCAAGGATGTGGATTGTAAAAGACCAGGCAGAAAAAAATAGAAATCAACTCAGAAACAAATAAAAGGGAGGAAAGCCAAAAATAAATGGTTTCCAAATCCAAAATTGCTCAATTCTTCCCTCAGACTATTGACACTATCATCCGGCTAACGAAAGACAAATCCAGAAAGAAAGTCTTTTCTTTATATGATAACGTAAATCATTGAGTGTAGAGCAGAGTTTGACAGACAATGGCCAGTTGTACGTAATCGTTTCATGACCGTTGTAAAACATGGAGTAAATACTTTAAATTAAGTCAATCGACAGCTCCAAAAAAGGATCTGTCGCAGTTTCGTGTAAAATCTTATCGAACCGATAAAAAGCAACAGGAAACAGAATCTAAAAAGTTCTGTCTGTCGGTTTTAACAGTGGCAGGTGTGGATTTATAGTATTGCCGTTGGCTGTCCGACTTAATACAGACACGTAGAACAATTACGTTTCTATTTTTTATTGCTGCTGAGCGAAACATTAAACCATTTCGACCGCGCTATCGTTAAATAAAGCTGATCCGAGCGAAGAGAAGATAAAACGAGAGCTCAACGTGCTTTTCATATCCCGTTATTTATTCGACTGTGTACAATGCATAATGGTTAAATCGATTCGGTCGATATCGAGCAATTGTTAGAATCACACAATAATAAATCGGCCACATGCGTAATTATAAATTCAAAGAAAAGTCTCGCGATAGTACAAGATCATCAATCACCTCGCGCGGAGGAGATTAAATAGAAGTACAGACTGCTAAGAGCACATGGTTACTTCCTGCTGATCTAGTAACCGAGGAGAATGGACGACAGACAAGACCGCGCTCTGTATTGTAAAATGGCTGCATTCAATGGGTCTGCTATTTTGCAAGTTCATACTTCTCATTAGCGTTTATGTCCTATAAATACAAATTATGCAGCTGAAACGTTGGTCACTGTCACTAGTGTAAAAAAAGAATATTATAACGAGTGTCTATAGCAGGCTTAGGTTATCAAGTCGAATTTACAATTTTTATTTTATAAAATAAATATCATTTAATTAAATTAAAAATAACAATTCAACAACACTTGATGATATCAGTTAATTATTTTATCACTCTAAAAGCTCACTTGTAGCACACCAGATGGACGTCAAATGTCTACTGACGTGATGGGGCGATGAGGTCTCGATCGAAGGACTTCTTCCAACGCGCCCTCTTATGACAACCCCCTTAACCTTCAGTACAACTGATAGAATTTGTTTTGTTAAAATAAGCCACGAGTGTGTAAATTTCTGAGTACGTGAAGTTGTAAAATATACCAAAAAAAAAAATGCGTCTAATAGTGAAAGAAAGTTGACAAGGAAATTAATTTCTAGCTTTCCATATGAAGTTTAAAAAATTGCTCCCAAAATGCTCCATCAGAATTAGCAATAGCTCCAGAAAAAAAAAATGAGAAGTAATTAAATATTTTCAAATTAAAAAGAAAAAAGTAAATCTTAATTGACGATATGATTACAAATTATGCAGTTTCAATGAAAATATCATGAATAAGGCAGTAAATATCCGATTTATTTAGTTATTAATTATAACGAAAAATAACTAATACTTTGTGTTTGTGTATATCTAGAGTTTATAGAGAATGCCAGCAGCTACTTTAAAAATTCAATGAAAATTCACTGAATACGTATATTTATTTTATTTATTATGTGGGGAAAATCCATTATCGACTAAAAATCGAAGTGTTGAAGTTTAGTTAGGTTATTGGTTGATCCTTAGTTCTTTAGATGGTTTGTAAAATAGATAAAATGAAATCAAAGAAAAAAAAGCACCAAACCTGAATTAATCACCTATTCCTTACAGTTTAACAATTCAATTTCAAACGACCGAATGATTTCGACAAATTTACTTTCGATTTGTAAAGTTATGGGGTTTTGGATTAGGATATAATCGTATGAATTCAGTGAATTTTTATCGAATTTTTAGATGTAACTTCAAGAAGCCACCATATAAACCTTAGATACAAACACAAAATATGTCATTAGCAGTGACGTCAAAGGCCTTATTAGTTATTTCTCGTTATAATTAATAAATAAGTAAATGGTATATTGTATGATTGATTTAAAAAAAGCAATTAGGGAGCAAAAATGTACGTATGATATTGTTAATCAAATTTTTTTTAATTGCAGATATTTGATTAATTAAAATAAATTAAATCTTTATTGAATATTTCACTTTAAAATACTATTAAAATCTAAAATCTTATATATACCTATCACTGCAATTTGAATAAATATTGAGTCTAACAAACGACAATTTCTAATAAATACTAACCTCTTTATCTAATTATTTATTAATAAGCAGGTGTCATTAATAAAATTTTCGAAATCCGTACAAGTGCGTTAATTAGTGCAATTATTTACTATCAATTTGTTTTTGTTTTTTTAAAAATGGACGTATGGAACATGACAGTGGACGCAATACCCGCCTATTAAAACTTGCATATTATTGTCCAGACTGCATTCCAATCGCGCACTGTTATAAATCTCGCTTGCAGTAGGCGATAAGTTTGCATTATGTTTAAACAAAAACGAATAGGTGTCTATTGCCTGTGTACGTGTACAACTGCAGGCAATGACACGTTCAATTATTGTTAATATATTTTAAGCATCGCTTGAACCAAACAACTGTTTGATAGCTTTTGTTCTTTTACGAAGAAACCCAATCTTCACTTTGAGGAAGTTTACAAACGAGCTGCTTGGTCATCATAAAGTCATCAATCCAAAGAATGGTTAGACCTCCACCTCTTCCAATCCTGAACTTATCTTCAAATTTTACAAACAATTATCTAATCTAAGATTCCCCCTGCCCTTCTTCACTCTTTCTTCTGCCAGTCCTACCACCCTATCGCTCCTTTTGCTTATTGTCCCCTTTGCTTTCCGATTTTTTCCAGTACCTCCTCATTTCTAGCGTTTCAAGATTATTTTAATTCGATACAAACTTAAAATAATTGAAGGATTTTGTTTTGATGACCTTTGGACGACCTAAAATTTTGGCAGAAGAAAGGTCACAGCAAACGAAGGAAATGTTGCTTGGGGTGACAGCGTCGTGATTAGATGAACGCACAAGCGGGTAGAAGATTAACTCCGTTGCCTTCCTTGATGTTCTTACGCCATTCTTTCTTCTCATTCTTCTTCTTCGTCGTTTTTCTCATCGTCTACTTAATGGCAAACTTGTAACACTTCAGAAAAAAATATTAATTGCCGCGGCCGTAACAACGAGCGTGCATTTATAATGCATTCTTGATCCACACAGTCCGCTATTATGTACATCATATACATATGTCGACGATTTATTGTGCGCATTTTAATTTATGCGCGTGGTTTGGGGCGAAATAGTGAAGCACCTTTTAATACATGTGCATGCGGCCCCAATGGACTGTCCGTCCTGACGCAGCGGCTCTATGCCACGATCCTTTTGCTTCTACCAGGTCTACCAACCTAACGAAGAAATCATTTACATGAAGGAAACTTCAAAAGTATCTCTCTAAAAAGTCGATTCAGTCGATTGTAGATCGCTGTCAAGGAAATCAAATTATCGAGAAGTTTGTTCGCACGAATTTTGAAGATAAATGAAGGGATTATTTACAGTGTTCTAAGGAAAGATTGTAAATCAAATATTTAACTAAGGGTTGATTCTTAGTTTGGAGCAAAAATTGTGGAAATATTTTGGAGGTTTGTGGAAAAATGACTGTCTGTTAAGTTCGCCCCAAAGAAGGGTTTAGTCATACATGGATGTTTTTTACCCTTTCATAACGTATCAGTTTAATTATTTTCGATAAATTGTAGTAACGTATAAACCAACGAAAGGAAATTAGGGAAAAAAAATCATGAAAAAAAGAGTCTATTAAACTTCATTTTTTACTTTAGACTACAAATATCCATATTTTTTCTTCTCTTGTAACATTTTTTGGCAGGAGCAAATATAATTAAAACTTTTACATAAATATTCCAAAATTGTCCTTCGATTAACAATAAGGAGTCCATCTTAAATTACCCATTAAGTTCCTTAATTACACTGTGTTAAATATTTCATTTCTTTACGTTTGTGTTGTTGACCTTTTGCACTTATTTTTAACTATTTCTTGAGATCACATTATAGGTATTATCAAATTGTAACTTAAGTTACCAATTTTGTCGGTCAATTGTGTATTCAAACCCTGTATATACGTTTATAGACAATAAACAATCCTTTTTCAATGCCGACATCAGCAACCCATAGACAGACAGCTTTCGGCAAAAAAAAAAACTGCATACAAACTTTTCGTAGCATTATAATGTGCTGTGTCATACGGTTATTACTGTCTAAATGAAAAACAATAAAAACCACGATATTTTCCACTTGCAGTCGTGCAGGATAGAAAAAAAGGTGACAAATTGCGCCTTCAGTTTTTTTTAATTATCTATACTTTAATGCATCTGCTCATCAATAAATTAGTAAAATGATCATGATGACGATTAAAAATGCTCTTGGACATGGATGGTTTGAATATGTTATCAGTTCCGCCTTTTCCATAGGGGTAGTTGGGGCACCAACCCAGGGTCCTCAAAATACTGTTAAAATTGTTTAACTTAGTCAAAAACATTTTGTAGTTATTTTCGCGTCAGGCTGCGGTTGCTAGTTCTTGTATTTTCCCTCATTTTTTTTCTGGTTTTCTAAAACAGCTCCAAACTCAATTTGTCCGAAGGCCCCTGCATAGCCGGAGACGGCCCTGTAAGTCATCATAGGCTTTACATAAGGGATCATCCATAAAATCCAAAAGCTCTCAGGTTGATTGCCATGTGTGTCAAAAGTGATACACCCTAATTTAACCATAAGCCTCGTGTACCATTTTGTATACACGAGCAATAATTTCCTTCCCTTTCTGTTATGCTCTATTTAGCCCTAACTGGCTATCTCGTACTCCTCTGCCTTCACTGGCTCCATTCCGCTAGGGCTGTCTCGTTCTCTTCCACCTCTTGTCTATCTCCTACCCTGCGGCCTTGTCAGACCTACTCCCTCCAGCCCAATCCGCCCCACTCCCTTCCACCCTGACTACCTCCCTCTCTCCCTAATTAACTCGCACCCCTTGCTTTGTCTGTCTCGCCTCGCTCTCCCTCCAGCCCCGTTCGTTCTGCTCCAACTAGCCTGTTCATCTTGCTTCCTCTCACCCTGAATGTATCTCTATCTCTCGCTCGTACTCCTCTGCCTTCATTGGCTCCATTCCGCTAGGGCTGTCTCGTTCTCTTCCACCTCTTGTCTATCTCCTACCCTACGGCCTTGTCAGACCTACTCCCTCCAGCCCAATCCGCCTCACTCACTTCCACCCTGACTGTCTCCCTCTCTCCCTAATTAACTCGCACCCCTCGCCTTGTCTGTCTCGCCTCGCTCTCCCTCCAGCCCTGTTCGTTCTGCTCCCACCCGCCCTGTTCGTCTCGCTTTCTTTTCCTCCACCCGGTCTGTCGTCGTAAATCAGAAGTTCCACATTCCGCGGTTATTATATGTATTAGCTCGCAAAATTTATTAAAGTACTCAGTCATTTCCATTAGTTAATTTTCGTATGCAATTATACGTACAGAGATTAATAAATCTTTATGTTAAATGTCTGCAAATCAAACAGTTCGGTGGATAAACGTAGGTACCTCAACTGTGTAACACGTCACGAATTATTATTACCAATTTGCGTCAAACAAAACGCTTATTAAGAGTTAAAAAGTTCGATACACTTGTAATACCGATATCTAATCTCGTTTTACTGCCTGTATCATAAGTACCGCTTACGTCACGGGAACATGTGCTTCCTGCGGGACACGTTCGATAACACTATAAATGCATAATTTTCGGCATAATCTTTTAAAAACGCCACGTTTACGTAAACAAAGGGAAAAATCATTAGAATAAAACGTGACGCGGACAACTTGTTAGTTTGCGTCAGTGAGGGGTATTACAAATGTAATTACTGCGGTTAAGTCGCGTTAATCATTCATAAAATCAATCTGTTTCATAATTTAACATTTTCGTACCTGTGAGGTTTAGAAAAATGAAAATAAAAAAGAATATGAGAAAATAAATAATCACAAAAAGTTCTATTTCTCAAGGAGAAGCTTCTATGGGTTAGTTATGGTAGCATTGACGAACTGGAACCCATTTCGGAAATTGGGTAGACATAATCTAACCAGCTCTGATTTTTTGAATAATAATTGTATTTTCTTTTTAATAGCGCATTCACGTTTTTGAGATCGTTGATCAATAGCGTTTGTACAAATTTTTAAATTTTCCAAAATTTTTAAGGGTTCAATCGTTTCTCTAGAAAATTTCCTTTCTGTAACGCTCTCTTCAGCCCTAACTAACTCGCACTCTTCCGCCCTGGCTGTCCCACTTTCTTTCGCCTTGTATGTCCTCCCTTCCTCTAACTCTGTTTCTTTTGCACCTTCCAGCCCTATCCGCCTTATTGCCTTTCGCCCTGACTGCCTCCCTTCCTCTTTAACTAACTCACACCCTCTCACATTGTTTGTCTCCTCTCTGTCTAGCCATTTTCTTTCTTCTCCCACTAGACTCCAACTTGCTCCCTTCCACCCTAAATGACTTACTCTCTCTTACCTTATTTGTCATATTCCCTCTAGTCCCGTCTATCTGGCTCCCTCCACTCCTACCGGCCTCGCTCCCTTCTGACCTGACACCTTACAGCCTCCCTCCCTCGTTAACTAACTAGCATCAATTCGTCTTGTCTATATCGCTCTCTGCAGCCCTGTTCAATTCGCTCCCTCTCACCCTGAATGTTTCGCTTCCTCCGTTCTTGACCCTTCATTTGCCTCCTCCCCCGGACGTCATTGAAAATATTCATTTAATTCAGAGGAAATAATCCGTATAACAAAGAAGCATTAATGAAATTTGCATTCGTTTAGTGATTCTGATTAGCTCCAGTTAATTAAGAAATTGATAGATTCACATGCTTTTTTTGTCAGATGATGCAATGTTACCTAAAATATGTCACGTTTTTTCGTTAAATTTCATCAGATTTGGATGGATTAGATTTAGTTTATCACTAGCTTCAAAGCTCATAATCTACAAAAAAAATATCTCGATGACGTATGTTTATCTGTCCTTATCAGCACTAATTGATGCATAAATGTACAATGTATCTAATTAAAATTTGAATGATCTTTTGCACATTTTAAAAATTTGCTTATATAAATTCGAAAATGATTCGAAAATAAAGACATGAATCAAAAAAATTGTAGACACAAATATTGTAAGATTTCGAGTCAGGCATCAGATGATCATCTTCAGATTGACCTTACAGTTGATTTATCATGACAGACACCAAAGGTCATTCCAAGGTCTGATCAAGATCAATGTGTCATATGATTGACTTTTTCTGTTATTCCCACAAATAACTCACAAATGTTTTTTGTTGAACGAACAATTTTTATGTTTTGTTTATGGGACTGTATTAATCTTGCTTTTAATTTTGTACTGCAGTTGAACATGTTGACTATTATTAACAATTTTTTTTTGTTTGTTTTGCAGAAAATAAAGGCGCGCCACGAAATAATGGAAGCAGATCAAGCAATAGGTAGAAGAACCAACGTTGGCACCGTCATTTGAAGACGAGGCGCACATCGCATTGCCCGTCTGAGGTTCACATAAGTATTACCAATACAATAGCGTTTCACCAAAGGTAGGGGTAGATAAATCTCGAAAGATGCCAAGTCCGATAGTTCGCCGCAATTATATATCGTCGAAGACTCTAAAACAATCAACAGGGAATCTAAAACAATAGTGGGCGTGGTGAGTAATCAATTGTGAATAGACCTATTATTATTAGCGACCAACGGACATGCCGTGATTTTTCTGTAAAATTGTTCTAATAAACTCCTACGACCCGATAAGGGGCTGCACAGAGTGTCGGCACCGAACCTCTCCCACGCATTGACCCTACAAAAAAATAAACACTGGGGCAAATCCGAGTTTCACTTGCACGTTTTGTGCAGCGATTTCGAAAACTTACAGCTTTTTTTAAGTATCGATTTCCGAATTTTTAGACCTTACGTGATCAAAAACAAGAAAATAGTAAACTAATACTGAACAAATATATCGATTGTTAACTATAATTGTCGATATATCAACAGCAATTAATCAATAAATATCAATCATATACCTTACCATCGATACATCATAGACTCCCGTATCCTCCCTAAGATTTCTTTCAAAATATAAAAAATTAAACTTTGAAGAGATATTTATTATCTTGTAATTCATTCATTTTAAATGGCATTTATAACATCCCCCTGGCCCCATCGTCAGCAATAGAAACGTAACATTAAACCTACCCTTGGCTCGTGCTTGGTCCATTGAAATTTTTGAAGATACATAGAAATAATTTAAATGTTAATTGAAAAACTTGAAAGCATAGAAACAGTTTTTCTATCTTATCCAAGTTCAGATGTTCAGAGAAAAAAATACGGATACCTATCTATGGTACGATGGTCAACAGTAATCCCTAATAATCTTGGATAATAAATATGGACAGTTATTTCTATTGTTATCGATAACTACCGACTTCAAACTTCAGATCAGCTCTAGTTAGTTATCAGTAAATTCAATATATCGAATTTTTTATTGACATCATGATTTTGGCATCGATTTTTTTTTATGGGGCATAGAAAAAAATTTCGTCTAACATTTTTGGAAGAAGCACTTCCAAATCACGATTGTTAATTGAAAATACTTAATAATAGACTTCATTAATTTTACACACACACACACACCTGGTGTCAGAAACTATTGACTTAAAACAAAGAGTTTCCTGCTTCCTTAAAAGGTGTGGAATACTATAAAGAAAAAATAATAATAAAACATGCGATATGTTATGCTGATTGTATGATTTATTGTCAAAATTTCACAACTGATAAATATCTGCATCCAAAGAGTTGGTATTGCAAAATTTTCTCGGTTTTAATTTATCGTGTGACACAGAACGTGGAATGTGTGACATTACCCGTCAAAAATGGTACTTTAGACAATAACACACCCACCAATCGTCGTTTCAGCTCCACCTTTTTTGAACCAATCAGTTTCCATGCTAATTTATGTCCCATGATATTCGTTGTGAGAGCCTCAATGCATATTCCTTTTCGTGTAAACTGCTACAGGAATACATAATGATAAATGGCGTTGGAGGTACTACAACAGCTGATGCATAATAAGAAACGACCATTTAATGGAAATTACTCATAAATTCACCTATCTGCTGCTCTTAAAGTCAAACTCATATTATTTATATCTATGTTAAATGGAATTTATAAGAGCAGTTGGAATTACTGCAAAATTATGAACATTGCGAAATTGTCAGATTTTTACTACAGTCAAGAACTTTTTCACGACGACAAGCATCTATACCTCAAAGTGTATGTGTAGAACGCGATAATGACATCATTAGTAGTTGTGTTGTTGATTTAAATATTGGGTGCATGTTGTATTTATTATTTTTAGATTAGATAACGAACCGTAGGTTATGCGGTAGTAGTTGTGGGTCCGTGTAAATGCACACGTCCACGCCTACACCTCGTGAACCGTTCCTTAGTCTCATCTTAACATAAACAGTACATTGTCGCAGGGTTAATTAAGCACAACAATGCAAGTACTAATGATGTCATTATCGCGTTGGTACTCATACATATTGAAGACAAATACAAGACATTTTTGAAATTTTGGAAACTCAAAAACACCATGAACGACCCAACATAATTTCTTTTTTATAAAAAGCTTTTCCTATTACTTTTTTCGTAAAATGAAAATTGAAAAAGAATTATTTTGTTTTTTGAAATGGTCAAATATTTCAGTATTTACTCAGTGTTATGGTTCTTTTAGGGCTTTATTTCAAATTCCATCTCTTTATTTTCTTATTCCGTTTCCTGTTTTTCCTACAATATGTGCTCCCAGTCCAGGCGGTTGAGCTTATTGTGAAGCTTAACTTAACGAGCTTTTTACGAAAAAGCGTTCTTCGTGACCTTTGACCTTGTGTAACCTTTTTAGCGGCACACGTAGTGATGGGGACTTTTGGAACCTAACGAATTATAAAGAAAAATTTATGCAAAAATCCCGTAATCGAAATGGTACTGATGTCTTTATTTATCTTCTCCTACTGAATATTTTCATTTTCATCTGTTCTTTCGGTACGTTGCTCGATTCTTCGCATGAGTCGATGTTGGCACGGCGTCGAGTTATTCATGCAAACGTGTTTTCTATTGTGATGGTCATTTTATCTACTCACTGTGGCGCTGGCAATGGCACTCTGAGGATGAGAAAAGGGGAGTGCAGCATGCAGATACGTACGTGTTCCGTATTGCACGTGTGCGGAGGACGTGAGTGAGGTTGTTGGTTAGAGAGACTCTGACAATTTACGAGGCTAGAACGTATTCTGCTCGGCAGCCGATTGTAAGACAAGTTCGCTAAGGTATTACTACAAGATGCTTGTGGAAAGACATCAATATTGCCGATACCAGATCTAACGTAGCATATTTGCAAACGCTTACATGAACATGCGGCCAGCGTAATGTGGTAGCCGGAAAATAACTTTTAACTTCTCACTGACCATTTCCAAACACATATTTTTCTTTAAATGTAGGTACTCGGATGTGTCTTATTGTATAGACACTCTTCAAATGTTATTGTATTCGTCACACTCAGCAAGAATCCATGAGGACATCGAAAACACCCCTTCACATAGCTTTTTTTCTTTGACACTTCAAATCGATAATCGTTCTTTCTTATATAAGTTTCCAGAAGAAGAAATGAGGAGAGGGATTAGGTTAGATTAGGTTCTGTTAGGGTAGAGCAAGAAGTTTCCTCGTATTGCATGTTGTAACTGAATTATTAAATTACTCGTTCTAGCTAATCACTCCCTCTATGGAGCGTTTTCGAAAAGTCTACTATCGAGAAATACACCGATGCCGGGGAGTAAATATGTAGGCTTAGTCAAAGCAGGGGGTATTTTAGTAGGTACACTGTGGTCTCCCGGGAGTCCCACACTACCAGTCTTCTCAGTAGGGCTAGTGTTAATGAAGAATATTCCCCTAGCAGTCATTAAAAAAGTTTAGGGTAGAGATGGTTATACAAACCTATCCAAAATATGAGTAGAACATATGTTTTTCTTTAAATATATTCACATTAAAATCTTCGATAATCTTCAAAATTTCGTATATTGTAATATTCATCATCCCCAGTAAGAATGTATGGAGCCATGAAACACACCCCTTCACATATATAGTTTTTTCACTTTGAATATTCAAATCGTTAACTCAAAGAAAGGGTTAGGCTAGATTAGAGTAGTGTGGGGGAGAGTATGGGAGGGCATGACAGATTAAGTTAGTTTCCACCTTTTTAATCATTACAGAATTGACTACAAATTGGAAATTTTTTGAAAATTTAGTATGTGTTGGGTTATTGTAGGTTATGCTATGTAACCTAACCTGAAAATGAAGGGAGTTGCTGTTAGATTAGATTAGTTTAGATACATTTGGGATCTTTGAAAAGTTCAATTACCGATCTTTATTAATTCTAATTAATTTTTTGTATCTATATTGGTGTATATTCCGCTTTTAAACAGTTAGAGACTGTATAGAATCATAGAAATAGATGAAAATAATGGGCGCTAGCGTCATCTCTTGAGTGGAGTACGCACTAGATAGGAAAAGGCGCGAAATTTAAATAGATTGGTAGTTTCTTATAATAAGCACAACTTCTGGGAGCAGGAACTGAGGATGGGAGACGGAAATATGTACAAAAAATCATTCGAATACAATGTTTTACTTTTTAATGTGTCATAGTAATAAATAGTTCAAAATTAAAGACTTAATTGGTTCCTAGAAAGCTGTTAAATGACCATAAAAATTCCAAATAATTGATTAAAATTTCGTTCGCCAAATGATCAGATGATAATGTATGTGTAAAGTGTATACATACATACGTACGTGAGGCCTTTCTTGGCCATTTTTCAAAATACGTACATACATACATAAATCGTGAGTCACGGTCACTAGATCAATTAGTTCGTTTTACACTACACAGTTGACGTCTTTCATTTTATGCAGAAGAATGTGTGAAAATAAACCGAAATAAAAATAGCCCGTTTGACTATTTTTTGACCGAAGATACGTAGGTATGTTTAATGTTTTCGGTTAAAATTAGGAAGTTATTATAAGAAATTGTGTCAGAACGGCTCTCGTTCGATGCCTAAATGAACACGAGGTACATGCGCTACTAATATACACACTGAATAAGTTGAAATTTAAATAGTACACGACTATATTTCGTGGTGCATTCGAAAGGACAAAGGACACATTGCCAATTATTTATTTCTGTATTGCAATTGAAAAGGATCAAATACTGGTAGTCAAAAAAGAAATGTTAGAAGTGGTCTAAATGTTTCGGGGGCATGGAGAGCTCTAGTAAGACATAGGTATTAGAGGCAGAAATAGGAGTAAAAAGAGGCATAGTCACAAAATTGGAGTAGGTATTGATACCGTTTTCACTACTTGATACAACATTATCTTCTAATGATGACATTCTCTGACCTAATTAAAACATTATTTTCAATAATTCAGGAAACGTTTACCAAATGTGGGATTTTTAAACCTGTAAAAAACAATTTGGGATTTGGGAAGATCGGCATCAAAATCGAATTCGGTCTCAAAGTAAAGAAGAAGCAAATGAATACGTATGGGCTATTTTTTTAATGAAAAATTCCTGAAGGATAATACTAAATATTTTTGTCAGCTCCTACACGCGACTGGAGTTTACTCCTTGAGAACTTCTATGTTATTTTTTCAAGTCAATACCACTTAAAAAATTAAAATGTATTATTAAATAAACCAAATTATTATTAATTAAATTAAAAATCTAATAATAAACAGACCATGTAAATTATTATAAAATATGATAATAGGATACGTAAGTTATACTGAAGCTGCAAGTTTTTCACACACTCGCTCTAGTCACCGGACAGAGACAAACGCATACATTTGTGCATATACGTTTACAAACGTATTATTGATTCGTTCGTCCTAAACGTGCTAGCGGTATATGATTATTAAGTATATCTATGGTATACAAGTTTTAAGATTCTTTTTTTGGAAGAAGGTAAATTTCAAATTCACGTCGATGTTTCCTTTACGGCTCTACAAGCGAATCCAAGATGTTTCTTTTAACTAATTAGGTACACAAGAACAATACAGAAAAAAACATTTTGGCGTTTGTTTATAATAATATTGCCAATATGGTTCTCCAAAGTCCCTGAGCGGCGTCGACGGTCGCATGACATATCCGTTTCCCTTTCCTTATGCGTTTAGTGTAAGATGGGTGGGGAAGACATATCTATGGAAGTAACAGCGCTAGTTCCGTAACTATTACTTCCGTTACGTTCACTCGATTTTAAGGAGTAAGCTCCAAAAAATTAAGGGACAACAAACGTTTTTGAGAGTTCCATTATTGCTAAATGACTGCTTTAATCAAAAACTTGGATATAAAAGCCACGAGAAAGCTCCTAAAAAATGAATCGATGTTTCATTTACCACTTAATCAGTTATTTTTCTTTTTTTTTTTTTATAAGATTATTTAACAATTTGGAAAAATACGAAACAACTTTACAGATACTTTTATTTACCACGTTACATCTTTGGTAACTTTTAATCGAAGATCAAATTGCTGATGTGATGATTAGTTAATATAGAGAAAATTTTATTCGATTTGGCCTTGTTTGTATTGTACGTTATGCTAATTTTATCAATAGGAAAGCACGTTTAGGATTGCTCATCGATACAACTTTACTTGTAAAAGCTAATTTTATTTCTATTTCTTTCATGCCTTCTTGCATTTGCCTAATATGTGAAGTTTAAATGGCCACTAACCTTCATATCCATTCCCGATACGTAAAGCCTTTTGGAATAGTAATTACGGTTTATAAGAATCTGATTTTAATAATATGCCTAATAATTATGCACGTCCATTTAAGAATAGTGCAAAAAATAATTATTTAAATAATAATACGTAGCTATGCAACAAACTAAATAATCTAAACAGTTTTGAACTTGTTTACTAAAAAGATTAAATTAATTCTGTGAAACACATTATGTGTTATATTTAATTGATTATTTTTTGCTACATATATACAGGGTGTTTCATTAAAAGTACAGAGCGGCTGTATTTCGACAACGGTAAGACCTACAAGTTTGGTAAAATAATCCTTACTAATGTGCATTAATCGTAAGACAACTTTACGAGGTCCAATTTCACTTTGTCTATTGGATATTTCTACACTGGGCCGTTTTCAACAATTTCTTTTTTTCTTTATTCGTTTATTTATTTATTTGATGTTGATTTACAGAAGTAATAAAAAAAATCAGGCTGTTTCCTTCTCTTACGCCATTAACCACTTGATCATCTAAGTTGAATTTATTTGCTCATGGATCAGTTGGAACAAATTACATTTCCAACATCCCGGACATGACCAACTATATACTTATCGTGCTTGCAAAATTTAAAGGCACTTTTATTATTAACGCGTGCCGTCTATTTGTCTAACGAGCCACAATTTTAATATTAACCGTAGCATCGCGTCGCGTCAGCCAGACATTCCGACATCAATGAAGTGGATGATACGTGTACGATTGCGGTAAATGGCATGCCATGCCATGACACTCGCCGTGACGAGACCAAACGAGACACGGCGAGACGGAAAAAGCATGAATGAAAGTAAATTGGGACGGCGTCATACAAGAAAACGACAAACGGCCACATCATTTCCTCTTACTGCTCGATTTCTTTATTTCGTTTTGTTCTCGTACATGGGATGGATTGACCTGTGTCTTTACGTCAATTGGTGCAAGAAATTTATGGACCAGGACACCATTAGATTTGGGTCCACGATTTTCTAACTTACACCCTGTAGTTGAGTAGAACAAGAGAAAATTTTACCCATTTCCGTATGGAATTCCCGTGAAAATTCGATTTCCATTTTTTCAAAAAAAAAAAAAAAAGTGAACAGACGATTTTCTAACTTCTGCCACCTTCATAAATCGATGGCAAAGTATCGAAAAAGATTTAGGCGTAAGTAGTAAAAGGGTTGAAATCATATTTTAAGGATGTAAAGAAAATTGAAAAATTTCTAACCGCTGCCCAGTAAAAGGATGAACGTTTTCACCCAAATGACTCAGCCATAATGGCAAAAAATCATTTCACGAAAAATTCGTAAAATTTATCATCAACTTTCTCGCAGTTAAAATGTTCTTTCGCCGTTAGCAGCCCTTATTCCAATTTTTTTATGAGTTCTTTAGGGTGAAAACTCATCCTTCTGCTGGATAGCGGTTAGAAAATCATGGAAAATTTTCAATTTTCTTAACATCTTCAAAATATTATTCCAACCCTTTCGACGCTTTCAGAGCATTTAAGACTAAAATTTTTTTATCACAATTTTCTTTTTCTGCTTGTGTTTCTAATCTGTTTTTTTTTACATTTTTAATATAAAAATTCGCAACTTTAAACAATTGATGGAAAGTTGCAATTTTTCGTTATCTATCACAGATGAAACAAAGACTAAACTGCTGACTGCTCAGACAATTCTGAAGTGTAATAAGACATCAACTGATATAAAGTACAATGGCGCCGGCTAATAAAACGAGGGTCACAATTGAGATTAATCAGTTAAGAGAGCAAAAGGATGTTCTACTTACGTTTATAAATACCTATGTACGATAGTTGTAAATAGCAATTGCACCTTTACCCAGCTGCTTGCTATAATAGAGTTAAATACAGACCCGGATTTTAATATAGCGAGAAAAGGGACTACAAAGTAAAACACACTCCATCACTAAATGGGTAAAGATAGGGGAAAGGTAGAGCCCCATTCAATTTTGTAGTTCAGGGTCCTATCTTCTTAAAGAATTTGTTTGGAAATTTTTGAGACTAGATTAACAAAAAGGGTAATTATGCACGATAGCTTACCCCTCTCGAATTTTTTTGAAAATGAGGTATGATGTAGAGTTCGTCATAGTGATCAATAATACATACATATGTTGGGTGCGGAACGAACTCTACAACATACAACAAAATCGAAAGGGAGATAGATTTTATGATGTTGGTGCATTAGGTACATTTTGTATCTATCTATACGCGTATCTATTGAGTAACGTTATCTTTTCCAGAACAAGTATCGTAGAATAGGTGAATTTGTGGAAATCTGTATCAGTACAAAGTCTGACTCTTTCAGTGGAACGACTATTCTAAATCCGTGCGTCCATTTGCGTAGGTCTCGCCAATGGCCGGTCACTATCTTTATATATACAGCGAACACGCTCGTCTATTGACAACGAGAATATAATTGTGGAAAATACTGCGAAAGCTAATGGCGAATTTTTTAAATTTTGACCACTCTGTATCTCTGGATATTGTGCCACGGCCGCTCCTTAAAAAGGGAAGCTGTTATTTATTTACTTTATGCCGATCGGGCCTAATAAAAATATCGGATTAGAGTATCTTGACATCGGCTTTCAAGAGACCTGTTGGCATCCCATCGCATGGGTTAGATAAAGCCGTCGCGGCCAGTAACAGGCCGCTCCATGTTACTCTACCATAACAAGCTGCGTGTACTACGAAACAGAGCAACTATCCGTGCACGTACGTGTTGATGTTCTTCGTCCAAGTATGTACCTTTGGCGTTTTCCGTTTCCTGTTAAATAAGGAGACCATTACCAGAAATTCTGGCTGGTTACGACTTCGACGTGACCATGTCTTATCGTTACCATCCGAAATAGGAAAGAAGGCACGATAACTCCAATTAAAAAAATTGTTTTAGTCTAGAAACCGAAGGATTCGTCATGTTAAAACACTTTAGGTGACGGATTCTTAAAGAAGTCGACGAAAAGAACATTTTTACAAAAGTTATAACACTAGCAAGTTAATGTTAAAATTTTGCTAAATAGGCTTTTTGACTTTTCGACGCTTATGTAGCGAAAACCGTGACAGATACAAAAAAAGTAAAGAGACCTTTTTTGTAAACAATTAAATTTTCTATAAAAAAGTCCGGGACAGTAACCCTCTCTCTTTTACTGGTAAGAAAATGCAGCGCTTCAACGTCTGATGTTGCGTTGTGGCGTATTTGGAGCGCTGCAATTTAACTTAAAGTTATAGGGGTGCTGTCTGGATTTTCTTATAGAAAATTTAATTGTCTACAAAAAGCGATCTGTACACTTTTCTTGTATCTGTGACAGTTTTCGCTATGTAAGCGTAGGAATGTCAAAAAACAGTCAGGTCTTCTTGCATACTTGAAGAAAGTGTGGTCAGTCCAAGAGCTATTCAAATTTTTTAATTGTCGACAATCATGTAATAAAGACCAATACGTGATCTGTACCTATAGTCCACCACATTCGCCCCGCAGTTCCAATTAAGCCACTATCAATTAAGATGCAAACGTCACTTGTTTCAATTTTTGACCAGCATTCTCTTTGGCCATTCTGCATTGCGTTATCGTGTAATGTTGATGGTTGTCTTCGAATATATCCCTCGTGTCTTCTTCGGGCCGGTATGTCACACCATGTCCCCTCGTCACGCATGTTACAGAGCAATGGCGCGACTCAGGTCTGATAAGATAAAGAGGTAAGCGGTGTATCTGGACGGTTTACAAGCATCCAGTATCTCCACATGTAAATCACTGCGTGTGCCCCATATAAGGTGCATGTGAGAACGAGCCGAGTGCTCCGCATATAAATCTGACACTCCTTACAGACCCGCTTCAATCATCCTTATTATGCTTCCCTTTTTTTCTTTCTTTCTTTCTTTCCTTTCGAACTAACGACCAACAACCTCTTCCAGCGGCTTTTATATACAGGGTGTTTTCGAAATAACAATCATTTCACTGTGGCTTTGAAGAAGTCTTGTCGGTTCTTTTCTTTTAACCCTTTCTTTGGCTTAATTTCTCCCCTTTATCGTTAAATTAAGAGAAGATATGAATGGATAATTCAATATCTTGTTTTACGTTTTACCATTTTGTAATATTGAAACGTTCACATAGTTTGTATGTTGTATACACCTCTATCATTATGTTAAAAGTTGTCCATATACGATTGATGCTTCACATATAAGGTCTGCAAGTTTTTACAATATCGACTGATTGATCGATCGTGAATAAGACGTATCGGATCGAATCCAATAACGTCAATCGCGTCTCTTAAACACGCCCACCTTACCCAAATATGGATAATTAATTTCGCGCATGAATTTTAAACAAAAACTCGGCCACCTCTTCTATGGGTGCATCTACAATTACTATTGAATGCTGGGTTGGTCCATCCCTTAGGATTAGCAAATGTGGAATATTAAACTTAAAATTAGGGATTGTAGATGCAGTGGGAACGTTTATTGAAGTGTGGAACAAAAACTGTGGACAATTTTTGCAACAAATATTTTAAATGTTTGGGTCGTCAAAATTTAATGAAATTTTAATTATTATAAAATCAAAACAGGGACGTAGGGGAAAATGAGTTAGAAGTTGTGTAAATTTTTAACAACTCTTTTCCCATGTTGCCTTTTTCTTGTAGAAACTGATTTTTTTCCAGCATTTAAATCTAAAAGGTGGTAAAAATTCAAAAAAGTAATTTGGAAGAGATCTCTAAATTTGCATCCTTAATATGTTTCCTCAGTTGGACATGATCCCATTGCTTTAATTGTATGGTAATTAATAAAATAAGATGAAGTAATTATATTCATTATACACCCTTATATGTCTGTTTATTTATTACAAATGTTGAACGTGAATTTTGAACTATTGTCCAAAAGGGAATTAGGTAATTGATAGTAATTCAACCAATTAATTTTACTACTTGGGCTAGACTTCATTAATATGTTGGAGAAACTTATTTTTTTAATGTACTTATGTGTTAATTTTATTTGGATAGGATCTTGTGATCTTGTCAACTATAATAAATAAATTGTTGTTAAACAAGTTTGCTTATAAGGTAATTTATTCGTTCCGCAGCTTGTGCTATCTAATAAATAGGTGGTTCTTCAGTGCTTCAGTACTTCAGTAGATAAGTAAAAGGAATCAAAGGCCATACGCGACGCCGCGGTGTTTCTCTCGCGTTCCCGACCGTTCGCAAAAGGAACACCGGTAGATGAAATAATTACCGGGCTGATCTTTGATCCCGAGAATCAATCACGCTTCGAGCTCCCGTAATAGAACTACACTTATCTTAATTGCATACCATCGCAGCTGTTCATGATGTTACGCGCTCGCTTGAACGTTACTTACTAACTTATGGACTCGGACTCGGACTCGCCTCGTCTTGCACGCTCGCTTTTGCTTTTTGCTCGCTTACTTGTACGTACTTTACCTCGCTTGTCGGTACTCGGTGACGACGGACGGCGCGGCGAGGCGCGGCGGTCCGCTGGATGGCGATGATGATTTAATTCACCCATTAACCCCCGACCGCACAATTACACTCATTTGCCAAGTACTGTTACTGTAGCGTGCTCGTCGCTACTTTTGAAACGCATCCGATTAAATAAACTCAACGTTATTCTTATGAGCTACCATAAATATAAAACCTAACATACATAAGTAGATACGATTATTTTTTTATATTTATAAATAGGGACCTATATTAAGAAATAACGCCAAAATTTAAACACACATTAAATAAACACTAAAAACCGTTAATTCCACAAAAAAAAATTAGAAACCCAAACCACAACATTTTAAGAATACTGCTCAGCGCTTATTACCTACGTTTTTACGATGGTGTCGGGATGGGGAGGTCAATTATGCCTTAATAGGGGTTGATGTTTATGTTCTATGCTCTATGATCATTTCTGATTACCATCACACTTCCGGATAATTGCAATTGCATAAATTGCAGCCAGATAGCATACTAAGAGCATAAAAAGATTCTAAAAACATACCGCTTCGAGTGTACGTCTTTGAAATGAATAATAGTGAACGAACATAACAAAAAAAACATGAAAGATTAACCTAAAAATATGCTGGTAGTAGAACACGTTTTTGTAATGAACAGAACGTGCAATGCTTATGTTTTTAGAATTGTCTGAACTGTCACGCCTGAGCATGCGCAGAGTAATGAACACGACTGGATTCTAAAAACGTAGCTCCTGATCACAACTTCTTTATGACTTTTACATGTGCCCCGCTATGACTTCTCCTGAAAACATCACCACTTTTTACAAATTTCGAAATGTAGTTCTTTGACTTTTTTAATCTGTGAGGATAAGTTAGAATATAATTGCAAAACGTATTAACTAAAATTCACAGACCACGTCAAAACAACATAAAAAGATGTCTACGACCAAGATTTTATGTAATAAATGCGATAACCACGACAACATTAAGACAAACGAATTGAGAATTAATTGTGGATCCTTCATACCCTCACAACTTTTTTACCCCTAACCTACTTTTCGCTTGGAAGAGATAAACAAATAATAAACATTTTATTTGTCTGGAATTTCGTCTACAAAAAAGAGACAAGACAATATTTTTATTGCCGTATTTAAGAAACTGTATGTACACTAGCCTTTGTTGCTATTTTTTTCTTTATACAGTGCAAATCGTCATTAAAAGGATTTCCTGTTTTGTCCTGTTGGATTAATTATCTCTGACTAAACTCGGTACATCTATATCTCCCTCTGGCATCGATTCTTCCTTTTCCTCCTAGATAAGAATAGTAAATTGCAGAAGAGAATCAATGGTAGTTGCATATACGAGGAGGTATTAATAAATATCTAGCCACAATATTTATAAAAAAAAAATTACATTTATTAAACAAAATCGCCTTAAGACTTAATTATTTAGCACAACGTTCATAAAGTAATTATAAAGCCTTAGAAAAAAATGCTCTATGGATTTATCGTGAATAAAGTATTCAGTTTATCCAATATGCAATCAAAACCGTTTGTAACGACATCGCTTAAAACGACGTACCGGTTATATCCACCAAAATCATAGGTCCCGGCTGATAGCTATATGATCGCCTTATTATTAAAATATTATTCTGTGCCTCAAAAACATCACCGGTTGTTACGACTATCGGTTTTAACGGCCAAAGATGAGTAGTCTCTTCGATGTCGTTATAACCGATTTTGACTGCATTTATTTTTGCATTATGTTCATAGATATTAAGAAGAGAATTTTATTCTTAATTTCACCAGAAAAAGAGTTAAACTGTAGACTTATTTTGCAAAAAAGAAATATCTTTTGAAACTTTGGCTCATATACCAAAAGTAACTTTGGTCTTGATACTGTTACTTTTAATAGTATTTTTGGACCATGGTTGAAAAATACTCTTAATGCCTTTTGTATAGGATTTTCGAGTTCATTGAAGCCCTGGTAGATTAGCTAGCAGACAAGAAGTGAGCACATTTTCTGTATGTACACTGTCCATTGTTCGGTGTCGAGTTCTTTGCATATAGCACTCGCTCCAAGTATTGTTACACCGCGTGCAGTATAATAGGGCATAAATTAACAGGAAAGTAAGCGCGCGACTGCTTATCAGCTCTCGAGTTTCATTTTTGTTTCGTCTATAGAGAACGGTCAGTAAGAAATTTAATTTATAGCACTCCATAACACGTTGTTGTTGCATTTTTTGCCGCAACTACTATAATATTATAATCAATAAAAGAGAACTCGCCTTGTATAGACTCATGGAGAGAAGAACAGGCAGGACGAAAGATATGAAGAGTGTGAGAGAGAAAAAGGGATGCAGAAAATCGCAACAACGACCCGACCAGTCGGGTCGTCCAGTTGTATGGGTATGGACGCATAAGGCCGTTGGTAGTCCATAAATCAAAGAAAACAGGAACTCTGTTCCAGTCGTTACTGTTTAAAGAAACATCTGTCACAGATGATTACGCAAATAAAAATATTTACACTCGCCCTGATGTCTGCTCAAGTGTGAAAACATCGCGATTTATAGAATTTTGTTGAGGTACCTATTACGAAGCATCGCCCATTTTACAATATTGCAAACTAAGGCCTACCACATGGTTGACAAATCATTAAATAATTAAATTCGAAAGTTTGGAGAAATTTTCAATCGAATCAGTAGAGATGTGATGGGACGACTAGTGATGAGCAAAAATAGTCTTGTTCTTGGGATCTCGTCTTGTCTTGAGCTTCCACATTTTGCAAGAACGAGAAGACTACGTTGGTCTTGCGTTTGCCCATCACTAGAGACGATCAATATCGTCACCATCGAGAATAGAAGGCCCAAAAGCTTACGCCTGACGTTATTCATGGGAGTGGGTCTACGGATCCTTTCAGCCCAGTAGCCAAGAGCTTTTTTTATGCAAAATGTCGCCACACTTTTTTTTGTATATATCACAGTTTTCGCTGTGTCAAAAATTCAAAAAACACATTTTGCAAAACATTAAATAAATAATAGTAACAATTATTCGTCAATGTTAAAAATTTGCACAAATGCTCTTCTCATCGACCTCTACAAGAATCCGCGGTCAAAAACCTTTGCCAACTAATCTAAAAGAGTTGCGTACATCCACTCCGATGGATGACGACACGCATATGCAGTTGGGCCTTGAATTCCAGTCGCCAGTCGCGTATCCCTTATGGCATAGATATTTATTGGTCCCTCGTTTCTTATTTTCTTCCTTATATGTTCTCCACAAAATTTCTCGTTACATCTTCAGCTTTTTTTTAGTAGATTTTAACTGTTACGTCATATCGATCAGTTCTGAATAGGTGTGAGAAGACGTAACGTAACATTAACGAGCAAATAAACACAAAGCAGCAACAATAATAGTACATGCTCCATAACCACTTTATCAGCATTTTTATAACTGCATAAAGTGTTGTGTTCGATGTCGATGAAACGCCCCTTTGAAGAAATCTCGTGGCAGTATGTCAATGAAATAAACGATGGTTGTTATGTGCCATTCATACTGTATTTGAACACTCCCTTACGGTGATGCTGCACTTTTAAGAATACCAACAAGCTGCTGACTGTTCCTTTCATTAAAATAAGGCGTGGATGGTGAAGCGTCTCAGTTCTTTTTTCACTTGCTGCTTCAATAAAATCTTATGTATATTTTGTTTCGTACAAAGTGGCGAGCTGTCTAAATATCTCAAAAAAATTATTCTTTTCAAGAAGAAAGTATGCTTGGTTAACATTCTATGGAAACTACCTGAGGCGAGCTATTGTAAGGCCGAATTTTTTGGCGAGTCTGACGAGTGGTGTTCCAAAAGCCATGTGCCGCGTCTAGGGAGGGAGTAAACTCAGCTACGATCGACAGTTTCCGTCAACTCGGTTCATGTGGATTCGTAATACTATTCCCATGCTCGCCTCAGATTGTGCGCCGATAGGTGCGCCCCAGATTGATTCGGTGAGCCGGCTGATTCGCCAAAACACTCGCCATGGAAATGGATTTAATACATTTGCTTGATTTGATCTTTAACAGTTACAAAAAAAAGGCGCCACTTGAGATGGGAACGAATATATCAAATTGTGAGTTATGATAATCCTAACGTCTCAGATGAACTGACGTGCGTTGCCATTAAAACAAGAAAATATTAACCAGGACTGCTGTAACAAACAATAGAGGAACGTCCTACACTTTTTGATCAAAAACAATACGAACGTCTTCGCCAGGAATGTGCACTCTGTTATTGCAACATATTTTGTACTTTCACCTATAACTATAGACTTAAATCAGTCCTGAATTATGTATTAACGTTACATTGCTCAGTAATTATGGCAAGGACAACACCGAATCTTGGGATGAGGGGAATTTCAAGAGGGATAAGTGTCCATCAGTATTCGTACAAAAAAAAATTTTGGGAAAAACTATAAATATAGTAGTTTGTTTAACTGAATTTAATTAGTAGTATCGATGTTTTCTCATTTCATTTTATAATGATCTAATCTGATGGAATCAATAACGTCTTTTCTGTCTTATTGTTAGACTTACGCTGACATTATTCTCGAACATTCTAGATCATTCTTAAAGTGCTATAGGACATTCTCTAACCTCTCAAAATATTCCAGAACGTTCCAGATCATTTTTGAACTTTCCGAATCATTGTCCAAAGATCTGGGATACTCCCGAACATTCTAAATAATTTTTAAATATGCTAAACCATACTCGAAAAATATAGAATATTCTATTTTTTTTAAACTCTAGAACTTCCTACCTAAATCATCCTTGAAAAATCTGAAACGTTGTAGATAATTCTCGAACAGTCCAAATCGTTCTCGAAATCTGTAACATATATCACTGTCCAAAAACCTGAAGTATTCTAAATCATCTCCAAACATTCCAAACCAAAATTCTTCGAACGGAACATTCCGAATTTTCTTAAAAAATCTGAAAGATTCTAGATCATTCCTGAAAAATCTAAAACGTTCCGGAACATTTGGAAAATCTGAAATATTCTAGATTATCCTCGAATCCTTATCCAAATCATTCTCGAAAACTAGAACATTTTCTGACGCTCCAGATGTTCTCAAACATTCCAAATTATTCTTACAAAATCCGAAACATTCTGGATCATTACCCAACTACGAAGATATTTTCAATTATTCAACTGCAGTTCAAGGAAGATTGTTAAAATGTTCGGTAGTGATTCAGTGATGACTGAAAAAAAGTGAAGAACGGAAGAACGTATAGAAAAAGTATATAGACCACAGTAAAACAACCCTAAAGTCTCAATTCGCACTTAAATAAATTAAATTTAATTTTTCTTTTTTATGAGTCAATCTGAAACGCTTTATCTATTCACAAAATATACCACATCTTTCACTTTGTGCCGAAAGCTCCTCATTTCTCCGAAGATGTCCTATCATTATATCTCTTCTTATCTTTATCAACTTTCATAACTTTCTCTTGTTGTTCTCAGTTTTCTGCTCATTTCTAATTTTATGGCACCACATTTCGAAAGCTTCTAATTATTTCTTAACTTATCAAGTTTCGCTTCCGTGTAGAGCCGTGCTCAAAAGTTAGTATTTAAAGAAATACGTTTAAAGTTGGGTAATGTGCATTTGGCGCTCCTTTTTTATCAAACCACAGAAATCCACCCCACTGAGAAGAAATCTCGTTTCGCGCTCAATCTGATACTGAGTTGATTTAATTTTTTTCTTCTGCGAATGTGAATGTAGCAACTTTCCTCTTCTCGGTAGAGAGGACATGATCAGTTTCTATCCTACCACAGCTGCTCGTGTGTGTCTTTTAAAGTCTGTATCTGATAACTAGGAATTTAGCAGCGTTGTAAAGCAAGAAATGCGATAAAGAATGTCCAGTTGCACACTAGCGGGTGCGATTTGTGTCGCTACCGTGCGAGGGAGGACATCGAGTTATACAAACACATATATGTATGTGAACATATGTACATATATACACCAATGTCCTGGTGACTCTCGGTACTTGAAAATTACGACTGTTGCCGCTATTTAGTTTTTTTTTCTGCACCTTACAAACGCTACTAAGTGCTGCAAACAATAGACACGGTTATTCCTGGTATTAGTCCACTGTGAGGTAAATTGCTTACAACGTCTTAAAACACTTTGGCCATAAAAGCTCTTAACATTTCCAACCGGCGTTCGAAACGTTCTAGACGTTTCTGTCAATGTATTAGATTGGACTATTTCGCTTCAATAGCAATAGAATACGCCTACAATATTTACATGGAATCTGGTGGTGGAATTAGAAAATATCAAGAAAGTGGCAACATATCACCATCATCAGGAATTTTCTGATATTTCATTAGCAAAGGCAACCTTATGAAACATATCAACTTCCATTTGGATTTAAACATTGCCTAGTAGATTCACTTCGACAGAATTTATCCTGAGACATCAATGAAGAATGTTATGAAACCATAGAGCTTATTTTTAACTTGTAGATACTGTCCACATTATTTTTATATGTAAACTGGAGGTGATATTCTGAAATGGACAATGGTACAAACTTGCAGACGTTACGCTTGACTTCTGTTTTCTCTTTTGTTTTTCGACAAATATCTCTCACGACGATGAAGAAGAAGAAGAAAGAGCAGCACCATGCACCGAGAACGTTGCAGCCACCAGCCAAACGCGAACGGTGTGAGATTAAAATGAAGTAACCGATAGGCAAATGAAAAGCACATGACGACGACAGAGTTTATTCCGAGACGTAGCGAACACAGGTCCAAAGTGCTACCTTACCTCGCACCATTATGTAAATCTGGGAATATCTGCTGCCGACCACGAGACGTATCAGTTGCGAGATGATTGATTTACGACGCACGAATTCGAAGCTATCGCGACCGCGTCTCAAGAATGCACCACCACAACCACCACCACGTGTCTCTTCACCGAACTTCTTTGCTCCCATAAAAACCACAACAAAAGAGTTCCAACTATATTCCAAAAAGAAGTTCAGAAGTACTTACAATTTGTTCAATAATTACATTGTTTATTCAACTCCTGCAGGTCACGCTCAAGATAAGAAGATTATTGAATACCAATTACTCAGTTTGGGTTCATTGGAATTATCCATGTCCTTAAAATTTAACATTTGATATGAAAAACATGCTTATTTTTTTGTGACATTGAAGCGAATCCAGAAGTCATCACGTTGATTACGATTTTGACCTCGTAAAAATCAGTGGCTATAAATCGAACCAACAGTCACAAATGGAGACTTGGACAAAACGTGTTTAGTCATAATTGTATCAAAATCAGCAGACCTGACATAATATTCTAGTTCTTCCACAACCATTTGGATCAGTTTTGAGAAAACCTAGATGATTTTAATGAAGAAGAGGAGGAAGGATTCCATCGAACAGGACCTCGTAACTATGAGGACTCGACATTAAGTATTCAAGAAAATCGAAACGATTTTGGTGAAGAACATTATTAACGATTCCATCGTAAGGAACATCAGGACCATGAGAATTTTGTATTAAGGATTGTTTGGTTTTTAAAAACCGATGAGGCTGCTAGAAAGACACGTTTTATTCTAAATCACACCAATAGACACAAATGGATACTTTAACCATACATGCTAGGTCAGTATTTTGTCTAAACCACCAGACCATGCACATACCGTGATTTAATGACAATGGAGTTATTCCTCAACCCTTTAGATCAATTTAAAAAAAAAACTAAATGATTTAGCTGGAGAGCAAAAGGAAGCATTCTATAGAACAGGACCTTGTTACTACGAGGACTCAATATTAAGGGTTCAATAAAATTTAAACGATTTTATTGAAGAACATTGGTAGGGATTCCATCGGAAGGAACACCAGGACCATGAGAAGTTCATATTAAGGGTTGTTTGATTTTTGAATATCAATGAGTCTACTGTGTTGACTGCTTTGCTAGAAAGACACGTTTTATTCGAAATCACACCAATAGACGCAAATGGACACTTGGGCAGAACGTGCTTGGTCAGTATTCTGTCTAAATCACCAGACCAGGCACAAACTGTGATTTAATAACTGTACTGTTACAGTTACTAGAAAGTCACGTTTTATTATAAATCATAGTACATCTTTAAAGCAGGGGTCAATTGACAAAATCTATTGCTCATTTTGGATTTTGGCAAAATACAAACATAAGCAACCTTAAAATAATTATTGTTTACCACTGAAAAATATCACAATTTACAGCTTTGGTGCCTATCTGGAATTTGATGCTGCATCCAGACTTACATAACATAATTTCCATTTCGTATTGGAACAATTCGTCTCCGTGAGAATTCATCGATATTAAAGGTACTAAACTCGGTCCCACGTAATATTAATGGAATATCCACCCTTTACAATTACCTTTATTACACCCCTTGGATTCAATAATCATAAAACGCGGTACGGTTCCACCATAGGTACCTCTAATTAATTACCATATTTTATATATCATAAGTACATTTTATATGGGCACTTATCTTCGAACACAATAAATCATTTAACGTGTGTTTTCGTCGAAAGTCACGTTCTCCTCGTGTGTCGTTTGTATTTTAATTAAAAGCTTTCCATTCAATTCAATCGCGACACGTAACTAATGCACAAGTTTGTTTTAATTGATCACAACCATTGTGCACTCCTATTCAGCACCGAAATTTATGTCGTTAGTAATGTTAAACATATTAATTAAAAACGACTTCAACTCCATCCAAATGGAATCGAATTTTATCGATTATTACAACGAATACGATTCAAAGAGAATTATTAAGGTAGTAGTAATGATTACGTTTCAAACTGATTGATTTCTCGTGAAGAACTTTTCGATTGAACTTATGAAGATAAAAATTAATTGTAGATTAACCTAACCTACTCTTAAATCTTTACCCCCATTTGAAGAAGTATTTAATCTTGGTCTTCCTGTCAGCCAATCTTTCCTTCTGTTTCTGTCCTTAGGGGAACGTCCTACATCACTATCGATAAATCTAGAATATTCTAGTTCATGTTCGAGAACATCCTCAGTCATACTCGAAAATCTGAACGTTCCAAATCATTTTCGAGAACTGGAACTCTATATCAACATCAAATAACCTGGAATATTATCGTCCATTTTCTGACATTCCAATTCAAGATCTAAAAAAGTGAAAATCCCCATTCTCAAACATTCCAAATTATTCTTTATTCTGGATCAAATGTTTCACAATCCATAATTGACGAAATGTTCGGTGGTGATTCAATGATGATTGAGAAAAAGTGAATATATTGTCAATGAAGAAGGGAAAAACGTATAGGAAAAACAAAATTCTATAGACCACAGTAAAACAACCCCAAAGAGACTCAAAAAATTTCTAGACTTTTTTGTTAGAAACCACACGACTCTGCATCAATTTTGGACTTTATCTGACTATCTTAACCTCTAACTACAAATCTTTATAGCTTACTGGTGCAAAAAATATATCAGCGAAAGGTATTTTCCAACTTCGAGAATTTCTTCGTCACTTACTGAAAAATAGAGTCACTTTAAACAAAATAGTAAACTGAGACATATTCATGGATTCCCAAAAGTCAGGATTACGATCTCCAGTTTAGATGCTGATCTTGGAATCACTAAGGACAATGGAAGGTGTCCTGAAAAAGCTCCTGAGATTAATGTCCTTTTTCCTTTATTGTACGTAGTTTATTTGTTGGTAGATAATATGTACGAGTATGTACGTACCATGGATACGTTTTGTCGATAATTTTACTTTGGTCATAATTCGGATTCAGCGAAACAAGCGATTACCAATTTTGTTTAGTGGTAGTAAACATAAATTGTTTTTTATTAAAGGTGGCAACAACGTCTTCTACCTGCGGGAAGTCTGAAATGAATTATTTTTATTGTAAACTGGTAGTGTATTGCAAAAGGAGGACTTCCAAATACCGAATGAGCTAGTAGATTTACTGGCTTGTATGTTTGCCGAAGCAGACGGTTTATGTACAGCTTATTCTTCAGTTGGACACGGCGCTGACCGCCAATACCACTCTAAAAATATAAATGCTCAACCTCAACAAATATAAATTACTTGTCAATATTAAATCATCTCAACTGAGTGCTTGTATACACACTTAACACACACACATACGCTACCCGTACCTACTACACATATCCACGAATGTAATGATCTTTTGTTCATGGGAAATTGATCTCGTTATTTTACCAACTGAAGAAGATGTGTCCAAACACTCAAATCTTGCACATTTTGTAATCTGAACTCGATTACATATTTAATTAACACCTAAAAATTATACGTTTCCATTCTTTTTGGCTGGTTTGAGGGCTGAAATTATTAATAAAGGTTTTAAAAGTTTTGAGAGTCTTTGTAAGATGAACTGCAGTGGATTTACGTATTTCGTGAAGTTAGTGATTTGGTGGACGTTATTTACCAATAGATTTACCAAAAAGGAAGAATGAGAATCTTCCATCTGTTTTTTTTACATTATGTACTATGTTTCAACTTTTGAATTATGGGAATTTACATCAAAGTTGATAACTTCAAGGGTGATAGTCAGGTCATCAGAAAAAATGTGGTGCTTAATCAAAAGACCATTGTAGTTCCTGGTATCGTTTTTAGGGAATTGGGAATAGTAATACGTTGAGGATCCACATTCTATTCGTCAGAAAATTGGATATTATGAATGGTGGGGAGTTTTTAGGTATATTTATGGGTTCGAATGTTTAAAACACTATAGGCTCCTGCTTCTGGGTTTGCAAGGGGACTATGTCGGAATCCTTTCTGCCTTGAAACTAATTAATATTCAAATTCTGGTGTTCTGGTTGTTGACGATACTGTCGAAAATTATACAAAAATTTATCTGTAGTTAAAAGGGGTTTTGAATTTTGTTTATTGAAACTATTATAATAATAACGATGTGTATCGTGCTTCATTTTGATTAAATAATTTTCCTTACAGGAAGTTGATCCAATGGAAATTGCTGCCCTACCTCCAATTAAATATGGTAAGTGTTTTTTAAAATATATTTTTTTAAAACAGATTTTTGACATCGATATAACATAGGTACAATAATTCTCTTTTATTTTTTATCAATCGCACTCACATTTTTCAGTATAGTATTTTTTGATTAAAGCACTAAATATTCAAACGCTCTGTATACGGAACATTTGCTGAAACACTCTAAGCGTTAAATATATGCGTTTCTCGTCTCGTATCAGATCTGCACCTCTAGAGATACCAATTTTCTTCGCATCATTCGATCGTGGTGTCACAATTCAAATCGACTCCCGCATAAATAACGTTTTTAATGTAGCATTTATTGCCGGGGGATTTAATCGAGAACCGGTTAAGTAAACTAATAAATAGCAACGAGAACAGTTCGACATTTATAAAGGCAGAATGTCCTAATTTGGTTAGACGATGTGCTCCGTTCGAATTTTATTCTTATTGAATGGCCGCTTATCTGGCGTACGCCATACTTTTCGGGTACACCTCTATTCCTATCTTTCATACAGGATTATTAAATCCTATACTTGAACCGATACTTCTACCCAAAAAAACAATTAGTAGAAATAAACTCAGTACATCTAGAGTTGAAAATCCCAAATTTAATGTTCAGCTGACACTGAAGACTGTATTAGAAATGGAC
This sequence comes from Agrilus cyanescens, assembly GCA_947389935.1. Lineage (NCBI taxonomy): Eukaryota > Metazoa > Arthropoda > Insecta > Coleoptera > Buprestidae > Agrilus > Agrilus cyanescens. Next base: position 3,789,107 of record OX376711.1, on the reverse strand, counting down.
AGCTCGAAATGAATCTTTTTTATTTGAACTATGGACGTACCCAAAAGACCAATCCTAGGAATTGGCATCTGACACATGACCAAAGATATTTTTTTCAAGTTTGGTCTCATAAAAACCCTGTCATTATAGCCCCGCCAGTCGATTGTTTGTGTTTCAGAGTTTCTTTCAAGGGCTGTGACAAAACTGCCTATGAAGCTCTGATGAGAACTAACAAGTTCCAACAAAATATTGGCCAATAGCATATTTTGTTCAGGTTCTTGATATGTGTCCATTCAACAAGTAAATATCCTTAATTAAAGAAAGATCTTGTTGAACATCATCGTACTTAAAATTAATAGAGAAACGTCAATTGATAGGAATTCTTACTGATCCGTTCTGACTAAAAGCCTAAGCGTTTCTTCAAATCAGATTATTCATTATTGCCTTTATCGATGACAACGGGGAGGTCCATGGAAGAACAAATTGTATTACCTGTCGCTATTGCCCGCGAAAATTATTTAAAAGCTCGTATTCCTGTAATGGCAATGTTCAAATTAAATTCCAACGGTTGGACTATAATCACGATGGAAAATCTACTTTATCCTCTTGTTATTATTAACTGCGTCAGACACATATTTTTCAATTGGTTTGATTTATTTATCGTGTTTGCAACATACACCAATTAATTTTTTCATAAATTAGTTTTCTACCATACTCTGAAATTCAGGAATAATCCAAAAGAATTTTTTTATGGAATGATGCAATAAAACACTTATATTTAATGAATGGCTCATAATTATATTTAGAGCTGCAGCATTACGACGTACGAGTCCGCCAGGCGCTGGGTATTTTCTATCTCGAATGCAACCGGCGGCTAGGCAACAGTACTCGCCAGTTACATGCTACCGTTCGCTTGAAAAGAAAAGATCATTTCTATTGTTTTCTTTTAAAAATCCATTGAATTTGACGCACTCTATTGAGCCATGGTATACATAAGTAACTTACTTATGGTTTTTAGGATCAAATGTTACCTAATATCCAAGATAGAGGTCTGCTACTCACATGTTTCGATAGCTCTTAGATAATATAACAACTTTTATTGGAAAAAGATTTTTATTAGAAGTTTAGATTTTCCATTATTTCAAAAAAACTGCGGAGACATCAACAGTGAGTTAAACAACGAACCCAGATCGTTCACATGTCAATCTGCTCAAACCCTGAATAAATAGACTTGAAATTTTGCACAGATGTTCCTTACACAATGTTAATGAGCACCGAGAAAAAAAAATTTTTAAATTCAGTCCCAAAAATGGTGAAAAGGGGGTTAATAATTTAATATAAACACCTATTCTGTACTATTGCTTACATGGCTTTGCTTAAGCTCCTAAAAATACATGCGATGATTCATTGGATTCGGAATAACGTCTAGAAACATTATATTAGCACATAAAAAATTACAAAAGTTATAAATAAATTAAGATGAGAAAATATAGGCATTTAGTTTTTCGTAAATAACTCAGAAACCATAAGTGATAGCGCAAATTGGAAAAAAATCCTTAAAGGGGAGGAAACTCCCAATAAAAAAATCCTAACCCCGAAAATTTATCTCCATTATTACTAATTTTAATGATGGCTTCAACTACGACTGTTCTCTTATCACTAATCATGAAAATAGGAGCAATCAACACCGTTTGCGTGCATGGAAGAAAGAGAAAGTTTCCACTGCTCCTGTTTCATCGTCAAGTATTGAGCGACAGCCGCGTGTCATTTGCACGAGCGAGTTGCTATGTTTGCAAAATTTATTCACGAAACGTTCAATGTTGTTTACATGTTACATGGATCCTTGATTTCAATTTTTATCCTGTAGAATAATTCCCTACAATCTTCTCATGAATTCGTAATTAGCTAAGAGAATTGCCTATAATTAATATGATTGACCGACCGTCGTTACATAATTTTCGAACTTGTTTTTCACGCGCAACAATATAATTGACAGACAGGCGCAAATGGACGCGATAAAATGTAAGCGCATAACTGCAAAATGTGTATGTAGTACGTGCCAGGCATAGCAGAGCAACAACAGCAACAACAACAAAAAAACAACAACACTGTTAAAATAAACGTGTACTAACATACTTTGCTGCTTGTAATTATTTAATGAAAGCTGACCAACCCGCTGCGCTTGTTAAAGAGGCGGGGACCGGCGATTTCTTACATACTCACTTACGCGTTCCGATGCTCCCGATTACTCTTGCTAAATTACCAATTAGTCGTACGCGGTAATTATGTGGTAAATGCTTAAATTGCGACCGATCCCTCGGCTACTGTATACTGTGTACTTGTGGCTCTTCTGCGATATGCAACCACGAAAATGTACTCTCGACGATATTAAACGTGAAACGCGCACAGCCAAGAGATTTTATTATCCAAAATTTTTTTTTGATCGCTGATTTTTGTAGAGGAAAAACAGGAAGGATAAAGACCTTTTTATAAATAATTGAATTTTATATTTATTTTTTATTTAAGTATCGGATAGCACCCCCTATCTATCTTTTAAATGTAAAAAGAAAAACAGCACTATAAGAGCGCTTAGGCGGTACATTACTCGTAGGAGCGCGTCTTTGAAACGCTGTATTTTTTTATCTGAAAAAAATAGATAGATGCTGTCCGGAGTTTTTTGTAGAAAACTTAATTATTTACAAAAAGGTCTATATACTTTTTTCATATCTTCCCGGTTTTGGCTACGTAAACATCGAAACGTCAAACAACACGTTCTGAAAAACTTAACGTTAAATAAAAAATAGCGACAATTATTTGCCAAATCTAAAAATTTGCACAAATGCTCTTCTGATCTTCCTCTACAAGAATCCGCGATTAAAAAATTTTTTTCACGATAAATACCACGGCAATAAGATTAAAACAGTTCCCTACGAGGACTCCCTTGTATGACGTTGCGCGTTAGCGGTCTGGCCTTCAATACGAGTCTGGGTTGTTCAATTGTTATGGTGTCTTCGTATCAACATTTGCTTTTAAAAATTATTTCTAGATGTTCCATAATATTTTGTCGCGGATTTTTAAATTTAAAGTTCTATAGAATACCTAATGATCAAAAATATCCATGTTTAATTTACAAATAATAAAATTTTTATTTTTGAAATTGCAATTAGTTACTTTAAAAATTAAAAACAAACCATTGTTGATTGATAGTTTTAACTAACGACTGCAATTTTTTTAAAATATTTTTGATCCCTCATAAAATAATTCTTAATTCTGCTAAGGATTCCAGACGTAAGAGAAGCCATAGAACATTTTCACTCAACATGACTTCCTGTAATATTGGTACATTTGCACTCACTAACCCGGTTGTACATATAACACATTAGTTGATCACCTACACCCGCTCTATTCTCCCGATTTATCACCACAAGACTTAGATTTACTCCCAAAGCTTGAAATTTTTAATATCAATCATTCATCTATTTTATTTTACTCGCCGATTTTTGTTAAATAAAGAACAAATCAATGTCGATAATCGTTAGGTCATGTTTTCCATTTCCTGCGAGATCGGGTGTATTATAGAGAGTTGTAACGTTAAGTGAAGCAGTTATTTACGTCGCGTCAAGCGAAGACGACGACTTTTTATGCGCTATCTCGCGATGGAATGCGCTTAGCGTAAGCCACCTCAAATTTATTGAAACACATTCCTTAATTTGCTTCTTCTCAAACGTGCGCTATTTATGTGTCCACTTAATGCGACGAATTTAAAATGGAACGGCCATCATTAAGAACAGATATATTTATAACGGACCGCTGGATCAAGTATGCGGCGAAAACAAGTTCGTTACAATTTCGATAGATCAACATCTTAACATTTGTAATAAATTGAATATTCCTTATTTAAAATCTTCATTTCTATTGTTTTCTTTTAAAAATCCATTGAATTTGACGCACTCTATTGAGCCATGGTATACATAAGTAACTTACTTATGGTTTTTAGGATCAAATGTTACCTAATACCCAAGATAGAGGTTTGCTACTCACATGGTTCGATAGCTCTTGGATCATATAATAACTTTTATTGGAAAAAGATTTTTATTAGAAGTTTAGATTTTCCATTATTTCAAAAAAAAAACTGCGGAGACATCAACAGTGAGTTAAACAACGAACCCAGATCGTTCACATGTCAATCTGCTCAAACCCTGAATAAATAGACTTGAAATTTTGCACAGATGTTCCTTACACAATGTTAATGAGCACCGAGAAAAAAAAATTTTTAAATTCAGTCCCAAAAATGGTGAAAAGGGGGTTAATAATTTAATATAAACGCCTATTCCGTGACTGTTCTAAAATCTTAGTCCTCGGTTCGATTCCTATATGCTTTCCAGTGCTTTCTTTACAATGACGATATCATTTGGATTGAAAGAATGAGTTTCAAAACTCAAAAGAAAAAGACAATCGCCTTACAATAACATTAATCAAAATCGTGCATTACACGGCACGGTTGCGTTAATAAAGAACAATACGAAATAAACTGTAAACAATTGTAACCTAAATTTAATGCCATTGAGAAACTGTTCGTTCTGATAGCAGTAAAACAAGATTAAAACTATTATTATTAATTATAACTATTACGGCTCATTCTACTCTCAATTACTTTAATAATTAAGTTTATATACGATTAGTATCGGTTACGATAAAAAAAAGAAATCAGCGAAGAATAACCAATGCTAACGTTGACGTTATGTCAATATAAATTATTAAATTACCCATTGCAATTTCAATCAAAAATAAAAAAAAATGGACGAGGTATTGTTAGTTACTAATGGTATTCCAGATAGCAAGCAGTGAAAAGAAATGCAAATATGTTATGTATTTATTATAAATTTGTTAATATATTTATACTATATTTTAGTTTATATATATTTTTATATAGTCGGTCCAATAAATTCGAAGCCTATTTGCTTGGACAAGCGTACAGACAGACAGACACACACGATGGGATTTTATTACCGAAAAATTCTAAAAACCGTTTCGGTTTATATTTTGTGGTGTCAAAGGTCGTCAAATACGTGGGATGGAGAATTGCCGCTCGTGTAGTTAAACAGCTCTTGAATCATAGAATAACTTTTGTTTGAGAAACATTTTTATGAGATGTATAGATTTTTAGTTATTTTAAAAAGACTACGGAGACATCAACGATAAGTTATGCAACGAACTCAGATCGTCCGCATGTAATCCCGCACAAATTTTGCAGTAAGAGACTTGAAATTTTTTACGGAGGCTCTTTATAGATCGTCAGCGAGTACTGAGAATTAAATTTTTTAAAATTCAACCCCTAAAGGGGTGAAACGAGACATACTTGATCCTGTTCTCTCATTCTTCGCTGTTCATTAAGTTTAGTATTGACTTACGTATTTTAGAACATCTTTAAAAGGACCTGAATAGATTTTATACCGATTAATACAGGACTAAGGTGGTCCTCAGGTTTAGAGTAGTTTATATACCCAGATAGGTTCTTAACACAATAAATCGCTGTATCTTTGCTTCGAAAGGAGCGTTCTGTATGTGTGCGATATTATACATGAACAACAATAATCCTTAAACGTCTAAATTAGTGGAATTACATTACAACAGAGAATTGCTTTTTCGTGTAGTAATTTTTTTTCGTTTTTCTTTTATACTTACATATACGAGTTGCCCTGTCGAGTCAACCGGAAGATATTTACAGAGCCGGACCACCTGCGCTGCAGCTAATCTCAACAAGAAAAATTATACTATAAAGACAAAATGTTGACGTCGATAAAATCTTTCATAAAGAGACAACCGTATAAAGTGGGTCAATTTAGAAATTAAGATGCGTTTTAAGATAGTTCCAAGATTAATTCGTTCCAGAAGTAGCTCGTAACTTTTACTGAACAAATCCAAGATAATGTTTCGTATAATTAAAAATCATACGATGCATATCTTGTACCTGCATGTCATACGTATTATTGTTACTATCATCGTTATTAAATTGCATAATCTCGTACAGATGCAACTCATATATGTAAATGGGAAACGCAATTGGATGAAATGATTTTACCAAAGCTATAAACTAAAAATTATTATTGTGATACTAACAAATTATTTAGATGAATCAGATTACATTTAAAAAATTGAAGATTAATATGTAGAATTAACGGTCTTATTTTGTGTCTGGATCCACATCGCATCCAAACCTGAAATAATATGAAAAAATAAGTGCGCTGATGGAAATTTTTGAAGAAATATCTTTCTATCGAAAATAAATCAATATTTGCAGGTACATACTATAGGAAACGAGTCTCACAGGTTTTTCCGAGCTTTTCCCGAAATTCAGTTTCCAAAACCTATGCATCATAATAATAATTAAAAATCTGTTTAAGCTTTTGCCAATCAAGCCCTTTCATACGATACCCCACATGACACAATTAACTCACTTCAAAATTTGGACCCCGTTCATTGCATAAAGACCCTGTTTTTTTTGGTGATTTAATTAAAAATATACGGCTTCTGTACAATTTACTAAAAGTTTAAAAAAATCTACAAAAAGATTTGGTCACCCATACAATTATGACCACGCATACCGTTCCTTGACCTCGATGATTGATTACGTACTTTAAATAAAGACTATATTTTTTTATGATTTAATTACAAATGTGTAGTTTTTGGTCCTTAAATTCCCATTATTCAAATCAAAAATAATCATATTATACGCTTATTTCACAAGTAGAATACAAATAGCAACCCCTATATTAAGACGTAATTAACCCTCCTGGCATGAGACCATACCTACACTTATTTCACTGCAGGCTTTTTTCACGAGACTTGTTCAGTAGGAGTAGATCACACAAATCAGTAAATAAATCGATAATTTCGCAACAGGTTGGACATGAACCGCTTGTGTATTGATATAATGTTGATGGGTAATTGCTTATGGTTCGAGAGAGGGTATTATTTTAAATAGTTTCGAAATTTACAGCCGATCGCGGTATATAGGTAGGTACATATCTTTATCCGTGGGTTAATAAAACTGTCCATTTACCCTCTGTGAAATATGTCATTTAAATAAGTTGTGTGGGTTTGTTGGAGCGGGTGCACGCCGGGAGAGGTGCAAGTTGGACTCCTCGATTAACACCGATTACATCTTGCAAACGGCAGGAGACCAATAAACAATGACGCCTGGAAAATTACTAAATTATCTGGCGAGCGAGACCCAACAAAGACCGAGACCCGAGACCGGAGACCCGGGCGAACGGACCAGACGCTAATGCGCGCTCGTCGGTCCTGGCTTTCGTTCAAACTAACTCGGCAATAATGTCAAAATGCTAATGCAGAAACTACTAAATCTTGTTCCGCATCGCCTTTTTCCCTAATATTTCATCCGAACTCGCGGTCGTCATATGCATACCATTCGTTAACTTTTTTTGAGGTACCTACCTACATGTGCTTAAAATAAGAACAATAAATAGGCCAAACATGTTGTTACCAATCCCTTTACCTCCCTATTTGGTAGTTCTAAAGTTTTATTGACTTCCAAGTCTATAGGGAAGTTACTGTAGGTAATGGGTCCAATCATAAAAATCGCGGTTTTTAACATATTTTGAAATTTGACATTGAGCATAGCATCACAAAATAATTTGGAGAAGATTCTGGAATTTTTTAAAAAAGATTTTTCTAATCGGATTAGTTCTGATATAATTCTATACTTTTAAAAAAATCAGATATTTTTATCCTGTAAAAAAAATGGCAAAAAGAAACGATAAATAGTTGATATTCGTAATAAATAAAACGGTATAACGAATAATATGAGATTTATTGAGTTTCTAATTATTCTTCTGTATTATTATTACGAGGTTTAACATTAAAAATAATAATTAAATATTATTAATTACAATAAAATATATTTAATAATAATTAAATATTTTTAAAAACGATAAATTAATTTTATTAACAATGAAACATTGATATTAGCAATTAAATATTGCACCACACATAAACTTCTCAAGGATAATTTTTAAATAAATACTGTAGTGACCTTTAAACATATAAAAATGTGTTGAAATTTTTGTTTTTCATGAAAATTACTCTTTATTATACTGGGAAGTTATTTGTGTAGACCTCAAGAATCGCTTGTTTTTTATATGCAACTAAACTGAATCTTTTATGTCTCTTAATTGCAAAAAAGAACTTAAAAATAAATTATACTACAAGAACAGGAAATAGAGTCAAAATCAAAATTTAATTAAAGAAACATAGGAGAAAAAGTAACTGAAAATTTCACCCCTTTATTTGTAATAATAAAATAAAATATTGAGTACCTAACCTTTAAGTATGATTCTCTACAAAATGGGCCCTCCAGAATTTAAAATAGTGGTTGGTGTTGGATTTGTCTTCAAAATAATGTTTATTTCAAAAATATTTTTTCTTTAGGGTAAATCTTGATTGACACTGATCTCACTTCATGTGGGATGATTTAATAGAAATATATGTACCTATATATTTTAGAATAATTAGGCAGAGGTCAAGGTTTGTAGGAAGTAATTGGTAGTTATTTTTGCGCCCGGTCATAAATACGTCCGTAATTTAAAAGATCGAATTACATGGAGCAGGTTGACCGCGTAATTACTTAAACAAATCACGTTAATGGTCGCGCAAAATAATACCACATCCGGCGTTTTCCTTTTGTTCGTCTTTCCGTTTCTTGTTTCTTGTTGCCGAGAAAAATGACAGTGAAATCAAGTCGCGATGCAATAAATTCAGCCTGAACAATTGCATTTTAATGAACAATCAGCTCCTTGAGTTATGTCCCATTAAAGGTACCATTTTTGCTTTGCCCGATAATAACTCAAGTCCGAACCGACGATATTCTCCCACAGGCATTACGAAACAATCATCCGCTCTTCAGTCGGGGAAGCAGTTCTTATTAGCCATAATTAGTTAAAGGGTACTTACATGCAGACATGTGCCCAACAGATCAATACAGTCGATAATTGTAACGAAATGTTGGTACAAAATATATTGAAACCATATACAAGAAAGAGTTCCAAAGAGTCACGAGACTTACAAAAGTGGAAATGCTTCTAAATTGAAGCCTGGTGACCTTTAGTGACCATTTAATAAAAGTCTTCCAAGAATAAAGACGTTGCAGTATATTTTATAAATAAATATAAAACATTGTTATTCAGTATAGGTGAAACAGCCTCGGGGTCGTTAAAAGCTTGAGATTGAGACACGAAAATGGTAGCAGAGATAACGTAGATTACGAAAAGAGATAATTTTTCTTCTGTCTTTAAAACTTATTTGGGATTTATTACAATAAAACTAACTTATCCCAAATAACTATTGATGTTTTAAGTTAGAAAAAGAATTCTTTCATTTAATTTCGATTTCAAATTCGGAAAATCGAAGTTAATAGAATGAGACAAACAAATCATCATGAAAATTGTAGTGGTAATCACGTTCATAGTATGTGAATATAAAAAAATCTTCAAAACTGCAAGTTATCTAGGATAATGTTAGTTTTATTGTAATAAATCCCAAACAATTTTTGAAGTCTTGAAGACAGAAGAAAAATTAGTTCATATTCGTAATCTACATGATCTCAAATATCGCTTTCATGTCTTATTTTTTTTTTTTGATTTGGTTAACTTCAATTTATCGAGAAAGAAAACCATAGATACTCAATAATTAAGTTTCTTATTAAATCTGCTGCAACCTGTTTATTTTTGGAAGACCTTCAGAGCCATTTATACAGTATATTTATACCTGATTCAATAAAAAACAAAAGCATTAAGCTTTAATTTAGGAGCTTTTTCTTTATTAGAAGTCTCGTGACTCTTTAGACCTCTTCTCTCTGTATACCAAACTCGGAAAATCGAAGATAATCTTCAAAACTTCAAAAAGTTATTCGATATAATAACAGTTTTACTGTATAAAATTTGAATTATCAGCGATTATTTCTATACTTATTAAAATAGAACACAAACTGTTTCAAAAATTCAATCGAGGAAGCTTTTAATTGTTGTAACTCCATATTCACAAATAAAAATAAAACACAAAGTTTTTAAGTTACAAAAATGATTTATTGACCACAATGACCATTTCGCCACACTGTGACTTCTTCAGGTTTAAGAATAACTAAACTAAAATTATATACAAAATCACTTATATAGACACATTTCTTTATAAAATCTATTGCAACCTTTTTATTTTTGGAAAACTTTTAGAGCCATTTATCGAATGGTCTTAATTCAATAAACATTAATCATAGGGATTATTTTTAGACTTCTTGAAATGGAAAAGAAAAACTGTTTCATATTCGTAAACGAAGTTGTCTTCTGTTAATATATTTGTGATGTCTTTTTATTTATTGGATTCAGTTAACTTTGATTTTCCTACGTGGGCACCCCCTAGAGAATCTTTGGAACCTACTTAGGGTGATTCCATCGACTAAAGTCACTTCCTCGATGAAAGCCACGTTTGATGTAAACATAGCATTAGGCAGCATTATATTACTACCCTTTTAAAGCACAAAAGATTTTGTCGAATTTTTTTTAAAACATTGTGTGTACCAAAGGTCATTAAAAAAATATGTATTATAGTAATATGCCCTTTACAGATAGGTATTACATTACAGATGAAATGGACTTTCAAAATGTCATGTTGCGCGACAGAAATTAATAATTGAGCGACAGGAAATAAATTTCCAGTTTGCCATTTAAAATGTTACGGTCGTTCATGTTAGAGTAAGTGCAAATACAGTGCGGTGCCTATCGGTTGCACTTTTCAATGAAACCTTCTTGGATTACGTTGTTTTGTGTATCTATGGGTATATCTATCGAGAAGTAAGACGAATAGGGTAGTGTGCCAGTGTGCGAATTACAAGAGTGTGCTTGCTTACATTGCTGACCAGTGAGTGATAAATAGAAACATTACGTCCAGACTATGCATTGCCTTTGTACGTGGATCGGGTTTCGAGGTTTCGTACCATAGAAATATCCATGAATAGATTTAGATCATGCTAATTTGTTATCTCACAAGTCACGATACACCTGAATAATTCATAATGCTCATTCATAAACCGTAATCCATTAGTCTGCATAATGGCAAAAGATTAACACTTGCCTCAACTGTAATTCTTCTACTTGGAAATGTTTAATGGCCATCCGTGGCAAAAGGCCTTGTCTCGAATAAATTGCATTATCAACTTAAAAACTACTTGACTTGCATTTTACTTCTATTTTACGTATTTGCTTTTGTACATATTCACTAACACGTTCTTTGTAATACGTAATAACAAAGATCCATACATATTAATACACACATAAATGCTAAATTCTGTCTGTCTGTATGTCTTTTACGTCGAAATTGCCATATCATTTTGATGAATTTTGTGATGGAATTAGTTTAACACCATAGAACACATATTAACTTTTCCTTTTTTCAAGATTTACCTCTGAGGTTGAAATAAGGGTTGAAACTTTGAATAAGAAATTCCAAACTGTTAAACCGAATTTTTTCTGACGAAATTTACACGAAAATACTGACACCAGAAGATCGACATAGACTCTTATTTTTTTTTTTTCACGATTTACCTCTGAGGTGTTGAAATAGGGGTTGAAACATAGAATGGGAAATTCTAAAGTGTTGAAACGAGCTTTTTGTGATAAAATTTATCACTGAAATAATTTGGAAGTAGAAGACTGACATAAACTACTCTTTTTTTCCAATTTCTACCTCTAAGGTGTTGAAATAAGGGTTGAAACTTTGAATAAGAAATTCCAAACTGTTAAACCGAATTTTTTCTGACGAAATTTACACGAAAATACTGACACCAGAAGATCGACATAGACTCTCATTTTTTTTTCACGATTGACCACTTAGGTATTGAAATAGGGGTTGAAACATAGAATGGAAAATTCTAAAGTGTTGAACCGAGTTTTTTGTGATAAAATTTGTCACTGAAATAATTTGAAAGTAGAAGACTGACATAAACTACTTTTTTTTTCCAATTTATACCTCTAAGATGTTGAAATAAGGGTTGAAACATTGAATAAGAAATTCCAAACTGTTAAACCGAATTTTTTGTGACGAAATTTACACGAAAATACTTTGACACCAAAAGACAGACATTGACTCTTATTTTTTTTTCACGATTTACCTCTGAGGTGTTGAAATAGGGGTTGAAACATAGAATGGGAAATTCTAAAGTGTTGAATCGAGCTTTTTGTGATAAAATTTGCCACTGAAATAATTTGAAAGTAGAAGACTGACATAAACTACTCTTTTTTTCCAATTTCTACCTCTAAGGTGTTGAAATTAGGGTTGAAACTTTGAATGAGAAATTCCAAACTGTTAAACCGAATTTTTTGTGACGAAATTTACACGAAAATACTTTGACACCAAAAGACAGACATTGACTCTTATTTTTTCTTCACGATTTACCTCTGAGCTGTTAAAATAGGGGTTGAAACATAGAATGGGAAATTCTAAAGTGTTGAAACGAGCTTTTTGTGATAAAATTTGTCACTGAAATAATTTGAAAGTAGAAGACTGACATAAACTACTCTTTTTTTCCAATTTCTACCTCTAAGGTGTTGAAATTAGGGTTGAAACTTTGAATGAGAAATTCCAAACTGTTAAACCGAATTTTTTGTGACGAAATTTACACGGAAATACTTTGACACCAAAAGACAGACATTGACTCTTATTTTTTCTTCACGATTTACCTCTGAGGTGTTAAAATAGGGGTTGAAACATAGAATGGGAAATTCTAAAGTGTTGAATCGAGCTTTTTGTGATAAAATTTGTCACTGAAATAATTTGAAACTAGAATACTGACATAAACTACTCTTTTTTTCCAATTTCTACCTCTAGGGTGTTGAAATAAGGGTTGAAACTTTGAATGAGAAATTCCAAACTGTTAAACCGAATTTTTTGTGACGAAATTTACACGGAAATACTTTGACACCAAAAGACAGACATAGACTCTTATTTTTTTCTACAATTTACCACTTAGGTATTGAAATAGGGGTTGAAACATAGAATGGGAAATTCTAAAGTGTTGAATCGAGCTTTTTGTGATAAAATTTGTCACTGAAATAATTTGAAAGTAGAAGACTGACATGAACTACTTTTTTTTCCATTATCTATCTCAAAGGCGTTAATATAGGGGTTGAAACATTAAATGGGAGATTCTAAAGTGTTGAAATTGGTGTTCAGAAAATATGAACAAAAATCTACCCCTACGGTCATGAAACTGTAAACTGAAGCCGTAATACGCACAGCAGCTCAACATATTTTCGTGGATTTTATTAAATGTCACAATTAATTTGCTACGCAGTGTTGTACATTTTATATAAGTGTGGGGGTGGATTATATTACAATTACCTATCGTACATTTTTGTCTTTCCCCCCGACGTATTTTTGTAACCTTACCAAACTAATTGTTTACAATAAGTACAATCGTAAGGTATCTATTTTACTGTCGTAACCAGAAATGTCACATTGAATCGCTCCATTTCCTTTAGTTGCTCGTGGGCCTTAGAAGGTCGCATTTGATGGCATGTGGGCTGATAAAAATATTTTAGACTGGACGAATCCGAAATAAAACTAAGCATATTAATCCAAGAACAAAAGCGAGAGGAAAATAACTTTAGAATTTCCTAACAGAAATACAAAAATTCAATGTAAGGTATATACAGTGTGGTCAATTTAGTATACAACATATGAAATTTTTTTTAATTAATTGTACAACAAAAATTACAAATATTTCAAAAAGTTAGATCATTATATTAGGTGCACTTAGAATGGTTGCAAGTCTAACAGCATACAGGGTAGGACTTAAAATATAAAAATTGAGTCAGAGTAAAGTACCCTTATTTCAGAAAATTTAGCACAATTTTGTGAAAAAAAGTTACTGAGAATGATAAGTTATGTCTAAATACCAAAATATGACCTAAAAAAATTTTTTTTTTGCGAAAAATAATCATTTTCAAGTAAAAATAAAAATAAAAATATTTTACACTTTAAGTGAGAGTTTTTTAATATGCATACTTTCTTTACTAATGTCTTACCTTGTTAAAAAGAATTTTTGTGAAATTTTAAAATTGTGTTTATTATCATTGCAACAAATTAAAAATCTCAGTTAATTTTACAATGATGCTCGAATTCGAACAAAGTTATGTTAAATGGATTGATTTTAATCAATATATGGCAGAGTTTATGGTGATTATAAAAAAAGGAACTTTTTTTTAGAAATAAAATATTTTTTCTAAAATTTCTCTTTACTCTTATACAATTTTTATATTTTAAGTCCCACCCTGTATGCTGTTTAAATTGCAACCATTCTAAGTGCACCTACTACGATTATCGAACATGCACCCACTTTGTTTTGGTTGTGCAATTAATTAAAATAATTCCCAAATGACCAAAAAAAACTTAAGTTTGTTATTTTGTACGAACTTACCTTTTGCCCTTTAGATGTCGTTGTTTCTATTTTACCACTAAAGCTATTTATCTGGCAGATTATAACTAAATTAAAACTTTACTCGTACCCACCTGAACATCAGTTTGATTAAATTCCTAACGACATAAGTTTACGTATTATGTAGGTACCTAATCATGACAGTTATCACTGATGGCTGTAACCTTTTACGTATTCAGGTGGTTTAAGCACATGCACATGCATCATGCATCTAAAAGTAATACGTACAAATTGCTAGTTATCGACCAGATTTATTTATAACCCTTAAATTTTTGCTAATTTAATCCTAACAAACATGAAGGATTGTGATTGAATTCTAAAGTGGCTTGCATCAGTCAATTTTGACAAATCGTTATTGTCATCCCTATATAAATAGAATGAAATATTTTCCACCTAAAATATGAGTTTATTGAACAAATTTGGCCTATCAGTATTTCAAAAGATCTGCAAATAGAAATTATTCAAAACTACAAGAAGCTACAGATTTTTAAGTCAGGTAGATGATCGAAGAGCAGTACAGTGAAGTCAATTTTAATTAAAAAAAAAACATAATATTAGAGACAGAAGCAGGACTAAAAAGGAGCAAAAGTAGATCACGATTCGATTATCGTTCGCACCCGGATGTGTCTTTGTGAAATGTGTTCTTGCTCAAAGCCATTTTTGATCTGTCCTTTTTCAGAATTATCCTTAGATATTTCACCAAACAATCCACTAAATTATGGGTAATTATTTATAATAGATGATTTGTAAATTAAAAAAGTACTAGAGAAGTACTTCTTTTGGACTTTTAAGAGGCTATTAGACTTTTTGGTAGTTCCAAATTATCTCAAGAAGAAACTATGTTTAAATAGAACAAAATATCTGTATCAGTAATTCGTCGACACTTCTAGACGCGAACCGCGAACTCAATAGTTTTCGAAAAGCGCGCCACTGGCAGTGTAGACATCATGCAGCCGAAACTGTACCTCCTACGTTCACATATAGATTCACAAACTGCCAGGGACGGCAAAGAGAGCGCCATCTGTAGTGATCTATGTATTTTTAACAAACTTACCTTTTGGTAACGAGTTCATTTTGAAATTTATGTCATATTTAAAATAACGAAATTTTTATACAATCAGAAGTAACTCTACATTTTTCATATTCAATTTTTTAACTGTAGGTTAAATTTTATAGAAAAATCTTTTAGAATTTGGTGTTTTGAGCTAATTATTAAAAACTTATTTGTTCAATATCTACAGCAAATTTGCTATTATCTATTCGAAATTGTCAGAAAAGATTCTCGATGTGTAGGTAATTACATTTGTCGTTTTTTTTTTACAATTATTTAAAATTCTATGCAAAATATAATAAATAAATATCCTAAATATAATATGTACATACCTGTGAAATTGCTACTTTGTCCCTGCTCCATATTTTCGACGAAACAGATCAAACTATTCCCGTCGAAAAAAAGCAGTTTCAAATTTATCATGTTTCACATTTAAAAAAGAAAAGTCCGAGGCGCCAAAGTTCGGCAGTCAACTGAAAAAAGTGGCCGCTGGTGAACGTGTAAACAGAACAGAAGGGTGATTTACCCTTACTCCCTCAATAATTTCTAATGATATTCACGAAAAGGAGCGTGGGCTTCGGAAAACACTGGAACGTCGCGAAAAACTGCCGGGTAAAATTCATACGCAACGCGCCCGCCATGCACATCGTGTTTACAAAGCCTTCTGCGATCTCGTAGGCGTTGATGTAGACACTCTATGACAAGTGAATGTGTTCTATGGCACGTGCCCGTGGAAAAAGGACAACCCGATGGGACCGTGATATCGCATCGGCTGTGGATAGACATTATCGGTTCCGCAGGAACGCAATAAACTCAGCCCGATCCTACGCAATGCTCAAGCAAAGTTATCCTGACGTGAACTTTGACATTTATGTATACTTGAATTTGTATGTGTCTGTGTATATATGTGCGTGGATGAATCTTGGTACCGGGATTTCATCGTTGCGCAACAGGTCCTATCACTTCGGCTTCGGCCCTTTTCTGAAATTGTTTCGTTGCTAGGCACCAAAGCTTTTTTCTATATTCTCTCTGGAAAAAAAAAGCTGTTTTAGTCAACATACAAAAACTAATAATAAGTACATATTATATTTCAACAAGAAGGGGAAACGATTCTATAGGTAACGCAATTACTATAATTTGAATCATTATTCACCAAGACTCGTTATCATTGCGTCCAATTTTCTTTCCGTTTTAGAACAAAATATAACAAAACGAAATCGATTTTACGATTATTTTCTTGTTAATTTTCATAAGGAAGTGGTGACTACGCTTTTTTCCACCTAACCTACTTAACCTGCTTCCAAATTATAGACCAGGTTTCAAGTGGTCATTGGAAAGGTAGTAAAAGCCAAAAATAAGTTTACTTTATGTGCCACTCACTGGCACATAGTTGGCGACAACAAGTTACAATCACAAGTGGGTAATCGCAATCACAAATTTCTAGACGCAGCCACAGTTTCAATCACAAGTAGCCAGACGCAGCTACCAGTCGCAATCACAATTGTCTAGACGCAGCCACTAGTCACAACTACGAATGCCTAGACTCAGTCATTAATCGCATTCACAAGAAGATACTTGTAGACGCAGCTATAACTCTCAACCACAAGTAGCTAGGCGCAGCCACCAGTCACAATCACATGTGGCTAACTGCAGCCACCGGTTGCATTCGCAATTGGCTAGTTGCTGCCGTTAGTCGCTACCACGAATGCCTAGGCGCAGTCACTATCGCAGACACAGCAGGTTAGGCGCCGCCACTATGCATAGCTACTAGTGGCTAGACGAAGCCACCAGTCGCAATCACTAGTGTCTAGGCGCAGACACGAGTCTCAACCACGAGTGCATAGACGTAGCCTTCAGTTGTATTCGCAAGTAGCTAGGAGTAGCCACCAGTCTCAATCACAAGTAGCTAGGAGTAGCCACCAGTCTCAATCACAAGTAGCCAGACGCAGCTACCAGTCGCAATCACAATTGTCTAGACGCAGCCACTAGTCACAACTACGAATGCCTAGACTCAGTCATTCATTAATCGCATTCACAAGAAGATACTTGTAGACGCAGCTAGAATTCTCAACCACAAGTAGCTAGGCGCAGCCACCAGTCACAATCACATGTGGCTAACTGCAGCCACCGGTCGCATTCGCAAGTGGCTAGTTGCTGCCGTTAGTCGCAACCACGAATGCCTAGGCGCAGTCACTATGCATAGCTTCTAGTGGCTAGACGAAGCCACCAATCGCAATCACTAGTGTCTAGGCGCAGATACGAGTCTCAACCACGAGTGCCTAGACGTAGCCTTCAGTTGTATTCGCAAGTAGCTAGGAGTAGCCACCGGTCGCAGTCACATGTAGCTAGGCGAAGACACTAGTAGCAACCACGAACGCCTAGACTCAATCATCAGTCACATACACAAGAAAATATTTATATGTAGACGCAGCTATAACTTACAATCACAAGTAGCTAGGCGCAGTCACCAGCACAACCACATGTGACTGAGCGCACCCACGGGGCGCACACACATCAGATTAGACGCCGCCATAATGTATAACTACTAATGGCTAGGCGCAGCCACTAGTCGTATTTAAAGGTAGCTAGGTGTATCCACTAGGCGCAGTCATGAGTGCCTAGACGTAGTCTTAATCGCTTTCGCAAGTAGCTAGGCTAGGCGCAGTTACCAGTCGCAGTCACAAGTGGCTAAGTGCAGACACTAGTCGCAACCACGAATGTCTAGACGCAGTCATCAAGAATATATTAACATGTAGGAGCAGTTAAGAATCAGAGGTACATGTGGTTAGGAGCAGCCACCAGTCTCAATCACAAGTAGCCAGACGAAGACACTAGTAGCAACCACGAACGCCTAGACTCAATCATCAGTCACATACACAAGAAAATATTTATATGTAGACGCAGCTATAACTTACAATCACAAGTAGCTAGGCGCAGTCACCAGCACAACCACATGTGACTGAGCGCACCCACGGGGCGCACACACATCAGATTAGACGCCGCCATAATGTATAACTACTAATGGCTAGGCGCAGCCACTAGTCGTATTTAAAGGTAGCTAGGTGTATCCACTAGGCGCAGTCATGAGTGCCTAGACGTAGTCTTAATCGCTTTCGCAAGTAGCTAGGCTAGGCGCAGTTACCAGTCGCAGTCACAAGTGGCTAAGTGCAGACACTAGTCGCAACCACGAATGTCTAGACGCAGTCATCAAGAATATATTAACATGTAGGAGCAGTTAAGAATCAGAGGTACATGTGGTTAGGAGTAGCCACCAGTCTCAATCACAAGTAGCCAGACGAAGACACTAGTAGCAACCACGAACGCCTAGACTCAATCATCAGTCACATACACAAGAAAATATTTATATGTAGACGCAGCTATAACTTACAATCACAAGTAGCTAGGCGCAGTCACCAGCACAACCACATGTGACTGAGCGCACCCACGGGGCGCACACACATCAGATTAGACGCCGCCATAATGTATAACTACTAATGGCTAGGCGCAGCCACTAGTCGTATTTAAAGGTAGCTAGGTGTATCCACTAGGCGCAGTCATGAGTGCCTAGACGTAGTCTTAATCGCTTTCGCAAGTAGCTAGGCTAGGCGCAGTTACCAGTCGCAGTCACAAGTGGCTAAGTGCAGACACTAGTCGCAACCACGAATGTCTAGACGCAGTCATCAAGAATATATTAACATGTAGGAGCAGTTAAGAATCAGAGGTACATGTGGTTAGGAGCAGCCACCAGTCCCGGACACAATTCACAAGTTGCGTCAACAACCTTTCTGTTCATTTGTGGTCTAGTGGCGGCTATTTGTCGCCACAAGTAGTCAGCGTTGGCTATTTTCATAACTTGTGGCTTAAATACGGCCACTCGAACTGTCATTGCGTTAAAACCACATGGTATATCTCAGGAATGACTAGTGGCTGTTGTTATTAGGTACCTATTGGTAAATACGGGGGTTTACCAAAAGTCTTTATCTATAATATAAAGATAAACTGACTGAATTATGCATCAGCGCACAATCCTAAACCACTGGGTTTTTAAACTTTGTTTTCCACTAAACATTAATTTTTTAAAAACTAAATCTATAAAGAGGAGAAGAGCTTGTTCAAATTTCTTATATCATTATCCTCCCTGAACATTTAATTTTTGGTGGAGATGCCGGGCATAAGAAGAAATATTATTTTATTTATTAATAATTAACTTGGGCTTAATATTTTTTTATTAATAATATAATCTTAAGAATTGTTATATTACAATATATCAAGTACATTTGAAATTTTCATTAATTTTATCATTAATATCAATTAGGAGCTTTCTATTAAGGATTACGTAAAAAGCTCATATTTAAATTTTGCAAAATTTACGTTTACTTATATATTTCTGTTACTTTTGTGTTTAACAATAGGTTCACGTTGAGACAAACAATGCAATTTTTGCACGTGGCCATTTCATTTTGGAAAACTTACGATCTATTGTACGCCCATACTTTTACGTTAAGTGACCTAAAATTTATAAGTATGTTAACGTTTTTTTTTTTTGCGTAAGAGACAAAGAATAATAATAAGAAGAAGAAAAAGCCGAAGGAGGGGCTGACGAGCAGTCTGTCTGTATTGCTGGTAGGTACTCAATGAACTAACTTAACGAACATGTGGTGTTGTTCATGAATGAATGAATGATAGAGTGAACCAACTCGTGCTGGGTGATAGACGCACGATCAGGCCAGGGTCATGCAGGCGTGGTCCCTCAAGGGCCCGCCGCGGCGCGGCCTGCTGCCCGGCCTGGCCCGGCCCGGCCCGGCTCGGCCGTCCGGCCACGACATCCACGTAGGCGACGACTATGGACCTGAGGAGTGCCTGTCGACGTCGTCCGTCCGATCTCGCGCCACGCCGCGCCGCACCGTGTTCGCGAACATAGATTTCATTTAACCTGCCAACTAAATTGTTGTTGTTACCGTGTTGTTGTTGTTGTTGTTCCATCAGGTCGACATCTGCTCGCAAAATCGGCTTCTATTTCGTTAATTGATCGGTTTTAATCAGAACAATTGACACATTCTCTTCTAACGGTCATAAAAATCACCTTTTCCTGAAGACAATTCCCACAAAATCTTTTGCATTTTTGAGAAACGTAACCGGAAGGCCACAAGGAACTAGTTTTAAGTGTAGGGAGTAGATAACTGTTAAAAAAATGTCATGTATAACTCATTACTTGGAGTATTGATAATGACTAGATACAATCTATGAATTAATTTCAAATAAAATTCGACCAGGTGTCTGACTTAGATTCGCGTGCCGACAATTTGGTATCATAGAAAAGTTAACTGTTAATTTTTAGTAATAGGGGCATCAGGAATGAGTTACATCTTCTTAAAAAGGGGGTCACTCTCACAGTGAATATCGTGGGTTAAATTATAGAAGATTTGCCCATCCTGAACCATAACCTATTGCATTACACACAGAAGTATTACAACAGTTTTTTTAAGCTCAAAACCAGCATAAAATACAAAAAGCTGTCGTTACTTCCATGGATATTGCAATAGGTTACGGTTCAGGATGGGTGTCTTTACATCATAAAGGGATGTTTTCCGCGCACAACATATACACATATTCTTGATCAGTATGACGAACTACAACATACTTTTTTTTTCAAGTAAATCGGAAGGAAGATTTCCTTCTTTCTTCATTTATCTCAAAAAAAAAACTTGTTTTTTTTAATTACATAAAATTTCTTCCCCAATAGGATGAACCATTGATTTGGGGTGAATGTTTTTATTTAATTTTTTATTTTAATGTTTAATCACACCAATGTTTCGCCTTTGGTACAAGGCTTTCTCAAGGCTAAAAACATTAAAATAAAATAAAATTCACCCCAAATTGGCTTCATTTTTTTCGATTAATTTTTTCAATATTCACCTTGGATTTTATTATGGACCTCAACGTTCGCTTGTTTCCTCCTCGTTTGATAAATAAACAAATAATCAAACGTGCTTATAAAATAACAGCAGAAGAAGATCCCTCTACGCCCATACGTGGCAAGAGTTCTTTCCTCGAGACCGCTCCCTTTCTCTTTTCCAATTATAGTAAACTAATCATCATGGGCTTTGCTTTTTTTTAATTAATGAATCGATCACACCTATCTCAGCTGCACTCACGGCTGATTCAGCGTTACGTGGGTGGACGATGCTACGGGTAAGAGACGTTCGTGTACCGAACAATTGCAACAGCACGCGAATGCATCTTCTCATTCTTTTTCGCGTCCTTATTATTGCCCGATTCCGGCCCTCGCACTTTGCCCGCGTTCTCTCTTGTTCTCCACTTCACACTAATTACAGGCGCTCCACAGAGCTGCGTCATAAAGTCCATCCATAAGTTTGTATGAAGCGCACAAAGAGACTGATGAAATTCTAATGTTCTGACCCAAAGGCTCTTCACTGGGACATGTCACGACTTAATACCGGTGATAATAAAAAAAATTTTTAAAAAATACCTAATTATGTACTAATATAAGAGAAAATAAAACAATCATACAGTCAGTCTCTGACGATCTCCCATAGTCTCCCATTCTCCTTCTCTTAAAATTGACAACTGATAGACTGAAATCTCAAAGACTTGCAGTTTTTCCTCAAAGACTGAAATCTCGAAGATCTTTTAGAGACTGAAATTTTCAAGACTACTGTCTCGCTCAATGCCAAAAGGAAGACTCACACTTAGACCTTGATTTCGAGACTCCTATAGACTGGTAGAAAGAGGAGAATGTAATTTTTCTTTCTTTCTTTGCTATTTTAAAATTTCCCTCATTTGGTAGACAATAAAAAAGGAAGCTTTGTGTAGTTATTTCTTACCTTCTAAATCTCCTTTCTTTGTAATTACGTCTGATAAGGGTTTAACAGTTCCCACATAGGATATATTCGGATACAAAATACACCTTCCCTTGTTTACGTAAAATTTATGTTTGACCTTTTAGACTTTCGTATAATATCATACATATATAAGTTCTTTAACAAAATGTTATCTATGTCTTGTCATAAAGTTATTTTTAATGGTGTACGAGGGATAAAAAGGTACCTAACTCTTAGTAAATACAAAAATAAGTTTACCTTTTAAGTAAATTTCCAATTTCTGTTAATGTAATAACAAAAGAGAAAGCAGCAAATTTAGAATATCGTGAGAAATTGACAATAACGTTATATAAGTAATGATCCTCTAAAACACGTATTATGTTTTATGGGATTTCTTCCCATGATTGTCGTTGAGTTATTAAAGAACTTACAGCTTCATCGAAGAATTTCTTTTCTTGAGAAGTCACATACAAATATTATTAACAATTCTCAGTCTCAACAACATTGTAATGCAATTTTCTCTATTATAAAGTGTAAATTATATTTAAAACTTTCTGTCCTTATATGACAGTTTCATGGTCCTTCACAGAATTCATTAGATGTAAAGGATATGTAAAGTCCTTTTACTTTTTCGGTAATAAATTCTACAAATACATTTAAATATATATACATGTACATAAAATGTTAAAAGTCACTTACAGCCAAAAAAAGAAATTTTTACTTTGGTATCTACAGATTGTGTAATTACCTACAACTAATATCTTTACCAAATAAATGTTAAAGATGTAGTATTACCACACCGGTACTTATACTTATTTTATTGCCATTTAACGAGCATTTTGCAATTTAAGACTGATATTAATGGATAGTTAAAGATGACCTAATTTAGCTGATATGTACAGAGAACTACCTACGAAATTAATCTAATCATATAATCAAACTATACCTAATCGTTAATTTTAGATTATTTGTACACAACTACAATTACTTATCCGCTTAACATGGTGTTATAAAAACGCTTTTTTCATGTATGTAACACCACAAAATAATAACTCGTTATTTTAATATCCACATATGTACCAATAAACGAGCATCCATCTTATCCATCGTTCGGATAATACATTTTTCATGTACATAACACGGTACGGTAAATTCCATAGTCCTCAAATAATATAGCAATCTCTGTATAATTAATAACGCGGCATTCTGGTAACACGGTATAAATTACAGTACTGATATAAAAGGGTAGTTCAATAGCTGGTTACTCGTACAACACCGTTAAATAAGAGAAGCAACCACTTAACACGGAATTCTAATAACACGTTTTTTATATAACACGGTACAATAAACAATTAATAACACGGCATTCTGATAACGCGGTATAACTACATTACTACATTAACTTAACATGGAATTCTAATAACACGGTACAATAAACAATTAATAACGCGGCATTCTGGTAACACGGTATAAATTACAGTACTAATATAAAAGTGTAGTTCAATAGTAGGTTACTCGTACAACACCGTTAAATAAGAGAGGCAACCACTTAACACGGAATTCTAATAACACGTTTTTTATATAACACGGTACAATAAACAATTAATAACGCGGCGTTCTGGTAACACGGTATAAATTATAGCACTGATATAGAAGTGTAGTTTAATAGCAGGCTACTAGTATAACACCGTTAAATAAGAGAAGCAACCACTTAACACGGAATTCTAATAACACGTTTTTTATATAACACGGTACAATAGACAATTAATAACACGGCATTCTGATAACGCGGTATAACTACATTACTACATTAACTTAACATGGAATTCTAATAACACGGTACAATAAACAATTAATAACGCGGCATTCTGGTAACACGGTATAAATTATAGTACTGATATAGAAGTGTAGTTCAATAGCAGGTTACTCGTACAACACCGTTAAATAAGAGAGGCAACCACTTAACACGGAATTCTAATAACACGTTTTTTATATAACACGGTACAATAAACAATTAATAACGCGGCGTTCTGGTAATACGGTATAAATTACAGTACTAATATAAAAGTGTAGTTCAATAGCAGGTTACTCGTACAACACCGTTAAATAAGAGAAGCAACCACTTAACACGGATTTCTAATAACACGTTCTTTATATAACACGGTACAATAAACAATTAATAACGCGGCATTCTGATAACGCGGTATAACTACATTACTACATTAACTTAACATGGAATTCTAATAACACGGTACAATAAACAATTAATAACGCGGCATTCTGGTAACACGGTATAAATTACAGTACTGATATAAAAGTGTAGTTCAATAGCAGGTTACTCGTACAACACCGTTAAATAAGAGAAGCAACCACTTAACACGGATTTCTAATAACACGTTCTTTATATAACACGATACAATAAACAATTAATAACGCGGCATTCTGATAACGCGGTATAACTACATTACTACATTAACTTAACATGGAATTCTAATAACACGGTACAATAAACAATTAATAACGCGGCATTCTGGTAACACGGTATAAATTACAGTACTGATATAAAAGTGTAGTTCAATAGCAGGTTACTCGTACAACACCGTTAAATAAGAGAAGCAACCACTTAACACGGATTTCTAATAACACGTTCTTTATATAACACGATACAATAAACAATTAATAACGCGGCATTCTGATAACGCGGTATAACTACATTACTACATTAACTTAACATGGAATTCTAATAACACGGTACAATAAACAATTAATAACGCGGCATTCTGGTAACACGGTATAAATTACAGTACTGATATAAAAGTGTAGTTCAATAGCAGGTTACTCGTACAACACCGTTAAATAAGAGAAGCAACCACTTAACACGGATTTCTAATAACACGTTCTTTATATAACACGGTACAATAAACAATTAATAACACGGCATTCTGATAACACGGCATAACTACATTACTACATTACAGTACTGATATAATAGTGCAGTTCAGTAGTAGGTTACTCGTATAACACCGTGAAGTAAGAGAGACAACAACTTAACACGGCATTCCAGTAACACAACACAAAAAACAATTACAGCCCTGGTATAACATGGTATTTATATAACGCGTTATTCGTACAACATATCTATATGTAATAAATTGCATTGCCCACACGTTATCAAATGGTAGAAGTAAGTTACAGCCCTGATATAAATCTGTATACCAGGAACACGTTAATCGTATAACACGGTTAAGTGAAACTAACAACCGTTTACTTAACGCGAAATTTCAATTTTGCGATATAGATAGGTTTCATGTCACATTATACCACTACTGTACATTACTCAACAAATGGCTTACTCCACAGTATAACACGGTGCAAACAGATTACATCCCTAATTAATCATTTAACATAACTTAAGGAGATGTCATACAATTAAAATTAAAACCTTGTTATAACAAGGCATTCTAATAACACGTTTCCTATATAACCTATGGTTGTGATATAACAATTCGAATTATTAACCTGTCGCTCCAGTTCCAACTTTTTTATCTATCACGCTATTTTTTCCTCAAATAACACGTTTTTTACTTTATAACACGGTGCAATAAAAGTCCTCAGACGGCACGACGGACGTCTACTATTACGTATAAATTTCAGCCTTGTTATAAGAATTCTAATAACGCGTTAGTTACTTTATAGTACTGTTTTATGTAACACAGTACAATCACAGTTCTAACCGTTCTTTTACGTGGTGTTCCGTTAACACGTTATTCATATAAGTTGATAATTCTTTTATAACACAGGCAACACAGACAAGATATTGTTAACGCAAACAACCCCCACAACACGGCATTTCGATAATACAAATTCCAATTAACACGGTACAATAAATTTGAATATCTGTTTACCATATACTATTTTGTAACACTTCCTTAACACAACAGAAAACACGTTAACAAACTTATAAGCCTTTATGAAAGTTTGGAATTTTAGTATTTGATTAGAGTCCTTTTCGTATAAAGTCAAGTATATAGTTATTAATTTTTAAATATCAAAATAATTGATTGTGTCATTTACGTTATTATTGTCTTTATCAGTTATGCAGTCATTAGGCAATTATGACAGTTGTAGTTGAAAATGTTAAATTATTGTTAAATAAAACAGGTATGCATGTATGTAAATTTATTCAAACGGACACTTTTACCATATGCTAATGGAACGTGTGCACACAACATAAATGAATGGGTCTTGGTGAGAGTTTGTCTTAGGCAACAGCCTAGCTAGTAAAATTGAGCAAGACGTTTTCCTTTTATGGCAACGGATGAATGAGAGCTAAGAGTTCACGTCGACATTGGGCATCAAGTTGGACGACACGATGTGTGTTTGTGAATGATTCGAATAACGGACAACGCACACACATGGGAATTTTAACGAAATTTTTTCGCAACTTCTAAAACAATTTAACACCAAATGGCAACAAACCATTCTTTGAATTCCAAATTAATGGGCTGCTTGTATCCAAAAACAGAACATTTACCTATTAAGTAACAAGTTTTTTGTGTAGGTACCTTAAACGTCAATTCGGAATGATCTATCTCTATGGGAATAAGAGGGCGCTTAATCAAGCCAATTTCAAAAAACCCACCCTTAAATTTTACTCGAATTAAATAAAGAGCAAAACTATTAGTTCTCATTTTACACCGCTAATATGTTACTACATTTTAGTGACCATTAAAATTATCGTTCCATCAAGAAACAAGGGCGATAACAAAGTAAAAAGTCGTACTGTATTCTCGCGTCTTAATTTTCTACTTGCAATAATCGCATTAGTTTTAGTGTTGTATAAGTAACAGGGCAGCAGCAATAAGTTAACAGCTCGGCGATTCGTGCAACGCAGAAAAGTGTAAATTAAAATTTATTGAAACGATATCGAAGAAAGAAGAACTAATAAAGTGGAATAATACAAGAATTTAAGTGCAACAGTAACAGTCGGTTTATTAGACGAACAATCTCCGATCAATATCTTCAGAAGGCAGTTGTCTGGAACGAACTGCCAGTGTCACACCTTTTTGTTTAAAACTAATACCGCAGGAGTGAACAAACACATTTCTGATGGTCTTCGGGAATATGGTCAAAATTTTATCCAAAAAAATGTGGCTCACATTATGAGAAAAATAATTGATTAAAAGTGGGACCTCAGAGACTAAACTGTCTCTAAAAAAATTTTTTGCCACTGAATTACCGGCTATAAGGTGGAATTACAGGACTAAAGGAAGGAGAAACAATGTTCTAAGAATAAATTAATTAAAAACAATTTTATTTTTTTTTATAAATATAATAGACCAAATTATGTGAAGTGAAAGAAAATTTCATGAGGGAATGGATGGGTAACAGGGTTGAAGAAGATGACAGAAATATTATTATAGAAAAATTACGGGGACAAATTTATTTGTGAAAAACTTAAGAGGGTAGAAGAAAGGACGAAAGATATTTCGAGCATAATAGAAGACACAAGCGAAATAAAATGAAGGGATGAAGCCATTTGACCATACAAAAAAAATCTTATTATTATAATAATAGACCTAACCAAATTTAACCTTACCTAACCCCCTACCATAACCTATAAGTTCACATATCTCAAATTACTTCACTGTGGGTTTTCACTTATTCTAATAGAAAAAAAAATAATTTTATTTAAAATGTAGGTACATCAGCTGATACATTAGGGGTTGTTTCTCAACGTCCCTATACTGATTTTAGGGCGAAAGAGATATATTTTTCTCATCATCAAATGCACTAAAACGATGCATGCTAAATACCTATAGAGAAATTATCTTTCTCTATTAGAATAAGGGGAAATTCAGATCAGTAGGGAGGAGTAGGTTAGGTTAAGTTAGGTTGATTATGTTTATGGAGACTAAAGAAAATAGTATCTTATTTTTTTCTTTTTTTTTTTATCAATTCCCCCTTAAGATGTTACCTCGCCAGCTTAACATACCAAATTCCACCCTATAAAGGGTCTCCAATGTTTAAAAAAAATATGGAGCGGGTTGGGGCTAGGGCCTCAAATACCACGAAATATATTAATAACAAATAAAATACTGCGTTACTAAATCATAACTAAAAAAGGATGATAAAAGATAGTTTTATTTGTAACGACATCCCACAAATACTTTTATCTCTATGACACTTAATGTGCTTTCGTGCAATACGAAAGAGCGAACGCGTATTATTACTGCTTACCCCTCCAAAATTAGCAAAAAGTAGTGGGAGAATCGTATACAGAAGACGTGCGCAATTTAATAACGCACGAGATGCTGGAAGATATTCCAGCGATCAATGAATTCGGTCAACCCCGGTCGAGTCGTGGCGTCGGGTCCGAGCGCGTTTGTGAATTGTTTTCGAATGTCTAAGGTAATAATAGGATCATTACCAACCTCTAAAACATAAACTCGGGTTTACCACTGTTTAGTAACTTACAACGAAAAATCTTTTGGTGTAAATGGTCAGTTAGAAAAATGTACTGACTTCAATAGAGGAAGAATGGTAGAAGTAAACGTTATTTGCGGTCAAAGAATAATTAGAAAATAGAATTTAATGTGTTTGTTCCCTCCTGCATTTTATTTGTCGTGGTTTAGTGTTTGTCGCGACATGTTGTAGTGTTAAACCAGTCAAACCACTTTACGGCTTCTAGCACACAACTAACCTAACGTGATGTCATTCATACCTTCACAAGCTCAACTATGGTACAGCGGACCGGAAACATTCATCATCATTTTTACATATAACCTTTAATACACAACCAAATTTAAAATTACGTTTTACTTACAAAAGGCTATCTCTTACAATTTATCTGAATACGCGCCACATTCTGTGGAGAGTTCTTCTGATTCTCTTTTTTTTTCTTCTGTGGCCGTTATACACTTGTTGATGTACATAATACCTACCGTTTGCGGTCCTACGCGTCGGTTTCGGTTACATATTTGTAAAAGCGGAAGTGCACGCGGGACCATTTTATGTCACCCGTTGCGCGATAAGGAACTTTTCACTGTTTTGTACCAATTAAGGAGCGCAGAAAGTAAAAAATAAGCATCTTGTGGGAAGCAAAATACAAAAACAAACATAATAAGGGATGGAAATGCTTTTCTCGTGGATCTCTACAAAAAAAAGAAAATCATTTTTCAATTATATGAATTTTAATTCAATTAATTTGGTTAGTATGGTTAAAATATTGTAAAATCGATAAAAGTTAATGTTGGTATAAAGTTTTAGTCTGGCGATGACCGAAATTGACGATCGAAACGTTGCTGTTGGTTATTGGCAAGATTGAAATTTATTTTTGTTGTAAAATTATTGCACTATAAAAGTCAGGGAGGTTTAGATTCTGTACGTTGAGTGGTAATTTTTTTCTTAATCGAAAGCGCGCGAATAAAAAATGGTATTGAGTTCGTTCAGGTGCCGATCGAAGCGTAGTAACGCCAATATGATCCAAAAAAAAAGTGGCTTTTTTAAACAAAAAAATTTAGTAAAATCTGGAATTTTTTTAAAAAAGATTTATCTGATCGAATTATTGGTTCTGATATAAATCTATACTTCAAAAAATCAGATATTTTTATCCAGAACTAGCAAAAAAAATAACATTAAAAAAATGACAAAAAACAATAAATAATTGATATTAATGATAAATAAAACGGTCAATCGAATAACATGAGATTTATTGAGTATCCATTTATTCTTCTGTACTTATTATCATTACGAGGTTTATCATTAAAAATAACAATTAAATATCATTAACAACAATAAAACATATTTAGTAGATATTAATTAAATATTTTTAAAAACAATTAAAATTCTATGAACTTAACTATAAATTTTCATTGATGTTTAATGGAAATATAAAATAAAATAAAATAAACACAATTAGATATTGTTAAAAACTATTTCTAATAACAATTAAATATTGTAAACAACAATAAAACATTGATATTAGCAATTGAATATTACAATACACATAAACTTCTCAAGAACAATTTATAAATAAATAATGTGCTGACCTATAAACATACTAATATGTTAAAATTTTTGATTTTCATCAAAATTACTCTTTATTATACTAGGAAGTTATTCGTGTTAAAATGGTTTTAATAACGTGGTATACTAACCAACAACCTCTACTTCATTCATTAGGTTAATTAATTTTATGTAGTTTATTTTTGGTGACAATTTATAATTTATCGTTTCGGTTGGACGCCAGAATACAGAAATCCACCCGCTGCGCAAGGTTTCAAAATTGCATAGAAAAACCCCCAAGTCGAGGTTTTAACCGCAGTGGTACATAGTTGTTTGTTGCAGTTATTGGCGCCACGCTCAACCCACATACCGCTCTCGATAATATATGTTTATATAATACACAAATTGCTAAAATTATAGAACGCATGGCTACATTAATGAATGTTAAAAGTGGACGTCACGTTGGCATTCATAATCAAGCAATAGGTAGTTTATCCGCTCGTGGACACCTGCGCGGAATGCGTCGCCACTTGCAGAATATGTAAAGCTCGTTCCCAACGGCGCGTGGTGGCTAGGCGAATCTACCGGCGAGCTTTTGCTATTTGCCTACAATTCGAGCCGAGTCTGGGAAAATCATTACAAATCTACTTCAGCCGAGTTAGCGCGCCAATCGACGAGAACTGCAAACTGCACCGAGTTTACTCTTTTCCACGGCGCTGCACGTGGCTCGCCACACCACGCGCTAGACTCGCCACACCACGTGCAGTATCAGGTGCATATTAAAGCTTTCAAAAAAAGGCAGATATTGTTTAAAGCTATTGCATAGCTTTTATCGCGGGCTTTGAGCGCGGCGACCGAATCAAGAAATTCCGTAACGAAAAAACCTAACACCCCCCACTCCGACCGGCACGGCGTTGCGGCGTGTGCGTGCGACTAGACGTATGCGTGTAGACTGTACGAAGCTCGCACGAATCGAGACGAGCTTCTCCGAAATCGGACGAATACGTAAGCAGCTGTTTTTGAGAAAGTATATAGGTTTATTGTTATATTAATATCAAAGAAAAAAAAATTGCATAAATATTATAATTGCATAAGTTGATAAACTATGCAATAGCTTTACCGCGGCAGTCCTCGAGTGCCACACGTATTTTTTTCTTTGAGAACTAAGAAATAATCCTAAAGGAGTGAGCATGTACCAACTGAAAGAATCCTCTTCAAAACAGTACCAACTGAGACGATTTTATTGACGAATGGTACCACCGACTGAGGCAGACGTATTAACTGGTTTTAAAAATATAGTGACGTGCTTTTTTTCCATAGATCTTTTACAAAAAAAAAAATAAAGAGAAAAATATTATGGTAAATTAGGTTAAGTAGAAATTGTCTCAGTAAATGCCCTACATTGTCTCAGTTAGACATGATTCGACGGCTTTAATTTTATGCTCTGCCTCAGTTGGTATTAGACGTCCATTAGAAACAACTATAACTACGAAAATATTAATAAAGAAACGTATTTCACCCTTTTATTAAATACGTGATTTTTCTCTCATTGAAAATAATTTAATGAAAATCGTTCTGTAAAAACATTATTGTTGTTGTTGTTGTTGTTGTTATTTTGTCGGTCTTATTCGGTAGCATTCTTAAAATGGAAAGTTTATTTTTGTACGTATCTACAGATATGAATGGCCGCAGCTGAATTAGCAAATTATTGATATTTTAATAAAAACAAATTATTAATGTCATGTCACCTGAGCTACAACGGCATAGAACACCAGATTCATAAATTCAATCGCATTCATTTATCACTTTCGATATGTTTATTGCAGTTGCAGCTTGCAGCAAAACGACGTACTGCACAACCAGCAACCGTGGCGCGAAAAACATACGGTAACGACCGTTTCCATTAAATTAACACGGATTTTGTTGCTGTCTAAACTTAATTAGATGAAAGTATCATGATTAAATATATCTAAATATTAAGTATTACGATTAAAATATTTACGTTAGGTAAATATTGGATTATGTAATAAGCGATGCATAACCGGGTTAAAATTGATAATCAATCATAGATTTGATGCTTATTACAAGTGAATGTATGGGAATGTCAAAAATATGTAATAGAAATGAAAATAGCACGAGGCAAACAAGTGAAAAAAAAATCTGGTGCAGTATTTTTTGGGGTAGAGAGTTATTATAATTTCACATACGAAAGTTACACCCCTAAAGTGAACCCCAAAAAAGTTTGGCCCCCTAAAGAAGGACCACACTACGTATTTTGCTCCTAAATTTAAGGAATACGTTGGCAACCCTGTTTGAGAAAACGAAGTTACTTATTGGTGTCTGGAGCTTTCAAAGCTCGATTTCGATTTTATTTGTACTAAACACCCTGTACGAATTATGAAGCTTAATTTTAACATGACGTTAACCCGACGATTCTACTACAACTAAAAAAACTTTTTTTATATATTAACACTCTGTATAAAAGCGTTTCAAAACTTAAATAAAACAAGCATCATCCAGGTTAACTGTCTAACCCACTGTTGATATCTCCAATTTATATCTACGTTTAACGACTTTTTTCAATATTATTCTATTAATTATTCAATTTTGGCTTTAAAATAAGAAAGACAACAATATAGTGATACTAAAACATCTCTTTTTCGTATGTAGATTTGTACCTACAGAAAATAAAGAATTCAATGAGGGAAGTTTACGTTCTTAAAAATATCTTGACTTAATAATAAATTAATCCGAGAATTTTGGGTCATCGTCGAAAAAGAAGAGTAGGTAATTTCCTCGACGTTTCGTCAACAGGCGTGATTGACATCTTCAGTAAGGTACGATTTGTACTACTTACTATTCTACAAAATTTTTCGAAAATGTCAACCACGTATGTTGAGGAAACATCGAAAGAGCCTGATTCAAAGTAATGTCTGTTTTCTAAACGATCACGAACATAAATTGAACGCCATCTGCGTGAATTAACTACAAATTACAGGATCCTTTGGTGTAAAGTGATCCACTGAATTAATGATCAGAAGCATATTTACGAGTGAAAGTTACGTTACATTAGAGATTACACAAAACCAATACCTGCTCTTGTATTGAATTACTCGAATTGGATAGCCATTAAAGTCACTAAATTTGGTAAGCCGCACCTGTCCCTTTTAATCAAAACTTTATTTGGTAAAACAAAAAATTCTTTTCAGTTTGGAAATTTATACATAAGTATTTAATTACAATTTTTTACCGTTTTAACTTTAGTTATTGACGTAATTTTTATTAGACTTTAAAATACAATCGAGAAAACATAATA
The DNA here is from genome assembly GCA_947389935.1 of Agrilus cyanescens. Lineage (NCBI taxonomy): Eukaryota > Metazoa > Arthropoda > Insecta > Coleoptera > Buprestidae > Agrilus > Agrilus cyanescens. The sequence continues at coordinate 3,755,406 of OX376711.1, read as the reverse complement.
GTTGTTGAGAATTAAAAGTTATTATTAAAATAAAATTCGAGATTACTCAAAGAACAATAAATGCGTTGGAATTTTCTTGATAAGCGTCATAAATGTATGACAGAATTGTCGTATTTTTTATTTAAATGAATTGAATAATTTGATCGAAGAATTTTTATTTAATTATTTAAAATCAAATAGTTTTGTTATAAAAATGTTGATTATAGTAACCGTGTTGTTGCATTTTCAGTTCAAGGATTAAACATTTGTTTCACAATTATTAATATTCATTCATAATTTAATAAGGTTATCGTCTAAACCTAGAAGTATACTTAATAAGTATCTACACCTACCTATTATTTCGCAAAATTTATGAATGAAAACTAAATTATCCTTCAAAATTATTAACAGTTAATTTTTGTTTGAATTTAGTGTTTGTTTCTGAACAGCAACATTTTAGTAAAACATTTTTTAAAAATCTATTATACCTATGTAATTATTGTTCAGCCTGATGATAACCAAAACTGACGATTGAAACGTCGGGTAAATAAAATCATTTTCATAAACTTCTGTCGTTTACTGGCAATATTAAATTTCGTTCATTGGGATTCAATGATTTTCATGAAAATTGATTTACTATCACTGAAATTTTTTTTTTTTTTTCGTTTTCTTTATTAGGCAAATGAAGCAAGCATATTGTAGTAAGTTAATTTAACAGATATTAATTCTATTTTGCAAAATGTGCCTTTATAAAATTATGGATTGCACCTTGAACTTTTAAGAGCGTGAGACCTATGTGATTATTACCAAATTACGTATCATTTTTATTCCACATTAATCTGTGCCATCTATGGAATTGAATATTTGTTGCAGAATGTTAAAAACAATTTAAAGCTCTAACCATTTATTGCCCTCCTTGACATTTTCTTTAGCAAAATAACACCAATTTTGCTTTATGTGTAATACTAAAACTAATTCGTACAAACTGTTCAGTTGAAAATACGTTAAATAAACCAAATTAGGAAAACAAAAGTATTTCACAAATATATATTTACTTATTAAAATACAAAATATCTCGAAAAGGACATTATTAAAAAGTAATAAATTGATTTAAAAGTGTAAAAAATTGAATAACCCGCGAAATATAGGCACACGTAAGCCATTTTAGTCGATTGATTGTTGCAATTGGTAGGCCATTTATTTTTTAATTGTTGCTGTTATGTCACAGCTGTCGTCCATTTCCCAATTTTCAATTGTTGTCACATTATTGCTCTAGTCAGCCATTTTGATTTTCAATTGTTTCTACTGTCGGCCATTGAATGTTTATATGGATTTGACAATTTTTAGATACGTATTGAAATCAAATTAAATGCAATTAAATCCATGTACATTATTTGCATCCCTATTTCATTTGGTCAGGTTTTTTTTATGCATTAACACAAAAGTTACCCTAATTTAAAAATAGTTTAAACTGACCATAGAATAACGTAATAACAAATGATTTGTGCAATTCGTCCCACACTTATGCAAAAACGAAATAATTGACATTTGTGTTGATTTTTCCAAAATCGTACTTCCGTTGCGACAAAAGCCAAGTTAAATTACATCGATTAATAATTCTCTTCCTGAATGATGACGACTCGACACAGTGTTAACTGTTGCTCAAGTAAAACATCTGGTAAAACGTGAAATAAGGTCATAGAGTAGGTTTATCAATGAATACGGTCGCCTTGTATGTGTAGGTACCTCTCTATTCTCGTGGGTGCGCTGAATAAAAATTAAACGGTTATGAGAAGCTTGCTTGTATCTGTGGTAGAGGTACGCGTTATGAATGAATTTCGGAGAGTAGGGAGATAAAATCAGGTAACGCGTGGGCACCATCGGTCACCAATTAATTCATTTTCGAGGACTCTATATGAAATTATACTTGAAAGTTTTATTGGTCTTTGTACAATTTGTTTACATAATTCCGTATTAGCGGCGCCAATTTATTGCTACCGATGTCTGAAAAAAAAAACAGCTTGCGAAATCAAACAACTGCAACTGGACCAAAAACTCTACCAATTGTTTCAACCACTCGACCCAAAACATAAAACCCATCGACTAATAAAAAATAACTGGGAAAATACTTCGCAGAAATAATCTTCTTTTTTTAACTAATAAAATACACCTTTCTAATCCAATAATTATAAGTGCAGCACTCGCTTTCTCACCCAATAAAAAAACATTTAAAAAATGGTTATATAATAGTACTTTATTACCCATTTGATTTAGGAATTAAGCATAATTTAGGCGGTATCTACTTTATTTTATTAGAAAATTCTATTTTTAGTTTTACTGTAAATATAAACTCAATATAATCGATAAATTTGAATTTTTGCTTTTAATAATGTTCTGAATAGAAGTTTACATTACTTTCTACCTGAATTTTTTCTTATTTTAATGAAATTTGCGTTTATCTGTACATTTTTTTAATGGCCGACAGTGACAACAATTGAAAGTCAAAATGACGGACTACAGCAACAATTAAAAACTGAAAAATATCCCACACAAGTAGCAATGGAGAAACAATTAAATAATAATGGCCGCATTACAACAATGTGGCCACGGAGATTCAATAATAATGGCTGACATATGAAAAAGTAACAGACGAAAAATTTAATAGAATTTTCGTAGATATTATAAAGGAGGTGAGAATTATTTTCGAAATCAAAAAACTTCCTAATGATGTAATTCTATTTATTTTTCGTCAGTTATTGTACAATTACATTTTAATAGAAATAATTCTTACTGTAAGTACTCTGAAACAGCATTACTAAGTAGCTACAAATTAGTTGCTACCAAAATTAGACATAAAGGTGTGTAAACAGGTAAATATGTTAGTAAAGCGTGAAAGATAAACTATGCCTACACAAAATTTCGAATTCAGCAGCTGCCGTTTAGTTCTTTGTTCTTTATGTGCATACTTACATTAATTACTTGAAAGTATTAAGCAACATCTTATTAAACATTGCTTCATTTACATGATTACTACGTCACCATTAATTTAAACTCATCAGTATTCAAATTCGTTTATCGCTACTGTTATGAATGAAACTTCTAGATTTTACTATAAATTGAAATAATTTATTTGATGTTTGGGATATTTAAATAACGCGCTTAATTTTGTCAAACGTCAAAAATCTCTGTTGCCACATTGTTATTTATCGCCCATTGTTTTTTTAATTGTTGTCCCATTGTTATTGCTGTTAGCCATTTTCCAATTTTTAATTGTTAGAACATTGTTGCCGTCCGCCATATTTATTTCCTGTTTTTGTTATTGTCGGCCATTAAAAATTTATCCTTAAGTTATAAGAAGATCTGATCTGATTAAAAATATGGCAAATCCTTATGATTTTATCGTTTTATGTATAAGATACACGTACTACCAGATATCTTTGTTTCCGCGTGAGTCATGCTTAATTTCCAATTTTTAATTATTAATGACTTTTTTGCCTCGAAGGCAATTTAAAAACGATTTGTTTGGTACCGCTCATTCATATCGATTGAAGGCGTAGGTGGAAAGCAAAACCATTTCAACTACACATAATGTAAGTATACCGTCTTTTAATTAACCAGTTTAATTGGTAATTCCTTTTAAAGAAGTGTCTCGTTCTTTTGTCGATTGTAAATGCAGTTGGGATAGGTTTTCGATTGTGTTCCTGTTGTAGCAATTTTTTTAACAAGGTTAAAATGCTGTCAACAAAATAAAACAATTAGAACATAAATGCGAGTTAAAATTAGGAAGTAAAAAGATTTATAAGATATGCTTGGTCAGAGCATTCTATCGAAACGACCAGACGCGGACTCGACATTAACTCGTGGTTATTAAATTTCGAGTTCTAAATATAGTACTTCAAAGTATAAAATTTTCCTTCAACGATATAAATGTCCTTAATTTAATAATTATTTGTTTTAAATACACATTATACACTAATTGTAAGGTAAGGTTTTGACCTACTCATTCTAATTATCTTTCAATGCATTTTACCGAAAGTAAATAAAATGTTTTACGTACACATTATTTTACTAAAAATTATGATAAAATTAATAGAACATAGGGCATTTAAAAATGTACAGCAATTAAGTTCAAATATGTATTTTTTAATACTAATTTGAGGAAAATAGACTAAAAAACGCATTTATTTGTTACAATGAGGCATGATAACATTAAAATAAATCTACGTATTTACTTAATATATTATAATGCAATATATTTATGCACTGCAGTATAAGGTACTAGAATGTGAGCACCCTGTATCTCAAATATTGTGATAAAGTTAACCGTGAATGTAGACCATAGTCACTACCCCAAGGTCACAACTGTCAAGTTTTTAGGTTAGTTCTACATTTTTTAAATAGGACTGTCAGTTGTAGTGGAAGTAGGTTATCAAATAATGCTTAAATTTAAGTTAATATAGTGCTATTACTTGTAACAAACGTTTAAAAATGGAAACCTCATCGTTAAACAAAGTAATTTTTACTTTCAACCAGCAAATTAGTTGCTTAATAAAGATGCTTTCTTTTAGGCTCACCAGCAACATAGACGTGCAGATGCTCTGTTGAAATACAAAAAATTCGAAGAAGCAATCGAGTGCCATGAAAAAGCAGCTGAATTACTGGAAGATGCAATTAAAGTAACAGAAAATCCGCGTTCCATAGAGTCACTGAAATTACAGAAGGATTTTCATATACGTCAGAAAAGTATAATACTGATGAAAAAAGAACAATCGGAAAAGATAAAAAAGGGACAGGAAAATCAAAAACAAGGAGCTCACTTAATTAACTGTAGTGAAAATGATCACAGTATTGATGACAATGCTTCATTACAAAGTGCAATTTATCGTACTTTCGAAGAGACGGATAGTTTACTTGTTCTACTGATGAAAAAAGGTAGTTCTGGAAACAGTGACACTGAAAGTTTAAAGAGTGTTGATGCAGGGGCCTTATCATACGATGTCATTGACACTCCAAATTTAAATGCAATTTTAGGAGCTAAGCATCCAAAAGACGATACAGTAGTTATAGAAGAGTTGAAAACGTTGAACGATCAATTGCGTCGTTTAATTAGCAACCTTTTGGTACAACTTGATGAAAGCTCAAAAGAGATTAGCAGATTGCGAGATAAAATTAAGCAGTTAGAAGACGATAGTAGCAAAGGTAAACAACACTTTCTTTTATGGTATATATCAATACTCATCCCGAATCTGCAGCTTACAGTGTCTTTTATTGACACCATGGGAATCATTTTTGTATTAAGTAAAAAATCATTCATCCCAAATTTCAGCTTTTAATCCTGAATAGCTGTTAAGTTATTAAGTTCTTTTCACAAAGTTCCGCTAAATGGATAAAATTCCTATTGAAAAAGAAATGATTAAAAAACAAAAAAGTTATTTTTTTTTTTAATAATCCAACTGTTATATCTAAAAAGCTGAAAACTGGGGTGAATTATTTTTATTTCGATGTTTGTATCGTCGGCCTATACTTTTCGCGGTTTGGTAAATACATAAAAAATATACTGTACATTTTGTATTTAGAAAATAATAACGAACGCGAAAGAAAAAAGTCAGTTAAAAGTTTACATTAATTTAGGTTTAACTGGCATAAAAAACTATTTTTTTCTAACAATAACTGTTTATTACATGAATAAAACTGGACCATATTTTTCTCCAAGAAATAGTAATGGTAAACAAGACTAAATAAATTAATGGTTTTCAGCCTAAATTCTTGAAAATATTCTAAATATTTTATATCAGAGGTAAGCTTCCCCCCCAAAAAAATAATCTCATCAATTACCTACTGTAATAAAAATATATATTAATATTTGCAGAATTTACTTATTAACAGTTCTTAAAAATATTTTTTCATAAATTCGTTTTGTGGTGTTACCTATTTTGCAATGCTATTTCAACTAATTGTGTATCATTAATCAGGTACTAAATGTCCTACTTTTTGCTTAAATTTGCAGAAATAAATATCATTTTAATATTAATTATATTTTCAGCTACTTCCAAAGGCACCACGAGTAACAATTTAAAAGTAATAACAGATTCATCTGGAGCAACTTCACCTTATGTGTTCTCACCTTGCAGCGAGCTAAGCCCGGACCTTTACGAAATAACCACAATTCCACCACTTGCACCTTTAGAGATCCCCAACTTTGATTTTTCCAGTTTGACGAAAAGCAATTCAGCCAGTTTAAGGAACTAGCAATAAGGTATTTTTTTTGTTTTTATTTTATTACTGAATGCTATGATCATTTTATTGTTTGTTAATTTATTAAAGGCCATATTCAATATTATTCATAATCAATCAAGTCATTTTTGCGTGTTTTAGTCCTTAAAGACGTTCCCGAACAATAGAAATTTTAGCTTTCATCCCATAACATACAGTAGTATATAATTTTACATTTTCGGAGCGTAAAAATTATTTTAACCGACAGAATGCGACGTTGCCAAATTCGAGTATACGGTGCGCAACAAACCAATTTCTATGCTTACGCGCATGGAAGTTGAATATAGTGTAACATAAAATGTGTCACTGCTTGGGAACGTCTTTTAAATTTTTTTTTGGTGCATACATCTAATTATACTGCCAGAATTTTTTTGTTTTTTTTTTTTTAAACATAAAAGGAAGTCTTCCACAGCGAGCATTAAGCTAAAATTTTTTGCTTTAAAAAATGAAATCGATTTAAAATTAGAAGTTAATGAGAGGCTGAATTGTATCGTACTCCTATAAGAATGTTGAAAAAGAGAATTATTTAAGACAAGATACCATGTAATATACTTCAGAAGAAAATGTTGAAATAAATATTATCATAGTTGACGAAATAAGGTTTTTTAAGGAATGATAAATAATATCACTGTTGCTGCATTTTATAAAATTTTATTTCAACTTTTACACAATGAATCTTAGTTATTAGCAAAAATAAGTTTTAAACAAATTTTAAATACGTAGTTATACTTGGATTAATTTGAATATTTTTGGTAGGTACATATATTTCTAATAAGAACAGTTGACCTATGTATACATAGTGGAACAATAATGAGTTCTTAAAATAATATTTTACAGCAGATATTGAGGCGCGGAATTAAAATGAACTACAGTATTAAATCATCTCCATATATATATTTTTTCCTTTAAAAAGGCTTTTTTTAACTTTACGTAAAATATTGGCTATCTTTTTCAAAATTAGCTAATTACTTTTTTTGGTTGGTTTGATAGCTAATTTAACTTACAGCAACAAACAGTAGAATAAAACATTGTTTTAAAATTTTAAAAATGTGTGCTACTGTTATATTCTTACTACGTTCTTTTAAAGCTGGGACTACCTATCTCATATTTTTCATTAACAATTAATACGTAACGATTACAAATAAATAAACAAACAATATATTAATATATGCATATATACGTGTGTTGAAATTACTTCAAAGGCACTATTATTTGGTAAATAAACAAAATTATTACATAGTAACTTTGGTAATAATGTAATACACTGTCAAAAATATACGTTATTTTTAAAAATTTTGTACTGAAAGGACACGACCTCCAAATATCAACTTTTTGACCGGTATAATCATTAATAATAATTTTGAAAATTGGCCGTAACTTTTTTATTACGCAGAATATTGAAGTTGTGTAGTTACAGTTTTTAAAGGCAATCTGCTGGCGTTTGGATTTTTGATATTTATTTCTGGTAAAATTAGCGAAGATGGAAAAAGTGTTACGCCGCTGAATTGTCTGCGAAATGAGAAAGTTATAAGCAATTTTCAAAATGCATTCGAGTAACTTCAAGGGCTCGTACCGGGCGTAACAGTCGATTCTTTTTTATATTATTATTTTTAATAATATTTTTGCATAGTTTCACATCATTTACGAGGTCCTTTTTACAAAAGTAAGAACTTAAAACGTTAATTATACTTAATGTGAAATAAATTTGTAATATTTTCTACAAATTTACATTTAACCTTAGTGCCATGTATGCATATTATTTTTTTATATCAACAATGATACACATCGATTTTTTTTCCTTTTTCTACAAAAAGAACTTCATTTTTGGATAGAGTAGAATATGTACTTATATTCTACGTATAAGAAAGCTAAAACAAATAACTATTCCCTATTAGTGGAACATTGAAGTCCATAAAAATCAACTTTAAAAAAATATTCGTTTTACCCGTCGTCAAATTTGCTCCTAAAGAATTATTGTTATGGGACGTACGGCGGTGGTGGTATACTATAAGGGGGCGGTGGAGTAGACGCATCAAATGCCTCCAAACTGTCGTATCTTTCAAGAAGACACCTGCCATCTCTGCAATTCCTCTCGTTCAATGTCTGATGAAGAATTAACGAACAGAAATTTCCTAACAACGCTACCCCTCCTAAAATACACATAAAAAATCAAATATGCAAACAATTACGTTAATGCCGTTTACCTGTTATGGCAATTAAATAAAATCCGAGTCCGTATGTCACTGTAGTGTCCAGTTTTGGATATAAATTATCCAGAGATTCTTGTATCACTAGCGTAGTGTAATAACAAAAACTAACAATTGCCATTACCCAAAATACTAAGAAAAATTAACAATATGTTAACACATCTGCCAAAAAAGGCCAAGTTAATCACCTGTAAATGAGCTGCAAAGAGAGTACTGTTGAATAAAAATAAGTACTTTATTTTGCAACTGCGAAATATCGAGAATGAACCCTCCAAGTGAAAATATTATTGCCATGAAGCACAGTAACAATATTATCCTCATCAGATTAACAACGGTATTATTAATACATCTGTAATCTAAAAAAAAAAAACAATATGTAACAAAGCTATTTAGTTCAAATAATTGACTTTTTAAATTATTAAATTATTTTACTGCATTTCCTCTACTATTTTCTAAATACTTTTTATGTTGTATTAACAAACCGTTATCTGGGTTACTATCATCGCAGCCAAATAACCAGAAAAACTGTTGTAACGTCAGGTATTGTGAACACACATCTCCACTAATTTCAAACCACTGCACTTGAACCAAAGACATGCTTATCGAGCTCACTGTAATCATATGGAAGACAGCTGATATTGCATTTCTAATTTGAATCTTCGATTTCAAATAGTTCAAATTGTAACTTAAAATATTCGTCGGCATTGCTAATAATTAACACAAACTGATAATAACGTCAGGGCATTAACAATAATTTTACGATGTTTCACTGCTACAATGATTGTTAGTAGTTTAATTATTAGCTGTTTTATAATTGCAACAGAAAGCTCACAAATCAATGTTTCTTTTAACTGATGAGTACTAATTACTATTAATAAAAAATTAAAATTTACAAACGGCTCGATGACATTTTTATTTGTTTGTTATTCTATGGTTATTCTCAACAATTCTCAATTCTTGTAATGTCAAAATCCATAAACTAACATATCCATACTTTTGGCTCATAGAGATAAATATTTATCTATAGTATTGCTAAAGCATAGAGATCGATATTCAAAGTTTAAAATAACTAAAATAATAACTTTAACTTTATCAATCATTTTTCGACTTTCTCAATACGTATTACCTTTGAAACGAAATATTATGGTCCTACTTAAAAGAATTACCGTATAACAGTTTATATATCTATGGTTTTGTATTTCAGAAATATCTATGTTTACGACATACAAATTATCTATAGAATAGAACCATTCCATTGAAATACCTTGCGCATTTTGTTGTTATAACCTAGCAATTTTGTTGTTTATTGTGCGTTTTTATTTTTATTTATTTATCTTATTTTTTGTTCAAATGTAGTCGTTAATTCGCCTTTACTTATCAATTCCAGAGATTAATCGATAAATATGGGAACACTGCACACTGAAGAATATTTCGATACCAATTTTCCAGCATGCCATAGCGATGTCGTCGTCTTTCCTTTAGAACATAGTCCGATTAATTAAGGTAAGAGTAGATGCATAAATTGAATCTTGAAATAGAAAAAGAAATAAATTGTTCATCTCATATTTATTTAATTATTAAGTCATTTTTGTTGCATTTTCTACAGCTTGGTTGATGAATAAGAGTCTGCTGAAATGTATTTAGAAACCATTGGACCAATAAAGTGTTTACGTTTCAACTCTTCTTCATCGTTATTTTGCTTCGTTTATCTGGGCTTTATATTGGATCATTATACAATAAATTGAGGTAAGAATACACGCCATATTTAGTATGTTTTTTACAACTGTAAGAAGTGTGTTACTATTCTGTTGCTGTTTCAATATATGACGCAAATGATAAAGAAGAGTACAGTCAGATTATTTATTTCTTTTGTTTTTTGACTGTATTTCATTTTTTTTTTTCTTGTGATTTAATTATATGTCTCCCTTTTTGTTTATTTAACACTATCTTTAATTCATTTTTCTTGTTCTTTTCTGTAGGTTGGCTGATGAATGAAAGCACATTGAAATTTATTTCGCCCCTATTGGAACAACAAATCAGAGGATTTCAATATATGGTCTGATAGTTTGCAATGCTACAGTTCATTCTGCACTTTAGAAGAATTTCTGACAGTAAACTGCTAAAATATTGAGTGTACTAGGAGTTGTAGGTAAGAGATAATTAGTAATTACTAACAGGTTTTCTTTTAAAATAAAATTACTATATCAATTGAACATTTAAATTAATTTAAGAGAAGAATTTCCATTGTTATTTTTTAATTATTTTTATTTTTTAAGAAGTTCCTATGACCAAATTATAAATTTTTGCGATATCAAGACAAATCATAAATGATAGGGACTTTCTATTTTCCAATAACTCTTTATTAAAATATTCTTAACCGTTTCCAAATTATTCTCTGTTTGTGTGTTTTATTATTTTAGTAAATTCATAGGAAAACTATTTAAAAATCGTTTTTTTTGAAAAAGTATTTTGAATTCAATTCACTATTTCAACTGAAATTACTGTAAATAGTTAATTACTTCAATTTTTCTAAACAGTTACTTAATGGAATCGTTTAATATTTGATTAATTAAAATTTATTAATTGTAGTATCAACAATTAAGGATTATTATTTAGAAATTTACGAAAAAATTTCTGCAGCACAAATCGTTTATTTATCGCTTTATTTCTTGTTATGTTATTTAACAACGTTGTTAATTCGTTCCTCTTATAGGGTTGTTAATGGAAAATACCGTTTTGAAGTTTACTTCACATTCACAATCAGTGGAACACGTCGTTTACAACGATACAGTTCTTCCTGGACTTCGTTTGCTGTTCGTCTTCTTCATCTTCCCGAAGTTTCCCAGTTGAACGAGACATCACGTAGTCTTCGTTTGCTGTTGGTCTTCTTCATCTTGGAACATTCTCTAGTTTTTATAAGAATACTCGTTGTCTTACTGGTTTTGTCTTAGTAGATGTAATTGTTTATTTTGAATAATGTGTTTTTTTGTTATTTTGTACAATATTTCTCTTTTATTTTATGTAGAATGTTCATTTTTATTTAATTTTGCATATTTCTTGCTTGCTTGCTTACTAATCTCTCTTCGCATTACTTCCTGCAGTTCTTCCTGTCACGCATTTACTCTATGTCTTCTGTTCTTTTAAACATTTCGATATCGTATCGTGTTATTTCACAGTCAGGAGGAAGAAGGGAGGGCCTCCCCGAACTACTTCGCCTGGCTATGACGCTTTATTTTATTAGTTGTTCTTTTAAAAGTGTCTTATAAACTTTCCTTACGCGGTCTACTCTTGTCCGATTCTTTCTACAATATAAGCTATTAGTATTTGCCTTAATTCCTACTGTGGTTTGTCTTATTTAGCTTTCAGGTAACGGACATCATAAGAAAATATTTTTTCTTATAACTTCTCTTTCTTTTTTCACTTACAGGTACAACTTTTTACTTTAAAAAACTGTTATATTAATATAAGTGTTAGCTTATAATTAGAATTAATAAATTAACTTTCTAAATTAATTTTTGACAAAATTGTTACACACAAAACAAAATTCACTTTTTAGAAATAAAAATTAATTTTCTTATAATATAGATATGGATATTTATTCATATTAATATAACAGTTTTTAAATGTTCATTTGGATTTTTTTTTCTGAAAACTACATATAAACGTATTATTGATTGTAATGTTTTATTCCTAATTTTATTTAATTAACATGTACAAAATTGTAAAATCGAATGTAGTTTCAATAAATAAATTTACGTTCATTAGGTCTTTTATTTTATTCTTTAAAAAAAAAAGTAATAAAAATGGAAGTAAATATAAAAATAAAATAATTTTTTGATTGTCAAATTATTTGTTGATTAGACCTCGTATATATTCAAAAATTTAAAAATTTTGATATTTGTATTAGGAGAGCATAAGTTGTTTGGGAAATATGTCAAATTATTTGTTGATCAGACCTCGTATATATTCGAAAATTTAAAAATTCCGAAATTTGTATTAGGAGAGCATAAGTGGGATTTATACGAGGTCTGATCAACAAATAATTTGACATATTTCCCAAACAACTTATGCTCTCCTAATACAAATATCAAAATTTTTAAATTTTCGAATATATACGAGGTCTGATCAACAAATAATTTGACATATTTCCCAAACAACTTATGCTCTCCTAATACAAATATCAAAATTTTTAAATTTTCGAATATATACGAGGTCTAATCAACAAATAATTTGACAATCAAAAAATTATTTTATTTTTATATTTACTTTCATTTTTATTTATTATGAGGAAAATAAAACGATTTTACATCTTAATTAATTTATTTATTTAAGTCACATTTACATTATTACATAAAACTAACTAAGAATTAACTATTTAAGAATAAATACATAATTACAAGATTTTACTATATTTAACAGACAAAATTATCTATAACTAATTACTTAAATATTTACAATGTATTTTATATTTGGGTAATAACTAGCCCTAACTCTGTTGCCTCTACATCTCCCCTTATAGCCACCCTATCCATACATCTAGTATTTAACCTAACAATTTTCCCAAAAAACATTTTACAAAATTTTTATGAACAAGCATACGGTACACTTACATTAGATAAAAGTTTACAAATAATATTCCTATGCAACATTTCATTAATATAAATACAAAGCGAAAAATAAAGTGAAATATTAATGAAAACAGAAAAATAATTTCTTCGGTCTTCTTATGATGTCCATTACCTGAAAGCTAAAAATAAATTTTACTAAGTAATACTAAAATAATTAATAAATTGAAAGAACCGTAATTCAATTAATCAGAAAAATTAAAATAATTAACTGTTTACAGTAATTCCATTTCAAAACACTGAATTAAATTTAAAATACTTTTTCAAAAATAACAATTTTTAAATAGTTTTCCTATAAATTTAATAAAATAATAAAACATTAAAATAGAAAATAACTTGGAAAATGGTTAAGAATATTTCAATAAAGAGCTATTGCAAAATTAAAAGTGTCTATCATTTATGCTTTGTCTCGATATTGCAAAAATATGTAATTTGGTCATAGGAAAATCCCAAAAAATAATTATCATTGAAAATTGACAACGGATATTCTTCCAGAAAACTAATTTAAATGATCAATTATTACAGTAATTACTAATTATCTTTAATTAGTGTTGTTACTTACCTACAACTCCTAGTACACTCAAGATTTTGGCAGTTTCTTGTCAGAAGTTCTTCTAAAGTGCAGAATGAACTGTAGCATTACAAACTATCAGATCATATATTGAATTCTGTGATTTGTTGTTCCAATAGGGGCGAAATAAACTTCAATGTGCTTTCATTCATCAGCCAACCTACAGAAAAGGACAAGAAAAATGAATTAAAGATACTGTTAAATAAACAAAAAGGGAGACATAATAAAATATTTATTTGAAATAATTCTTACATTAAAATAAGAGTCAAAAATAAATGCCAAAAAATTTAAGTTACATTTAATTTATGTTAAATAATTAAAGAATTTTGTAATATAAAACAGTGAAATGAAAAGTTCTGTAGAACTCATATTAAAACTAAGTTTTGGGCTTGTAGACCATAACCGATATTCACTATATGTACAGACGTTCAGATGTCGGCTGTAGTTGCCGACGAATCATCTGGATATAATAGTTCCTATTGACCATCGTCAACAAGCCAGAACCTTATTTTTACTATGGATCGCAGATGTGGTGCTGATTTTCCTATATTATTCAGAAATTGTCTAGATAATTTTCACAAAGAAATTGATCAAAATTGGAAGTATCAATAATCTATTCATAAATCCCTAAAAGAAATTTCTTAACAAATAGTAGTTGACGAATTGAAAGAACAATGATAACTAATTCAATAAATCAATAATTAAGCAATTGCAAACTGGACAACTGTTTAAAATAATCAAATCGTTTACAGAATTACCATATTAAAACAAAAGGTAATTACATTTGTACAGACCCCTTGCTAATTTTCTGTTAAACGTTGTAGGGTTTTATATAAAGTGCACGGGAATTTTTTTTTTTTTAATAACAAAATATGAAATCATAGTAAACTAATAAGTTTAATGCCAACTGCAGAAATTAGCTTCAACCAACCATAATTTATGAAGTAAGAGTAAAATAATATCGAACAAACAACAAATATTTTTTAGAACCAGACAAATAGGTATATGCTGAAATAATGTATAAGATATTTTAAATCACTTCTGGTCTACAAATATAATGTGCTTCTTTTATTCTCACCTTAATTAACTGTAGAATGTTCTTAAAAGAAATTAACAGCAAGCGAAGACCAAAATTGCAAGATAAACTGAATCATTGCAATCATTCGTTGATGTTCTTCCTAACTTTGCTGCTGCGGTAGGTCCGATATAAATTTGCTTTCACCCTTATTCATTCATCGGTTAGTCTAAAGAATATCACAACAGAAATGAATTAATTGAACTGTTAAATAAACATAATATGAAATATAATCTGAAAACTCACCGAAAAGAAACGTGAACTCTGCAAGAAAGCAAAATGACAAATAAATTAACAATAAATGACACCTGTCATTTAACAAAAAATTTATATAGTGGCTCTATAACCGCTAGACGGAAAACTACATGGGAATTATTAAATACGAATCATTTCTCATTCAAACTATACACAACAACTGCTCCAATTAAATTAAACTCGATAAATTGTTGTAACAGATCTTTCCCTTGTTTTTAAACATTAAAATACGAGAAAGTAGTTCTTCCTTCTTCTGTAGAATCTCATTTAATAATAGGTTCTCTATGAAATTTCTGTCAGAATATGTGGTGGCGCTATAAACGCTAGAAGGTACTAATAAATAAATAAAATTGAAATAGCCTTAATTTATCACTGGAATTTAATTTCCTCAAATTTCGATTAATAATCAAAAAACAATATGCTCCTGTGCCAATATAAATATAATTTTTTATATTACTAATAGATAAAAACGTTTAATTTTCTATGTTAAAATAGGTTATGTTAACCTTTACGTATTTGTTGTGTAGTTTTTACTCTCTATAATTGTATTTTTTTACTTAAATAGTCGTTAAAAGTTGAAAAAACACATCCGGGTGTTATTATCAATGTTTTTTCTTCGGGGGCTTATATTTAACATTATCTGCGGGGCACAATAATTGCACAAGTGAGCGCTGTTCATTAGGTTTTATTCTTTTAAACTAATCAAATATAAGTGTATGTGGGAAATAAAATAGTTATTTATTATTATATTAATAAATAACTAACACAATGTCCAATTTAGACGACTTTAAAATAGAAGATGCAGATGTTTATGAAATATTGGAAATTGAACCGTCTTCCACAACAGCAGATGTAAGTACATACTTCCCCTTTTCAAAAGATATTTATTGCTAGTGTCTATTTTACAGATCAAAAAAGCTTATAGGAAAAAAGCACTCCAATGCCACCCTGATAAAAACCCTGACAATCCTAATGCGGCTAAACAGTTCCACCAGTTAACAAAAATATTAGAAATATTAACAGATGAATCTGCAAGGAAAGCATATGACAAAGTATTAAGAGGTAAAAAAGAAGCTGCTCTAAGACACAAAGAATTAGATGGCAAACGAAGAAGATTAAAAGAAGATCTTGAAGCTAGAGAAAAAATTGCCAGTGGTAGAACTGCTGAGAAATCAGAAGCACAGAAATTAAAGGTCTATTTCATGATGTTATATTTGACTACACTTTTAATTTTCATTTATTTCTTAGGAAGAAATAGAAAGACTGCGTAAAGAAGGTAATAAACAAGTAGAAGAAGAAATGGAATATGTCATGAGAAAGGTAAGGGAAGAGAAGCCAAAAATTGACCAAACGGGGGGATGGAATCCTAGTGAACACCGGATAAAAATTAAATGGAAAGCAGCAAAAAATGATCCAGAGAATGGAGGATATACACAAGAAATGATATCTAACTTTTTATCAAAGGTATGCAATAAGTACAGAAGTATAATTTAAAGAGAAGCAAAAACTTAATTTTAATTGCTTTTTTTTCAGTATGGAGACCTGTCTGCATTGATTATCTCTTCTAAAAAGAAAGGAAGTGCATTAGCTGAATTCACTACTCAAAGAGCAGCAGTAAGTAAATATATCTTTATAAATCATACATTTTTAATGAAAGTATATGAAGTTTGTGTAACCAAAACATTCATTTCAAAGATTTTGTTTATTATTCGTTAATACCAAGGAACATAATATTAACTGATTGAACTTTGATAAAATATTAAGGCAGATGTGACGTATTCAAAATTATTTATGGGTATAATTGTTAATACTAAATTAATGTTTTTTTTTTTAAGGAAATGGCCGTGCAATTGGAAAAGGGGTTATCTACAAATCCTTTAGAATTACGATGGGTTAACGAACCGAGTGAAGCAACCAACCAAAGGGTGTACAGTTCAACCATAAAACCATCCGATTACGAGAGTGTAATTTTAACAAAACTTCGTCAAGCCGAAGAACGAAAACGTTTAATTGAACAAATGATGGCAGAAGATAACGAAACGTAATTACTTACAAGAATTTAAAAAATAATTTATAACTACTTTAAGCAAAAACTGTATAGTTGATGTCTGTATGAATGAAAACTGCAAAAAATGAATAAAATAAATGAAATAAACGTTTACATAATATTATTGTTCTTTATAGGGTTGGACAAAAAATTTTGAAAACTATTAAGTTAAAAAAAAACGACAATTTAATGTTATATTAAAATAATTTAACTACAAAAACAACAAAAATGTATGAAACTATCAGCAAATAACGCTCCATATGTAATAAGTTTGTTCTATTTTTATAAATACGTGTTTTTTTCGAAGTAAAATGGCCAAAATCTTTAGTTAACTTGGCTTAATATTAGAGAAATTTTATTTACATTTCTCTGATGACGCAAAAAATAGTGAAATTTTTTTGCTACTTTGATTAATTTCAGCTATTTACAGTATAATTTTCCCAAACTCTCATGTTTTAAGGAAGAAAAATGAGAATATTTTAATTAATTAATTACTAGTATATTTAGAACAAAACTTACTCACACTTGCAGTCAATGGGAGAAAATCACAGTCTAATTGTCGATATTCACTGGAAATTGTAACTGTTTGCACCTGAATTTGACTGATTAGCACCAAACTGCGAAGTATCTTCTAAAGGTGGTAGTTGAGGTTGAAACTGTTCTGCTGATAATCTTGTAAACATAATTCCAACACCTTCAATGAGAGCCAACAACATGCCTCCTATGAAAGCACTTCCTGCCATTGCAGGCAAGCCATTCCTGGCAGCCAATATTCCTCCTGTTGCCGCCCCACTTATTATGGAGTTCCAGGGATCTTCTTTTTTCCGAATATGTATTAATGCACAATCTATTGTTGAAAACATGCCACCCCAAACTGCAAAATTTCCTGCTATTATGGGCGACCTTTGCTTTATAGCTGTCAAGCTGCCAATCTATACAACAATAAAAAAATCATTAATAAAAATAAATTCTTTAATTCTGTATTAAACACTTACCATACGTCTATTTATGCCTGAAGGAGCATTACGGAACCCTTTGATACTTTGAAACACACCACCTCCAATTAACCCCATTGTAAAAGCACCACCACAATCGTCGACAATTCGCCACGGACACGGCTCTCTGCTGTATTCTTCCATTTTTTAATTTATTGTAAACTACTCTAAAAAATTAATAAAACCGTAAAACCTAACCTATATTATGTAATAATTCGACATACCTGATTCTTATGTTTTACAACCTAAAAAATTGTCTTAATTTAACAGTCAGTACTTGTTTTCATTTTTTTTTAACTTTTATAGTTCTTTATTTTCGTAAAACTACGAAAGAATTACAGGAAAAGTAACGTGCATGTATCGTTAATCTTCCGCAAATGTCAAAAGTCAAAAATTAACCGCGAAATTCAAATCAGTCGCTCCCTGTTTACGCGGGATCTTAAATTATTATAAATTTTTATTTGTTCGGTATGTAATTTATCTGTCACATTAACGTTTCAATTTTATTATTTTTAAAATAAGTAAATTGTACAGTACACCTTTTTACGATTTGACAAGTTTTATAAGTGACTTTTCCAAAAATAGAATGGACTTCTAAAAATACACCTCAGTTAAAGTTCTCCAGCTCTTTCGACAGACGGACATTTTTCTTTCGTTTAAAACTAAATTTAATTAAATTTAAAATGTCTGAACAGTCACCCCAAAACGCAGACAATATTCAACAAATAGAAGAGCCCAACATAATCAAGGTTTGTGAGATATAAACTCAATAAGATAACTCTTGATAATACACGCGCCGATTTAATTAGGTTGCACGTTTTGTACTCAAGAAGTCATTATTTCAGGGAAATGAAGCATCCGAATCGACGCTACAATCGCGTGAAAAAGAACTGTTAGAAAAAATTTCCCAATTCGAAATTAAAATGAAGAAAGACGATGAAATAATAAAACAGTTGGAAGGGAAATTGCAGGTAAAAATTGCTTTAAAAGTTAAAAAATAAAAATTGATTCAAGCGTTCGGAGTCCCCGACAACTTAAGATCTTTCTCGGAAAAATGATTTGTAGAAGTTTACAGTCCACTTCTAGATTTCAATTTTCCAAAGATCTTCTGAATGTGTCCACTTATTACGATGAAACGTTTAAGACAAAATCAATTTAAACTTAAAAAGCACTTTCGGTTTTTTAGGATGTAACAACGGAAAAAGATGAGCTAAAAACGAAAAATGATGCGCTTCAAAACGAAGTTACCGATATAAACGCAACTTTGGCTCAAAATCCAAAAAACGGAAAGAACTTGTTACTTGAGAAAACGAAAATTTGCAGAAATCAAGAGCTTCAAATTGAAGCTCTTTCCCAGCAGATTGCGTCACTGAAAGAAATTGTAGCGATCACAAAAGACCTACTGGACGTGCGTAACGTGGAAGTAAAACAACTAGAAGAGAAAATAGATATCATGGAACAAAAGTTCAACGTTGAGAAAGAGAAACACTCGTTACTTAATCAAAAACTAGATACAATGGTGAAATTGAACTCCGACTTGAAAAAAGAATATGAAACGCAATTGTCGCTTTTCACTCAATTGAGGGAAAGCTATAAACAACGAGAAAATTTAAACGATACAGTTCAAAAATTATCTGATGATGTTGAGAAGAAGTAAAACGTTTTATATGTATGTACTTGGGTTTATTACGATTTTTTGTCAGACTTCTGAAACGGATTTGTAAAATACGTTTACATTTATTCTACAATGTATAACTGTTAAGTGATTTTCTGTTTAAATATATCGAGACTTAATAATACCGTACTCTTATTGGAACGAGAATCCATTTTTTCTCTTAGACAACAAAAGACAAAACTTTGAAACATTAGGATTTTTTAGAAAATAAACTTTCTCAAATATTCCGCCACGTTCGTACATATTTATTGTAACTTTTTGCATCACCCACTGAGTTATTGTTAACGGGAGGTCTATCACTACAACCACATTTGTGATAATTGTGAAGTTGTTTTGAGAAGATTGTAAAAAAAGGAAAAAAAAATAATATGTATTAACTTTATTTTAAAAACGAATTATTAAAAAAAAACATACCTAGTCTACAAATAATGTATGTACACAATTTATATTTACTTGAAATATCATCTGTGTTCGCTTATTGCACTTTATGAATATTAATTAATGAAAATAGATTTATCTGGAAGAAGTTCTACAATAATCTTATTTACCTACTATTTATAATGTTCTGCGTATCTAATGCCCATAATAATAATAATAAGAATAATTTTCAACGATCTAACATAAACTAATCAAATCTATCAGTATTTCATTTTCTTTTATCTCATCATCATCATAAAAACGCCAAAGTTCGCACTTTTGTGTCATATTATACAGACAAGAAAAATAAAAGAATAATCTCCTGTTATAATAACAAATTGTTTATATTACGTAATAGTAGAAGACTAATGGCAGTGAAAAATATGTTGGTCTTCTCGATATGTATCACATAGCATCATACTAATACCTCCATTTTATTTCCTTTCCGGACTACGCGCACTTCCGACAAACCAACACATTTGAAAGTAAAGGTAACTGTTTGAGAACCAAAATTTGCTTCGAATCTAGAAGACATTTTCAGTGTTTTTTTTTTCTATTCTTTCATTAGATTTTACCAGAAAGTTATAAAATATTTTTAAATATCATTTCGCTCTGTTTAGTTTCGAAAAAAATGTCTGATCGTACGAATTATTAAATATTTATAATCAGTTTACTTACTCAGTTGTAATGTTGACCTCCGGGGCTTTCCCGATGGCATTCTGCACTACTAGGAACAGCTTCGTTACCACCTCGATCACGTGACCGGTTTGAAAGACAAAATCGCCCTTTTTCCTACTCAAATCGCTCTGAAATAAACAACCGGTCGATTCCATTGTAGCACATGAAGAAGAGTCATTGTGTTCGCTTGCTGACTAAAATACAAAACCCTCTAGCCAACTACACAGCACTTTAAAAGCCTAATCAATTTACATTACATACATATTACAAAATTCTTAGCCTAGCATTAAAAATTTATAATCTAGAAATTTTAAACGAAAAACTAGAAAAGAAAAAATAAAGAAATCCTTACAGCTTTAATATGAACAACGGCCACATCGTCCGGAAAAGGAGACAGTGACATCCGGTAAATTTCGGTTGCTGGCACGCGGTATTTAATCTGAAGAGTGCGCTGGTCCAATATCAACATGGATCTCGTTGAAACTACCAGCAGTATTGGCACAAACTGCGAAGAATCGGCGAAGATAATAAAAATATTTGTGTTATTAAATTTTATTTAATTACCTTTCCACTAGAACGAGCAATTTTGCTAACTATATCTGCGAAAACAACGTACTGGTCGTTAGTTTCTATACACATTTTCTTCCACTGGATATTTTGTCTAAGTCGAACGTAATCTCCCAGGAAAGGATGCGAGACGCTGTTAAAAAAAAATAAATCCTGAATAACTTTGAAGTTTTCAATATAGAAAAAGAAAAATTCTTTCATAAAAGATTATGATTACATTACCTTCTTGGATAAGACGATTTTCTATCTTTAAATATAAAACTAGCGGTTACTTTTTCTCTCATTCTATTCCTAGAAGTCTGATCGAATTTGAGCCTGTACTTGTAACATCGCCACCTATGAAATATTTTGTACAATAAAGTGTTTGTTTCGACGAATGTCTGACTGCATGAAGGCCACTCTCTACATATGGGAGAATAAATATTATCTGGAAACTCGGTTGGCAATTTCGAGAGGAATTGTCTTCTCTGAAAATTAGAATAAAACAATTGTAAAATACACAAAACGAAAAACTGCATAATTTTATTAAAAAATACCATACCTTCCATTGTATATAATGTCTTTGAATAACTCTTGCAGCCCATTCTTTCTGCTTTTTTAATTTAAACTTACGATATTCTTCTTTAGCCTAAAAATAAAAATTCTTAACGTAAAATTGAAGAATAAATTAGTGGACGTGGTAAAACTACATTATTCTTAACCAAATAGTTTAAAAAACAAAACTACTGCCCAAATACCGTTTTATTTGTATGGAAGAAAGTTTCAAATACAAAAGCAATCGATTATCTAGCAAAAGGTATTTTTTATTGTATGAACATACCACACAATAAAGACACCAAAGATGTCTTTGACCCTGATACGATAACTCTCCCTTAAACTCCTAGAATACATAATTTAAAATATCCCACTGTAATTTAAGGACTATAACAATTTCAATACATTTATGATCTTTAAAGACGTTCCCAACGACCAATCGTTCACAAACGAACATGTAAATCAAATCAGTACTCTACGAGAATTCGTTGCGTTGTTTTGCTCCTCCTCCCATGCGCAAAATCACAGAATATGATCAACTGCGTCACCTTATCCGACTTGGCAACGTCTCATAGTGGGTTAACTTCAAACCGCAAAATACTCAATCAATACAATTTTCCGTTTTTTTTTTTTTTAATAGGGAACGTCCTTAAAAGTCAATAAAACTACTACGTTTTCAATTAATTAATTATTTTTTCACGAACTTAGGACGTTTTTCTGAATTTTAGATAAATCACTTACTTTCCAGGTCCTCCAAGCAGCTGCTATTATTTTTTGGCTTCTCCTCATCTTCTGGTACTGCGTCCTGCATCTGTAACACCGCCAAGTCTTCTGGATTAAAGTAGCTAAATCGTGTAACCGCAGCTTCCGGAAGTCTTCCAGTTCGAAAACCGTTCGAGGACTGCGAATAAAAATCTTATTCCTACCAAAACTGAACTCAGCATTGGGTATGGGAAGGGACCTCAATATAATAGATGAGCTTTCTATAACTGACCCCCGCCAGTGGGGCCATGTATGCGTACTTAGCATCTTGTAACGTGCAAGGAAATGTGTAAATGACATGTGATAACAGTAGCCCATGCGCCACATTTGGACGGTGGGAATCAAACATAAATATCGAACCTGAAACAAATTTTCTTTATTTTGAGATCGAAATTGGAGAATTAAATTAAATTACCTGGTGTTGTACTAATGACAATTCGAGAAGTTTTGGTTTCTTGAGTTCATTAGGCTTGATACATCGAATATAATGAGCTTGTCTGGTACTTAAATTTTTTAATAATGCGTTTAAGGCAACTTGTAATTGGGTTCCTACAGTTAATGCCCTCTTCTTGCAACATCTTTTCGGATTGCCCTCAGGAAAGAGGGACTGCATTAAAGGGTGTGCACAAGAAAACATCGTCCTGGAAATTTCCTTCGGCAAGGAATCTCTATTTTTTTCTAAGAAACCTTTTATATTGTATGTTACAGTTCCCGCATAATGTCGAATTCTAAAAAGAATATAATTTTTTAATCGACGGATATCAATTGTGAAAATTTTAATCAAGTTATGCTTACTGAAAGCAATAAGGAGGCAAAAGCGTATCAGTTGTAATACAGTGCGAATGACTAACGCAAATTTGCTCCACACGGTTTAAATACATTGTATCACACTGTATGCAAGGCTCATCCATTAAAGGAAAAAGACCGTGACTGTCATCTTCAAACAGTTGACAAATTTTTCTGAAAGGAATAATTGCATTGTAATAAGCAATACAAAAATATTAATATACTTACTCATTATTAAAAAAATCAATTTTTGTCCATTCCAAACCTTCTTTAATAATATCCTCTTGTTCATGCTTAAGAGATGTTGTAACTACGAAATTATGAATTTTTTCATTACAATAATTAATTAACAACTGCTCAAAATGATTTTGATTCAAGTTTTCGTATCCATAAAAATCCAAAACACCAAGAACTTTTCGTCGTCCAAAAGGTTTACTCTGACAAACAAAAAATAACTAAATAAAACAGACTCACAAATTTAATGAGAAAGTATATATTTACCCTTGTGTTCTCGTTTATTCTGTTTACGAGCCACGTAAAAAGACGACTGTACAAATTCTTACAAAGAGTATCACGAAATTTTGCAGCTTCTTTATGATTCAATTCAGCTAATATTCCTCCATCAATGTACCTATTTGTCAATGAAACTTTCAAACGTTTATGCTCAACTCCCAACAAGTCACATATTTCATATAATTCTGTAATAAAAAAAAATACATTCACGTGTACTTTACTTGCTTAAAAAAATAAATCCTTCTGAGATATACATTTTTGGAAATAAGGTCAAAAGTGACCAAGACAATAAGTTATGGACTAAAAAAGGTTTGGAAATTAAAGTAAAATTACCATAATCATTATAGATGACACATCCTTCGGTGCCATCAATATTATTACAAGGCACAAAATTTAAATTTCCCAGCTTAAGGACGACCGCAATGACACCAAAAATGTTCAAGTTATCCTCAGTTGAAAATCCCAAAATTTCCAAAGCAGCTTTTGTATAATTAAATAATGTTTTGTCTTCATCTTCTGCTAATGTCGGCTGATTATCTTCAGTCAAAAGAATACTGTAATGTTCAACATTCCTTTGAAGCTTTAAACTCTCTAAAAAATTATTTATAATCTATTGATCTAATTAATTTACTTGAATCTTACTCAATAGATGTATATCTGCTCCAGTGAGTAGTTGGTAAAAAATATGGAAGTTACGGTCACTTGCTGACAAATGTGTTATCCTAGACTAAAAATAACAATCAAAACAAGACATAACTTTAGAAATGTCAAATTCATAATGAAAAAAAAAAAAAACCTGATAATAAACATTTGTATATGTAATATTTAAATTAAGCTGGAAACGTACCTTTTCAAGGAAATCTTGGTAGCAAAATCAAAATTAAACAAGTTTAATATTTTTTTATGACACATTAATATTAGAATTAATATAATTTAGATAATTATGGTCTCACTTACAATGCATTAGGACTCCTCCAACTGGATCTCCTTTGTAATCAAACTCTATATCAACAAACTTTCCCTATAAAAATAACAAAACCTTATTACAAATTCAAATTATACATAATTGTTATTAATTATATTTACAAATCTTGAAGCATTGTCATTTTTCATTGTTTTAGCATTTCCAAAAGCTTCCAAAAGAGTATTGGCTTGAACAAGTTTGTCTTTTACTATTTTCACTTCTGATTTATTACTAGATACAAGCACAAGAAATTGAAGAACAATTCTTGCAGCTTCTGTCTTTCCTGAACCGCTTTCTCCTAAAAAATTCAAATTTTTTAACAAATTGAACTTAAAAATAAACATTATTTATAACAGCAAGAATAACAGTCACTCAGTACATTTTATTAAAATA
Organism: Agrilus cyanescens; assembly: GCA_947389935.1. Taxonomy (NCBI): domain Eukaryota; kingdom Metazoa; phylum Arthropoda; class Insecta; order Coleoptera; family Buprestidae; genus Agrilus; species Agrilus cyanescens. Next base: position 3,730,090 of record OX376711.1, on the reverse strand, counting down.
ATTAACAAGGATTCTCTCACCTGTGACTATAATACACTGGTCTTCATTTTTATCACATAACCATCTATAAGATGATCCAGCAACTGCATAACTACAAATATATTTTAATAACACATAAAAATAATTATAGAATAAAATCAAAATATTTTGATCAGTTTGTATTTAAATCTGCCACTTTTATACACACTTTTTGTAAAATAAATGTATGGGAAATTGTTGAAATTAACAAGAATAAATTGTTAAACTTACATATGAGGCGGTAATTGAAATGGACCCCTATTGGCATAAGTTTCTGCTAAATCAGCAGAGTATAACGATAGCTTTCTATAAGGATTTATAGAAACTAACACATTCCCTATGTAAGTGTAAATGTGGTCCTTTTTGAAGCGCTGGTGCAAGTTATTTATGAAATTCTCTTCTGTGAATGGTTCTAGAAGAACAGAATCCCATATTCCAGTCTCCTTAGCTGAGCAGAGCATTGCAGTGCCCTCCTATTTCTCGCTGCAAGCGCAGCATTTAGTATCAAATATATCCCGACCAAGTCCCGATACCTCCTAAGAAATTCGTTTCTAACCTACAAAAAATAACGTTCACCAATCTATGAACAATAAAAATTAAAAAGTGGTCATTTACCTACATAATATTCCGAACATTTAAAGATATTAATCTTATTGTATGCTATAACTAAAGTTTGTGAAGTAATACTTTTTGATATTTTTTACCATTTTTTAATTAAATTGGCAGACATAAAAATTATTGAAAAACCACAGACAACTAAAACCATAGACTAAAACTAAAATCATAGAAGATTAAAACACAATTATCATAGAGCTATATGTAAGTAGGGTTGTGGCTATTCGTACACTATGCGGAACAAAGACAGAACAGCTACATATTTATTAAAAATACTAATAAAAGTTGACATTAAACTATCTGAATAAATTAGAATTAGTTTAAAATTAACATTTTCGAATTACTAAAAAACATGCTGCGCCCATATTTATCAAGTAAGAATTATCAAGAAAGTGGGCAAAATATGTACCCGAATTAGTGAAGTATATAAATGTATATTAAATTGTTATGTAAGAGTGGTAATTACGGTGAACCTGCCCCCTTTTACCTGTTTTTACCATTATCCGTTTTCTACGTTAATTTATTATTTTTTTTTTTTTAAATAGTTTAGTGACAATTTTGGTGACTAGTTACTGTATTCCGTGTGTCGTGCGAATAGACAGAGCGACTGTATAACCTACATTATCTATGATCTAATCTAACCTCTGATTTAAACGTCACAATGACAATATTATAGCTGTTTGATTATCAACATCCTATCAACATTTTCTTTAATTAAAAAATGGAAATACGTTATAAAAACTAAACTGGAAACCTAATCTATTTTAAATAATCTATAGGCAATTAAAGATAAAGTTTTCGATTATAATAACAAACATGTTGTTTATTAAATGAACGTATCATCATTAGAAAATAATTTTGTAGTAAATGCTGCAAAAAAAAAAAAAAATAGCTTAAACAAAAAAAAACATGAGTATTCACTCTGCAGCTGCAAATATTTTATCCCGTGGTGTCAAATTAGATGGAAATAAACGCTACACAGAAGCCTTAATTTGTTACCAAGAAGGGATTCAATTATTAGTTAATTCATTAAAAGGTACTTGACTTACTGATAGTTTTAGTTTTCACTTAGTATTCTTTTATGATCTTTGTCATTGTTTTAGAAGAAACTGGGGAAAGACGCACATATTTACGAAATAAAATTGAAGAGTATATGAAAAGGGCAGAAATTTTAAAAGAAACGATACAAGAACTTAAAGAGAAAGGCAGTTTTCATGAACAAATCACAATTGAACATAATTCTAAAGGCCACAGCTATGAAACTGTACTTGGCAGATTTCTTGATGATAATGTAGAAACTGTTGACATTGAGGATCCTTATATAAGGACATTCCACCAATGTCAAAATCTATTGAGACTTTGCGAATTAATTTTCAAGAAGTGCAAAAACATTAAATCAATACATGTGGTCACTTCTAAAGACAGCAATGATGATCAACGAAAGTGGTTGACTGCTTTAATAAATAATTTAGGGAATTATAATATAAATCTGAACTTTGAATTTTCAGAAACATTACATGATAGACAAATAATGTATGTATATCAGCCTTTTTTACGTGAAGAGACCTTTAAAATTAGATCATTTTTTCAGATTAAGTTCTGGATGGATTATCAAAATAGGAAGGGGCTTGGATTACTTCAAAGCACCAGAACATAAGTTTAGCTTAGGAGTTTATGATTTAGATTTAAGACCTTGCCATGAAACATCTATTGATATATTCCATTCTAGCACATTGAAAAAACGATAGTAAATAAAATTAAAAATAGGAAATTAAGTAATTGATAATTTTATACTGTATGTAATTTTTTAAGAAAAAATATCTTATTTCAATTTGTACTGATAGTTAACTTTTTATATGGAATATTTATCAATTGAATAAATTGAAGTGTAAATTCCTATCGAATGAACTAATAAATCAACTTATTATAAATTACTTTCTTATTCTTATTAAAACTAAAAAGTTATGAAACTCTTGAAGATTCTGATGATATGATGATAAAAACTGAACTTAAAACTAATTGCAAAGAAAAAAAAAAAAAAATACGTCAGTAAATAGTTATGTAATGAAATACATACATGTACAGTACAAAGCTTAACGGTAAGACTTTTGGTAGCGAGCTCTGGCTCCTGGACCTCCAAATTTCTTGGGTTCACAGCGACGAGGATCTGCTACCAATAATGTTCTGTCATACTGAATGAGGATATCTTTTAATTCTTTTTTTGAAGCTTCATCAACATCTGTCGATTAAAGACCGTTTTAATAATAACTCAAAATTGATTTTACCTTTTTAACTTACATTTTTGATAATATGCAACAAGGGCCTTGGAAATGGCCTGTCTGATTGCATAAATTTGAGACACATGCCCACCACCATTTACTCTTACTCGAATGTCAACATTTGAGAATTTCTCCTGAAAGATAAAAAGTTCAATTAATTTTTAACATAAAACAAAATAAAATCTATTATGAATAGAACATTATCAGACTTTTCTTTACATCAGAATTATCAGTTTCGGGATAATTACACATCATATTGGTCATTAAATGTAACTACTCAAGAGGTATCAGCACATATCAATATTATACTAATACCAAAGCAAACCTACCTTTCCTAATAGCAGAATTGGTTCTTGGAGTTTGTCTTGAAGCATTAAAGGTTCTACTCTCTCCAGAGGACGTCCATTTACCCTCAAGTTTCCTTTTCCCCGCCTGCAGTAAGCTACTGCTGTAGCTGATTTCTAAGATTAAACTCTGAATTACCACACATTTTTATGAACATACGTATAAATAAAACTGTTCCCAAAAGACTCAATAGTTTTAAAAGTATTCAAACACGAAGCACAATATATAACCTAACCTGAAAATACACGTGTAAAAAACATACCTTTCTTCCAAAAACTTGGACCGAGTGAAGTGGCTCTTTCTTTTGCTGGAAAAACAATTGATTCAAATTTAATTTTAATACATAATCAACAATTAATATGAAGAATATTCTTTAAATAACTTACTTTCTGCATTTTTTAACTACTTTTATAACCCCTCTCACATACAATACGACCGGAAAAGGAAACAACGACCATTGAACTATTCCAAAATGAAAGAGCATAATCATAGAATACAAGAATGTAATTCCATTGAGAAAAGGAAATGTTCCCATGTCTCACCCAAAATTAATGATAGAGATCATTTTGAAGATTATATACGCCATTGTTAATGAAAAATAAACTATAATTTTGAAATTATTTACTGTACATGTTTTAATGACAATTAAATGCAAGCTGAGTGCTCCCAACTTATAGTCAACCAGTTTAACTAACATGGATGACAATTATTGGCTGCATAGACGTAAATACGCACTAATATGTTTCACTATTAAATTAGTGAAAGATATGTGCTTTTATTACTCTTGTTCCTATATTAAAAAAATATTTTACTATACAGAAATTTGTTATGCATTCTAATCGACAAGATATGCCTGTAAATAAATATGTATAATTTATTTATTCTGAATACAAAATTCCTGCAGGAGCTAAAAGAAATTTATTCTATATTATGCGAATAACAACTAAATAATTTTTAATCAGTTAATTTATTATTTACAAGTAGACAAACTCGTTTAATATAACTGCTACCACATTGAGCAATTAACACTAGTAATAATACAAGTAATTTTAATATCTCATTCTCTAGAAATTTCGGACATATTCAAATTTCTGCCATGATAATTTGGTCAGTTTAAGTGTATTTTGGGTGTTTGTAAGCTTTAGAGAGTTGGAAAACAACTTACATTTTTAATTTACGTACATTTCGTAGCCTCTTAATCAGTGTTTTTCTTTAAAATTATATTTAAAGCATAAAAACAGTAAGAGTTAAAAGTAGGGTTAAGGTAATGACATAAACAATCTGTCGCCGCCATTAAAACAATTGACTTTCGACTTAACGCCGCTTCAGAACGTTTTCCAAAGTTTTTATGGTTTTTATAAATAAAATTGTTTACTAGAAATGCACGTGCTTATTAATTATCGAAATCACAAGTCACTGAACACCCGAATAATAAAATATAATAAACGATGCGAGTATAATATGTAAAAAAGCATGAAAATAAAAATTGTTTGATAATAATTGAAAATAAGGCTGGCGCCTGCACCATTTTTTTTTTGAATTTCATTTATTATGTATATGATTCCACCGTTTTATTGAATTATTCTATAGGTAAACAAATATTTTATATTTCTTACTTATTATATTCAATTATTCCTTAAAGATTATAATATTAATTAAAAGATTAGTAATATAAAATTATTTATTTTGAATTTATTTATTAACAAAAGAAGAAAATTTGGTAACTGGTATAATAAAATAAAATAAATAAACCCAAAATTTGCTGCTAATAATAAAAAAAAAATATTTTAATTGATTTTGAGGCAAAATATAAAAAGAAGACTAATGGGTTGCATAAAACTTTACTTAAAAACAATACTTAACAAAACCCATTCGTAAATTTCCACCAATACCCAGCAAGTTCTGCCCTCCCACCCTACTGAAAATTTCCTCCCTTTCACAAACGCAACGCGATTCAAATCAGCACAGTTCACGCGGTTTGTTTGAAAGGTACGCGGTAATACGAATGTAATGTGTGCGTAAACCAAAATTCCGAAAACTTATAAATAAATAGTTCTGTTGACGCAAGTTTATTAAAAACATTGAATTAAGGTAAGCTACTTTTTATTCTCTTATGTGTACAATATTTTAATAAGTAGATAATATTTTGAAATAGATAAGTACATATGTACCTTTGTAATTGCGGTTTTACCTCAAGATTAAATTATTTATTTAATACATATCTTGAAAAACGAGCTTTCTCTCATAACAAACTACCGACAGATGTTGTACCGAAAGTAATATTTTTTTTGCATAAAAAGTATATTTATCAAATGTGTCCACTGAATTTTAAAATTAAATAAACATTTTTTTAGCTTTTAAAATTTGTGTACCTATTAACTTTCTCATATGTTAAATATAAGGTATTTATAAAAAAATTGTATAAATAAAGTTTGAATTTTGGGTTTGAAAGTAGGTAATTTATTTTTAATTAACTGGAGATGAAGTACTTATAATTACCTAATAAAGTCATTATAAATGTATTACAATCTTCTTAAACCGGTTTACTAATTAATGTAAATTACCTAAATGTTTTCAAAAATTTACTTTGTATTCATTTTAATTTTAATTTCCTTGAAATATTTCTTATTTAACTACGAATTATTAAATAAATAAAAATATTGTGCCTATTGTAGAAATAAAAAAATAAAAAATAATTAGGCACGTACCTACACGAAATGTGAATTTTACTCAATAACTGAAACAGTTTATTCACGCTATGTATTTGCAATAATTATTGATGACTAATTGTAAGTTCAAAGAGCTGAACAACAAACTTCTAGGTATTTTACAGAATTGAATCACTATATATAAGTCACCTTTTATACCTTCACACACTGACTAATCAAACCGTAGTTCTTTTATTTCAAAATTAGAAACATTATTTGACAAAGAACAATCGATTAATCGATAAATATTGTTTCTGTAACGTGTGACCAATTGTTTATCTCAAAAAAAAAAACAAAACAATGAAGGTACAATTGTTCATCGTTACCACAAAATCAATAAACCAATATTGATAATCGATATTGATATTGTTTTGTTTGTTTTTTACATAATACTAATGAAAGTAGATTGGTTTCGGCATCCGAGCAATGTTACGCCTACATCTCTTGTAACCTTGACAACGAAATCAAATGATTCACAATTAGCATATCGAGATTGAATGGATGAGTAAACGTAAAAAGGTGTAAACGTGTAAAACCGCGACCGCATCAGGCATAAAGCTCACGCCGTAAAATCGTAATTATTTAATAGCGCATAACATAGCACATACCGGGATTTTATTGTATGCATGTAATCAGCTTTGACTATTATGTGAAAGTATGTACCTGTGTGTAATGTGTGATTAATAATAAATGTTGATACTGTGGGAAAAGGATGAAATTGCGTAGATTGCAACTTCATCTCTGTAATGTTATCCAATTACTGTGAAAACGGAATGTTTACCGCAAGAGAAGGCGGTAAATACAGGGTGATCAGAAAATTGCATAAAATAAGATAAGATAAGGTCATGTTAGATTAGCTGTCAATGCGTAAAACGTGATAATGACATCATTAGTAGTTGTGTTGTTGATTTATTTAATTATTGGGTGCATGTTGTATTTGTTCTTTTTAGATTACATAACGAACTGTAGGTTATGCGGTAGTAGGTGTGGGTTCGTGTAAATGCACACGTCCACGCCTACACCATAGATAAGGTTAGCCTACACCATATAACCTACTCGTAGTACGCTAGTATAAATATAAACAATTCCTCGTCAACCGTCCCTTAATCTCATCTTAACATAAACAGTAGATGGTCGCAAGATTAATTAAACACAACAATACAAGTACTAATGATGTCGTTATCGCGTTGGTACACATACACATTGAAGGCAAATACAAGACATTTTGTTATTTGCAAATTAAATTAAAAATAGTTTAACGATTTTATGTTTAGCTGATATCTAGTGATTATTTGTTTTAACTTTGGCCACCAAGTATTCTTAAATTCTTTCAAGAATACAAAGCCTAGAAAAGGTTATGGTAGGTGGTGTGGTGTGTGTCTGTACACATTTTTCAAGTACGTAATAACGATATAGCAAGTGGAATGATTAATGGTTCTTAATTATAAATTTATAATGTGCTCGTAAAGAAAACCAATTTCTTAAATGCATAAGAAACAGGAAGAAGCTTCTTCAAAGGAATTGAAAAAACGCTTTTTTTGTGTTAGCAACATGAAAATAGATAAGTATCGGTTACCTATCAAAGTTAGTTGAATTCAGTTTTATTTATGTCCATATTAACACTTAGTAGTTACAGTAAAAAAAGAGTGTTTTTTCGTGCACTTGAGGTACTTGAACATGATAATGTACGTAGTTGAAATGAATTTAGTTAATGGATACCACTGACCCCCTAAGGCAAGTCGAGATCAGATTTTACGTCTAATATAATCTTTCAAGTGCATCCTGATGCAAAACAGGCCAAATACTTAATAGGATCTATGTAGAGTTTATTTTGAATATCCTGACCGTTGAATTATTTTTTTAACGTTTCAGTTAATTTAACAATCATCAGACCATTCAGTGTAACTACAATCTTCATAAATATCTTTGAGATAGCGAATAGTCTGATGATGGTACATTAAAAAAAAAAAAAATAAAACATTGTGATAATTCTTGATGACTGCCACTTTGGAAAAAAAAAACATTAATTGATTGTTAATAACGTAATAAGTTTATGTCAGCAGTAGCAGCATTTTCTTTGATAGATATATGAAAGGGACAATTTTTTAAAAATCAAAATTATACACAAAATTAGTGCCAAAAAAAATTGGAAACAAAAATACAGGTACGAAGAGATGATCCCAAAATTCAAGTAGACAAATGCAACAATTTGGAAAAAAATGAAAATATAGATACTAAACACCCAGTGGGCAACCACCTATTAAAAAATCAAAATCGAAACTTCTAATTTGTGACTAAAAAAATTATTATTAGCGTCCCAAGTCTAGCCATTATTTAAGAAACGTTTCAAAATTCTACTTTTGTCAGAACTTTTTTACAATAAAATTTTCATATTCACGCCATTTCAAAAAGAAATATACATAGTTTTGAAAATAGCCACTCTAATTGAGATCAAAAATCTAAATTTTTATAATAAAAAAAACATAAGTAATAATAAATTATTTTAGTGGATTTTCCCTTTACTCTAACGTAGAAATTTCCCGAAAAAAATAATAAAGTAGATTTAAGACAAAAATAAATGAAAAGAAAAATAGTATTTAATTATAGAAACATTAGATTAATTAGATACTTAGTCAATTCATTATATGAATAGCAAATATATATATTAATAAGATAATTTAAGGAGAACGTAATATGTCCATTAGTTTTAGCCTGGCGGTGGTTAAAAAATCCGAAACTTTGCATAAAGATCATTTTTTAAAGCTATTTTTCACCGGTTTTAACTACCATAATATTGACTTACACATATTAGAATTAATCAGTAATTTCAAAAAAATAAAATAAATAATTCAATTTGTAGGTTTAACCATTGTTTTTAGCTCATTTTTTATCAATATTTATGGGTGTACTATTCAGATACTCAAATTTAAAATTGGATTAAGATTTGTGACTTCTTCACAGGTAAATTAAATATTTTTGAAATACAATTGTTTTAACTTTTAATTCTTAGTTATTTATCTAGAAAAATTGTTTCCTGTTTCCTGACATACAGACACAAAAAGAAAAATGTATGTAAATATCCCAAATTAATTAACACCCCCTCACCCCCTCATTTTATATACCCTACAACCTACAGTATATATTGTGTCTGATCACCGGTGGTTTTCATGATTTCTCTTCTATCCACATTCGACTTTGAATGCATGTTTATCATACCAACCGCATTCGTATATAATTTTGTAGATTTTGTACGTTACACATGAGAAAGCAGCTGCCATCGTTTTCATGTGTGTTCGTATGTGTTTGGTTACAGCCGTTCGGTAGGTACATCAAAAATGCTTATTAGTACGAGGGTGAGCTTTACCGTTGATAGCTTTGGCGTGTGCCATGTGGGCACCTGGTCTAACATCGAATCGTCCACAGACAGACCGACAGACAGACGCAGATGATCGCAAATGCAAACAGACTTTCGGTTTCATTTCAAACGTGTTAACTATTGTTATTCCTACGTATACATAAGTGCATATACAGGGTGGATGGTGACCACTTAAACAACCAACCCCCAAATGAAATGAAACGTTTAGAAACATACAAAAATTTGTAAATCTATCACGAAGACAGTGTTGTTTTTGGGTTTTTGGAAAAAAAATAGTCTAAGAAAATTGTTTCATAAATTGTTAGAATGTCATATAAAGGCTTAAGAAAGTTTAAGCCCCCTTGGGATCCAAACAAAAATTGGAAATTATTGTTCTATGGGAAAGGAATTAATTGAATGTTCAATTGAAAGATAGGACTATTTTTTAAAATGGATTCTAGAAGACTTTATAATTCTTATGATGTCATAGACCTTTTGAATATGGTGAAAAAGTTAATGTTTAATTAAAATTAATTTTTTATAGGTACATTTTTTTTAAATAATCCTTATGAAAGGTTTCGTTTTTCTTTTCTGTACACTGAACTTTCAAAATTATAAATCGAAAAATACCTACCAACTTCGATTTATTTTTTTTAAATTAAAAATAAATTAAAAGTAAATAGAACTAGTTATTTATATAATTTTAAGATATACATCATTTTTGAGTAACTAGAGACGAGAATTACCATAAAAAAATTGATTAATAAACTGTTTGAGAATTTTCAAAATATTTTGCAGGCATAATTTTCTTTTTTTTTTCTTTATTTCATTAAAACACTCAATATTTTCAAATTTGATCAAATATCAAATTATAATTGACTGACAAAAACTGATGATCATATTTTTATTAATTAATTAATTAAGTACATATGTATTTAAATTAGAGAAAGAAAACGAGAAAAGGAAAGGCATTTAAAATATAATTCAATCGACACTGATTACTTACATTATCGACAAATGTGTACTTACAACGAGCTGTTTAAATGGGTCGAGATTCCATTAGCATTTGTTATTAATTATTATTGATACTTGCGACAATACCATTATTGTTATTTTCAACCAACAATTTACATACTGTATATTATTGCATATGCGTCAACGATATGCATAAATACGTGAAGAAATGTACGTATGTATTAGGTATTTTGTATTAATTTAGCACTTTGCTTCGTAAACAAAAAATAATGCAATGGTATGCAATTTTTTTTGCAAAAATTTAAAACTCGAATATTTCGATACATGAACACAATAATATTTTGTAGTAACCTATCTAGATTACAAAAAAAAATTAAATATTTTAGAGCTTCTAAATGTTCAAAAATGTCTTCAATGTGTATGTGTACCAACGCGATAATGACATCATTATTGTACTTGTATTGTTGTGTTCGATTAATCTTGCGACCATGTACTGTTTATGTTAAGATGAGATTAAGGAACGGTTGACGAGGAATTGTTTATATTTATACTAGCGTACTACGAGTAGGTTATATGGTGTAGGCGTGGACGTGTGCATTTACACGAACCCACACCTACTACCGCATAACCTATGCACAGTTCGTTATCTAATCTAAAAATAACAAATACAACATGCATCCAATATTAAAATAAATAAACAACACAACTACTAATGATGTCATTATCGCGTTTTACACATACACATAGAGAACAATTCGGTGCCAAATAAAGTTTTTCTTTAAAGAAAATCAAAATATTACCAAAAAAATCTATATGTATTTCAATTTGAGATGGATTTCAAAAAAATTATTTTAATTAAAATAACTGTTACGTTACATAAGTATTCCTCCTGTACGAAAATAGAAACTGATAACGGAAGTGTGGACGTGATTTCAAACTAAACCTACATATTATGCTATTTAGGGTGATAGCGGAATCTTTCATGCTTGTACGACACAAATGTACAAAAGTAAGGCACCGTAAAGGGATACATCCTTCCGGTTACCAACAAATGTACTACCAGCAGAGCACTACGTAGTACTTAACGTATTTATTCCGAGTGGGTCATTAAAAACAATATTGTCGCGTGTCTCCGTAACTGATGGTAACCATAGGCGTAGTTAAAGGGGAAAGGGGTGGGCATCGTTCACCCCACAAAACTCAGTGCTAATAACCATAGAAAAATTGGCTACTCTTTCTAGGTTTACCATTAAAAAAATACTAAAATTCAAATCTAGCTGCCTACCCTGCGAAAACACCCTAATATTTATCTCAATTTTAACCTCGTTGTCTTAGAGCCTAAATATATTTGAAAAAAGACTTCTAAAATTCCAGTTTTTTTTACGATTCACGAGAACAATAGATTTTACATGATCTTATTGTTAATTAACAGTCCTCCCTCTCCTCGAGGGATAGTTTTTTATATTATCCATACTTCAAGGGCGGATCCAAAAGTCTTTCAGAGGGGGAGGCGATGGTAAAATAAAATAACAATAATTTTACTCCTGGATTTGGTCTCCGTTGGAGGAGGGGGACGATTAACTCGACTGCAACCCTTTGGATCTGTCTCTGTCACTCTCATAGAGTATATCACAGAATCTTCAGGAGATTGACTCACTTCTTTTTATCTTGTGACAATCTTTGTATTCCCATCAGAAATTAGTAACATTGTCCAACATCATTTATGGTGCCTCAAAATTTCAATAGTTTTAATATCCTGATAGAATCCTTCTTCATATTTTTCATTGAAATCACTTTGTAAATGATTGTGAAAGTCTTGGTGGGTTTGTCCAAGCACTGCAACCTAACCTAACCTGACCATTTGTGTCTATTCTTTTGGTAATTATGAAACAATGAAGATTTTGTGATTCCTATGTACCTAGTGGTTCCGTTTTTTAATTTTACTTAAAATTCTGTACATTTTAGAAAGACTCGAGTTTTACGTAAGATTTTTTAGGTAGACTCTCTTTTACCCCATCTGTATCCAATTGTCTATTACCACAAATCTTTACATGACAAATTTGGGACCCAAACCCAATCCTGGTCACCCTAGTGGACACCAAAACATGGCAGATAAGCTCTTTTCACAAAATTGGAATTAGTTTCTTGCCCAGGCAATAAATTAGTTGATGGGGGTTGAACAGATATAGAAATATGGGATTCTAATTCGAATTATGGGTACCTAATGAAAATATAATTTTGAAAAATTTTGAATTGGGGCCTTTAAGGAGGTATTTATTCCATTATTTTGCCTTTTATCAAATCCGGAATCATTTAGCCAGGCATTTTTATTAAATCAGCAGATTAGAGGTAGCCAAAATCAGTCCCCACATTACAGTTACCAAACATTTTTTATTTTGTTGGACTCAGAAGGCGTCCCGTTATTCAATTTCTGTTTTTCTTTTTTTAAATAAAAAAAAAATTAATTAATTAATTAATTAAAACTAAGAAATCCATGGTTGCATAATTAGTGTCGGATTGTTTCGTACAGATTTTTTTATGACGTAGACGCAATTTTAAAATAATCCCACTTTACCTACTTATAAATTTTAAGATTTAATTTTATTTTGGGATTTAATGTTTTTGGATTAATCTCCATTCAATCAGATAGGATAGTGGCTATATAACGAAATAAATTATACTTACAAATAGTTGTACGTCTACGTAATTACAAAAATATAAACTTTTACATCACAATTATGCGAGTTAAACAGAATTTATAGCCTCTTAAAAAGATAAAATCTTTTATGTTATTTTATGCAAAGTTTTAATGGTACGGATGATTAATTTAATTTTTAGTAATTTCCTGTTCGTTCAATTAAATGTCTAGCACAGGTGCGTTAATGACGAATATTTATTTTCATTACACATTATGTTTTAATTGATGTTCAAAGTTGAAAATTAATAATTAACTAACTGTAATATACATATAAATTTATTGTAAAACATGAATTTTAAATAATTTTACATTTAATTGCTTTCATTGAACTATAATCGTGATAAAAAGAAATTATAAAACTCTATACCTGAATTAAAAATTATTTTAAATACTTTAATTATTTTTATTATTATTTTATTTGTTTAAAACAATTTAACACACGTCTGTTACATTATACAGTGTAACTTGTTTTCGTATTACTCACGATTGATATTGACATTAACCTACATTTTTTCTGTTGCAATTTAGATCGAAAATAATTATAAATAAACATGTTAACAAAAAACTCTATTTAGGCAATTCATCTAATACGATCCCCGATAAAAAGTTTGATTTTCAATTACGATTCAAGTTTGTAAATTAATTAAATCTATACAGACATGTAACAACGTAGCACATCTTTTTCAATTAAGTTTTTTTATTAATTGTTTTAAAAGTGACCTTCGCTTTAGTTATGGTCAAAACCACCATTTCGTGAGAAAAACTGCCTTTAATAACGTCATAATTAATTAATTTAAATCTAATTACTTAGTACCTAAAAGCATCCAAAAAGAACTCTATTTTTCGCCCCTTTTAATGTACCTGATAATGACTTTTCATTTAACTTTTTTACTTAAGGAAATATTTACAAGGGTGACATTTTAGGTCACTCTTTAGTGCCAACTTATCTACTTATAACAAAAATAAAATATTGTTAAACATTTTATTTTTTTTTGTATAAAATTAGATCTGTTTCAATTTACGTACTTTTGTAATACTTGCTAATACCTACTTAAGGTATGTATGAAGTAGCTTTTATAAGCTGCGGTACGGTGAGCTCGCTCATTAAGTAGGCAAGGACGTGCAATTACTGGAAAATGAATAATTAATAATTTCATCTAAAATGATCAGTTATAAATTTCATAGTGGTGCATTAGCAACCGCATATGCAAGTGAGTAAATTAACCGATCGTAATGATATGTTTATGTTCTACAGGAAAGATTTGTTTATTTTTGCTTTGCTAAATCGAAAGTTTCGTATAGCAAGCGCTTATTTTAATAATAAGGATTTTTTATAATTAGTAGGTACGGTACATATAGGCACTAGGACTAACTAGTCTCTTAACTTGGATAATCATAGCGTAATTTTCAATTGGAGAGACTTGGATTATTTTATAATCAATTTTCTTAAAAATACCTACCGCTTGGCAATAATTATACCTAATAGAACTTTAAACTTGTGACCTTCATCCTATCTTAGTGTTTCAGGAACAACTTGTTCTTAGATTTGTCTTTTCTTGCTCTTATCTTGACTTTTCTTGTACTTGGTTTTCTTCTTTCTTGTTCCTGTTTTGGTTTTCCTGCTCTTATCCTTTCTTTTCTTGTCTTGTATTTTCTTATTCTTTTTTTTGTCTTTTCTTGTTCTTGTTTTTGCATTTTCTTACCCTTGGTTTGTCTTTTCTTCTTCTTGTTTTGGTTTTCCTGCTTTTATCTTATCTATTATTGTCTTATATTTTCTTCTTCTTGTTTTCGTCTTTTCTTGTTCTTGTTTTTTTGCATTTTCTTGCTCCTGATTTATCCTTTCTTGTTCTTGATTTGGTTTTCTGCTTTTATCTTGTCTTTTCTTGTTCTTGCTTTTGCATTTTCTTACTCTTGGTTTGTCTTTTTTTCTTCTTGTTTTATCTTTTCTTGCTCTTATCTTAACTTTTCTTGTTCTTGATTTTGCCCTTTCTTGTTCCTGTCTTTTCCTGCTCTTATCTTGTCTGTTATTGTCTTATATTTTCTTCTTCTTGTTTTCGTCTTTTCTTGTTCTTGTTTTGGTTTTCCTGCTCTTATCTTGTCTTTTCTTGTCTTATATTTTCTTATTCTTTTTTTTGTCTTTTCTTGTTCTTGTTTTTGCATTTTCTTACCCTTGGTTTGTCTTTTCTTCTTCTTGTTCTGTCTTTTCCTGCTCTTATCTTAACTTTTCTTGTTCTTGATTTTGCCCTTTCTTGTTCCTGTCTTTTCCTGCTCTTATCTTGTCTGATATTGTCTTATATTTTCTTCTTCTTGTTTTCGTCTTTTCTCGTTCTTGCTTTTGCATTTTCTTGCTCCTGATTTGTCCTTTCTTGTTCTTGTTTTGGTTTTCCTGCTCTTATCTTGTCTTTTCTTGTCTTGTATTTTCTTATTCTTTTTTTTGTCTTTTCTTGTTCTTGTTTTTGCATTTTCTTACCCTTGGTTTGTCTTTTCTTCTTCTTGTTCTGTCTTTTCTTGCTCTTATCTTTACTTTTCTTGTTCTTGATTTTGCCCTTTCCTGTTCCTGTTTTGGTTTTCCTGATCTTATCTTGTCTTTTATTGTCTTATATTTTCTTGTTCTTGGATTTGCCCTTTCTTTTGGTTTTCCTACACCTATATTGTCTTGTATTTTCTTATTCTTGTTTTTTTTTCCTGATCCTATCTCGTCTGTTCTTTACTTGTCATTTTTTTCTTCACATGTCTTTTCTTGATCTTGTTTTATCATTTTCTATTGTTATCCTATCTAATCTTTCCCTGTTCTTGACATGTGTTTTGTTGTTCTTGACGTGTCTTTTGTTATTACTGTCTTTGCTTGTTTTTTTTTTTTTTTTGAAGCAAGAACTTAACTTAATCTAACCTAATAACCACATTAATCTAACCTAATAACCAAGCTTACAAGTTGATGCCTTTCAAAAGTTGGAAACTCCCTAAGCTACCAAGAATAAGAAATAACAAGATTCTTGCTAGTGAGATAAAATTCAACCCTGCAATAAATTGACAAACCAAGAAGTAAAACAATTTCTTGTCTTTTTAAGCAAGAAGTGAACAAGTAAGACATGAAATCTTGCTTTGTGGATTTCTACCATGTAATATTTCCCACTAGATTCCCACGATTTAATTACATTTTTTGTCTCATTTTCTTCAAAAGTTACCTTTGAGTCCCTATGATATTACACATATTATAATAAAATTAAAATAGTTTTTGTTTGTAAACCCATCACTTAAGATTTAGTTATTTTTTTAACTATTCGTAATTATTTCGTAATAGTCTTGAGTGAGGTTCCCAGGGAAAGAAAAAAATAGAAAATTTAGCAAAAAAAATTTAGAAAAACTGCCAAGTGTATTTATCTGTAAGTTTTTGTTTATTTCAATAGGTATAATAACTTACAATTCGAACAGGATGAGTATATATAATATATTTTCTATATTATATTCCTGTAAAATATTAAAACAAAAAGTTGACATAAAAAATTAAAAAAATTATCTCCTTTAAATACGAGTAGGTACCTAAATTTAGAGTGAAGATAAACCGTGAGATTTTATTTATTTTAATCTCCAAAAATGGAAGAAATACAAATACCCCCTGTGTGAAAGTAGGTATTACCCCTAATACTTACTAGATTAAAAAAAAAGAAACTTAAATATTTCTCATTGTGAGAAGAAAATGTATTTCTCATTGGAAAATCGTTATTTTTCTCACGCTCTAATTGTAAGTATTGAATGTTAAGCAAGATATTGAATTCGGTACCTTTAGTCGTTAAGATACATGGGCATACGTTGGTACCTAATACATTTACATAGGTAATACATAAATATGTGTGTGAGCCACATCCCCTTAGAAACTCACACCAGGAATAGAAAATTCCAAACAAAAGCCGGTCTGTTGGGTAAGGGCATCACCAAAAGGGTCGTACATTACCGTTACCATGCAGCTGCCCCAAGATGGGATGCATTTTGATATACAATAATGTGTTATATAATACATTATTGTATATAACTAAATGTACATAATATATAAATAAAGAAAGCAAAGCATTTTAAAACAGAGTTTGATCAACTTTTGGCACATGAGAAGTCTAAAATCAAAAATATTTGTGAAGTCCCTAAGATCTAACATAATGGAAATCCATAGAGATATAGAACCTTTTTAGATATTATTACGTAATGTTCTAAACCTTAAGTTAATGAAAAATAGTTTAAGGAAATAAATGACGCCTATTAAAGTAACATTTGTTTTTATTGCGTAGTGGTGCCTACCGGAAAAAAAGGACGCTGAATTGAAAAGCAATTTGAAAACAGTTAATCGACTTATACTTATATTGCCGCAATGTTTTTGTTGCAGTTATTAATAGAGACTCTTTATTTCTAACGGAACTTGTACTTCTAAACCATGTTATGATACAAGATATCAAGATACCTCAGCGACTGCTTCGTAGGTTGGTACTACCTACTACACTATAGGTGATGTACCTACTAAAAAAATTAGGCCAATTTAATGCAACAAAATTATCACGTAACGGACATTCACTATCAATTAAGATGAACGAATAAAAAAATCAGAATCGATCACACATCACTCATGGTACAGACCACAGACCACTTCGTACATGTAGCTACCTATGCATATATGTAGTGTGAAAGTTCACTTTATTGTGTTTAATGAACTTGATCATGACCAAATTGTTGATCAAAGAACAAAAAAATTAATAATTAAACTCGATTTAATTAAATGTGTTTTTAAGTCTGATCAAAATTTGTAACAAAAAGAAACATTCTTTTTTTCTGATATCTATAAGGATCAGGAGTTTCAGAGAAAAAGAGAGGAATGGTCGATTTTAATCTATTTTCTAAAATTACTTAAAAACTATTTATTTTAAAATTATACAAAATATATATTTGAGACCATCACAACAAGCCCTTTCATTTGATATGTCACATGGTATTTTTTTGAATTTTCAAAATGCACCCCAAAATACCCCCAGATTAAAAATCCACAAAATCATTCTTTTTTCTGATATCTACAAGTATTTTTTTTAACTTTTGGCTCAGAAGTTTCGAAGATAAAGAGAGTGGTGGTCAATTTTCATGTATTTTCTAAAATTTCTTAAAAACAATTTAATTTAGAATTATACAAAATATATATTTGAGACTATCACAACAAGCCCTTTCATTTGATATGTCACATGGTATTTTTTTGAATTTTCAAAATGCACCCCAAAATACCCCCAGATTAAAAATCCACAAAATCATTATTTTTTCTGATATCTACAAGTATTTTTTTTAACTTTTGGCTCAGAAGTTTCGAAGATAAAGAGAGTGCTGGTCAATTTTCATGTATTTTCTAAAATTTCTTAAAAACAATTTAATTTAGAATTATACAAAATATATATTTGAGACCCTCACAACAAGCCCTTTCATTTGATACGTCACATGGTTTTCTTTAATTTTCTAATTTGCCCCCCAAAATGACCCCCATATTAAAAATTCATATAGGTCATATGTGTCAAATTTCAACCCATTGACTGTGACTTCAGGCACGCGAGTGATCCTTTAAGCATTCCAAACATCTCGTGCGTTCTTAAACTGCGCACATCATGTCTATACTATTCTTCCACTACCTTTCCTAATTTTAGAGGGGTAAGTAGTAGTAATACGCGTTCGCTCTTTCGTATTGCCACTGGGACATACTGAATCCTAAAACCCAACACCCAAAAGACGAGAACAAAATTTTCGTTGATCCTAAAACTCACTATGTATTGATATTTTTCTAATGAAATTTTTTAATTTCTACAGGAGCTACTACCATATGGTATCTTCCAATGTCACTCTTTAGAAAAATACTTATAGCTCTATTAAAAAACAATGCGTCTATAATAAATTGCTCGGTTGGAAACTAGGAAGCGAATAGTTGATTAAATAACTTGACGTCCATTCAATTCATATTAGTTTCTTGGTAAAGTTGTCAATGTTCGAGTGGACGATATCATTTACGTTGATGGACGAAGTAATATGGTACATCAATGTTGTTGTGGACCGTTGGGTCTTTTAGTGGTTTCGTAGATGACTACGGTATGTCATTTTGCGTGCGTGTTCCGCATACCCAACTGACCAAAACAGTTACGTTTGATTAAAAAGTAACAACGATGAACGTACAATGACCAACTAACAAATTAAGTGGGTACATAAAAATGCGTAAGGCAACAGCTTAATTATACAAACAAATGTCCAAACAAGTTTGGATAGACGGTAGCATCTATGGAATGTCCATGTCCATGGGCGTAGTTAAGTTAGGGAGCAGGGAGGCAGTACTCACCTCAAGAACTCACTGATAATTCCAGAAAAATTGGTGGCATACTTTGTCATTAAAAATATTTTCCAAATTAAAAAGTTTCATCAACTGATCAATTGGTGAGCTGACCATCCTTAGGTAGGTCAATAGTAACGTCTTAACCTCTCAGAAAGCTTTGGTGGAGGATTTTAAATCACTTCCAAACATTCCAAATGATACTCAAAAAAATGTGGAGCATTCTAGGTCTTTCTTGAAAATTTCAGATCTATCTATATCTATATGTATTATAAATGAAGGTCACTGGGAGGAGTGAGTGTGCCCTTTTGCCTGCTCTTTTAGCAATATGCCCAGTGTTGTCTGGCAGGAATCCAGGAATGCATCGTATATGCACCTGGTGAGATCTGGGCCTTTTGGGGTTTGCAAAAGATTCTCTAACCTTTTGGTGGAAGATTTTGAATCATTTTCAAACATTCCAAACAATACTCAACAAATCTGGAACATTCTAGATCCTTCTCTAAGATCTCTTAATTATTCTGGAACATTTTAGATCATTCTGGAAAACCTTTGAACATTTTGAAACAATCTAGACGATTCTCGAACAAATTGGATATTTTATTAATGTATTTTTTTTTATTTTCAGATGAAGAAGTTCCAAAGAAGTCCGAGTAAAGTATGGTGGGCAGAAGAAGCCCTGAACTGGTCCCAGAGATCAGCCTCATCCAGTTCCGGAAGTCAAGATTCGGGTTTCTCAGACACAGAGACGTCCCCTGGACATCAAAAAAAGCCCGAACCTAACCCAACCCAACCTACCAACGACGAAAATCCCAACCAGTTTCCCAAAGACATATTAAAAGACATAACGTCATCGCAGAACTTATCGTCGAACTTTAAGGAAAAATCCACCCCCAAGAAATCGTCTCCGTTCTACAGCCAAAAAAAAGAGAACAATTCGTGCAACAGATTCTCGTCAATTGAAGAAGGCGAAGACCTAGCAACAGCAGCACTTGCTTGCACTTCTTCGCACAAGCACGTGGTTAAAACCGAAGTTGTTAACAATCGAGTGAATAGGAATTTATTTAAAAATCTCGACGCGAACGAAATGGCACGCGACTTGAATGCCGAAGACGATTCCTCTGAATTCTCGGAGCCATGTGACAATAACAATCGAACTGTAGGTGACCACGACGAAATTCCTCTGGAGTTTAGTGAGTGTAGCGTTGACAACGTGGACGCGTGTAAGACGTACCCTTTTTTGTCCGTGTCGCCGTACGTTTTGCAAAAAAACCATCCGGCACCCGCGCTCATTCAACATACGGAAGTGACTGAACCAGTTTCGAACTCGCTGAGGAGGAACAGCTTGTCCAGCAGCGATGAAAGTGAATTGGAATTGCTTTTTAATGAAAATCTAGGTTCTCCAAAACACACGTCCACACCGAAAGGTGGTCATTTCCGGAAGGAAGACAGTATGAGACACAGGAGAGCTAAACACCTTTACCAAAAGTACCAGAATGAAAGGTTAGTGTTTTTCAACAAACTCAAAATACCTAGAGTCCATTTTTGACGATTGATACCTCAGCAAGTAACATATACGTGACTAAAAATTGGTTTAAAACATAATTCGTCATACATTTTTAAAAAAGGTTAGATTTGGAGCTGGGGGGGAGAAGAATACAGAATTTTTGGCAAATAAAAGATCAAAACTAACCCTAAAAGTTGGGGGTGGCTACTGAAAAACGCACGACAATTTTCAATATTCACGTAAAGCAAAAAACAAAACTATAGTCTAAAGGATTTTGAAGGGGAAACCAAATGATGACCTCAAGGTGTTATTCAAGGTCACAACTAAGAAACCCCTTGAAATCCTACAACTTTTGCCTCTACAGTTTTTTGGATTCACACTTTTATTTCGAAGTATTCTCAAATGCAAAAATTGTAGTCAAAAGTTGTAGGATTTCGCAGAAGAAATCAAATGCGGACCTCAATCTTGACCTTTAGGCAAAATTTATTTTCTCAACTTTTCTTGATGTCCTACAATTTCAGGCTCAACATTTTTTTCGATTTAAACATTTATGTTGTAAGGTTTCTGGGGGACATCAAATAGTGACCTCGAAATTGACTTTGAGGTTTATTTTCAAGCCTATTTCAAGGTCAAGTTATTCCCTCAAATGGATACATATGTTTATGACCTTAAATTCAATGGGCACTTAAATGGAAATTTCTTTTGACAACAGAATCAACTTATTATTAAAAGATAACCAAATGGTCACTTTCAAGACCACCACTTGGTGACTCCAACTTTAGTTTTTTTTTTATATTTATTCTCAAAGGCACATTATTTATTTAAATGGTCCACCCTGTAGCTGATATTTTTTTTAAATCAGTGTGGGTGTTTTATGACTACAATAATTACATAGATGTTACGTGAATAATCACACCATAGTAATAAATGCAAAATCAGTGTCATTATTTGAGTCAACAAAGTGAGTAATTGTAAGAAGTTCATTTGAAATTTAAAACTCATCAACCGTGGAATATAACAATGAACAACACGAAGCTAAAACATTTCAGTTATGTTAATAACGACAATATCTGCTTACCATAGTCGATTATAACGTTTAGTGTTACGCGATAGTATCTAATTAGTGCTTTAATTAATAGTGACTCTTCGGATTTGGTAATTTGTCCAACTTTTTATGTATATGATGGTCACACAAAAACGCTTAAGGAATTAGGGATTGGTTAAAAATTAACAGAATATAATTTAAATTTGTAGTAAATAGATTTCTATAAAAAACTACAATTAACTACATATTATATAAATCAAAATCTGATTTTGATGAACTGTAAGATTGAGGGGATGAAGAAGGAGAAAGATCTTCAGATTTTAACTCTAAATTAGGAATGGGAGATGAAAGAGGTGGTAGTTGAGATGTGGAGGAATAAAGAGTGGACGTCGTAGATACTTGCAGTGGGGTGTCGTGATGAAAAGGCCTGACATTGGTCGCGGTTGGTAAATGGGTCGTTTGAGTCCCTATCATCCGCGGGATCAAATGTAACACCTCTATTCGGAAAGTTAGTTTTTGATCCAGGGTAAAATCTCTCACCAAGGGCAATAGTGAATTAAAAAAGTCCCGATCATCATCGTCTGATGTTGCTTTTGGGCGCTGTTGCACGAACTGTACTGAAGCATCTTCAGCTACTTTTTTCCTCCGAGGGCCTGTAGGTGCAGGTTGGCGTTGTAGAAGACTGTCACATGGAAGTGTGTTTCCATCTGCGGGGTTTTCTTCCAAGTCGTCTGCTTGGGAACTGGCTTCAGCTGCTATATTTTCTCGGGTTCCTTTCAGGAACTCTAATTGACGGGCGTATATATATATTTTCGGCCTGTTTGGGACGGTTGCCCGGGTCTAGACCTTTTGCGTTGGCAAACGAAATACGTTACTGATACGATACGTTACGTTAATAAGTACGTTACTTGGAAAATCCCTGATCAGAACTTGAGTTACGAGCCACTCTGACAGCTGTTACTTCGTTGACTCTTCGCAACGAATCGTTTGCTGCAATATTTACTTCTTGTGATACCATTTCAACCCTAGATTCCCTATTTCCCTAATTGGGAGCTGGATCGGAATTCTGTAAGTAAAGGGAAGTCTCCCCTAGGTCTGGCAACCCTCACCCAATGTATTTTTAAGAAAAACAGTGGCGTAGCAAAGGGTTGGGACTACTTATCCCGAGCACCACTTATTTACAGTCCCGGATTTACGATTTTTCAAACTTCTTCAAATTTTGGCGCCACTTTGCATCCTTCCCCCTAGATCCAGACTTGTTTTTTTTTGGGCGGCAAAATGCAAATTAAAATTATAACAACGAACTACTTGCCATAGATTCGTAATATGCCATTAGAATTATCAAAATCGCAAATTGGTTTCTAAACATTTTTTAATTTTATTAACAACTTCCTGTACTCATTACTTTGCCCATTTACTATCAATAATTGTAAACTAATTAGTAGGTGGTGTTTCATGATTCGAAAAACATTCTTTTACAGAATTTTACGTAGACGTATGCGTTTCGAGAACGAAAATGCTTCCGTCCAAAAATGGTTGGAAGAAGTCCGCGAGATCTACGACCCAGAGTGCATGATCATGCTGCAGTGCAAATCAGTAGCTGGAGATCTATCCCAAAAGGTTTCTCATCTTGCAAACATGCTCACCTGCCCTTTACGAAAGCTCCTGTATATGGGCGAAAATATAGAAAAAGAATTCGAAAATATAAAAAGGTCAGTAACCACCTCACTCTGTTGATGAAACTCTTAACACTTAAAAAAAATTATTTCACTTTACACCTTTACAGCCAAAGTCATTATTCTGCACCACTTGCACAAAGTTTGACTGGTCACATATCAGAATTTGCTTGCAATTTCGTCGAAGGTAACAACGATCTTATAACAAAATGCGAAGAAATTAGACGTGCAACTTTAGAAGAGTTACCTTCCCTCACCGACAACTTGTACTCCAATTGGAACTCAGTTTTTCACGAAATACTTGTCAAATATCTCAAAAAATTGGTATGTTACTTGGAAGATCCCAGATCAGAACTCGAGTTACGAGCCACTCTGACAGCTGTTACTTCGTTGACTCTTCGCAACGAATCGTTTGCTACAGTATTTACTTCTTGTGATACCATTTCAACCCTGTGCGTTCTATGTGAAAAATGCGAAGGTTCAACTGTGAGGGCATTAGTATTACGAGCATTGTCCACAATTTGCAACAACACTCCAGCTTTGAAACAATTCGAAAGGTGTTCTGGAATCCAGATGATCACAGAAATTCTGACCGAAGACTCAAGACCTGAACCGGAAAGGGCTGAAGCTTTAGCCCTACTGGCTCAGGCCACTGCCCCATGGATAGAAGATAACCGGAATTTAAAAACGCTCTACAGTCAAGTCAAACCACTCGTAAAAGCCATAACGCATTTCATTACAACCACAAGATGTTGTCAAAATTTGCTACTGTGTGCAGCTGCTTTAGCAAACATATCTTCATTGGAACCAAAGAGTATTAAGTATATCCTTAACCAAAATTCTATCCGTTATCTTTTGGAATGCATCAAGGAAAGAGGTCCAGAAGTGTCCATATACATCCTCGAACAGATCGCCATAATTTTAGCCAACGTGTCGTCCAAGCAGGAAGCTAGGGATCAGATGGTAGAGGAAAATATTGTGAGGATTCTTCTGTACTTCCTCCAGGCTACTTCTGATGACAAATATGCTGTCCAAAGGATACAGCAGAAAGCTATAGTAGCTCTGTCAAGGTTAAGTGGGAGCAAGAAAGCTGCAGAACAACTGGTTGAACAAGGAGGAGTTGGAAAGTTGGCGAATCTTTGTAGAGACAAAGAAAAACGGTATGATAGTGACGCAGTTCTTGTAGCAGCTCTGGTAAGTCGTTTAAGATTTTTTTTTGTGAAATTGGATAATACCAAATTCATTTTTGATCATCACAAGCATATTCCCTTCTTCATATTCTGAACTAAACTTCGAATTCTTCAAAGAATTGACGGCAACATCCTCAAGTATTTGTGGACGATGGTCTAAACTATGTTTTCCTCAGCTCATGTTCCTGCCTCAAAAACCACCCTGCAGTCCTGCTTTCCCTTTTCTTTATTAACCTCAATAACGTTCTTGTACTCCCTGTTTTCCTATTTCTTTTTCCAATTTTGGCCTAAATTAAATTGTTCGTCTCCGTGGCATCCACCGTCCACGTTTCATTCTCATAGATTTCAGTTTATAAGTAAAAAATTCTTGGTTTGGAATCCTCTTCTTTAGGATTCTCGTCAAAGTAATAACTCTACCTTATTGATCGTCTCTCCCAATTTGACAATCAAAGTCAAAACTTGAAATTGGCATCCACCAAAGAAAAAAATATCTGTGATGTAAACGGATAAGTACCTATGGTTCTTTTTTCAGGCAACTCTCAGAAAAGTTGCTGAGGTATGCGGAACTGCTACCATTGATGACGAAGACCTGCAGGAATTGGTGCAGCCAAGGCTGCTTGACTCATTTTTGACATATTCAGCTCAAAACGAAAGCTACGTATAATTGTTTATTTTCATATAAATTGAAAATTTTTTTATACATAGATACAATTAGATAAATCGAGTGTGAATTAATTGTGTGTTCGTTAAAAAAATCTAATCACGTATTTTTAATTATTTACGTATACGTTTTGTAAGATGTATAATAATGCACAAAGATGTAAATACCAATAAATATTTATTTCTTCGTTTTGTTTGATTTAATATGCAAATTTTCAAAAATAAAAAATTGCGAATATATAATAAAAGTTATTATTTTAATGTCAACACCAGGTAAGTAATAACTAATAAAAAATAATAAGGATTTTTTCAACACACCTCTGTAACACTGAAATTGTACGAATTTTAACATAAATACCGAAATTTTGATTATGGAGTCGGTTTCAGGGGCAAATAAAAAAAAATAAAAAATACCGTGTGACATATCAAATGAAAGGACTTATTGCGGGGGTCTCAAATATATACTTTTTATAATTCTAAAATAAATAGTTCTAAAGTAATTTAAGAGAATATACATAATTATAATTACAAAAAAGTTATCAAATCATACCAAATAAAACAAAAGGAAGTTAATGAAAATAATGTTTAAATAATTTTCTATAAAATGAAAAAATATTACCGAATAAGTTCTATGGTACGTAACATTTACGTTTGAATTAAAAGATTAATTTTATTACGAAAGGAAGAAATTAAAACGAATCTAAACAAAATCTGAAAAAAAATAACAAATTTATTCGAAAAATCACAGACAGGAGGAAAACAATATTTTCGTAAAATATTAGGCGTAATACTTATGAGAAGAATAGCCTCAACAAGTAATAAGTAGATATAATAAATAAAAACATACAGTAACAATTTCTGTACAATTTTTAATATCATAATAACAATAAAAGAGCGCAAAAAACAGGGACGGATTCAGGATTTTGGAAAAGGGAATTAACAAATTTTTATCCCTACGCGAATGTATTAATTACGAATAAATGATAATTTTGTTTTTTTTTTTTATCTGGAACCAAATCCTCTCCCTAAGGATCCGCCACTGATAAGAAGGGTTAAAAAGTTATTTCATAAGAAATCAAAAAAAAAAATTAAAGAAATATTTTCTATCGATTATTTTCTTAAATGTGGATTGCAGTGTTAAAACTTAACATCTCTATCTAAAAGTAGTAAGTAGATTCACATAAAAAATAAATATCTTTGTGGAAGGGACGTAAAATAATAGTTAGGTAAGTATGTACGAAAATAAATAGTTAATAAGAATATTTTGTACATTTTTAAAAATAAAAATTAATTAACAGTTGAAAGCATAAGAAAGGACTAATATTAGAGGGGTGTATATAATATATATATGTGTGTTTTTTTTTTTTTTCATTTTCATTTTACACCAAGGGAACGTGTCATAAATTTAAATCGTATACTTACATAAATAAGGTGAGCAAAAAGCAGATGACATAGAAGCAAAATTACGTCCGTAATTGTCTTGATAAGGAAGCAGTGTAGCTGTAAATACTCTTAAAAATTAGAAAACTGACAATCACACCTAAATCAACACATTTTGATCTGGAACAATCACTAGAATATGATTATAACAATACGAGACATTATACCACACAAAAAAAAACAATTTTTAGTTGTATGAAGGTACATATGCAAGTACTTTGTTCCTTTCTTTTATCCTACTCAAAAAAAAAAAAAAACAAAGGAATGCAAAATTTTAAGTATGAATCGTATGAGTAATTTGTTTTTTTTTCACACACATTTTATAAACAAAACAAATGCCGTAAGGTATCCATTATCAGTTTTGAAAATAGAGTATCTAGTATACACGCGGCAACAAGTCCACATTCATTCTATTTCTCCATCTCTACTACATCGCGCTTTCTTTGGCGCGTTCGCCGAGTCTATTTGTACTATATACAGGAAAAATAATGAAAAATAATTTTTTGTCATTTGTTTTTCCACAAAACTGATAATAGATAAAACAACAAATAATTTAACACACGATTCAAATAAATCAAACTGAACATGACGACGAGGTTGTTATTGGTGATTGTCTAATTTGGCTCCCATTCTTCTTAATGCAATGATCGTGTTCACAGCTTTTATCCAACGTCTTTTGATAACATACCTCTTAAGCTTGGTGGTGTCCAGTCGCGTTGGAGGATGTGGTGTTGTCCGAAGAAGCCACGGATGTTGCAAACATTGTTCCGCGGTCATCCTCTCACTGAAATCCGCACTAAACTTTACTTAATTACAATATTTGAACAAAAAAAAAAAAAAAACAAAGTCGTAAAGGGCTCAACAAGTGAGCCAAACCGATTTTTAAAATACAGTAAAAATTAATTTAACTGTTACTTTCCGAAGAAGAAAGCGAAAAACAACTGTAGTTTAATACAAATAATGATAACATGAATATCATCCCCTTAGTAAATTAATAAGAAGATATTCATGAGCTCACGAAGGGGCAGGGTCGCCAGTCCCTGAAGTAGGTACATCTTGGGTGGAAAATATATGAAGATATACCTACCCGTTACCCCAATATAAATTTTAATATTCATTCATATTATCAAGAGGATAAATTGCCATTTAATATTTTTTTAAAATTCTAAATATGGTTTATTATAATGCATTAAAAAACCATTTTATACGAAATTTTGACTCTCAAATTTGCATTAAATAAAAATACATGTCTGCATAAGTATTAGTTATTAGGGTAATGAAATATACGTATGGTACGTGTTCATGTGAACATCCAACAATTTTGCAAAAATAACATACTATGTTCTTGGCCAAGTCTAAAAGTAAATTAGGAAAATCTTGCCAAATGTTATATTAAAATTATGTACTTATGTATTAATCTTTGGTTAGATGTTGGAAAATTTAACAGTTGATTAAGTTATATGATGCTCTCTGTCTCTATGGGCCCACGCCTCGTGAAAATTTTTTTTTTGGAAATTAAGTTTACAGATTTAACATTTGTAACAAACCTTTATGTTTTAAAATGTCCTATAAATATTCGAGAATGTTGTGAAAGTTTCAGAATTACTGCAATTTTTCGAAAAGATTAATCTAGAATGTTCTAAAATATTTAAAAATGCTAGAAAATATTCCATAACATTCCAAGAATGATCTGAAATTTTTATTAATGATCTAGAATGTTCTAGATTTTTTACAATGATTATAAAAAATATTCCATATCAAGTTAGCAAAAACTTGCTGCATGAACAGGGGCAGTGGCCAGGAACACGCCCCCGATCCTCGCCCTTGCGCACCCATCTACATGCATCGATGACCGTATAAATACGACACCACCGCACAATACAGGCGCATTCATCGTTGAACCATCACCAAGGAGACTGTAACCAAGTTACTGAAGATGTCTTCGTAGCAGAAGACGATACTTTAGCCAAAATCAACCACGGCAACTCAGCCCAGAGAATATTTCAATTATGTTGCAGGTTTTTCAAACATGACTCAAGCAATTTAGAATGTTCGAAAAGGTTCAAAATTATAGATACATTAGAAGAAGAAACAGGAACAAAGAGGGGCAGAGACAGACCTTAATTTATGATTGTTTCCAAATAATAAAGAAGAATGTTAGAAGTTTTTAAGGAATGTTAAGGTTTGCTGAGGATTAGAATAAGGAATAACGACTTTGTTATGATGAATTTCTATTTTACCATTAAAAATTACTTCAAATTGATTTTTTGAGTTTTTTTTTAATGTTGATGCAAATTGTTTTAAAAATTGGCTGTTGTCAGAAAAAGTATCATCAACAAATGTAAACAGAGTTATATATTTCCAATTAACAATAAATAATATAAATACATTATACACCAACAACTAAATAAGTACATAACATAACAAACAAAAGTATAAACAAAACGAAATTATGCAATATAAGTACCTACCTATACATATATGTAGAGTAATTGTGCCAATTAATCGAACATTATTATTGCACTTAATAAAATTATGGTCCCGTTTGTTTTTTTTTGGTAAATAAAAAGCACATTCACTGAACCGAAAATAAAATTTCCAAAACTTTCTTTGTTCTCAATTAGCATCATGACCATTTTGGGTTTTACTCGAAGCTCTCAATTGAAAGAAACTGTTCAACGAACTAATTGTTTTCTGTCCGATGGATTCCCTTCTCAGCCATTCCGAAGCGATAGATCCATGTCTGGAAATAGCAGGTTTATGCGATGTCTTCCCTTCATCCCATTGCTGTAACAACTTCAGTAACATATCTTTCGTACCATTTGCACTACATTCCGAATTACTTTCTTCGAACCTTTGGGTCATACACCTGACCGAATTGGCGGTTTGTAGAGGATACTGTTCAAAAGTCTTTTCGTGCAAATTAATTGTGTTTGATCGCTGCTGAGAGCCGTTTATGTTCGAGTAAAATGCTTCGATTTTTTTTGCTGAGGCAATATATTTTGGTTGCAATGGAACATCTCTACTCAAATTGTTAATTTTGAACTTCTGCCTTCTCCATGGTACTCCACTACTTGAATGGTTTGTCGACGATTCTGTGAATAATTTGTCAGTGAAACGACCCTTTTGAGTGGCATTGGTTTCGTTCTTATTAGTCTTTACGTCTTCAGTTCCATTGATACCATTTGTGAATCCAGGCATCGAGGAGAGTTGGAAGAGTTTGTCGGTTAGTTTTCGTATTTCGTCTGCCAGGTTTGCTCTTTCAGCAACGTCCGTTCCTTTGACGAAGAACGAGCTGTCTGAAGATCTTCTCAGGTGGTCCGGAAGATATTCTACGGAGTTTGAGTCGTTCGTGTCAAAGATACCATCTTCTGAAGCTACGGACGAAGTCAAAGATTGACACGGTGACGGGGAACAGACTTGAAGAGAATGTAAAGAGTTGGAGCGTTCTTTTAAGCCGGAAACTGGTGGAATTATCACTTGATGGTGTGTCATCTCAAAGACGTAGGGTGAGTTTGGATGCTCGTTCCAGCGTTCTACGAAAACTTTTAGATTTTCTTTTGCCGTTTCCATGTTGATGGTTTTTGTTGTAATATTTTTGCGATCGTTTTTGGGCGTCTTCTTTTTTAACCAAGCGTGATTAAGACATTCCTCCGACGACATTCGACTTCTGAAAAAAGGTAGACAAAGACCCTGTTATTGGTTAGTTAGGAAATCCGTAAGGATCAAAAACAAAATCCAGACAAACCCCAATCTAGTAAGAATAACGAAAACAGCAAGAAAAATCGTGCATATTAAAAAATAATAAAACACAAAAAAAATGCAATAAAAAATCACAACAACGGGTTTCAGTTAGTTGTCTGTTAATATTGTAGTTGTAACAACGTCAACGTGTAAATGTTGTCCTTACTGAATTGGGTCTTTGTCGTACCAACAGGACTTTTCAGTTATCACTAAACCACTTATCACAGTAAAGTCTTTCTTGTTATCACTAACATTTATTTAGGCTGTGTAATGTTGTGCGAAAACTCAGTGTATACTTGTATATAACTGTGCATGTACGGTGTAATTTTTTAACCGAGACTTAACGACTAGATGCGCACTAGCAAACCCCGCCCTAAGAAGGTAGGTACAATGTTGGAAGGGGCAGGCACTCTAGCCTATGAAATATGCAGGTATCGGCATACACATAGGGAAGTTGCACGTGATTGGCTGTCGGTTAAATAATACAGCCCTTCGGTTTTCCTACATCTGACCGAATTCAAGTCTCGGTTGAAAAATTTCACTCTATTTGTCTATAGATAATCATAGAAGAATTAAGCAAATTTGCAAGAAAAGTACCCAAAGTACCAAATAAAGCTAATTGTAACTTTGGGCCAAGATAAGAACACACTTTTTAGCAACAAAATTAAATAGATTTACTAATGAGGGCCCAGTAAACACTCATTACATACGAATAAAAATTAGCACTATTTAGTAACTAGCTGTGCGTGAAAAAAAAAGCAAAAACATAGCATTATATCCGCTTTGAGCTTACTTTATGTCTTTTAGTAGTAACTTAGTGATAAAGTCTTTTGCATTTTCTGATATATCCTTGAAGGCGTCATCATCAAAATCGTATTTTGCAATCGTAACATTTGCCATCGTCTCAACATCGGTTGCACCCATAAATGGTGATAAACCAGATAAACTAGAAATTCAAAAAAAAAAAAAAAACGTACCAAAATGGGATATGGGGAAACATTTTGGACTTACAGCACGTAACAAATAACACCAACAGACCACATATCAGTTCCGTAACCTATGTCGTCAAAATTTACAACTTCAGGGGCAACAAATTCGGGAGTACCAAAAAGTACTTGTAATTTCTTTGAAGGATCGTACTTTCTAGCCAAACCAAAATCTATTATCTTTACTCGGTTTCCTGTCTGTGTTAGGCATAAAATGTTCTCAGGCTGTAATTTAAAAAAATCTTATTTTTTTAAATATTCTAAAGGCTAAAACACCCCTTTTTGGGTAAATTGAGTGTAGTACCTTCATGTCTAAATGAAGAATACCCTGTTTATGAATGTAGCCTATGCCTTCGCAAATCTGTCTCATGAATACTGTGCAGGCTTTCTCAGTTAGAATAAAATTTTCGTCAATAACTCTTTCGAAAAGTTCTCCGCCTTCTATTCTAGAATGAATTACGATACATTTAGAACTGTTTGTTTTTACAGCTGCACATGATAATTATTATCTTACAGTTCCAAAATCACACACATCGTCTTTCCGTTTTCGAACGCGTCGTATATTTGCAACAGTCGCGGATGCTGCAGCGATCTCATGATCTCGACTTCCCTCTCGACGTTTCTTCGATCCTCTTTTTTTGGACATCCGACGAACTTGGCAGCGAGTTCCAATCTCGACGTTTTTTCTCTGCATCTGTAGACTGTCCCGAACTTTCCTCTGAAATCAAAACAATTAACCGGCGCTATTTATAATTTGTTAATTGTCAACGAACCTTCCGATCTCTTCTTCTAAATCGTAGAAATCTTTCGGATCCAATCCTCTCTTTATCTGTACATCTCG
Organism: Agrilus cyanescens; assembly: GCA_947389935.1. NCBI lineage: Eukaryota > Metazoa > Arthropoda > Insecta > Coleoptera > Buprestidae > Agrilus > Agrilus cyanescens. Next base: position 3,697,674 of record OX376711.1, on the reverse strand, counting down.
ATAAGGAAAACTGAGCTGCACTTCTGCAATAAAATGTTGAAGTAATTTTTGAAAATTGAAAAAAACTTATTCGAAAGTGAGAGTTCATTGCACCAATAGATTTTTCATGAAGCACTTCAAGAACCATCGAGAATGTTTCACCACGTTGTAGAATGTATCAGAATGCTATAGAATCTTCCAGAAACTTCTAAAATGTTTTTGAATTTTCTCGAAGGTTTCAGAATGTAACAAAACCCACCAAAACATTCAAGAAGTTTCTATAAAGTTCTAGAATATTCAGAACGTTTTTAAAGATTCGACAGTATTTTAAAACGTTCCTGAGCATTCTAGAGTATTTTAGCATGTTATTAAATGTTTCCAAAAGGTTTCGGAAAGATACAAAGTTCTCCAAAAAAAACTAAAAGATTCTTGAATGTTCCTGAAAGTTCTAGAACATTCTAAACGATTTTCCAATATATTCTAAAATGTTTTTAAAGGTTTGAAGATGTTCTAGAACATTCCTGGATTTTAAAGAACATTGTAGAATGTTCCAAAATGATCTAGGGTGTTACAGAACGAGAGTAATTCTGCTGATTGAGATTAAAGAACTACGACTATTTCCAAAACATTCACGAAATTTCTATAAAGCTTCAAAATCTTCCAGGAATATTCCGAATGTTTCTAAAGATTTGACAGTATTTTTACAGAGGGTTTGGAAAGATGTAAAATTCTCCAAAAAAAATATAGATGATTCTAGAATGTTCCTGAATGTTCTAGAACATTCTAAAAGGTTTTCTAATCTATTGTAAAATGTCTCTAAAGGTTTGAAGACGTTCTAGAACATTCCTTGATTTTAAAGAACATGGAAGAATGTTCCAAAATGATCTAGGATGTTACAGAACAAGGATAAATTTGCTAGTTAGGAATAAAAAACTAAGACTATTTCCAAAACATTCAGGAAATTTCTATAAAGTTTCAGAATCTTCCAGGAATATTCAAAATGTTTCTAAAGATTTGACAGTATTTTAGAACGTTCCTGAACATTTAAGAACATTTCAGAGTATTCTAGAATGTTATTAAATATTTACAGAGGGTTTGGAAAGATGTAAAATTCTCCAAGAAAACATTGGAAGAATGTTCCAAAATGATCTAGGATGTTATAAAACAAGGGTAACTCTGCTAGTTAGGAATAAAATACTAAGAATATTTCCAAAACATTCAGGAAATTTCTATAAAGTTTCAGAATCTTCCAGGAGTTTCGAGAAACTTTTTAAAGATTTGACACTATTTTAGAACGTTTCTGAACATTTAAGAACATTTCGGGGTATTCTAGAATGTTATTAAATGTTTCCTTAGGGTTTCGGAAAGAATATAATTCTAGAAGATTCTAGAATGTTCCTGAAAGTGAGTCTTAGTTAGCTCCTTGATTACTAATTAAGACACAAAAGACTCAAATATCTCAATCCATTCCTATGATTTTCTCCATTACTTTTCGTCTCTAATAAAGTAAAACATTTTTAAATCTTGTGTGGGTTCCAGAATGAGTAAAACACATTGAAATTGAATTTGACGCCAAAATTTATTAGTAATTTAGTAAATAAATTAGAAATTTATTTTTAGTTAATAAACCGAATTAATACATAGACTTCAGAACAGTATTTATAAAATGTACTATGTTGGAGCTGTTTGTGGTGATACTTGGCAAGAATAAAACTACTTATTTTTGGTGTAAAAAGCAGTTACGTGTTGAATACTTATTTCAAAGCATACCTTTGTAAAACTAAACTTAACAGTCGATTTACTACTAAGTTGATAAAACGAACCAGTAAATCTTAAACATAATATTATACTCACTCATTCATCGTAAAATAGCGTAAATTATTAAGACTTAAGAGTAAAATATTTTTGGAAAATAAACTTCAACATTAGTTTTGAAAAAAAAAAGGTAGGATTTAACATTTACAATAATAGAATAATTTCTTTTGTCAACGAGGGTAGAAACAATTTTGTAAGGGATGTGACAAATCTAGTGTAACATCAGTAAGCAGCATTAAAGTGACCTTAAAATTCCCCAAAATTTTCCCCAGTTGAACTTTTTCCCAGCTGCAATAATAAGCGAGATCTCAATGGTAAGGCTCGAATTTATCACTTATTCATCGTGAGATAATAAATAAATAATTTAATTAACAGTATTTAAATTAGCAAGAAACATTTTTGGAAAATAAACTTCAACTCTAGTTTAAAAAAAATGGGATTTATGATGATAATGATAAGTACATGATTTCTTATCTGTAGAATGATCCACAAGGGTCGAAACAATTTTTTAGGGATGTACCTACCCAATGAATCTATAGAAACGTACTGTGTTTCTATTGTGCTCAAATATTTGTACTTAATTTATAGTGTAGGTACATCACTAAAAATAAAGTGATTTGGAAAAAATAATTAAAGGGTTATTGTTTTTTTGTTAAGTAAATTTCTCCCATTTAAACGCAGGTAAATTAAAACAAGTCAGTATATCAAAAGGTCTCTCTGGAGATCTAATTCTGCTCCTGGCAAAGTGCCAGGTGACATTGTAAAAATTGGAATGAATGAAATGCATGCTACGCAACTATGCCTTCCGCAACGAGACTTTAACTTAAATTTTAACAAAAGTTTACGAAAAACGGATATAAAAAGACACCGGTGAAATAATTATTTATTGAATCCTCCTTCGGCAGGCCATCGATATATTGTTTAAATTCCGATGACTTACAACTGGAAATTTTCCAAGTTTTAGATTGTTATGTAGGTCAAAATGAGGTAAATCATGAACGAATTATGCAAGAAATTTCCGAAATAGAAAGAGAAATTAAAGCTACTTTCATTAACAATTTCTATAAAGATGCGAATTTAGAATTATAAATTAATTAATATTTCAATTATTATTATTAGGTACCAACAAAACAGTACCATTCTTCAACCTAATTTTAATATCATCTCTCTAATGTTATAAGTTAGTTTAATAAAAATTTTTACTTTGTTTGTTATTTTATTTTTAGTTTTAATTTTGTTTTTCTGCTTTGTGACCACCTCGTTTTCATAAATACAAAACAATTTTCATTCAGAACCATTTGGTCGTAATAAATAAAAATCAAAAAACATATTTACTTATAGTTTGTCATGAATTTTATTTATAGTAATTTGTCTCAAAATACGTAAAATTATTGAATAAGTAGGTACATAATTTTTTAACAGAAAGTTGTGACATTAATTCATTTATAAGTTATTATTAAAATGTCAGCATTTTTATAGAGTACCTACAGTTGTTTTGTCGTTTGCTCTACATTTTTTAGATAAAAATAAATCACAAACGTTTCATAAAATTGGCTCACTAGTCTCAAGTTCTGTTATTCAATGAAGTATGTTTGTTATGAGCAGAACAACTGTAAATTTAAAAAATGTTGTAACTTCTGCCAAAGTAAATCTTTATGAGTAACCACAATTTTTTTTTGTCTGTGTATTATGCATTAAAGACTGAAATACCTACAACAAAATTTTATTTCTGTATAAATTGACATATGCATTTTAATCAAAAAGTTTAATTTAATTTTCAGTTTGGTGTAAGAATTTTAATAATTGGGTTGGTATTGAAAAATTCAATAAAAGTCAATCACGACAATAACTAAAAACGCAACGTTTCGACCTTCAGTTTTGGTCATCATCAGGCTAACGTTCATTTACATCAACAGTAGTCTTTGATTGGAAAGAATGAATTATAGTTTATGCATTATATTAATATTAATAAAAAAATTAGAAACAACCTGTTAGGTACTAAATATATGACAGGGAAAATCCCTTTCCTTTTCTTCTTTCAACTTACCTCCAACAGGCTCTTCTTCATCTACTTTGATCATTTTACATTTGCGGATGTTTCTAAAATGAAGATAGTGACTATTTTAAAATCATAAAAGAATATAATGAAGACTCAGATACCTTTTTTGCTTGAGTGTAGAAAAATTATTTATAACAAAAAATTAACTAAATAATTTCAGGGGGACTTTTACATCTCCTATTTTTTGTAATTAAATGAGTATAAATAAATAATACCTATATTGTAGTGAAATTTTAAAAATCAGTTTAATTACTCCTCAAAAACCGTCATACAAAGTTAGGGGTTGATAAAGCTAGCATCTTAACAAGGGAAACGTAGCGGCGATGATGATTGGATAATTAATAAATATTTAAGTGGAATTTTGGATTTTGTTTCTCTTAAACATCAGGGGAACAATTGTTTTTTGATTTGTATTTATTGATGGCTTTTAGTTTGAATAATATTTTAATACTTTTTTTGAATTCTATGGGAAATAAAAAAATTGTAATTTGAACAAATAGCAAAAAACGTAATTTACTGTCCTTGAATGTGCGCAAATAAATGATCCTTTTTTTCTTTTGAAGTGAAAAATAGACTTTTTGTAGGAATTCTGGATATCAAAATTATTACTAGACTAATTAATCACACTTAACTGTAATGTTTATTTACTTTTGGAAATTACGAAATACGATTTTCTTCACACATCTGTTGCAAAAAAGAAAAAAGACGTTATATGTATGACTTTAGCTATTTAAACAACTTACTGTTTTAATTTTTTTTATATAGATATTTATAAAGTAATTACTTATTTCTCTTTTAAATTATTTGATTTAAATAAGTAATTTCTAATTTTTTGAGTTTCTGGATTTTTTAAAGGTATGTTACGTACCTAACCACCACCCAACTAATTTTTCGAAAATTTTAATCCTTCGTGAAAATACTTTCAAAAAAATAAAAATACTGATATAGTAGTAATAAATCTTCAAAAAATATGTGTTTGAATGTATTAATATAAAAAATAGTGACCTCACATTTAATAAAATAATTATTTTTGAACTCAAAATGGACCAATTGTTTCCAACTTTTGCCTACTAAATTCTGAAAATAATTTTGATATTCACGAATTTTTTCTTCGATAATAATTTAAATATTCCTTGATTTTCCAGACATTAGTAAATTCCCTAATAATTCCAGATTTTCCAGATCAAATACTTATTTTGTATTTTCATTCTCTTTAAGAACAAACCAATTTGAAAAAATTAATAAATTTGATTTTTTAAACTCAAATAAATACTTTTGTATGTACGTACATTTTATTCGTATAGTAAACAGAGTTTAAAAGACTAAAAATTCCACGCTCAGTTTATTAATTGCGCTAATAATTGCTTTAAATTGAAATTAGATCTTCACGGTCATTTGGTTTAATAGTGTTTTTATGATCCTCTTTTTTATGTCCAATTAATTATGGTGTGATTATTATTATTATTAAAAATATATAGGGTAACTTATAAACATATAAATTAAAAAGTAGCAGCTAAGTTATTTTATTAATTAGCCCAATTCGTTATCAATATTGTTAATAATGAAGATGATATTATAAAACAAAAATTTAATAATTTTTTTTATATACATGGGTGTCAAAAAAATAATTTTATTTTGACAAGAGTCACTGCTGACGAAAATTTTTCAAATGCGTGTACGTGTTAGTAAACAGGAGCCCCATGACGTCATTAAACGCTAAATGTCTAACGTCATTACCATAAACAAATACGAAAACAAAAGCTAGCAATGGTTCAAAAATACCATCTTCACCGCGTATATTCCGTCAAAACATTTCAACTTGTTTTTAAAGGAAACCGCCCACAAAAAAGCCAAACAATAACGACTCATTAATAATAATTTGGAAATTTATTAATCAAACATTCATTCATCAATTTTTATGTCTTTAATTAATTGCCTTTCATGTCTCAGAGGGTGTCCTAATATCATCATTGGCTTCATTGTTCTCTTACTATTTCTACTACCCCCCTAATACATCTAACTTTTCCTATCCACGATAATATCATAATTCAGTTACAATAAATACATAAGTTTGAAATTAACTTTTTTATTATAAATAACCAACCAAAGATGGAGATAATTCGTGACTGTATAATTATATGAGCAATTAATTATTTATTAATAAATTAATTGAGTCGCACAATCAATTTGTCTCCCTTTCTCTCTCACGTACACCACAAAAATTCAAATAATTTGATATTACAGAAAGAAATTGCAAAATGGGTGCCAAAAAATGTTGCATGCGGGTGCTAACTTTTGGCACTAGTTTTTAGTGAATATGATTGGCAGTGAAAATTATCTCACATAGTACTTAATAAAAGTAATAATACATACTATGTATTTAAAAAAAGTAAATGTCAAGATCTCAACCTTTACAAGGTCCTTCTCTGAGTCTGTTACAAAATACGTTGTATTACACCAAATTAATTATTAAAAAAAATAATAATAATAATATAATAATTCAAAATATTCGTGATGTTGAAAGTAATTCTAAAATAAATAGTTATAAGTATTTAATGCCATTTAAATTTAAATAACTTTAATATTTTTGGTCATATCTATTTTGGAATCTTCAAAGTTTGTAAATGTAAAAACTACACTCAAGCAAGTCAGGATATGAATAATTACACTCATTACGCACCTTTAGACATAAATAATTGCGTTGAAAGCTGGGACCAGCTATAAAAGCCAATAAACAGTCACGATAGACGTAATGGGTGATTTTCACAAACTAAAACACTGAAATGCAAGCGGCGTCTTCGTGAGGCGTCGCGACTCTGGTAAAAGCCAAAATTAGCTTTCGAGATCGCCTAAAGTCACGTGGTAGTTTGTGAGAAATATTCCACAATAAAAGATTTACAACAAACTAAATATTCAATGATTTTTGTTCATTACCTTAACAGATTTAAACAAAAAAAGTTTTTAATTTTTTACGTATATAGTTCTGTTTTCTTATTGATTTATATAAAAATTATTTAAAAAAAAAAAAAGAAAAACCGTATACTACACATTTTCCTTTACTGTCTTGTTTTTCATTAAAAATTATAATTATTAGTTTCCATTTATTTCCTTACTTTTTAATATATTATGAATAATTGAATTTTTTAAATGCGTGGCAATTGTCTTTATAGAAAATACAATTATTCAACCCTTTTCTGGCTTTGACTCATAATATATCTGTAATAATTACTAATTTTATTGTAATTATTAATTTAAGAGGAACACTAACAATATTTTTATTACGAATTATGCCTCCACTGCAAAACTGGGTCTTAATTGCTACTTATTGACCCTTATTTTAAATAATCAACGATCCTAATGAAGTAAAAGATGCGCTAATTTGAAATTTCGCGCACTATTTAAGAATCTAGTTTCTTATGAATAATATCAATGGGGAATTTAGTTTGTAGCCCTGCATCGATTGTCAGCTGTCAAACAAAATAATCTGCAAAAAGTAAACTATACGAGTGTTTTAAGTGCTTTGCAAAATATTTATAAAAAAAACGACTTAATTAATCCAAGAAAATGGTAAGTAACATTTTAAAGCATCATAATTACGACTATTAAGCTCATTTTTGCGGATGTTATTTACTTTGATTATACTTTTGCTTCAAACTTTCGGGTGTTTTTGTTAACCTAAAACACGTGGGTAATGAATTTTACCCCAAAACCGGCATTTACACGATGATTTATTGAAAATAAACATTATCTCAGGTGTCTCTTAATCCTGTACGAGTTCTTAAAGAAGAAGCTGAAGAGGAAAAGGCCGAGATTGCTCGTTTGTCGAGTTTCGTAGGAGCTATAGCGATAGGCGATCTTGTTAAAAGCACATTGGGGCCCAAAGGAATGGACAAAATTTTGATTTCCTACGGTCGTAATGCAGGACAAGTTCAAGTAACTAACGACGGTGCTACAATATTAAAATCAGTGGGAGTTGACAATCCCGCAGCCAAAATTTTAGTGGATATGTCAAAAGTTCAAGATGATGAAGTTGGTGATGGCACAACTTCTGTTACTGTATTAGGTATGTGTTAAAATAATTATTTATAAATAAATCATTTAAAAAAATTTCATTTAATAATAATTTTTGGTTAACAGCATCAGAATTGCTAAGAGAAGCAGAAAGATTAGTTGAACAAAAAATCCACCCTCAGACAATTATAGCTGGTTGGCGTAAAGCTGCTGTTGTAGCTCATAATGCCTTGCAACAAACATCTTTGGACAACAGTGCAGACTCTCAAAAGTTTAAAGAAGACCTCTTAAACATTGCCCGGACCACACTTAGCTCTAAAATTTTATCTCAACATAAAGAACACTTTGCAAAGCTATGTGTTGATGCTATTCTTAGGCTGAAAGGTACTGGAGATCTTCAGTCCATTCAAATAATCAAAAAGACAGGAGGCGTCCTAGAAGACTCATTTCTGGATGAAGGATTCCTACTGGATAAGAAACCCGGCGTTCATCAGCCTAAACGGATTGAAAATGCCCGCATATTAATCGCTAATACGCCCATGGACACTGACAAGATCAAAGTGTTTGGATCCCACATTAAAGTCGACTCCATGGCAAAGATTGCCGAGTTGGAAGTAGCCGAAAAAGAGAAGATGAAAGACAAGGTCACGAAGATTTTGAAACATAATTGCAACGTTTTCATCAATCGTCAGCTCATTTATAATTATCCGGAACAACTTTTCGCCGATGCAGGCGTTATGGCAATCGAACATGCCGATTTCGATGGAATAGAGAGACTAGCACTCGTTACAGGGGGTGAAATAGTTTCCACTTTTGATAGTCCCGAAACTGTCAAACTTGGAAAATGCGACGCCATCGAACAAGTTATGATTGGCGAGGACATTCTCCTGCGTTTCAGTGGAGTCGCTCTGGGAGAAGCTTGCACCATAGTGATTCGTGGGGCAACCCAACAAATCATTGACGAAGCCGACCGATCCCTCCACGACGCCCTTTGTGTCTTAGCCGCTACCGTTAAAGAATCTCGCGTCGTTTTCGGGGGCGGCTGTAGCGAAATGCTGATGGCTGTAGCAGTCAGCAAAGCCGCCGCTCAAACGCCTGGTAAAGAGTCTGTAGCAATGGAAGCGTTTGCTAGAGCTCTCCAGCAATTGCCCACAATAATTGCTGATAATGCTGGCTACGATTCAGCACAAATTATTAGCGAATTGAGAGCTGGACATGTCGGTGGGAACGCCACTTTGGGACTTGACATGGAAAAAGGAGAAGTTGCTGATATGAAACAACTGGGAATAACCGAGTCGTTTGTTGTGAAAAGGCAGGTGGTTCTTTCGGCAGCCGAAGCTGCAGAAATGATTTTGCGGGTTGATAGCATTATCAAAGCCGCTCCAAGGAAGAGAGTTGAAGATAGAGGACGCTGTTAATTTTTCTATTTGCAATTTACTTAATGTAACTGTGAAGTTTACTAAAATTTGTCATTATAACTCTTTTCAAATGCTTCAGTTGTATCACTATATTTAATAATAAAGTAGTTTGATAATCAACTTTCTTTTTGTGTTAATAAATTATAGGTTAATAGGATACTTTTTCAATTTATAGAGAGCAACTCTCAGGCCAGAGATGTTAAATACCTAAAAATACATGTGTTGGCTCATTGGATTCGCAATGTCGCCAAGAAAAATGTATTAAAATAATACATTACTACAGAAAATTAAAAAAAAGTTGTAAACAAATTAAGATGCAAAAATAAAGGCATTTAGTTTTTCGTAAATAAATCGAAAACAATAAGTGGTAGCGCAAATTGGAAAAAACGTCCTTAAAGAGACGGAAATTTCCAATAAAAAAGTCCCAACTCCCGAAACTCTACCTTCATTATTAATAATTTTAATTTAACATTGAAAATAGAACACGTAGCCGCTACCGAACGCGCGCGCTGCTCGAGAAGTGTATACTTTACATAAATTAATTTTTGAAGGTATTAATTATCAATTTAAAAAATTGAAAAAAAATATGGTGTATTCTTAAAACTTCAAAGAATAACGTCTCGTTGGAAAAACTTATAAAAGCTGTATAAAGAAACAGTGCATGGCAGTAATACATCTACAAATCAGAAAACCAAAACAGTTATTAGTAAATATATTGTATGTGTATTCTAAGATTGGCAGAATAAATTATCAAGCTGTTTTACAGTTTAGAATTATGAACTCAATGCAGACTTCAATTCCCCTGCATTCAACATTTCTTTAACAATATCTAAACCTCCAATCAATTCGCCATTAACATACAACTGTGGGTATGTGGGCCAATCTGAGAATGTTTTTAATCCTTGACGAACTTCTTCATCTGTTAAAATATCAAACGTTTCATATGATACACTGAAAACAATAAATTGCTATAAAATCAGTTCATTACAAAAAATAATAAATAATGTTACCCGGTATCATTTAATATTTGAATAATTTGTTTACTAAAGCCACAACGGGGCGCAGTCCTTTCACCCTTCATAAAAAGCATAACTTTACTTTTATTAATAAGTTGTTTCAGCCTTTCTTCAAGTGGGACTTTATTGTCTACAGATACATTAATGTCATCTTTGATATATTTCTTTATCGCTGCTGTTATTTTAGCAGTGTCTGTACCATCTACTCTGTCTAGGACTTTACTAGATTGAAATAATAACGTTGTTGGTACAGAATCTATCTTATACTTTAAAGAAATCTCCGACAGGTCTTCTGCTAAACATCTATAATAGCTCACTTCTGAAAAGTCAGGTTGTTTTTTTAATTCGTCTAAAAGATCGTTTATTTGAACACACTGTTCAGCCCAGTCAGCAGAAAAATGAACCACTGAAAGATTTCTGTCCCTGAAAAGCAAAAATTACGTTAAAGTGGCCGGAGCGGTTTATCTTTTAAAATCTTACTTGACAATGTTCTCAAACGATTCAGGACTTGTTATAAGTTCAGGCATTTTACTAAACTTGTTCTGAAAAAAATATACAGTTAAAAAAGTAATTGCTTGATTAATTTCAATAAAAAAACTTACGAAATAACGTATTTTTGATAAGATAACCTCTTTAACCTCAAAATACGACAACTGCTTGGGCACTGACCTAGGCAACCACCATAGATTTCTAGTTATCACATCAATGTGACGACGCATTTTACAAAAACGTCTACAGATGGCAGCATATTATAAATTCGTATTTGTTATATAAAAAATTTAAAAAAGTTTTAAGAGTAAGTTTTTTAAAATTAATACTCGGGTTAATGAGCTGTAAAATAAAAACATATAATTATAACATAATAAAATTTAAGTTTCCTATTAACTGATAGTACCTAGTTTACTAAAATAATCTTATTTTATTATCAAACGAAATTTCGGTCATCAATTTTGATCATCTTCAGGCTAAACAATTCATACAACTTTAGTAACTTGTAAATTACGAATTATAACAACGAAATTGATCAAACTAGTTAAATTGTATAATTAAAAAAAAATGTTTATAACAAATGTTTCCTTGAAACATTTTGAAATACCACGTGTATGAATATAAAGGTGGAGGGAGGATACTGCTTAATTTTTCGCCAAATATACTCACACATTAAATACCAATTTCTCCAATTATCCACGATTTGCTTGTTTCAAGAACAACGCACTAATGATATAAAAGGGATGTCAACCGACTTCGCCGGTTGGATCTTAGCAACTCCGCCCTCCGAAACCCGCCCCCAGTTCACCAGCCCGATTTAATAGCGCTTGTACTTATACTGTTTTCAGTTCAAAGTTCAAACTCAAAACCTTGTCATTACAATATCAAAAAGTATCTACACCACTAGATATTAACGGTCCAAATATTTTATTTAAAAATAATCACCCCCAACAAAATTGATAAATAATGACCACAGTGCGTGCGGTAGCTCGACCATCGTCACCGAGACAGTTTTTTGCGAGACTTTACGGACACTTGGAAGATACGAACCCTAAAAGTGTTGATAACAACAATTCGAGTGCTTCTGATGATAATAAGAAAAATTGTAATGCAATAATAAGTATTCCAGAAATACAAACCCCAATACCAATATTTCCACCCCCGTTGCCTTTACTGTTCGCGTCAGGGAGTAGTACCGAGTCTCCTATTACCGCTGCCGCTGCAGGAATAACCGCTTTTTGTAAGTTTTTTATAACATTTTATTTGTTAGTTTCAGTAACGAAAAAAACAACTTTTTCGAAGTATCTATAAATAATTATAATACCCTTTCAAAAAAAGACTGCTTATATGTTTTATTTAATCAATTATTTAATTTTTAAAAACTTTTAATATTTACGAGTTTAATAATTAAACTCAATTTCATAAAATTGCTAAATATTTGTAGATATAAACATTTTGGTTATTGTTGTATTTACACACAGTTATCTCAAAATTATTATTTTGAATAATCTTCTAGGAATTATTTTATTTTCAGTTTTCAATTTAATATGTTACACACATTTTGTTATCAAAAATATTAGAGAAAAATAATAAAATTTATTAGCAGTAGGTATATTTTTTCAAAGTATAGTTTCTGAGATTACTTAAATTACTTTCAAACTTACATAAAAAAAATATATTTGAGGCCCTAGTAATCACAATAAGCCCTAATAACACGGTACCTACAGTTTTAGAAACTTTCTTTTTAATTTTCTAATTTGCCCTCCAAAAGTGACCCCCCATTCCCCTATACTCAAAAATTTATTTATTTTCATATCTGTGCGTTTTGGGTAACAGAATTTAAGATTTCTTTAATTTTAATCGACACGCTAAATTTAGAGCTAGACAGATGGACAGACAGACAGACGATTGGTACTACAAAGATTCCATTTTTTTATTCATGGAACCCTAAAAAAAGGGGTGAGCTACGATTTCGAAAACATAATTTTATTAATCGATTTTGCCGCATTCAAATTGAAATTATGGTCAAATTGATTCGTTAAATTAGGTTTTTATATTTTTATTTAAAAAAATAAAATAAAAATTGTCACAATAGATGAAGGAACGATATTTTTTGGGTATAATTTTAGTTATAAATTAAAAAGTAGATATAGGTACATATTATTAAAAATAAGGAAATATTAGGAATAAGTACATCGACTACAGCTTTAAATTTACAATTTTGAAATATTTATACATATCTAAAAAATTTTAGGTACAAGTACTGAAAGTGTCGAAGGGGTTGAAATAATATTTTAAAGATGTAAAGAAGATTGAAAAATTTCCGTGATTTTCTAATCGTTACCTAGTAAAAAGAGCTCATAAAACAATTGGCATAAGGGTTGCTAATGGCAAATGATTATTTCATGAAAAATTCGTAAAATTTTCCATCAGTTAAAATGTTCTTTCGACATTAGCAGCCCTTATGTCAATTTTTTTTTGAGTCCTTTAGGGTGAAAACTTTCATCCTTTTACTGGACAACGGTTAGGTCTTTAAAATATTACTTCAACCTTTTCAGCACTTATGCCTGAAATTTTTTTTATTATAAATTCGATACTTTCCTGCCGATTAATAAAGGTGACAGAAGTTAGAAAATCGTCTCAGTTCGCATTCTTTTTTTGAAAATTGAAATCGAATTTTCGCGGGAACACTACGAGAATGGGGTAAATTTCCTGTTGTTCTTTTATGAACCAAAAAACTGTTACTATCTCTCGGTTTATGACTCTGCTTGAAAATTAAAACCCTTAAAATTGTCTATCTATGGTACATACAAGTAAAATAATGTTTTGAAAAGCCCAATCCGAAATAATGTAAAGGGACAAAGGAAAATCATTGAGTACCCCCCACAAAGCTCATAAAACATCATGTTCACAGTCAACCCCTAAAATACAAAAAATGTTTTTCTTTCTTTCTGAACCCTCACGATGAACAATAACTTTTACGTAATTATCCTCCAAATGGTACATAGAATTAATTGTTTATAGTTTTAAAAAATTCAATACAAAAATAAATATTTTACTTAATTTTGTTATTAATTACAAATTTCCAAAAACTAAATAATACAATAATAAAAGTTATTCCGTTTTATAAACTATGATAGGTACTCTTTAACTATCTTTCGGTGTATCAATAAATTAATATGATTTATTAAATTATTTAGGAGAAATCCTCAGTGGTGTAACTAAAAGGAATTCACCCCCAGCCCCGCAGATTTAAAAAAGCGTCCTACTACTTCTCCCCCATCAAGATTTTCTCGAGACAAATTCCTATGTCCACTTAAATTATAGTTCTCATCCAGGAACTTTATGGCGTCTCAGGGGCGTACCCAAAAGGTGCGATGGGGATTATTGCTCCTTCTGTTTGTTCCAGGAGCAAAATTGGTTTTTTTTTTGTTTATAAGCTTAATATATTTGCATTTTTATGCACATAAAAAAAAAATATTATCCTTATCATTTTACTCTCTCATTTGCCATTTCGTAATGATGTCTGAATCTACCCCAGTTTAAACTTCCCCTGATATTTTTTTTTTTTTTTTGGCTATTATTATATGTGTACGATACATATTTATCATTTTCTGCAGAAACCCGTTGAAAATATCAAATATTGTTTCTGAAGCGTATTATTTATATTTGTAATAATGTAATAGTTATCTGTAGGTACACGAAACACGAAAATTTAATTTTGTTATCAAATAATGAATTTCCTGGTGCGTGCGGTGCCGAAAGCCGCGAAAAGCTAAATGTGCTCGTTCGTTTGTAAAGTAAAATCCTTGTTGAATAAACGCAACACAATATGAAATGTAAAATATTATTATGATGAGCTTAGAAGTACACAGTTGAACAGATCTCAACAAGCGCGTCATCGCTGTTTTGCGTCCAAAAGTGGTGAGAGGTGGGGGTGAGATAAAGGACAAGTGTTCACCCTCTCAGGCGGCTTCTCGCGTGTTATATACAATTATTATTGTTTAAAGCTTTCGTTTACGTTCATGTTAAATTAGCTGCAGTAATCGTTAACATTCGTTTTATCGTTTCTATTAATATACCTACACATTCGAGGACATAAGAAATCATTTTAATTATTATCCATCTACAATTTAATTTCCAAAAAAAAAAAAATGGGGGAAACACCGTTTATTACACTTATAATTACATACGTTTTATAAAACAAGGGGTTAGTTAGGTAATTAGAAGATGAATATTCAAAACATCATTACAATTATTTCAACATTTTTTATTGCGTCATTCGTTGAAAAATGGACTTTAACAATTTTTTCTAACGGGACCTTATTCTTTGATGTGTTGGGAATGCACCGTAATTTTTTCAAATTTTTGAATTGATAATTAACACCATAAAAAAATTATTTTATATATCAAGCAGTACGCGCATCCTCTGTAGCGGTCGCGAGAAGCCCTATTTTCAACGTTAAATTAAAATTAGTAATTAATAATTAATTTAATTAGTTTATGGGAAATTTCCTCCCATTTAAAAAGGTTTTTTCAAATTTGCGCTATCACTTATGGTTTTTTAGTTATTTACGAAAAACTAAATGTCTTCGCCTTCTCATCTTAATATGTTTATAACTTTTGTAATTTTTTATGTGGCAATATAATATTTTAACACATTATTTTAGGCGTTATTCCGAATCGAATGAACCATCGCATGTATTTTTAGGATCTTAAGCAAAGCCACGAAAGTAGTAGCGGACGCTAGTACGTAAATGGCGAGTACTGTTGCCCAGCCGCTGGTTGCATTCGAGATAGAAAACACCAATGATTTAGTTCGTTCGATTAATTAAGGTGGCGTGCAGTTAGATTTATCTAATACCATAAATAGATTAGAGACCACAAGGCAACACAAAGGGGCACTTACACACATACAAAAGAAGGGTGAGGGTGACGTAAAAGTTCATGCGTTTTAATACAATAGCTCATCCTCATTAATAGATAGTTTGTCCATACCTAATATTACATATTTAGTTGGTAATGCCGGATGTGCAAAATTTAGGAATTATACTTGATTCGTTTTGGTGGAAGGAAGAGGGGTCTTCGTGCGAACGACCAACTGGTCCTTGGCGATGAAGAGAGCACGACATGTGCTGTGATTGACGGAAACAAGAAGCCCTGTATTGTAATAAAAGACACCACCTTGTCTGTATTAACTGTTATAGATCATCTTTTAATATACAGTGTGTCTGAAAATCAAAAGTTTAAGTGGGGAAAGATTTGGGGCATTTTAAGATCACTTTAATGCTGCTTTCAAATTGTAGCTACTAAAATCTTTTCGTTTTAAAGATGTTAACGAAAATGTATTTTTTCGTACTGTTGCACTGCTTTAATTTGGCCTGTGACAACTTTTTGGAACACTTTTTTACTCCTCTTCTCATGGGGTAAATACAGGATGGTACAAAATTTTTTTTTAATAGAATGGTATATTTTTTACGACTAATTTGGATAAAGCATGAAATTTTAGGGTAACTTTAATAACCAACTTGTAGGTCTACGATGAACAGTTTCTAAGATAGTCTAATTTTTAGAAAAAAAATCGCTTGTGGAACCCACAACATGAAAAATCATAACTTCCTAAAATATTAACCAAGAATATTGAAATTTTTACTAGTTATACTTGAGTGTTCGAGCTAACTTTGTACCAAAATTCAGTTTCGTAATTTATACAGGACGTTCAAAAAAAATCCAAAATTTCACAACTTCAAACAAAAATAACTGATCTGATTCCTCTTAATTTCTTCCTCTTTTTATTCTATTTCGATACATGTGAATAGTTTTTGTTGGAAAGATTTTGAGACAATTGACAGAATCAGATGATATAATAAAATATGGTAGGTGCCATTTGAAAAAAAACGAAGTTATTCCTGTTTGAAGTTTTGAAACTTTGGATTTTTTTTTGGAACGTCCTGTATAAATTACGAAACTGAATTTTGGTACAAAGTTAGCTCGAAGACTCAAGTATAATGAGTAAAAATTTCAATATTTTGGGTTAATGTTTTTGGAAGTTATGATTTTTTTATATTGCGGGCTTCACAAGCATTTTTTTTTTTCTAAAAATTAAATTATCTCAGAAACTGTACATCGTAGACCCAGAAGTTTGTTATCAAAGTTACCTTAAAATTTCATGCTTTATCCGAATTCGTCGTAAAAAATATACCATTCCATTTTAAATAACGAAGTTGTTATCAACTTCCGGTATAACCAGATATGGCTCAAAATTGAAAATATTTTAGTGAAAAAGAACATTCTCGATAACTCCTACCGCCAAATTTAAAACCATGAACCTATTGCAGAAAAGATTTTTTTGACGAAAATATACGTCAAAAAAATGCTCCCCCTATTAATTTTCCGAAACTAGAATTAACTACATATGTATAAAATTATAATTTTTCATATTTTCTGTTCTACTGTCAACTATACTTATTTAAATATATTGTCACTGAAGCGAACAACCCCCTACTTATATCCGATAAATACGTAATTGATCGTGAAGCATTAAATTAATAACATCCACCTCCGATAACCGCAAAGTGTCGAAGGAAGAATGAAGCCTTAGTTAAACGTTTTTCCCACAATATGCTAAGTGATACTTAGTTCCAGATTAATTTTTAAGCACGCAAATTAATTTTAAAAAACACTTCATTTACGCAACAGGTTATAAAAATTAATTTTGATTTATAAAACAGCAAAACCCTTTCAATATTACACAGAACTAATTAAAAACTAATTGGTTAATATTTTTAATTAATTAAACGACCGAATAAGATTTGACTATACGTATTTGTGTTTTCCAAGTAAAAATATGATTTATTTAATGTTATTACGACGACTACGTGTTGTTTTTTATTCAATCAGGCTCGAAGGACCACAATTGCATATCTCAAAAAAAAATTTAAAATAATTATAATTTATATCTGGAACACATTCGATAAAATAACTTTACAATATTTAAAAATCTTTTTTTAGTTGCAAGACGTCGCAGAAAGGAATGTCGTCCCCGCAGACAACGTACAACTTTCAGCAGTCACCAAACATTACAACTTGAGATAGAATATCAAAAATCTGAGTACATAAGCAGAAGTCGAAGATGTGAATTGGCAGAAACGTTGAGGCTTTCGGAAACGCAAATAAAAATTTGGTTTCAAAATAGAAGAGCAAAGGACAAACGTATAGAAAAGGCGCAACTTGATCACCAATACAGGTCAGTATTTTATAATAATTATGGAACATTATAGAACGAAATATTTAATGGAATTCTATATTTTCCCCGACAATTATGTTTTAAGTATTTAAACGAAAAAAATCCAGTTGTTTTTTGTTAATTAATTATGATAATTTAAATAAATAGACATATTAAATAGTTAGTTAATTGAATCAATTTTTTTGTTGAACCGATTTTTTGAAAAAGCTTTCAAAAAATGTAAATAGTCTAATTAATTAGTTTTGTCTGTTATTTTCGGTTTTACAATTTAGGTTCTCAATTTTCAGAAAATTCCTCAGTTCTTTCCCCCCAAGCTTTTGCAGTATTTGTTTGGAGTCATCATGTAACCACACTGCTAACTTCCAATCGTTTTATAATTTTTCTTTAACACCAGAAAATAGTCATAAATAATTTTTTTGTATAAAGTAAAAAAAAATTCTATATATATAAGTACATATTTATAATAATGATAGCGCAAAAGCCCACAAAAAATATGTGAACCATTGTATTTATCTAAAAATAAAGCCAACATTCTTTCCAAACTGTTTTTTTTTTTAATTTCAAATTCTTTTAGTTTTATTATTTTAAACACAAAATAAGTGTTATTTTAATACCATAATAGTTTTTTTATAGAGTTTACGTTAATCTATGAATAAAGAACTATTTTCGAAGATAAGGTGGAGGGAGGGGGCAGTTAATTATCACCTGTTTTTCTTTTAATTAGGTACTTTAAAACTATTATTTTAAAATTATTCAAAAATTATATATTTAAGACTCTTACAAAAAGACCTTTCATTTGATGTCACTCGGTATAGTTTTAATTATTCAAAATGCTGTTACAGACGGACAGAAATTAAAATTCATAAAAATAAAAAACATAAGCCTTCAAAAGTACTTTCGATATTCGAATATCAGACCAAAAATTATATTCCTGAATCAGGATAATTTTTTTTCTAATTAAAAAAAAATTCGTTTGCTTTAATCTTAATTAAAATTAAATTATAATATTAATCATGCGTTGAATCGAGTGAGTTTCGAGCGGAGAATAAGGTTCTCTAACTCAACCTACTGTGTATAGGTTACGTTAGGTTTAGGGTAAAACCATAAATCAAAACTAACCAAACTGAACGTGGTGGAGATCAGAGTAGTGTTCAGAGGTTGTGGATCCGGGAGTGGGGGAAGTAATAGTGGCAGGAGTGAATTCGGGGTTAAGGTAGGGGGTAGAACTGTTGTTGGAGGTTGCTCCGGGAGTAATGTAATGTCGGGAAAGGCATCAGAATGATTAGGTTGGGTTAGGGTACATTAAATAAGTTTCGTTTAAATATTCTACGTTAAATCTGACCTCTAGCCTCTGTAGGTTAGATTAAAAAATCGAATCAGAGAGAGGGGCGTTAAAGTATACAATTTTCTTGTATAAAAAATATTTTCTTTTTCAGTAAAGGAGACTATAAAATAAAATGGTAAATCTTTTCCCTGTAGTATTTGAACCACCCCCACACCCTCGCGTCCACCGTAATTTTATCATCCACTCAAAATCTAATCAGTCCGAATAAGATTACGAACAATTAAATAAACTTATCGTGTTAAACAATCATATACAGGTAAACGGAGCGTGCATCGAATACCAACTTGACAAAGGAGAAGATTAGTTGCACAGGTGCGTCGGTTCCCGCGGCTGAAATTATCTTGGTTTAAAAGTTGATCCTTACTTCGTGATGTTCCCACTCCAATTTCGACGTTAAATAAAACACGGTCTACTGCTAACAAAAGGCTTCATTTGAGGAATAAGAATAACGTTTCATTGTTATATATCTTCATTTTCGTTCGCGAAACAATCTTATAGAACACTGCTAGCGCTGCCTGGCCCTTCTAAACGAGAACTAAACGGTCCAATGGAGTGCGGTAATAAACGTTTTAGGATGAACAATATGGCAATTATTATTGCTTTCCGTACCGGAAAACATTGAAATTTGACGAGACTCTTGCTACGAATATGTTTATAGAAAAATGCGGTGGCGTTTTGTCATAAGGTACGCTAGTGCGCGCGCACTATCGATAATTTTTTGATTTGGTATTAATAATTTTCTTTAGTAAATGCGAAAGAGCGAACGCGTATTATTATTAAATATCCCTCCAAAATTAGGAAAAGTAGTGGAGTGGGAGAATCGTATACTTATGACGTGCGCCGTTTAAGAACGTACGAGATGGTAGGAGTCGAGTCCGAGTCTTTATTATAAATATTGATAATTTTAACAATAAATAATTGAAAAATTTGTAGTGTGAAAATTGCAGAATTAAACTCATTTGCAAAACAATTAGGTAAACTTTTATATTAATAAGAATACCCTCGATATGAGATAAATTTACCACATATTAGGGATTTTCTTACAATTATTTTTAAAAGGAACAGACCTAGACAGAAGGATGAGAAGTTCGACACTAGGATACCCATGATTACTTTTTGAATAAATCCTGGTATTTTTGTTTATCAATAAATTTAAAAAATTGATTTAAACGAACTTCAGATCAGCATCGCTGGGCCTTCTGACAAGAAATTCAAAAATTAATGCCCTTTTTCTTGTCTACACGAATAATTCGATTCAAATAACTGCGAAAAAACGTCGAGTTTTAGTTTCTCAGGGTTGGGTGTATGTTAACCCTCCTCCCCCACACTGGATTCGCCACTGGCAGGAGGCAAAGTTAAAAACTACCCCAGTGATATTACAATTTCTTTTTCTATTACTACATTTATGTTTCTAAAATTTTATGAGACAATTTTAAAAAAAATAAAATGTTATAAATAAATTTTTTTTAAATTTTCGGTCCAAATAGGGCCGGTCTGGACAAGCGAAGTGTTGGGATATTCCCCAGATTTATACAAAAAAAAAATGAATTTTCGTCTCTAATGCTCCGACTAGGGAGAAGACGTTTTGTATTGCTTTCAAAAATTGCACGCTTTCCACCATTACTTGATAAAAATCCGTAATATTAACGATAAAATAACACAATTTTTTAATTTTTCACTGCCTTGAAACATGTTTTGCCGAAAATTTGCCTTCTTCAGGCAAGGGCAGTTACTATTAACCGACGTACTTTAATTTTTTGAGGTATCGCATTTACAAACTTAAGCTAAATTAAATGAAGCTTTTTTTGCAATAAATTGAAAAACTTAAGTTCAAAACACCTTCCATCATATAATACGTCAAGCAATGTATTTTATGAGAAAGGTTTTGGGTATAATAAAATTGTAACTAAATAATTCAACCGCAATTAAAAAATATATATTACGTACAAATTACTTTATTATGGTCGCATAATTTTTAATGTTGTACGTAACACGAAATAAAGAACATTTATAAGTTGCTCTCATTACAGAAAAGCATCGTAATACGTTAAAAAATTGGATCAAGTAAAAAACAACATTCATAATAATTATTTATTTAATGTTCTACAGAGCATTTATATAATAAAGCTGTACAAAAAAGGAACTTATTAAGAATAAAATAAAAAACTACTGTCAGAATGTTTTAATAAAAACAACAAATTTACTATTACGTTTGCCTTGGTCAATTTTCTGCGATACTCGGCTTTAAAATAATTAAATTAAAAATTTTCTATAAAAAGTATTTATTTTGTTTCATTCTTCATGGCTTTTTTCCGCCATGGAAATAAAACTTTAAAATTTCGATTTTAAAAATCCTATTTAGTGATATGCCATTCGAATATCCTTACCGCCATGTTCTACAGCGGCCATTTTGGTTTTATAAAATAAAACCTGGGAAAAGCAACTAAAATTTTGAAAGACCTAGTCAGTAATATTCTTTTCGTCTTTACCTCCATGTTGCATCTTACAGCCGCCAATTTAATATTACAGAAACAAACCCTGGAGTACTGATCTTGATATTTTATGCATTTGTTTCTCCTCTACCGCCATGTCGTATTTTACGACCGCCATTTTGGTTAAAAAAACAAAAACGAAAACGAACTTGTAACCAATGTACGTATACAAATACATGTTAAAACAATAAATAAGAACTATAATAACTAAGATTAAAACAATTAATAAAAGTGTAAAAAGATTTATTTAATTGATTAAATTTACAACCAAATCATTCGTTTTAAAACATACTCACCAAATCCCGTGTTGTGGGGGACGTTACCGAAAAACATAAAACAAAAAATCATGATTATTATTAATAATTAGTACATCGATATAAAGATGATAAAAAAAAGAAAGCTGGCATTAAATGATGTAAAACATACAAATGAAGTGAAGAATGATCGTGAATGAAAAAAAGGTAGGTACAAATTAATAGTCTAGTCTTGCACAAGTTCGATGAAAAAAAAAAAAAAGTGTAATAGTGCTTTTAGTAATAAATTTTATAAAGATACGACTTGTAGTTAATCGATTAATATTATACCTATAAAAACCTTCTTCATATTACTATTTCAGATTCCGTAACCAGCCGATTTAAAAACGTGTACTGCTACCAATTTTTCACGTTCTTTTTTCATTTTCTTTTAAATCTTGCAACTGATTTTTACACTATTCACTATGTCCTGTCTCTAACACTAACAGACTAATGCAGTTTTCGAAATTTCTATGGGAAACGCATCCTAGAATATGTTATAAATCCTTGAAATGAATATATTACCTCGGAGATTCCTAAAAATTCCATATTACCTGAAAAACTATTATAGCAACAAAAAACAAATACTGCTGATAAAGTATTAACTACCCTTCAAGAAATCCCGTAAAAATTAATTGTAAAAAATAGAAAAACAAACATTGATTGAAAATGTTTGAATGGAAAGGTGTATCAACATTGTCATACTACTGGGTGTGGCGTTTCTAATTAATGATATTCAAAACATAGGTATGTATATAGTGGCATTTATAACATAAAATGTTCTATCATTTTTGGAATTTGAAACGAAAAAATCAGTACATATAATAAGACAGTGGGTCACGTCTAACGCATTGCATTTTCTATAAATCGAATTGAAAATGTTTTGAGCCGTATTTAATATATTTGAAAGATGTGTCAGGATTTACAGTTGTAGAATGTTTCAAAATGTTCGAAATTTTGAGAGTACAGGGTGTAACCGAAATATGTAGATATATAGACGTAATATGTAATCGCATGGTAACCATACTAATGGAATTAAGGGACAATTTTTATTTTAAAAAAATAGCAACTTCTTACTATCGTAAGCTGATCCTACGCGTAATTTGGCAACGTCGATGAATGCAACGGAAGAAAACTAAACCGTGCCCGTTATCAGACGACTAATGAACGAAAATGATTTAGAATGTTTAAGAATAACCTAAATATTATAAAAAATTAGGGAATGTTCTATTGTATTGCAAGATAATATGGAATATTAAAAAAGTTATAAAATGTTCTGTAACATTTCAGGATGACTTGTAATGTTAGAAAATGCTTGAACATATTTTCAGATATTCAAAGATGTTATGATCCAGAATTGTCTAGAATGTCACCTAACTTTCTTACCGTTAGTCCCTTGCATATAAGCACGTATTCAAACAAAGTTAAGGCTCCAATGAGTCAACATGACTTGTAGCAATTGAATTCAATATTAATACTTTTTTGTACGTTTCTTTTTCTAAAATTTGCCACCCTCTATACAGCTGCTGTTTCACATTTATTTTGCTGACTTTAAGAGCACAACATGAGTGAAAACAGAAGCTTGAATATTAGTAGATAAATAGTATTTGTAAAGCAGGGAGGGTAATGTTTTACTATTTGACCTACCATCTCGTGGGCAGTTTTCCTGTATCAGGAAAGCCTGAACACTAACTGAAAATATAACACCTAGCAATAAAATGATATTTTCATACGTACCTATTTGATTAACCTGTCTCTCTCTAAAGCTGATCTTCTATACTGTTTCTATTTCGTTAACACCTTTCACCTGATCTTTCGACACTTTTAGACTAACCTACCTACCTACACTTATATCCTTCAGTAAGTAACCTGGTCTCTTCGAAAGTCAAGAGAAAAAACAAAGAAAACTACTATTAAAGAACACTAAGACCTGTCTTTATATTAAATTTTTAATATCATAATCATACATTTCTCATATTTTCCTATGACTAAAATTAACCTAGCTTAAATAAAAAAAAAATCTAGTTGCAAATCAATGAGATAAATTATTTAGAAGTTTTTTGTTTTTTTAAAATAAGGTACAAATACTCGAGTAAATATAGTGCAAGATAATAATTAATCAAGTGACGTATATTATCATCATATACTTATATTGTTTTTAAGTTTTCATTCCCTGACCTAAACACGTCAAGGCAAATTCACAAGAACTATCCATCCATTACCTGACACTGTCAAATAAATAAACGTAATCCTATGCTAACCCTAAATTAAGTCGAATGAATATGCATTAACAGAACTTTTTCTGAAATGGCGATGTCGTGTGTTGCACTTACGTTTTAGAAGCGCCTCGGCCCCATACCATTCTGATTACCTCCTCCATAACCTCCCCCGTAACCGCCGCCCATATTACCTCCTTTAAAAAATGGAACAGTTTTTCAAGACAAAAAGTATAAAAAAAAGTAGGACCACAGTTAGGGAACGTATATAATATGGAGGTAGAAATAACCGGAAAGGTTTAGTGTTTTAGATACAGTAGACTCGCGCTTGTGTAAACACAGCCAGAATTAATACATTATACATTTAGCAATTTTTTAACGCTATATGGAAAACCGTAAAATAATTTCTGCACTAACTTTAAGGTCAGTAAATATGTCTGACTGTCGCAAGTTTTACCGCCAGGCGAAAGAGCGCGCTACTTGTGATTTTGGCGGTTCCCGATAGTGTGCAGAAGAAAGAAAGTAATGAAAAGGTAAGTCCGGAAAGACAATAATCTGTTATGGTAACAAAATATGGTGCAATGAAACCAAAATTAATATAAATTCCAAAATAAAGAGCCTTAAAGGCAATCAGAAACATAGGTTTACTCACCAGCAGCGTATGGAGTCTGCCTGTTAGCCTGGAAGTTGTTCCTCATTGCGCTGCCTCCGTAATTTTGTTGATAATTACCGCCGAAATTTTCGTTGGGTGGTCCCCAGTTATTCCCACCTCCACTTCCGCCGAATGGAGGTCCTCCGGATTGGTTACCACCCCAGTTACTGCCGCCTCCGCCACCGCCCCCTTGATTATCCCACGGTCCCACGTTACCGCCGGGACCCCCCCAGTTACCTCCGCCACCTCCGCTGTTATAACCCTGATTAGAAGGTGGCGAATTCCAATCGCCCCCACGCGGACCTCCCCAGTTGCCTCCCGGTGGGCCGCTGTTGTAACCACCGCGGTCCCCTCCACCACGGGGACCACCCCCGCCGCCGCTACCACCACCTCCGCCGCGACTGCCGCCACCCATTTGATTATTTGAGGCGCTCGATTGTGCCCTTTCCATCTCGGCTTTGCTAAGCGCTTTCTTCACGTCTATGTGCTTTCCCTTAACTTGATGACTTCTTTGCACTTAAATAACAATAATAATAAATAAATGGATGCAAATGAGACAGGGATCTACCGCCTAATGCCGTTTATTTGTAATCAATTAAACTTACAGCAAACTTTGTCAACCGGATCGTAGTCATCAAATTCAATGAAACCAAATCCCCTCTTTTTCCCAGTTTCTTTATCAGTGACAATAACGCACGACAATATGTTTCCAAAATCTCCAAAGTAGTTCCGTAAGTCATCTTCTTCCACATCCTCTTTTAAACCTCCAATAAATAATTTTTTAACAGTAGCTCCAGCTTCTGGTCGACCGATATCTTGCCTTGGAACTGCACGTTTCGGTTCAACGACTCGTCCGTCAACTTTATGAGGACGTGCGTTTTGGGCATCATCAACCATATAAGCCCTCGAATAAGTGATGAAACCGAATCCCCGAGACCTTTTGGTTTTCGGGTCTTTCATTACAACTACATCCACAATTTCTCCCCATTGTTCAAAATGTTTCTTGAGGGAGTCATCTGTGGTACGATAGTCCAACCCCCCAATAAAAAGTTTTCTCAAGTGTTCAGGCTCAGTTGTTCTTACCTGAGTAAAAAGATACGGGTACACTACACGTATCAAACATAAAAGACCTAAATATAATTAAATATTGTAACGATTATAATTCACAACCCTTCGTATATGCACTTCCGTCCCAATAAATTACTTTTAAGCCACCATATTAGAATTAGAAATATAAGCACGAACGTCATAACAGGCAGCACTTCAAGAATAACAATTGCAATAAAAAATTAACAAATTCAAATAAAAAGTAAGTAATATAAAAATGAAATGCAATAAATAACTATTATAAAAGCTATTGCAAACTTAACACGGCTGTAACGATTTACATATGGATAGATTTTTTAAAGAATAATTCGTATAAAAGCAAACGATAAAGTACTTACATCTTTCCTTTCTTGCTTCATGGTGTATCACCTTTTTATTGAACTAATTAAACAGCGGATAAATTCGCAGGTACACAATATTACAAGCACAAATTAAAGACCTTTTGTTAATTCTTCAACCAACTGTGTCGCGTATGAAGAAAAAATGGCGAATTTCCGTGTTAATCATAGACAAGTCAGTCTTCTTCAGATCAATAGTCATAGATATAAAATATAAACATTTGTAACAATTTTTCTAATAATTTTTTATGAAAATTACTTCAAGAATCCTTTCTCAACTATTATAAATAAAATAAATTATAAAGTAAGTAGCAATAAAACATAATATTAAGCAAATGCTGTTGCTATTTTTACCTGTGATTGATACTTGCTAGTACTTGGTACTTTAGCCACAGCATTGAAAAGAAGCTCGATGTTTGCTCTACCATTCTATAGTTGTCAAGTTGTCAACAGACAGTCAAAGTTGTTAAAACCAAGCTAAAACTTTTTAAGTTGTTTTTAAAAAAAATATATTCTTTTAAAAGCGGAGCATATAGGAATTAATTATTAATTTCCTTCCAAAGATTAATTTGAAAAACAGGAATGCTAACCATTACAGCCTTCAAAACAGTAAAAATAATGTGGTTTTTTAAACCTACTACATTTCTTTGATCTACGCTTTGGTTAATATCGTTAATATATCTTTGGTCTCGTGTGCTCTTTGAATCAAATTGAGAACAGTTCAGTTCAAAGTTCAGTTGCAGTCAAATACACGTGTGGTTGCGAGTACAATTTCGCTCATGGGTAATGTATTTTCCTTTTTTTTTTTTTATTTATTACAAAAAGTATTAGATTTTGATTTGAGTTTATATACCATATATAAATGATAACATGAAAACGTGACCCCATTCAGCATACCGGTAGTGATTATGTACGAAATTTACCGAACAAATCTTCGGTTAGAGATCACATATCGGAGTTTTTTATTGGCAGTATTGAGTTTAGTTCACAAGTTTAGTTAGTTCCACGCCGGTTAGGTATCTACGTTTTTCTAACGCGTTTTACAGTTTTACGAAGAGTTTTACAAATACGAAAGACATAAGGTTTGACTGAGTTATGAGTTGCATTGAGGTTTCTTAAATTTTTAAAAAACAAATTAACATCACCATTGCAAAATATTTGTTGAACATTCCTTGCCATGCCTCTTGGTAACTTGGAGAGGTTTGATTGGCTGGATGCATTTGTTGATTTAATTTAAATTTGTGTAATTTAATTTATTTAATTTTGTTTAATTTTTTGACCCCAATTTAATAGCTTTTTACAGAATTTCTTTTTTAACGACGATTGAAGATGCCGAAGAAAAAAACTAGCAACCACTGGAAGAAAAAGAAGATGAGTAGAAATTCGCAGGAGAAATACACTGGTACAATACAGAAATGTGTATTTAAAGGTTAGCAGAACAAACTGTTTTTAGTATTTTGGTAAATGTATACATGACGGGATCGTCGGTCGCTGAAGGGGGGTAGGGGAAGGATAAAATGTTGGGGTCGGATAAGTCGTGGTGTAGGGGGTGGAAGTAAAAGTTGGTTTATTTTATTAACATATAAATGGATTTATTAATTTGTACCTAAGGAAAATATGTATCCGTCAGTCCGATTGTGAATCGCGCGATCTTATGTAACTATGATTTTTTTAAATTTTCTTTTTCGCTGCGTAAACGCCGAAATCTAAAAAAACATTTTGCAAGACTTTAATATCAAATAAACAGTAGTAACAATTATTCGCCAGTGTTAAAAATTTGCAAAAATGCTCTTACAATTAGCTACCAAACTTTAAAAAGTTCCGTACAATCGGCCATCTATGGTGACGTATCAGACTTTTTAAGTCGAAGCAGTCTGCCCGCCTAATTTTTAAACTTACCCATTTTTTTTACGTGATTGTTTAATATCATAAATATAATATACATACAGTAAGTAGGATTCTGGGCGCACTGTAAGTGCGATAGAAGAAGGGTATAGTTTCTATCTTCGTTGTCGCACATGCACAATTAGGATAAAATTTGTGCGGCATATAATTAGAGACAAATCAAATATAAAGGATGTCGGAAATAAAAAGAGATACACACTGTACCCATACCTTTATTTTCTACCTCTTTCTACTGGCGCATTACATTTTTCATTAGCTTGCCTACTCTATCGTTAATATATATCTATGTTCGAGTTCACAAACTACTCTGTAGATATGAAAGCGACTTAAAGTAGCGTATTTATACATTCATAGAGGTAATCAGCTGTTTACTCAGTGGAAGAGGAAGACATGTTGTTTTAAAAATTTTTTAGCGGTATTGGTAGAGGATTTGTTTCTGGAAATTTACTGCGATTTTAATTAAACGTGTATTAAAACGATTAAACTCGTGTTTGATAAAAAGTGTGACACTGATTATTAGTATTTTAAGAACAACAAATCTGTTTTTTCAACAGTTTTAAAGACTGATTATTTTATAGTACAAATTTTTTTAAAGCACTTGCGATGTCTAAACGTAAGAGAAAAAGTATATTGTTGCGGTTCGTTTGCATTTTTAGAAATGTACATTACATGTTACTGTTACAGCAGAGAGTAAAAAGAACGCGGAGGGCGAAACTATCACCGAGGAATTTTCAGTTGAGAAGATTTTGGAAAAGCGAATAAGAAATGGAAAAGTCGAGTATCTCTTAAAATGGAAAGGCTATTCAGAGTAAGTAAATTTGAATGTAGATTATTTTTATTGTTTGTAAAATTCGTTTTGTAAATTTAGCGAGGACAATACTTGGGAACCGGAAGAAAATTTAGATTGCCCAGACTTAATTGCGGCATATGAAGAGAAAGTTCAGCCAAAGGGCGCAACTGAACCCGCAGTAGAAACTGAAAAGGCGCCAAAGCAAAAGAATATAATCGAAGATAACAGACCTCGTGGTTTTGATCGTGGTCTAGATCCGGACACTATTATTGGTGCAACAGATGCAAGTGGTGAACTTATGTTTCTAATGAAATGGAAGGGTTGTGAAGAAGCCGACCTTGTACCTGCCAGGCAAGTTAATATCAAGTGTCCTGAGATTGTTATTAGTTATTATGAGAAGAAGATACCGTGGTACTGCCACAAACCACCGTCTCCTCCTGTTGTTGCTGAAATTGAAATTTTGGATTGACTGCTAAATGTAAGATGAGTTTTAATTGCATTTTTTTTTTATACCAAAATATTTTATTATTAACTTTGAATACGGTGTTTCTCTTTATTTTGAAAGTCAAAATAAATTGAATAATTTTCTGATACATTTCAAAGTTAATTTATAATTCACTGAGTTTATGTAGAAAATAGTTTAATACAAAATTAGTTGCACACAAAAATTTAACGGCAAATAGTTGGTAGATTATAAAAATACAAATCGTCCGTGTACGGGGTGGGTCAAATTGGATAGAGAGACAAAAAACGATGTCCGTGTCTCAAGCTCAATTTTTATAAGAAGTTCATCGGTGCAAACCGCGTCTCGTTATCTGTTACCGTTTCATAGATACAGGGTGTTTTTGGAAAATGTGCGTTTTCGAAAAACTTCTATAACTTTTTTTCTGGCCAAATATTTTTATTTCCGTAAAAACATTCCTAAAGCACCTTTTTACGTATAATTCAACGGTAATAGATGAATTGTTGTAAAGTGAATAGTTTAGCTGTAAACAACATAAACAGTCATTTTTTAAATGGAACGCCCTGTATATTTTAACACGTTTTAAGAGTGATATTTTTCTCTTTATAGATTTCGTGCAGTTGAATTTCGACAAGTAGGCCGTGGAATCAAACCACATTCAAAAAAAAATATCGTTAAAATTACAGCAGAGCAGAGTAGTTGCTGCTATTTAATATTTACGTTTACATTTAGTATAACAATTTCTCAATGTAAAATCAGTTTAACAAGTAATTAAGTAAAAGATAACATTTAGGTGCACTAGTAAAAATGAGGTAATTTCCCCATAGGAGACGTTTGAACGTTCGTCTAGGTTCCTGTGTAAACTACGTCTCTTTTTAATAATTCTGGCCAAATTTATTTGCTCAGTTGGAGTTAGAAATAAAAATTTTAACATTGCAATGATTTGTAAACCAACTGTAGGGTTATTTGGCAATTAATTTAAAATTTTATCTAAATTCGGTCAGAAATATTAAAATCAGATGTTGTTGGATGACAGTTCAATCTTCTTCTATAGGAGAATATCTCGTTGTTGTTAGTTTAGTGTAGGTGTATGTTGTCTTTTACTAAATTACTTTTTAAACTGACCTGACCTGATTTACTAAATATAAATATTAAATAGCAGCAACTTCTCCGCTCTGCTATTATTTTAACTATATTTTTTTGTATGTAGTTTGATTTTACGGCCTACTTGTCGAAATTAAGCAATAAGAAATCTATAGTGCTGTATTTTGAAAATAATTTGAGAAAAATATCAAGTGTACTATATATATAGAAAGGTCATTTTGAGCACTCTTAAATCGTGTTAAAATATATAGGGCGTTCCATTTAAAAAATGACTGTTTATGTTGTTACAGCTAAACTATTCTCTTAACAACAATTCACCTAATACCGTTGAATTATACGTAAAAAAGTGCTTTGGGAATGTTTTTACGGAAATTAAAAAATTTGGCCAGAAAAAAAGTTATAGAGGTTTTTCACGTACATTTTCCAAAAACACCCTGTATCTCTGAAACGGTGGCAGATAACGAGACGTGGTTTGCACCAATTAATTTCTTGTAAAAATTCGATTTTTGTCTATCTCCTTTTTAAAGTATACTTTGTCTTTAAAAGTGTCCAATTTAGAACACCCTGTACTTTTTCAAGCAGCAAGAATTATAAAAAAGTGACAAATTTTTTGTTTCTTGCTTATATGTATTTAGAAAACTAGCCAACGAAGACGATTAAAAAACCAATAAAATGTTTTTTCGAGAGGTCTAATTGGACGATTCTTTAGCGAGAAAGATTTATTTACATTTTTGCTTTAAAATTAACAGGGTTTTGAAAACTTTACTTTTCATATAATCTCTGTACAGAACGTTATTTTTTTTTATTTTCTGGTTTTTAGTACTAAAACTTATTTTGGTATCTAGTTAAGTTTGTTGCAATGAAAATTATTCCTATTAGAAAAGATAAAGAGACTGGGAAAGAAATGGCAAACACTAAGAAGTAAAAAAAATATATATATTTATATCTTTAAGTAATAATATTTGTGTAAGATTTAAAAAGCTATTTCTCAAGAATTTTCGCTTTCTTTATATTTACATTCCGTACAAGTATAAAACACGGTTTGTCCTTCATCAGCTGATCGTAGTTGTAGAGTTGCATAGGACATTTTTTCATTGCCACATTTAGGACACTTTCTGTCAACTACGGGACCCTCAGCATCATCTCTTTGCTCTTGGGATGCTTTTTCTTTAACATTTTTCTCGTAAGCATCGAGGGAATTAAACTCAATAGTGTACTTAACTTCTGAACATTCGAAAACTTGAAGGAATTATTTGTTACTGCATAAAATCAATTTTTGTACGTCAATTTATAACAAACCTTTTTCTAATGGAAATTCTTTGGCGCACGAGTAGCATACAACGTTGCCCTCGTCCTCCAATAATGGTAATATTGAACCACAGTCAGGGCAAAAAGATGGTGGGGTTGAAAAAGCAGACATTGTTTAAATAATAACAATTAAGTTGTGTAAATATCACATTAACTTTTCTAAACTTTGCAGATAACCAAACAAGTGAACATGAATGCAAAACAAGCGCTCGTCTACACCATAGATGTAAGAAAAAAAGCATAGAAGTTGTATAAAACTCAAACAAGGATGTGTCTAAATAACACCAATTTTACATTCAGGGTTTTTCACGTAACCCGTTCGTTAAAAGTTTTTGGACTTACAATGCCGGTAGAGTTTTGAAAATGTGGTAAGTAACCTAACTGCTCATGCTCTATTTAATTAAAATATTTACAGTCGTCTGTCACTTCCGGTTATACCGGAAGTCGACATCGACTTTGTTATTTTAAATGGAATGGTATATTTTTTACGCCGAATTCGAATAAAATGTAAAATGTTAAGGTAAGTTTGTACATTTACGATGAGCGTTTTCTGCGATAATTTATATAAAAAAAAAATCGCTACCGCTACTCATACTTTAAAAAATCACTACTTCCATAAAATATGACTTAGAGTGTTGAAATTTTTACTAGTGATAGTTGAATCTCAGAGCTAACGTCTTGACAAATTTGAAC
The DNA here is from genome assembly GCA_947389935.1 of Agrilus cyanescens. Classification (NCBI taxonomy): domain Eukaryota; kingdom Metazoa; phylum Arthropoda; class Insecta; order Coleoptera; family Buprestidae; genus Agrilus; species Agrilus cyanescens. Next base: position 3,664,935 of record OX376711.1, on the reverse strand, counting down.
TTCATAATTTATACAGGGCGTTTAGAATAAAATTTTAAAGTTCAAAAGCTTCAAACATGAATAACTTCGTTTTTTCAAATAATACCTACCATATGTTATTGTTTCAATAAATTCCTTTTTTAATCCTCTCTCGATCTGTATAAATAATAAATTAAAATTAATAAAATTACCTATTTTAAAAATTCAAAATTATTCAAAAATTTTTAAATAAAGCAATAGGAAGTATCCATATGGATCGAAAGAGGACAAAAAAAGGAATCGAATGAAAAAATAAAATATGGTAAGTGCCATTTGAAAAAACCAAGTCATTCGTGTTTGAAGTTTTTAAACTTTACAATTTTTTCTTGAACGCCCTGTTTAAATTATGAAGTTCAATTTTGTGAAGGCGTTAGCTCTGAGATTCAGCTACCACCAGTAAAAATTTCAACACTCGTAAGTCATATTTTGTGGAAGTTATGATTTTTTATAATTTGGGTTGCGGTAGCGATTTTTTTAATTTAAATTAAATTATCTCAGAAACCGCTCATCCTAAATGTATAAGTTAGTTATCAAACTTACCTTAAAATTTCACGCTTTATTCGAATTCTGCGTAAAAAATATACCATTCTATTTAAAATAACAAAGTCGGTATCGACTTCCGGTACAACCGGAAGTGACACACGGCTGCAAATATTTTAATTAGATAGAGCATCAGTTATTAGTCTATTTGCCACATTTTCAAAACTCTACCGGTATTATAAGTTTAAAAACATTAAACGAACGGGTTACGTGAAAAAACCCTGTATATCCCTTCAATTTAAATACTTTATCCATTTCATGTAGCACATAGTCAGTGTTTGATGTTAAGACCTGAAATGTATATCATGTTTTTACTTGTAAAACCTGTATTTTTATTATATTTACATGTATAAAGATCTTATATTAAAAGTGCTGTCAATAAATAAATAAATTAAGATGAAAAGTAGTTTTCTTTTTCCCAAATAAGCAAAAAAATCCAAATTTTCGATTGTCAAATTATTTGTTGATCAGACCTCGTATACAGTCAAAAATTTTAAAATTTCGAATCCATGTATCAGGAGAGCATAAGTTGCTCGGGAAATATGTCAAATTATTTGTTGATCAGACCTCGTATAAATCCCACTTATGCTCTCCTAATACAAATTTCGAAATTTTTGAACTTTCGAAAAATACGAGGTCTGATCAACAAATAATTTGACAAATTTCCCAAGCAACTTATGCTCTCCTGATACATGGATTCGAAATTTTTAAATTTTTGTAATATATACGAGGTCTGATCAACAAATAATTTGACAAATTTCCCAAGCAACTTATGCTCTCCTGATACATGGATTCGAAATTTTTAAATTTTTGTAATATATACGAGGTCTAATCAACAAATAATATAAAAATCAAGGGTTTTTATGAAATATTTATTTATTTCGAGGAAATTTGTATGATTTATTGTATTTATAAGGTATTAAATAAAATCCATAATTATAGTAAGAACGTTTATTTTCAAGAGAAAAATAAGCAATAAGTTAACAAAACACGAGACTTATTAACATGTCTACTACAATCTAGAAAGATTTACATTAATTTATAATTTAAAGTTCTTTCTTTTACTACATTTGTATAAAATTAGCGTAATTATAATAGAAAATTTTAAATAGACATTTACAGAAACATTCCGTAACAATTAACATTAAACATATAGATTTAATTGCATTTTAACAAACTAGCTTATATGTGGATAGTAACCCCCTAACATTGTAGCCTCAGGTACCCCTTATAGCCACTCTATCAACTAAAATTAATACAGGTATAATACGATACATTTTGTTTTGTATAAAATTTTCAAAAAATGAATTTTAAAATTAACAGTTAAACCTACATTAACTTGTTATAATGTTCCAAGGCGAAGAAGGCGAACAGCAAACGATGTCCACGAAGAACGATACCATTATGAATGACTTGTTCCATTAAGTTTGAAATTAATTTCGATGTGGCCTCTTCCATTAGTCCTAAAAAACAGAAAAGAGGAATGAATGAATAACGTTTTAAAAAATAAGACAAGAAATAAGACAATAAAAATACACAAAAGTCTAAAGATACTGAAATGGCAGAGAATACTGTACATGTAATGCAAAGTATCAATAATTTAAACGTTAAAATTAATTTTCTGTCCAAGTAATCCAAAAGTTTATTTCGAAATTAAATGTTAGCAAATAAAATTGAAGTACAAATGTTTTTACTTTAATTTAAATTTATTGCTTAATAAATGTAATCCTAAACATTACCGTATCGTGGCTTCTTCGAAATATAGTTTATTTTTTTGAGAATGGTACCAAATAGCTTTCTATTACAAATTAGAAAAATAACGGGGGAAAAAGATTGTTTAACATGTTTTTTATAACTTATTATAAGTTATTTCTTTTGAAAAAAAGCTATTTTTAGCTATTTCTCAAAAAATAAAGCATTTCCTGAAGAGGTCACAATGTAGGAGTATTATCCTAAAATCTTTTTATAATGAACTATAATTTGTAATTAAAGATTTGCTACTTAGGAATCTATAACATTTTATCAGTTTGTCTTTATTCTTAGTTGTTTGAACAATTATGACTTGACAAATAAAACCAATTTAGTAACCACTTAGTAAATTTTCAAAACTTACCTAAATTCTTAGAAGATTCCAAATGGTTTATGGGAGTGAATGAAAAGATGAAGGAAGGCTTATCGTGTTTTCGTTCTTTTTCATGAACTCTGAAGAAAATAACATTTTAAATTTATTTGCAATATGTAAAATAATATGCACAAAAATTATAAATAAAATTTTAGAATCTAATTCTTTCGATATTAATAAAGTATATTGTTTATTAAATAATAGTTAATTTTGAAAAAAGTAATTTTTTTTGCATTGTTAATGAATAAACAATACTAAAAAATTTGCACTAGTAAAATAAATTACAATTGTTTATAATCATTATTTCAAAAAGTGACTTCTTTTCCTAACAAACAAATAATTTAAATGTTAAAATATTTACAAGTCAATTAATTTTATATTTAGATCTACCTACCTTTAATAAAATTAATGTTGTGACGTTCTAATTCATAGTCATAAATACTATAATCAGCAACTGGTGACGTATTGTCTCTGTTTGCGGTATAAAGGAAATTTCACGATTCCTTCAGGTGATCCCATGCTGGGGAAAAGAAGAGTGGTGCTTCGTTCAATGCCTCATTTCAAATAATGGTTTCCAGAGTTTGGAGTTTAATGATTCTGTAAAATTATTTATTAATTTTATTAATATATAAATTAAGAATTAATTTTATTGAACAATACATACATCAAAATGATTAATTTACGTTAATTAAAAATTATTTCCAATGTCAATTCTATACAAATAAACTAATTAAAAGTTTTTTTTTTGTTAAATAACATTTTATTCTTTATGAGGAGTAATCAAAAAGTTGTTAAGAGAAGAAATACAATGTACAGAGGCCAATACAAAAATAATAAATTATTTTGATAAGAAAATTAATACAAATTGTTCATAAATTGTGTACAGATATGAAATTGTTCGAATGAATTAAAAATATAATCGCAATATAGGTCATATTTCCCTCAATGTTTTTCCAATATTAATTATTAAAATATCACGTTAAATATTTATTTTCCGCTATTTTACGATAAATAAACAAAAAGTTTGATATAAATGTTTCAGTTAAAAAAAACCTTCAAGTAGTTTTAGCCTAAATTGAAGGCAATGTTTACTGTATGATGTGTTGCCTGTAAAGAGGAGTACACAGTTATTTCGCTTCAAACAAACATAACCTTTGTAATATAGGTTAGTTTTTCAACTACTTAATTACTAATTAATTTCTGAAAAAGGGAAGATAAAATTCTCCAGTAGCTTACAATTATGACGACCGAAGAATTAAGCGAATGTGAATTAGGAACACAAGAATATTGGGATAAAAGATACGAAGAAGAAATTTCTAATTACAAAAACCACGGAGATGTAGGTGATATTTGGTTTGGAGAAGATATATCCGACAGAATTGTGAAATGGATGGAAAAAAATACTTCAAAACAAGCAGCAATTATAGACGTTGGATGTGGAAATGGCATGCTTCTTGTAGATTTAGCTCAAAGTGGTTTCGAAAATTTAACTGGTGTAGATTATTCTGAAGGAGCAATTCGTTTAGCTCAAGAAGTAATGAAGAAACATAATTTCAGTTTTAAACTAGTGCAGTGTGATATTCTTAAAAGTGATAGTTTGTGTTCTGCTTTTGATGTGATCGTAGATAAAGGCACCTATGATGCTATTAGTTTAATGAAAGATGCTAAAATAAACAGGACAGCCTACATTGAAAATATATATAAATTTCTCAAAAATGATGGTCTGTTATTATTAACGTCGTGCAACTGGACCAAGGAAGAATTAGAAGAACAATTTATAACAAAATTTGTAGTTCATAGTGTCATTCCAACACCACAATTTAAATTTGGAGGTAAAGTTGGAAATATTGTATCCTCTGTTGTTTTTAAGAAGAAGAATGTTTAATTTATTGTAAAAATAAAACTTACATAATTTTTGTCTTGTTTAATTGCTTCAAGAACAGCACAGTTAAACTAATTCGAAATTAAATTTCAAACGTCAAAAACCTATGATTGAGGTTAGAAAATTCAATGCTATGAAGGTAGCTAGAAACATGATGGTTGCTACCAACTGCAAATAATAAATGTTTCTAAACTAATCTTTAGTGGCTATAGTCCCATGACCGTAATATATAAGTGATATACAGGGTGTTATTAACCATTACGACGATACTAATACAAACTGATTAAAACACGTTGGTAACTGACTAACTAATTTAAGAACATAGGCATATTTCAATAAAAATTAAACAACAGCTACTTATTTCATAGCTTCAGTATTGGCGACAATGCTTCTCGATTTTAAAATTAGATATAATTTAAAACGTATTTTTTAAGACAATTACAAACATTGGGTGCGTAACACTTTAAGATCCCGGTGAACAATAATTTTTTTAGAGAAAAATACCGTATTATGCCTTAAATAGTAATTATTAGTTTAAGAAAAATCACTATTATTCGTCAAAAATATCGTATATCAGTTTCTCCAACGATGCATAGACTATAGTTACGGATATGCAACCTAAAGCAGTTATGCATTTTATTTAAACTGGTTGCCTATAAGTTGGGAGCGTTCAGTTTTCACTGAAAATGTAGAGTAAATTTTATGAAACCAAAACATTAATATTAAACTATTTGTTTGTCAATTATTAATTTTGCTGAAATATTAACGGAGATATGGCGTTTAGATATGGAGATAAGAACTCGAGCAAAAAATAGAACAATAATTAGCCTTTGATTCATGTCCAATTTATCTTTGAATTATAGAAGGGCAAAGGTTGCTGTTTGCCCATTTTTTAATACAAAGGGTTATCAAAAGGGCATTTATATTTTACGAATAACAAAATAGTGGCTGCAGTATATCTAGGATTTATATTTATTGTTCACGATTACATTGCATTTCAAATAAATTTTTGGAAAAATGGATTTTAAAGTTTGTTTTGTTCTTTTCTTTAGTGCGTTTTTTAGTATACATTTTGCAAATGGGGATGTGGCCACTTTATTTTCAGATCCAGGTAAATAAAAAATGATCTTTTATAGTTAGTGTTAAGATAAAACAATTATAATAAATAAAATCTACCGCTCTTCAGCTCCAAAAGGATATTGCCATATGAAGAAGTACAACATACTTTTTGAAATTGGAAAATCGATGACTAAAGTTGGAGGATACTGTAATAAGTACGAGTGTTCGTACCCCGAAATTAACTATTATGGGTAAGAAATTAATAAATAATTTTTTACGGTACTTAATTAGTCTCTGGAAAAGTCAGAGGAATTAATATGATTTTATCTATTAGTTGTGGAATTGCTCTCATTCAGACACCAGATGGAAAAAGTTGTCGAGGTGCTCATGACCTTTCCAAGGATTACCCGGATTGCTGCGTTAGTGATAAATGCGCTGACGATTAGTATTCATCGGGGTTGTTTTTTACGTAAACAAAATGTAAAATAAAATGAAACAAAATAAATTCTTTTTTAAAGTTAATTTTTTTATTGTAAACGAGAAAATTAAAAATTTTAGTTTTTTATATTAAATTTATATAAGCTTTGGAAGCTTTTGAACTTTTTGAATAGTTATCACGTTTTTGTCGCGAAATTTACAAAAAAATAAGTGATGTTAGAAAAAAAAAATAAAACTAATGAAAAAAATAATGAAAATAAAAGAAATGGTTCGAGAAATTGCCCGCACTTTCCGAAATTATGTATGAGCTGGTGGCGTTCTGTCGCTGATTCCCCCGGAGGATTTTCTGTACTTTAGTCGCGTTCAGCTGTTCAGCAGCTTATTAATAAGGGTAAACACGTATTTTCGGACAGTATTAAGTGACTTACGCCTCACCCTGTATATTAAGAACTACAATTTATGTCACTATAACGTGGAATGGTTACATAGTTGCGCTTATAAATTAGGGGGCAAATCATGTAATTATTGGCAACTTACATACGAAAATAACGAAACATAAATAGCCATTACCGGTGATCTTTTATGGGCACTAGAACCGTTTATCAGAATTATCCCTCTTATTCCCTAGATATCTTTATCTTTCCAGTTAGACTCGTAAAATAAGTAAGATGAAACGTATTGGGACATTTCGCTTTTCTATTTTTAGGTTTTTACGAGAAAACTTCAAATTTTATTATACTTATAAATAAGTAAAAAGATATGAGAATTTGCCCATAGAAATTTATAAAAGGGTATTTTAATTACACTATTTAAAAAAATACTGTAAGTAATCGATTTTTCCCCATCAATTCAAATATAGTAATGGAATCGATACCTTTCAACCATTTAATGCAAGTAACAAAATTGATGAGATTGTAATTGTAACGTAAAAAAGATCGACATGAATTTGCTCTTTGCGCCACATTTATAGTGTGAATAAAGAAACACAAAACGTTGCTTTTTCGAAAAAGAAACTGCCCTTAAGTGGACCGTTAGCATTCTGCACGAGTGAAGCTACAGCAACTCTTTCCTTCGAAAGGATCGTATTAAGTTTACTTATTCATGAAAATTTCAGCAATAACTGTTTATTACCAACCCTGGGGTCATTTACCACTACGTACAATGGGTAATTTTTATTTAATACATTGTAGTGTGTTTTCTTAGAATTTTTACAAAATGCCACTTTGTGACTCAAAAGATCAATATTAAATATACTCCTATGTGAAGTGTGACTATTTTAAAAAATTTGAAGGACAATAGAAGTGGGAGACGAAATAAGTTTAAGCTGTCTTAAAGACGCTTTTTGGTTTCTAAAATAAAATTAACCGAAAATTGTGGGAATTTTAAAATAGGAATAGAATACCAACAAAAAAATATTTATTACGTAATAGTAGAATTTTAAAATAGAAAGAAATTTAAGTAGGTGCATATAATGCTTTATCATTTATGAAAGGAAAAAAAAATAATAATAATCTAGGAAGAGCTCATCGTTTTGTAAGAAATTTCATTTTGTTATTCAAAGCTCCAGTTGAGTTTCTTTTCATCGTTTAATGAAATGCATTTTCGCAACGGGATATCGGGCCTTTATGAATTGAAAACTTGAAGTTGGTTGGGAGAAATGATTTTAAAAAGGTTTGCATAATTTGTATTCCGAAACATATGTGGGAAGCACCTGGGAAAATGTGTTCGCGTTATTTTGTACCAGTTTATATGAATGCATCGTGTGGGACATGAAAGAAGAACAAGAAGAGCGTGAAGATTTCAACATTAAATCTATGATACATTAAACTTTCAACTCTCTCTTCATCCCTTTTGAGGTTGAATTAAAGAAAAAAATTCTATTACTGCTTGTCTACGTTGTACAAGGAACCTCCACACAAAATAATAGACACTAATATTTTGGACTAAGATTTTTCAAAAATGAATAAAAGATAGTTATTATTGTTCGATTAAATATTATAACAACGTTTGTAAAATATTTTGAAATATATATATATTAATCTTTTAAAATATTAGAGATGTATCTGACACCTATAAAAAATACATGAACATACAGGGTGAGCCACGTTGGATGGCCTATTAGAAGTATGTATATAGAAAACTAAGTGTAGGAAAATTTTGAAAAAAATCACATATCTAGTTTCTATGGCACATGATCTACATTTTTAAAATATTTTCAATTTTCTAGCACTTATACCGGAAATTGACTTTCGTATATTTTTTACGACGAATTCAGATAAGACGTGAAATTCTAAGGCAAGTTTGATAACCCATTTGTATACGTAGGATGAACAGTTTCTGAGATATTTTAATTTATAGCAAAAAAATTTTCAATCGCTACCAGAATTATAAAAAAATTATAATTTTCTCCAAAAATGACTTAGGGTGTTGAAATTTTTACCAGTTATAGTCGAGTCTTAAGCCTAATTTCCTACCAAAACTAAGCTCCATAATGTATACAGAAAAAGTAAAATCTGGTAGTAAGTGCCATTTGAAATAAAGTTATTCGTGTTTAAAGTTTTACGAATTTTGGATTTTTTTTCTGAACGCTCTGTATACATTATGAAGCTTAGTTTTGGTAAGAATTTAGGCTTAAGACTCGACTATAACTGGTAAAAGTTTCAACACCCTAAATCATTTTTGGTGAAAATTATGATTTTTTTATAATTCTGGTAGCGATTGAGAATTTTTTTCTATAAATTAAATTATCTCAGAAACTGTTCATCCTAGGTATACAAATGGGTTATCAAACTTACCTTTTAAAATTTCACCAATTATCTGAATTTTATTTAAAATAACAAATTCCGGTATAACCGGAAGTGCTACAAATTATTTTTTAAAATTTTCTTATTATTAGTTTTCCATATACTTCTAATAGGCCATCCACCCTGTATACAGTACGATGCAAATTAATGAATGAGTTTTTTATTTTAGTGATTTTTCGTATTTTGTTGTTACTTATTTTATAATATTTTAATCTAATGCTGATAATAAATAATTTATAGTTAGTATTAATTATATCAATGTGACACATGTGCACAATTTAAGAAACCCCCTAAAAAGCAATAATGTTGCTACTTATTGGTTTAATTCTGCACCATTATGTGGCTTACATTAACATATGTATTAGATATGTTATTCCCGGTGACTTCAACAAGGAACTTGGGGGATAATTTGCGCCTGAAGCTTTCGAGTAGCTTTTGTGCGTCTCGAGCGTTGGAGCTTTCATCCACGGAAGCGCGATAGCAGTCTTCCAACGACAACACCACGTGAATGATGTACAAAGAACAGAAACGTCCGCGATTAAGATGAACACGTAAAGATACGTCACATAGTTTAGACACCCCATTTTTACTATAAAACTGGTGAGTTTTTTATAATATTTTTCGAGATTGTGCTTTCAACATTCTTTCTTTTTTAAAAACTTGAGGAAGTAAACTAGCTAAAAGTTTTTTTAAATATATTGAAATAAATAAAGATTGATCATTTGAGATCAACCCTTAAAATACAAGAAACAATGCCATCTGGAAGGGTAGATACATCTAATGAAAGGTATAAAATATACCTACTTAATAGATTTTCTTTTGATGAACGCGTTTACAAAAATTCTCTACAAAATAAAATAGAGAACAGTAGAAAGAATATAAAAAATTAAATGTAAAAAAATGTATTTTTATTTTTTTTACTGACAATAAGTACCAAAAAGATACTTTTTAGTTTTATAAAAACTCTAAAATGCAGATTTAACATATTTGTGTATGTGTCTCAAAGTTACATTCAGGGACTTTCCAGCAAGAAGAGATCAATTGAAGAAATTAAAAAAAATAGTTTTTTTTTCGGTAGAATTATTTATAATGTTGAGTTAGACATTCAAAAAAAAAAGTGTTAGTGTGGGAAAGTAAATGTAATATTTTTTATATTTAAAGTCAGTTCCTGCTGTTTGTTTAGGGCAATTTTTGAAAAAGAATAAAGAGAACATTGTAAGAAGTAACTTACGTTTAAGTCAAATAGATTTCAAATTCGTAATTTTTTCACACTTACGCTATGAAAATTTTCTCAATTAATAAGAAATTACAGAACGGTAATTAATATATTGGTGTGTCCAAGTATCTCCAGTTTAGAGTTTGCCCATTTTTTATGAATCAATCTGTATAAATATCATAGACAACCCAGTGTAAATTTGTATATTATGCTGTACGGAAAAACGTTAGTTTTTCAAATAAAAAGTAAATTTCTGCGTGATTGAAAGACTATATACTTTTCTTTCTTTTTCAAAAATCGTTTCTTGCCTGTCGTCTTTCTCTTTAACGACGGTATTATTTGATCTTTTTAAAAGGAAGCTGAACTGGTGGTGTTCATGAATTTTCTAAGCGACCTGATTGCGGTTTAGAGTCTTTTAACAGATCGCAAAGCGGAAATTTTCAAGTTAATACGCTGCTGCTGGCTTGTTACACTTGCAAGCAAAATAGACGACAGAAATTTTGTTTCCATTTTACCGAATAAAATTTCAGAGCAGGTAGCAATAAAATGAAAAATTGTCAAAGAATTTTGAAGAATGCAATTCGTAGGTATATCTACACATATCGTATTTTATACAACTTATTTTTTTTTTAAGACTTTACTTGACATGAAAAACCCCTTGGTCTTTGCATTTTTCTTTTAGACCATCTAACAAAAATTCTGTATGTGCCCCCTTCATAGTTTAGGGTTGATATTAATTAGAACAACTTTCTTCTATTTCTTAAAAAAAATTGATTCCTATTTTTGGGTTCCCTGAAAGCTCATTTGCTATTCCCTATATACGTACCTATGTAGGTACCAAGTATCAGATTTATTTTTATAAAACGTTTTGGTCTGCTCAAAGGACTAAATGAAGGATGAACACAAATGATGTTGTTTAATATTTATTAAGAGAGTCAGCAGCTTCTTCTGTCGTGATTAATGAAAGCAAAAAGGACTGCAATCAATTCTTCCCGAAAAAGTTTCCTGGTGCTTACCCAAGGCACCGTATTTCAAAGTCCATTAACAAAGGGAATTAATAAGACAAAACATCGTTATGATAATTATGTACATATTTTTTAAGGGAATTAAGAGAAACTTTAAATAAACGAAAACAGAAGACGAGATTTATTTCAGTTAGTAGGTACCTGAGAGCTGTTATTTTTGAAGATTTATTCTGGGTAGGTATTATCTTGAAACTGATGTTAAATTGGGAAATGTCTTCCTCCAATGCAAAAAGTATTGTCCCTTTTTATTTGATTAAATAATATATTTTTCTAAATATAATAATTGCATTGTAGAGTCAAAAAGTACATAAGTTATGGTTTTAATTATTTTGTGAAAAAAAAAAATAGATTCCAAATTCATATTTAAAGAACAAATTTTGAAGCTAATAAAAATAAAACGAATACAGAACTGCGTCTGAGTTGCTATTTTCTTTCACATAATAAATCTTATCATTAATATGTTTGTGGTATGCTTTGAACTTAACAGCAGTAATCTGTTATTCTATTTAAACGGCGGTATCCCTTTGTGAAATATAGTTGGAGGAATTTCATTTGTACGAAAAGCGTTGGTTTGTGTAAATTGTTTCGTATGGCTTTCGGAGAATTTCACATGAAAATAGAAGAAATTCAACCAGCTTCTTGCTTCTGTTTTAAATAAAGGGAAGTGTAACTTTAGGGAATGTCTTGTAAATTAGTTTCTTATTAAAAACAAACTCAAGTGACAACCGTCAAATCAAAGTCATTCTCAACAAAAATTAAATTAACTTTATATTTATCAATTTCCTTTCCGCTCAATTTAATAAATTTTTACATTACGAAGCTACTTCTTAGGGATGATAGGTAATTTGGTTTTCGCTTTTTTATTACTACTCAGAAAAAGTTACATTTATAGCAGATTAATTATTCCTGTTTCAAATGGTTTGATATTTTACCATGGTTAAAAAATGCAATAAAAATAATATGAATTCTGATTTCTAATTTTTTGCTTTTGATCACATAAAGTTGAAATTTCTTACTAAAGCAACTTATACGATTTCAAAAATTCTTTTCGTGTAAACCAAAAATTTTTATTTAACATTTATATCGGATTCCTGTTAAAAATAGTCCAAAAATTGGATTTTTGGTTAATCTATGTAGATTAGATGATATACGACCGAATAGAAGTCAATTCAGTCATAAAATTTACATAAAGAACTGAAAATAAATACAACAGTTGTAAACATGTTTTCCTTTGATAATCGAGACAAGATAGTTACTATATATTTGATGTTCCCTTTTGACATAACGTTTTTTTTTTTTTGTGGAAATTTATTCTAGGGAAAATCCCCTCAATCTGGGGTGTTTATCTACTATTTATAACCACCGTTACTTCTAAATAAACTCATTGACGATAAAAGCTTTTACTTTTATTTATCTCAAAAAGGGAATAAAAGAGACGGGAGTCTTGGGATCCATTAAAACGACAATATTAATTTGGGTTTCTGTTTAACCTTTACTTCAGCCAGTCAAGCATTAAAACTAAAGGCGACTTTAAACTTTTTAATATCTTTTGAACTTCAAATCTTTTATTAAAAAAATCTGACCAGAAAATCTCATCAATGATTATGACTATTCCGTTTTACCAAGATATCATTTTTTATGTGTCATTTTATAGAAATGCTATCTATCATTTTTTCAGTAGCTTCAAGGGGTGACAATAGAACAATATACCTATAACTCCATAAATCTGTCTGTCACAAAAATATAATTTTGAAACGGTTTCTTAAAGTTTCCAATTTCCAATTTTGGTAATTTTTGGTTGATTCTTATTTGTAATTAAATGACAATATCAAAAAAAAAATACAATTTCTATCATTAGAATTATGAAATAATAATTTACAAAAGCGTGATCCTTGCGATATCCATATGAATGTCCTTATGGAAAGAAGTAAATGTTAATAAGGTTAAACCCTGTCCATCCCTTTTCACGCCCTCTTGTTTGCATGTAACGTAACATCTGTTTAATTAATTCACACTAATAATTCAGTGGAACGATGATCATATATTAGGTGAGCTCATTTGGGATTCTATCACAGACAATATGCGACCGTGGACTTCATATGTGGTCAAGTAGATTACTGAATAATTACAGTAAATAATTGAATGTTACCAACTATGAACTGGACCATTTGAAGGAGAAATAGACGAGGAACATGCCATGCCCGAGGGATTTTCGTGTCATTGTTTAATTTGAATTAAAATGAATAATTAATATCAGAAATTAGCGAAATTATTAAAGAATTTAATCATTTTAATACCTATAGAAAGTCTCTGATTTGTGATGTATTGTATTTTAGCTACTTCAACCCGAAAAATAAAATTTTCGCCATTCATAACGCCCTAATTCTTTTCGGTACTAAAGTTCAAAAATATGTAAATCATGGAAGACTAGGGCGTTTCAGACATAAATTGAGTGTTTGTGCGGGTGCACGCGGCCTTTCAAAAACAGTCCAATTCATTGAAAAGTGAATCGATAGCTACGGAAGTTGGAGTAGGTGACAGAAGTAGTTCAACAAAAACGCTGCTGCACTTGGCTGAGAAATTAAAAAAAAATTTGAAAAATGTGTGTTATTTAACGATTCCAGTGCCTAATGAAACATCATTCAACACAGAACGTTTTTGCATGGAGAAACTGTTTTCGAAAAATTGGGTCAAATTTATTCTTTTCTAAAAAAAAAATTTTTTTTTACAAGGGTTTAAAATGTTTTGGTGAAAAACAAGGTGAAAATGTACGGAAAATGGTTAGAAGATTTATTTCAATTGATCATTTATTCGTCTATTTTGTGTATGATACAAAAGTTAGATATAGGTTGAAGTATTTTAAAATTTATTTTTGCTTTTTTTGGAATTATGCGTGAAAAGATTTATTCTTTTAATTGCCTTAAAACGATTTTTATTGGTTTTTAAAATTCTCTTATGTATGCTTCTTTAGGGCGATTAATCAAACAGATATTTGGAGTTATTTTTAAAAATTGATAAAAGAAACATTAATATGTCACTATTTGAGATTTTGAGATATATTCAATAAATACACAAACGCTAATTCATTTGATCCTATTTTCGTGTTGTTTGCTGTTCAATAATGAAATATAAACTGTTCTGTATTTAAATTTAAAATTACTGATACCCGTAGTGGATCTACATGGGATTAGAGAAACGAAAATTCGACTTTATTACTAAGACAAACATAAATTTTTGGATTTTCTGAAATGCTTTGGGAAATTGAAAATTGAACAACATTAAAGTATAACCCGAATCATTTTATCTCGAATATTCAACACTACTTTTTTTAATAAACACACTAGAATATTCTCGAAACCTTAGAAACATTCCAGAACATCTTCGAAACCTTGCAAACATTATAGAACATTCCCGAAACCTTAGAAACATATTAGAAAATATCGAAACATTTTTGAAATTTACTGAAAGCTTCTAAATGTTCTATAGAACCTTATGCGAAGATTTAATAACTCTCCGACTATTTTCTTGGAAAATTCAGCATTATAGAATTTATAACACTAAAGAAGATACTTAAACTCCCTCGAATTTTTTTAAATATTCTAGATCATTTCAGAACCTTCTCCAAAATTATATATTATCTTGGAACTTTTTACATCATTCTTCAATGTCTAGCAACGTTGAGGAACACTCTTGAATCTTTAGAAAATGTTATTACATTCTGAAGTACCTATTTTTGAACATTCACGAAACGTTTGAAGGACTTCATAATATTCCGGAGCATTTTTGAAACCTTTTGGAATATTCAACAATATTTTTGTATCATCCTTGAAAATTATTCTTAAACTATGTCCAATACCTAGAAAAGTTGTAAAACGTTCTTGAATCTTCAGGTGACTTTATTACATTTTAAAACAAACTTGAACATTCTCAAAATTCCTGAAAGATTTTATACTTTAACTTTTGAAACCTTTTCGAATATTCATCGATGTTTATTTTCTAGTATTCTGAAACATCACACAACATTCCTCAACTTCCAGGAACGTTGTAGAAAATCCTTACAAGATTAAAAGATTTGTAGAATATGCTTAAACAGTTTCGAAAGTTCTGTAAGATTCTAGAACATTATGGAACATTTAAGAACCTTTTCAAATAATCTATCTTTTAAAACCTTCTAGAATATATCATCCTGGAACATTTTACAAAAATTTTTAATATCTATGAAAGTTGTAGAACATTCTCGAACTTTTAGAAGATTTAAACATTCTAGAACTTTCCTGAATTGTTGAAAATTCTATTTTTTGAATCTTTTGGAAAATTTGATGATATTCTCGAACATTGTATGTAATTTTGGAACATTTCACAATATTTTACAATTTAGAGGAATGTTGTTGAATGTTCTCAAATTTTAAGAAGATTTAGTGACATTCTAAAACAAATTTTAATATTCTTGAAATTGCTATAACATTCAGGAATACTCTAAGATCTTCTCAAATACTTTTTGAATCCTTCAGGACTAATCAATAACATTCTAGAACATACCGAAACATTCTCAAAACATTGTACTTATTGAAAACAAAAAATACATAGTCATGAAGTTTTGGTAATCATTAATCTTTATTTAATAATCTGCTGTAAATGAAGATTTTGGACGGTGATTGGGGCATTTAAGTTACGAACGAAAACTGTTTTGAAGTCCCAAACTTTTGTGGAAGCTTTTAAAAAGACAACGCGGATTCCAAACAATATTTTAACTCACTCTTCCTCTCTCATTTCTTCTTTCAAAAAACAAACTTTCGGGAACTCTCTTAAGTGGATTCGCTGTTGAAGCGCCTTTTTCGTTGGCGAAACGGTTAGATCCATTAGGAGTAGAAGCGCAGGGGGGAAGTGACTTTACTTTAAAATCTGAGATTTATTCTCTTTACTGTTTTCGACTTTGTACGCAGTTCGCTTAACTCGGTGCTCGGAAAACCGTTCTATCTTGAAATAAATGGACCATTCTATTATTTATAACAGTCGATCGGAGAGTTTCAGATTAACGGATCAGAAAAGTCAACTTCTAAAGAATACGGGCACATATAAAAAAAAACACCACAAAAAATATTTTCCTTTGTGTCCTTCTGACGATTTTATTGGATTGAAATCCCTTTGAATTTTCCAGTGTTTCGCAAAGGAAAGGTTTTTGTGTAATTTTTTATTGAGCGCTAGTAATTTTGTGATCTATATTTTATTCATTTACAGAAAATTCTTAAAATTCAATTAAAAAAAAATTACTATATACATATTATAATAGACATATTTATATCTATGACAAATGGAAGGTATTATGCTAAATTTTTTAAAATTTAAATTCAAAATTCTACTGGAATAAATCCAGTTTTATCTATGAAAGAATAAATAAAGACGAAAAAGAAAAAATAATTCGATACCTATAGAGGTGCAGCATACGCTTTCACCCCCTTAAAGTTACGATATTTTATTAGAATTGAATAATTACATATATGTATATAAATATGAATTAGAAAATTTTGTCATATGGTATTCTATTAATTTGTATTTAAAAGAATTTCAAACGAAAATCGATTTCGTTCTTTTTGGCTTCAGTAAAGGTAAAACTTTTGTAATTCTTCATACACTCATAACTGCAGGGTGTAAACAAAAATTGATAATTTAAATTATACTCCATCTAAACTATCGACGATGTTAACAGGGTTTTTCTTTTAGATCTATTGGCAGCCTCGAAATCTAATTTTAAAGTTAAACGATCGAAAGTGTCCTCTTTTTTTCTAATAGCATTTACTCTGCCGCTGACTCGCTGTAAATTGCATTTTTGTTTTTAAAAATTAATTAATGAATGGAAGAGACGATTGGACGCCTGTAAAAATGCAGATAGCAGTAGGCTTTGCTTCTTATAATTGGTTTTTTATTTCGTGAAGCGAATGAATAAAAGATTAAATAATAAAAACGAGTCTTTGTAATAGATCCGTTTCGAAGAAGGGGAGCAGATGTTATCAAAAAGGGGAATGACGTTAAGAAGATCAACGCTTTATTGATTTTGAAACTTTGATTTGGAAGCTCAATGGCTCTCGTCCCTTATTTCAAAAATCACGTTTCATTTAACAAAAACTTCTTACTGATAATAGCTTTTTAAGAATTTACAGAAGAAGTTTTAAAATTGAAAACGTAATAAATGAGTGGATCAAAATAGGGTGACATTATGATTCCTTGCTCTTGGTCTGCAAGAACATCTGCATTACTTCTGTGCCAACAAATGGATTTTTATGTTCCATGCTTGTCTGCACACGATAAGGAATTGGTACTTCACGAAACGATCCTATGACTTCATATCTGCACTGCAAGAGCTCAATTGAATTGTATGCCCTTTTGAATTTAAATATTTCTACAATTTTTTACGATTGATTTTGTTAAATTTATTATCAATATTTAATAAAAAAGAAAAACCGTAAATCACTAATATTTAATCCAACGAACGGTTCGAGAGCATTGTGCTTATTCAGCAGATTTCTGACTTCCTTCAAAGAGCTACTTTACACACACTACGATAAACGGTTTTCCACGTAGTGAACACACACACACCATTATCCGGGAAACATATATTTAAACCCGTTCAACCGTCGCGTCGCCTCGCGTCGTGTCGTCGAAAGAATGAATCGTTGACTTCGTGTACATATTAACGTTGCTTATGGTGCTGAAGCGAGCTAACAGTTTCATCCACAAGGCAAAAGAGGTTTTGGTTTATTTAGAAACGAGAATAACCAAAAATTGACATTGGACGACTAAGTATCTTTGTTACTCAATTCTGTGAATATAGAAACCTAATTTCATAAATTACTACTTGGGTTACGGTTATAAAATCAGGTGGAGAAGAAGACGAGGATACACGGCGTACAGTCGTCAGCTGCGTATCTCGTCATCATCAGTCACTCTCGTGGCTGTAAAATTGGGGTAGGTAAATATTATTGGTATTAAAATGATAATAAAGAACGTTTTTGACATTATCAAAATAAATATGTACAAGAAAATCCAGTGGAGTACCCGAGTATCCCAGAATAAAATAATTAGTCTATGGGAGTCTCTATTGATCTTCCATAGTAACTCAAACAGTCCTCCAAGTCTCTAATAGTCTCTTAAAAAAGGAGTGACCTAACAAATACCGCTACGTCAAAGAAAATTGTTTTGTTAGTGCAAGGGGACTTTTGGGAACCATTTTGACAGTTTTACATCAAAGTACTACAAAAAATGTACCTCCAAAAGACTTCAATCATCCTCTTGGAGACCTCAATATCCGAAACTATAGTCAGCCACTTGTACATAAAGAGCTAATTTACGGCCGTCATATGACGGTACCGCTTTGGCGCAAACCAGAGCTTTACAGAGACTCGAAATTAACCAAATAAACGTTCAAAATCTTTATAAACGAAAACCGGCACTCAAATGAATTCGTTTTAGTTCATTACATACCCAATCTTTCACAGTCATTCAGAGAAAAGCACCAGAGAAGGATTTATATAGTGAAAGTCATAGTTATTTCGGTCATATTCAATAAAACAATGAGAGAGAACGTAACGTTACGTGAATAAAAGCAAATATTTGACTGTGAAATATAACTGGAATCCACAGTCTCGTAGCTTCATATCACTTTATGTTGTCGACCGAAAATAATATGCCATGCATCAGGTGAAGTCAGAAAGAAGAATTTACGGGAAACTGCTGTTCTTGAGGACATGGAAAGCTGGCTTGGTAATGGAAATTTATTTGCGTTTAGGTTTAGGGTCTATCAAGACTGACGTTCATGCAAAGTGGCAAATATGGTAGCAATTAGTTTTAGTAAAACTCATACACATATTTATTTTAAAGTCGTAATGTACCAACGTCAGTGTAAATTTATGGACTCGAATAAGGATTTAATGTTTACAGAATATGAATGATGAGATGAGATGAGATGAATTTTCAAAAGGAGGAATTTACGGAATTGGTAAATCATTTTACAAAATCGTCTCTATCAGTTTATTAGAAATATTTCGAGATGAAAATCGAGACGGAATTTATAGTCGAAACAAAGCAGCTTCAAAAATTTAGATTTGAGGGTGTTGTTTCAGATTTTTGTCCTCTTTACTACTTTCTTTTAACTAGAACAGTCTTATAAACAGTTAAAATTATAATTGGCATCTTTAAAACAACCCCCTTAAATTTCAAGTGAACAAATAATCTTCACGTTGAGACGAGCCAACAAAAAATTTCTTCTTTACACTTCATTATCGAAAACTAATATTCTGAATACAATAAAAAAAAGATCTAATACATATTAAATGAGATTGGTGTTTTGTATCTGCCCATAAATATGCAAATTTTATTTATTTAAGCTAAAAACCGTAAAAAAATCGTCTTGGGACTTAAAGAAATACGAACAGATTCACAATCTAAAATCGAAGGGCCTATTTTTTAACATTTAAGTACTAAAGTACGTCACATGGAGTATTAAAGAAACAAAATTGATTTAGACATTTTCCTGAAGGGAAAAACAAATGTATTCCTCTTGATGTATGTAGGGGAATGGAGTGCACAAAGTAATCTGAATCAATTTAGTTACGCCTTGACGATAAGGGAAAAAAATAGTCGACATTTACAATTGTATAAAGCTAATAAATGATATTAGTACCTGAATAGAATTTATGACGTAAAGAAAAGTCTTCACATTTGAATAATTAAGTCACTAATTTCTTATTTTCAAAATGGTTTTACTTACAAAGATTTCTGTGACACTTTCTGTTAAGTTTAACTATTTTTTTATATAATAATTGAACATCGGAACAGTAATTATGAAAATTAATTACTTGGGACATTTGATATTAATTTTTACAGATTTTTGCTTCATAATAACAATTTCTCAAATTTTATTACGTCAAATACAACCATAAACAAGGTGTTTACGGGTACGAAAATCAACCAGTTAATTCGGTAAACGTTAATTTACTACTTCAATAAAATTCAAGTGTTTCAGTAGCGATTAATAATTCCTGCAAACGTTTGGAATCGACGATATAAATCTGCACGAGCAGAACATTAATCCTGTTATTAAATCTTACTTGCAATAGGATTCGGATATGTCGAGGAAAATACCAAAATAGAAACATAAAACAAACGTATAAACTTATCTATTAATTAACTGAAAATAGAGCGGAAGTTCCGAAAACCAGAACCCTCAGATTCGCATGAAATTTTGCATATAAAACGAAAGTTCCTAAAAGGATTTTTGGCGGTGAAAAATTTTTTTAATTAATTTTTTATAGCTTGAAAATCATAAAACCAGCGTATATAACAAAAGAATTTAAATTAATTATATCTACAATATTAACACCTCCTACCACCCCTATATCTATATATTTTATGTACCTTAGCTATTTTTAAAAAACAGAAAAAATAATTAAAAAAGTTTTTTCGTCCTCTTCCTTTTCGAGTCGTCAAAAGTTCCTTTAGGTACTGTCATGTAGTGTATGGCATCTGAGAGTTCTTATTGGCTGTTATTACGATTTTCAAGATGTAAAAAAAATTTTCACCCTCTTCCCTTTTGAGTCCCCAAAAATCCGTTAAGATAGTTTTGTTAATATGAGTAATTGAAGGTGTCTGTAAAATTTCTTGCTGTTCTGAGGGTTCCTGTTTTCGGAACTCCAGCCCAAAATAGTTCATGATAATTCTTGGAAAATCTCACATTAAAAGTGTGAGTAAAAATAAAGGGGTTGTATTCACGACTAATTTAGCTAATGCATCAGATATCGAAGGTTTAAGAATTGTGAACAAGATTGTCAACTCCTAGAAAACCCTCTAAAATAAGATCAAGATTACCTCAAAAATCCCTAAATCAAACTTTTAACGCTCCCCAGAGTATCTACACTTAAAATATCAGCCCTACGTTTCACAAAATTGTACCTACCTATCGAACCGATCGAAAAACGCCCTAAAAACGTTCCAATTACGTATTATATACAAATATGTATCAAATAGTATAGTACAAAGTAAACAGAAAATAGATTTTCCGAAGATAACAACGAAAGCAAAATTGCAGTCGGTAGCAACTTTAATAAACAAGTTTCTACCAAAAGGTCGTAAAGTCGTGAAAATATTTTCACATATCGAAGAACATATTGGAACACAAAAATCCGATACAAAATTGTTCATGTGCCAGCATCAGCCAAGACGTGATTTAAGATGACGTTATTAACTTGTTGAACAAAAGCTGCGGAAGTCGTGTAGAAAAGTTGTGACCATAGGGGTGTAGGGTTATTATCGGATATAAAACAATTATTTGAAATATCCATAAGCAAACCATCGTTATTTTATAGTTTTATTTTTTTTTTAAGTTTTCATTTCTACCAGCAGTCCCTGTGAGTTGGAAATTTATTAAGAACTAGTAGGTTTTTTTTCAAAATTGAAGTCTTAATTGAATGATTATGTCAACCAAATAATTCATTTTCTTTCATTAAATTAGAAATCCCAATGAATCTGAAGGCATTTTTTTTTGTACTTTAATTTCGAAGTAAATAATCACAGCAATTTTATTTCAATTTAGACAAGAAGGCTTTTCCCGGTACATTTTCTCAGATTTTCCAGATTTTTTTTAATTATTGAGTTATTTCCATTACGAGAACATAGCGAACAAATGCAAAATTTCATTATAAAAAATTTAATATCCTAATGTAACTTGAAAGTCTTTTTATTTATCTTTACAGATCCTCGAAGAATATGTCTATTCGTAACTCTACAACAGAAGCAAGTCAAACTGGAACACAAACGCAAACCAAAAGGCCGATTGTAATTTATCCAACAGGTAGAATTTTTTTATAGAAGATTTATTTGATTATTCTATCTCTTTGAAAATCGGTTTTTGACTAAAACATTCGTTAATTGTTTTAAATAAATCTTCTAGTTACTATCCGCGAAAAATATTTGTGTTTATTTAATTATAACTTTACTGAATATAACAAGCATTTAAACAAGTTTTGATTTATGTTCCAGTTCTTCCTGAGACAGTTGTAATCCCGATTGTTTCATGTATCTTTGGGTTTCCCCTGTTGGCACTTTTGGTGATATGCTGTCTAAGAAGACGTGCCAAAATGGCACGAGAGCAAGCCCGAAAACGCGATACTGAACACGGTACTATGTCTATTATAAGGTTCAGCTCAATACACTACATAGGTAACTAATAAGAACACGAACCCTCTCGTAAAATTTTGATAATATAAAAAGTACTTTTTATTTTTGTTGCACTTCTATATAAGTTTGAATCAAACGATATACATATCAACCCCCTTAAAACACGGTATATAAATAACACATTTTAATATAATTTTGACTTTTCAACCAATGACCAAAGAATCTGATCTTATTTTGGTCACCCCTGGATTTTTTGAACATATTTTTTGTCTTTTGTAAACCAGCACACAGCTTCTGCTAACAAAAATGAATTAGGTGGATTAAATTGGGCGGCATTTTTTTAATGATTACGATTTTCTTATATTATTTATTCAGGCCGTTCGTCGAGGGCAGTCTCATTAAAATCTGAGAGGGCAATGAGTAGAGGTTTTCCATCGTTAGAGTTGGACACGGTTCTCGAAGAACGATCGGAACCTGAAGCCACGACAGTTGAATTAGTTACACCCGACAGAGATTCTGACAGCTAGCAGGACAGTTCCTCCGACGTGGTTGTCGATGACAGGTACAAGATTCAGGAAACATTTCTTTTTTTTTTCATGTTTCTTATGTTATTTTCAATTAATAAAATATAGGACTCCCCTATGGTCCGCATTAACCCGATCTCGAAGTATGGAGCTCTTTGGGGAAGAGAGGTGACAGACAGGAGAAACGAGCGTTTTTCGAAAGTACAAAATTAAATAAAATAAAAATTAATCAATTGCATATTTAAAAAAAGTATCTCAAACCAAAATAACTAATTGAGTGAAATAAAAACGTGTATGTTAAACTAGTATGTACTCCTAAACTGTACTGTATTAGGAACCCAACGTATATCTAAAATTCTTAGAGAAACTTTTCACGTTCAAGCTACTAAATTTATATTTCGTAGATACTTTATACGAAATAATATATTGTATGACTTTAGTAAAGCTGTTTTTTATAATCTATTAGCAATATAGGCTCTATTGCTTCTTAATTATATACGTAGATATGTACTGTAATAAGTAACAAATAAAAAATAAATAAACCCTTCTTTAGCATCTGTTTAGTTTTTATTGTAGTTATAGGGAAGGATACTATTCTATTCTAAGGATACCGTTACAAAAGTGGTAACGTTGTGAAAAAGAGCCGTGGCGCATCAATATCGACGATGGTTCTTTTGATATCGATCACGAGGATCATAAATCATGCTTACAGTGTTATGAACAAGCGTATCGTGCGAAAGGTATCGACAGCTGCAGACTAATATCCACCATGAAAGTCATAACTTGTACTAAAATGTTATCAACAGCGTCGTCGTAGATGTCAATCGCCTTATTCATACAACTTTGAGTATAATTAATGGCCTTCGTAAAAGACCTCAAAGGCGCCGCGGTCGATATCGATTGCCTGAGGCGCTAATTCATACGACTTTGAGTATAATTTATGACCTAGGTGAAAGACCTCAAAGGCGCCGCTGTCGATATCGATTGCCTGAGGCGCTAATTCATACGACTTTGAGTATAATTTATGACCTAGGTGAAAGACCTCAAAGGCGCCGCGGTCGATATCGATTGCCTGAGGCGCTAATTCATACGACTTTGAGTATAATTTATGACCTAGGTGAAAGACCTCAAAGGCGCCGCTGTCGATATCGATTGCCTGAGGCGCTAATTCATACGACTTTGAGTATAATTTATGACCTAGGTGAAAGACCTCAAAGGCGCCGCGGTCGATATCGATTGCCTGAGGCGCTAATTCATACGACTTTGAGTATAATTTATGACCTAGGTGAAAGACCTCAAAGGCGCCGCTGTCGATATCGATTGCCTGAGGCGCTAATTCATACGACTTTGAGTATAATTTATGACCTAGGTGAAAGACCTCAAAGGCGCCGCGGTCGATATCGATTGCCTGAGGCGCTAATTCATACGACTTTGAGTATAATTTATGACCTAGGTGAAAGACCTCAAAGGCGCCGCTGTCGATATCGATTGCCTGAGGCGCTAATTCATACGACTTTGAGTATAATTTATGACCTAGGTGAAAGACCTCAAAGGCGCCGCTGTCGATATCGATTGCCTTAGGCGCTAATTCATACGACTTTGAGTATAATTTATGACCTAGGTGAAAGACCTCAAAGGCGCCGCGGTCGATATCGATTGCCTGAGGCGCTAATTCATACGACTTTGAGTATAATTTATGACCTAGGTGAAAGACCTCAAAGGCGCCGCTGTCGATATCGATTGCCTGAGGCGCTAATTCATACGACTTTGAGTATAATTTATGACCTAGGTGAAAGACCTCAAAGGCGCCGCGGTCGATATCGATTGCCTGAGGCGCTAATTCATACGACTTTGAGTATAATTTATGACCTAGGTGAAAGACCTCAAAGGCGCCGCGGTCGATATCGATTGCCTGAGGCGCTAATTCATACGACTTTGAGTATAATTTATGACCTAGGTGAAAGACCTCAAAGGCGCCGCGGTCGATATCGATTGCCTGAGGCGCTAATTCATACGACTTTGAGTATAATTTATGACCTAGGTGAAAGACCTCAAAGGCGCCGCGGTCGATATCGATTGCCTGAGGCGCTAATTCATACGACTTTGAGTATAATTTATGACCTAGGTGAAAGACCTCAAAGGCGCCGCGGTCGATATCGATTGCCTGAGGCGCTAATTCATACGACTTTGAGTATAATTTATGACCTAGGTGAAAGACCTCAAAGGCGCCGCTGTCGATATCGATTGCCTGAGGCGCTAATTCATACGACTTTGAGTATAATTTATGACCTAGGTGAAAGACCTCAAAGGCGCCGCTGTCGATATCGATTGCCTGAGGCGCTAATTCATACGACTTTGAGTATAATTTATGACCTAGGTGAAAGACCTCAAAGGCGCCGCGGTCGATATCGATTGCCTGAGGCGCTAATTCATACGACTTTGAGTATAATTTATGACCTAGGTGAAAGACCTCAAAGGCGCCGCTGTCGATATCGATTGCCTGAGGCGCTAATTCATACGACTTTGAGTATAATTTATGACCTAGGTGAAAGACCTCAAAGGCGCCGCGGTCGATATCGATTGCCTGAGGCGCTTATTCATACGACTTTGAGTATAATTTATGGCTTAGGTGAAAGACCTCAAAAGGCAACAATTGATATCGACAGCATGAGGCCCTCATTCTAAAGACTGAGTGTGATTTATGAATCGGCCTAAAAGACATTGTTTTTGGGTTCGAATGGCAGATAAACTGTTAAAAATCATTGTAATAAAACAAATTTTCATGTGATATTAGTCTTAATCACTTGGAAAAATGTACAGTACCGTAAAAAATTAAACCATTTTCTTATTAAAAATAAAATGGGTACGAAAAATGATTCTTACTAGGGCGTATAACACATTATTTTGAAAATTGGATTTTTGCCAGCGAAGGGACTGACTGTGTAAAAAATGTATAAATCATTTATCTAGTGTTTATTTTCCGCCCTTCTTTGGGGGTCCCTCTGACGTTACATTTTTAAATGTTCAAAGCAAAGCAACGTATAAAAATGAACATTGTATTCAACACACGAAAGCTCAGACAATAGAAATAATGGAGTCCGTTGGGCAAAGAACTTTTTCTGTTCAGACAATAGGAACGCTCGAGTCCATTGGGTAAACAACTTTTTCAGGAAGTTTTCAAACGATATTTCCTGACCATGTGAGACTGCGAACGCGGTACGTATTAAGCTTTAGCATAATTTAAGAGGATTTGGTGGTATTATAATGGTTTTATGTATACGAGCGCAAGAGCAATATTTTAGTAAAGATTGGAGCAAAATCCTAGAAATTGTTCCTCCACAAACGCTCACTGAATGAATAACTAACACGGGATCGTCGACAGATTTTAAACGAACCTGAATAAAAGAGTAAATGGTTATCGATTTTCAACCCCCTCCCGCTATCTAAGTTAAATAAGGACCCAGAAGGTTTACGGTCGTTTATATGAAAATTTAATTTAAATTCGCGACGGTAATTTCCACACACATGCATACGTTTATAACGTATATGTCATTTTTTTGCTTGGTTTCAAACTTTAACCCAACCCTGTATATTAATATTAACAATATTAAGTTTAATTGGTAGTAATAAAGGTATCGTTAATTATTAGCTAATTACAAATTAAGCCAAGAACGTAATATTGAAAAGGTGAGCTGAAATTACATACCTACTGTAGGTATGTCAAAGGTTAAAACATTTCCTGAACTGCCTGCGGAAGTCTTTTACGTTATTGTTATGAAAATACGACCATTAAAAGCTTTCGTTTTATCTTGTATCAGGACTAATTACCAGTTGGAATTAACGGATTGAAATCAACTTTGTTTTTAAAACATTTGTTAGTTTTAGAAAAGCCGCATGCAGTTACGTCTCCTGGATTACGTGTAATTTGCATAAATTTCCGGGATTGCTTCGGTTTTTATTCATTTATTCATTGTGTTACTGATGTGATAGCAGGGAACGCAGCAGCTTTTAATTGCAAATGTTTACTCATGACTAAAAGGGGTACGAGTACGATTTCGTTTTTGTCAAAATTTTTATCAATAACTTTGCGATACCTGTAAAAAGTTGTACATAAAAATGTAACTGTAATGTATTGAAATTTTTGGGATTTAAATTTCTGAATAAAAGTTAACGGTATGCAATATTGATTAAAAATTATCATTAAATATAGATTCCGAGGGTCATAAATCATGTATCTAGTATCTATATGCCAAAACCCTAAAGATAAATGAACTCAAGTTCGAAAAAAAAATAAATACTTATTTTGCGAGGATATTTCGAAAATTATACTCAATTTGGTTTAATTGTGAAACCACTGACATAACCAAATTTGGTATAAAAAATTCATAATTTTTAACAAAAAAATTTGGAATAGGATGCTTTGATACGATTTTTTGAGAGAAATCGTCAACGAACACACACACACGAAATTAAAATCGAAATCTAAAGCTCAGAATGTCCTTGTGGCATTGATACTCAAACTTGAAGATTATGTTTTATCACAGAATACCATAAAGCCGAAATTATTCTAGATAGTCAATCAGCTGTTACGTAAAAACAATTTTTTTTATATAATTAAAAATCTAATGAATCCAGAAAAATTTGTATCACTGAAATGATACAGATATTAATGGATAATAGATATAGTTAGTATGCATTCAATTAAAGCTTACCCATTCTTCAAAAAAAAAAAAAATATAATAATAATAATTACCAAAATTGGTGAATGCTTTCTCCTATTCCATATTCTCAAACAAATCTGTCACGCTGTTCACAGCATTTTTTTAACGCCGAAAATGTTAAGTATTTGACGACAGTTTTATTAACTCCGCTCACAGTAACCAAAACCAACCGTAAACTGAAACTGAAACTTCTATGCTCTGCTCTGTGAAGGAGTCATCAGTATCATGTTTAATATGTCCTTCGAGGACGAGTGTTATAAAACGTGATAGCCGGCATCTGCCCAGCCTATTTTGATATCAATAACGATTCGAGACTGGTTTCAATGTCAAAAGAACATTAGAAACAGCCACGTGGTTGTTTATTAAGAAGATATTGTTTACATTGACAAACAAAAATGTTTGGTCTAATCTTATACAGAATTTTTTCTACAGTTGTATGAAACAAGGCAATGTAGAAAAATAATGAATTTATATTTTTTGAAGTATAGTTTGTACTAAAATTAAACAACAAGTGGACTGTCTTACAATTTGTAGAAAACGAATTGGAATGTTCGAAAATGATCTAATAGAATGTTCCAGATGTTTCTAGAACGATTTGGAATGTTTGAAAATATTTCACGTTTTTCGAAAATGACTTGGAATTTTCGAGAACAATCTAAAATGTTCGAGAATGATCTGGAATGCTTAAGATTTTTTATGAACTATTTAGGATGTTCAAGAATGATTTAGTAGCTATATGCTTCATATTTTTTGAGAATGATCTAGAATGGTCGACATTTTTGGAGAATGATTTGAAATTTTCGAGAATAATCTAGAATGTTCTGGACTTTTCGAGAACAATTTAGGATGTTCGAGGAATATCTACAACGCACCAGACTTTTCGATAATGATCTAGACTTTTCTACATTTTTCGAGAATGATTTGCAATGTTCAAGAACGATCACGAATGTATTAGATTTGTTTGAGAACGAATAACAACTTTCGAGAATGACATAGAATGCTTCAGGTTATTAATGAATCATTTGGGATGTTCAAGAACGATTTAGTACCTGTGCTTCATATTTGTCGAGAATGATATACAATGGTCGACATTTTTTTAGAATCATTTAAAATTTTTGAAAATAATCGAGAACAATTTATGACGTTTGAGAAATATCTACAATGCACCAGACATTTCAATAAGGATCTAGACTTTTTTATAATTTTCGATAATTATTTACAAAGTTAGAGAATGATTTAGAATGTTAAAGAGTTTTCGAGAATGAATTGGAAATTTTCGGAAATAATGTCAAATATTTAAGATTTCTTAAGAACGATTTGCATTGTTCAAGAATGATCTATGAATGTTACATATTTTTCGAGAATGATCTAGAAATGTTCCACGATTTTTGGGAAATAATCTAAAATGTCTCAGGATTTTCGAAATGTTCTATACATTTCCACATTTTTCGAGAATGATTTAGAATGTTTGAGAAATATCGAGACTAAATTGGAAATTTTCGAGAATAATGTAAAATGTTTAAGATTTTTCAGGAAGGATTTATATTTTTCAAGAGTGATCTAATATGCTTCATATTTTTTGAGAATGATCTAGAATGTTCCAATTTTTTTGGGGGTGAGTTGAAATGTTTGAGAACGATCTAAAATGTTCTTAAAGGTTAGATGTTTTGTAATATTTCAATGACCTTTAATGTCCGATAATATCTGGGTTATCTAAAACAGAAATGTAGTTTTCGATTCCATCAAGTGTTATGATAGATAAATCAATCCCAAAGCCTTTTTCGGAATTGGCTTGCAAAATCTAATTAAGGTAAAATCACTGCGGCCTATTTTCGTAAAACAGCAACTATGGCCTTATAACTTTACTTGAAATTTTGGAAGTAATCGATAGAAAATATGATTAATTATTGTATGGATCATTACCCTTAAACTGGGATTAAACTATTCATGTAAAGCACAACTTCTATTTATCATAAAGATTAATTTTAACTAAAATGTAATCGAATTTAAGATAGAACACTTTCTCTAATTTACAAAAAAAAAAAGTTGTTTTCTTTGGATTATAAAAAAAATTCAACGTTACTATAG
The DNA here is from genome assembly GCA_947389935.1 of Agrilus cyanescens. Classification (NCBI taxonomy): domain Eukaryota; kingdom Metazoa; phylum Arthropoda; class Insecta; order Coleoptera; family Buprestidae; genus Agrilus; species Agrilus cyanescens. Next base: position 3,635,329 of record OX376711.1, on the reverse strand, counting down.
ATATTTAAACTTAATAAGTATTTAAATGAAAAATGTAGTTTTGAAAATAAAATTATGTGAAACTTTTCTCGTTTTTATTTTTTTTTGTATGAAAAGTGAAAACCATTTAATTTTTCTTTTAATTATCCAATTCATAATGTAAATACCATATTGACCCTTTAACGGATTAAGTAATGAAACCAAATGTCGACCCACCCTAATTACTGATCCTGCTGATGTTGAACTCCTACACAAGGTTTGAACCAATTTGGCATTTACCATCCCTGTTCTACATGTTATTGTTCTCCCGCAAAGATTATTACCATTACGATAGAAACGTTCGCAATGCAGTGCAGACATATTCTCTGTATTAATTACACTTGAATATTAGCATACCGAATTTCAATGTGACGCCGGAACTCGAGTTCTACGACGAGAATTTCAAATTATATAGAACTAGCAGGCATTCAGATATAATTTTCTGTTAAAATGAAGTATGCAAAAATAAATTCATAGTAATGTTGTGTAACATTCCGGATATTTCTCTATGAAAATATAACAACAGATTATATTTATTTAATTTACACTTAAAATAAACTCATCTTTAAGCTCATTTTAAAAATTATGTAGAAACAATTGAAAATAAAGATGGCCGAATACGACAACAATTAAGAGTCAAAATGGTCGACTACAACAACAATTGAAAAGCAAAATGTCCGAAACTAAGAACAATTGAAAATTAACATGTTTGACAGTAACAACAATTAAAAAAGTAATGGACGACGAACAACAATGTAAGAGTTAGCGGGTAATTCAAATTTTTATACTTTACAAGGTTTACTAACCTCACATTTTTATCTTTAACACGTGTAGGTATGCAATATGCGTGATGAATGTGTCGTTGAAGTTTAAGTAGATACCTACAAAAAAAGCCCTTTTTCCGTAGGTCCTAAGTAAGCTCGTTAAGCTCGTACAACTGCTATTTTCAACTCAAAGCATCAATCAACTTCCGGAAAAGCATTTTTCTCGTTGAATACGAAAGTATAATCTGCGGAAAATTATACGAACTGCGGCTACCTCTATTTACCATAAAACAACAAATTTACATTTCACATTCTTGCAGCTTACCTTCGAACGTTTCTGACGAAAATTGAAATCGAATTTTTGGCTCATATACGAGGAGCCATTGATAAATATCCGGTCTGCCATATAGAACGACACAATTTTTTTTCCTATATATTAACGTTCATGAATTAAGTGATTCTTAACCCTTGGAAAAAAATTCTTTATCTTGGTCTACAAACCACTCTCAAAGCTCAAAAAACATTAACAATTACTTTATAAACGTTGCGCTAAAAGTCTTAGAAGAGAGTATGTGGACTGAATTAAATTTTGTTTTAGAATATTTTATTATGGTATGCCAGATATTTATCAATATCTCCTCGTATGTTTAAGGGTAGTTTATATTCTAAATGCAGGGTAGTCAATTTAAATAACCGCATTGATCCTTTACTTCATTTTGCATGCAACAGTAAAAGAATATTTCGATTTAACAAAATAAAAAGTCAAAAATTCGGCGCACAATCTACACGCCGAGCTTGGGAAGAACACCACGAATTTACATAAGCCGAGCCGAGCTTTAAAAGTTCCTTAAGGATACATAACTCACACTAATTCTATCACATTCAATTGTTTTTTTTTTTTAATTCCTCCTTTACTAATGAAAATAAATGTTAAGTATAATTCGGGGCTTCTAATTAAGAATGATTAAATAATTTTTTAATTGCTTATTTAAATATGTAAATAAATCAAACAAATAACATACAAAACTGACGACTAAATACGTTCAATACATATTACATGGGGTATTTTGTAAAAAAACAACCCATTTGTGCTGTCAAAGGCAAATAATCGTTTGATAAATCGACACTTCCATTAATCATTCGGCTAACAGGTGCCGGTGGTAGAAGGGCATTAAATCACATTCCTAATAAATTTTCAATTTTTGTCACGATTACTTAACAAAATCAATTTTGTTTCCTGTTGTATGTAGCAGTTAACATCAAAATTAATTAATAAAACAATTATAGTTAATACTGGAGGGTAATTAAAATTAAAAAAAGAATTTCGAGAAATATTCGTTAATGCAAATTAAAATATTGATTTTTTTATTATAGTTTCTTATTAAATGTTCGGGTTTTAAAATTAATTATTCGTAAACTAATCTCCTCTTGTCTGAATAAAATCGTCCTTCAGTGACAATCATTTCACCTGAATCAAGTTTAAATAAGGCGAGCTACAAATTTAATGCTACCGTAGTTACAAGCTTTCATCGATTTTCGTTATTGCTTTAGCTTGCATTTTAATTAAAGAAAAGTGAGTGATTTAGGTTTTGTGTCTTAATTTAGCGAAGAAGTTCATTAGTGATTACTTACAGAAAAAAAAAAAAACAAGGAAAAAATAACACAATATAAAAAGAAAACTATTTTAAGAATATTCTTCCCCGTTTTAAATTTATGTAAAACGTCTCGTCGTTGAGTTTATCTTTAAAAAGAGAATTGCCTTAGGGGCATTATGCTAAATCAAAGGAAAACAGGAATAACAAATTTAAAAAGAGAAAGTCAAATGTGGGTTTCTAAATTTAGAAGATTTTACAATTCTTTTGAATGCTGTGTGGATATATATAAACAAAATTGGGTAAAAATATTATGTCAAAAGTTAATTTTAAGAAACCACCCATTAAACACAAAATATATTCTTAAGGTACTTAAAATTATTTGTAGAGGTGTTTACCAGTTTTCAGTGAAAAATATTTTTCCGACGATAAAGAAACTCCATAAACTTTGCTTCTTTTAGTCTTATTTCACCAAACGTCCATGAATCAATTAAATTTTTAGCCAAAAAGCAACTTTAATTTTAGAAAGCTTTTCACTTTTTTGTTTTCATGTTTCTCCGATAACAATATTTTTAACGATATTAGTCAATTTCGTTTTTAATTAGATGTCTTCACTTTGAATTAGTCCACGCAACTTTTAGTTTAATAATTCAAAAAATAAAGTCAAAGGGATCGTAAAAATTTAATAACACAATTGTCTTGAGTGCAATTTGTATCACTCGCTTCAATTTGGATAAGGGATTTGTTTCGTCCGGTCTAATTGAGCAACTAGATTAAACCGGCATTAACCCTCCAAGGCATACTTGACTGTTCAAATTAGATTTCGGGCGCTGCCATTGGCGAAAATTTCCGCTCTCATTTCTCATTGCTTGTAAATAAATGACTTTTACTTGGTTAGAGCTATACTAAAAGTGAGCTTTTTGCAATTTTTAAAAAACCCTAAATCTTTAAACAAAATTTGAATTTTTTAGAAAATTCCAGAAACTTTATAGAAAATTCTAACATGTTTCAACATCCTTTAAAATATTTGACTTCTCAGTTAGTCTACTTTAAGGCTATAATCGCGAGTGGAGGCAGTGGATAGTGGTCAACAAAAGTACATAATTGTTCACGAATCATGCTTTTTTTTGGGTAAAACTAGCACGGCTCGCCAAATCAATCTGAGCCAACCGCCGAGCTTGGGTAAAGCATCACGAATCTACGTGAGTCCAGCCGGCTCAGTGACTCAGTCCACACTTACCAACCACGTACCAGGCTCGCCGAATAACAAATAATTTTGTCTACTGTAATAATTATTGTAAAAGAACATAGATATGTCCCATTTTTTTAAACTACAAGGTGCTAGGGGAATGTGGGACACAGGGATGGAGAAGAAATTACTGGATATCCAATTGAGTAATGTTGTCATAATGAGGTAATTATTACTCGTGAGCTATAAACGTCATCGTATCAAATACCACAAAATTTCAATGTGTATTAGGAACCACAGACTGTGCATAATGATTTTGAGAGGGTAAACAGTATTTTATTGAAAGGAAAAACCATGCTGATTCAGAGACAAATAGCTTTGATTGCTAATTATTTCTGGGATAAATTGAGCCCATTTGTTCTCTTTTTTTTTGCATGCCATTTGACATATGGTATCATGTACTTATTTAGACGAAGTGTAATTTGTGCTTTGTCTAATAGAAGAACTGCGAATTCATTAAAGATTTACAGCCATGTAAGAAGAAAGTCAACCATAAAGCCGCTCGTAAATTTAACTTGAGTTACTGGTTCAATTGGTACAAGTGACACAAATAGAAGAAAATAAAGAAAATGTACTTACAAGTGATTGAATTTCTACTGCGTATTTCATTGGACCCTGCAAAATAAAAACACAGAAATGTTAAAGTCCGACATATAAATATATTTTACAAATATGTCATCATGTCAAAAGAAAATGAATATGTCGTTTGTTTAATTGTCTAATTATTTGAGGAACATAGGATTTAAATGTCGAAAATTAAGGGGAAAGGAAAAAGTAAAGGAAGTAGTGGGACTGGCGCATCATCCCTTGTCGATACATTTGTTCCTTTAATTCCACCGGATACTGGGTCTGACTCGTCATATTTGCCCTTTCCGGAATGGACAGACCAAAGTCTTAATGCTGAGAAATGGGACAAACCCAAAGGCAAAGTAAGTTACATAGTTTCATTCCAGTAAAGTAAAATGAAATTGATTTTCATCTGAAGAACTAATTACTATTGGACTAGCCATTCCAGATTAGTGTCACGACCTCTCAGTTGATTCGGTGTTGGTCTTAATAAATTGTTTATTTTAACCTAACCTAACCTCATCTAAAAAAATTTTAAGTGGAGGGTAGGAGTTCAGGTGCTGAGTTCGATGAAAGTAATGGTTTTAACATTTATTTATTCCATGGATCATTGATTTCTGACAATTAAAACCATCACCATCGCGCGCAATCTAGCGACCAGGACGAAAATTAAACTACCACAACTATGTGTGAAACCTCAATGCTAACGTACATTCGCTAAACGACTTTATCTCAATCGCACTTGATTAAACACTGAGCAATCTAAAAGGGCGATTTTTTCAAAATTGCCTACCATTAATGCACAAAATCTAACCCCAAGTAAAAATACCAATGTGGTAAACTTTTAAGGGTGCGTTACATTGCTTACTTTTAAGAAATTCGACAAGAAAAAATTGTTTACCTTTTCACTTCATAGTGCGTTATATTTTATTATCAATCCAGATTTACTGGACTTCACAAATTAAAGAAGAACACTTTTAGTTAGAAAATCTCGCCAAAGTACCTACGTACACCTGCCCATCCATCATAACTTCCGGTACAACCGGAAGAGAAAATAAATTGTCCAAAATAAAGTTACTAATAAATCCCACATGAATCGACTTGTCTGCTGCTAGAAATTCGCTAGCGAAATAAAATAAAATCCCGAAACAATTACTTTTTAACAGTGATTAATGGGGAGGGTTTCACATTCGGTAATGCATTATATATTTTCGGAAAAAATCCACCCAAGCCGTCTTTGTTCGCGTTGCTGTTTTTTGTCAGGGCTACAAATTGCTACCATTTGTTCATGTAAAACGATCTCTTTCCAGTTTTGGAGAAGTGAAAGTTATTGTCTAGAAAAAAAAAAAAAAACGCTGAAATTAAATCTCAGAGGAAAAAACTGAACTCAAGCTTTTGAGTTTGAGTGAACGTTTCTTTTTGTGCTCAGTTATAGGAAAATGCTCTATTGGATTTAGTTTAAAAGCTTATGGAAGATGTTGGAAAAATTTGTACAAAAAAACGTAAATCTTGACAATTGTGAAAAAATACTGCCATTCAGAAAAATTAATACACAAATCGTCAATTTATTTATATTGGTATTTTGGTGAATCCGTAGTGAACGTTTAGAGAAATTAGAAGGCTTATCTGCACTTCGTGTTTTTGTATCAATTTCGCAATCTATCCATCACAGGTGTTATATAATCCGAGTGCCAAATTCAACAAAGTCGCATTTCCCAAACAAAGTTGCATCTACCATTTCGTGCCTTTAGATTTTACAAAAATAAAAGCAAAAAGTCTCTTTCCTGGTACATATGGTAATGTTCGTGGGTTTATTAAATTTTTATTTACAAGACTTAGGTACAGGAACACAATTTATATATACATACTTATTTAATAATAACTATTAATTAATACGGAACTTAGCTAACTATTTATTTACAACATTCACTTATATGCGCGTCTCTATTTATTTGTCTCTTCACACTGTCGATTTATTTCCGAAGTTACCACTGTCACTGTCAATTTATTACTGACTCACTGTCAAACGTCTTTCCACTTTTATAGCATCATGGAACAATCCAGAAAAGTTTCGAAGTTTGTTTACATTGTTTACGTTTTCAGCGAACCGCTTAATTACTTTTCTGGAAGGCAGGTACGGAACACACGTACACAAATACAACGCATACTGCCGACACCGACCTTGGCTAGTCGAGCCGGCCGGGAACGCATACAAGCGTACCCGGTCGCACACAAGCACGCTCGCGTTCGCTACAATATTATCTATTTATAACAAGGACGCTCTTAAACCTTCTAAGAGTACTTGGGGGATTTCAACCCCACTTTTCGGTTTCATTCATATTATTTTTGACAGCCTCTTAAAAAAAATCGGACCACCGATTGAGTTCAGTTGCGGAAACTTATTCTTTATGCCGTTCAGAGGTTTTCGAAAGACGCGATCGGTATCTTGCATATTAATAGCGATGGATGCTTTTGAAAAAAAAAAACGAGAGCAGGGTAAAGGCATCGCTTTTCGCACGATTGCCCATCTCTGTCCGTGAACGGGGAAAGTAATGGGAATTGATGCTTTTTAGTTTTCACATCGGGGTTGCAAAATATAAATTTTTCTTATAGGTGTAGGTACATAAATTTTTAACAATAAGGACAAAAATTTTCGTTTACTTTTATCATAAGCTGGAAAATTTGTTTTCTTACTGGAGAGTAAATGTGGTGTAATTGAACCAAAAGTCGTCTAAGCTTATCGCTATTTAACCGCACCCGTTCACAAGAATATTGCAACTGCTTCTTCAGCAATTTGTTCTGAGCGGTTAGGTACTCAGAAGGGTAATTGAAGATAAAATTAATCTGAGGGAAAAGTTTCATCAACATTTGGATGGACCCTGTTTTTATGGTTGTTAAAATCAAAAAGAAAATTCAATTCAATCTAACTATAAATTTTTGAAAACTGTGAAAATATGAAGAATTAAAAAATATTTACAGTAAAATATTTAAGGAAAGAGGGTTTAATGACAAGATGTACTTCCCTTATTTCTATTTCGAAGTACTGATAGTATGCAGGGTTAAAAATACTTTTGAAATATAAAGTAAGAAAATGCTGTAGAAGAGATGAAGTATAGAAGTTGTTTTTGAGCAGTAAATAAAATCAAGGAAACTAAAACAAAAACAGAAATCCACAGCACAAATAAAAGGAAACCAACCCTGAAGTTCTTGGCAAGAGACGCGTCAACTCCTGATACATTGCCAACATTGTACTTTGTATTCCTAAGAAAGAAAAATAGGAAAAAAGTAAACCATTTTCACATACGCTTTTCCGAAGGATTTACATGTATTTTCTGAAGAATGTAGGGTGTATTTTAAGTATAATTGTTTCGGAACCCAACAAGAAAATTGGACGAAAAATACAGATATTTTAGTATTCGCTGTACAGTTTCTTTTTTTGATAAAAATATTTTGTAATATTTTGTTCATAAGTGAAAAATTAATGATATTCAATTTTGTGCTATTAAGGGTAAATTTCTTTTCAAATATAAATAGGAATGGCTTTCTATCGTTAAGGTGGGGATTGTTTTTTAAAACCTAATAGGACCAACTGCAGGATTTGTCCCATCAAATAAAAAAATAATTTGCGTCAACTTGATATTCTCCTCTATTTTCATCTTAGCAATCGCTCTGTATTAGTATTTCTTCGTACGTAACCCTCGACCGCATTAGGCTTTCTTTAGCGAAATAAAAAGTTTCGCTTTAAATATGAAATTCTCGCAGTAGTTTAAGCGTAAGTAGCGTTTTCCGGATAATAAATTACACGGATATTTTCCTTCTTTTCTTTTCTTTCTTTTCTTCTTTTTGTTCAAAGAACTGTGTTGGCAGAGTACTTACATATGTATATCATGCAGAGCCCTATATTCACCCTTACAGTAACTAACGGTTTTGCCACGACTGTAAAGGAATAATTACTCTTACAACTAGAAACCCGTCATTGAAGGACTTTTAAGTAAGTACATTTCCAAGGGTTGTATAAGCGGTTTAGATACATACTTCCTTTAAACGTCAACGATTTGAAATCCGGCCAGAAAGTTTCGAAACTTTGTCATGCAATTGCAAACTTTGTGGATAGTGTTTGAAAATCTCAGATGGAATGTTTCGATTTACATCCACGTAAAAGAGTAACGATTTTCGTTGGTGAATGTTTCAAAATTGAACGATTTGTATTTGTTATTAATGATTATTTATGTTATGGTGTAAATATAATAAAGGTAATTTTATTTTACAACAAGGTGATGTTGGAGCAGCTGTAAAAAATATCCTTATCTATGATTATTTTGTAGGGTTGTCTAATTTGTATGTAGTTCCGATTTTTTTACATTGTTTCAAACAACAAAAAAATGTCTATGGAAATTATGATATAACAGAAGCGAATTGTTGACAAAATAATTTTGCAAAGTTTGAATCTTTGTAGTTAACTATTGTAGGAGGGCACAATTAAAAGAGAAATAAAAAACTACTTGAGAAAATGTTTTGCCATTTTCAATCGTCTATAAAACGATTTAAACATTTCAACTCCAAGCAGTTTGTAAACTTCTTAAAACTTGAGCACATCATTTTTCATATTCCTCAAAACCTAATTTATTGATGTGTTCCATACTTATATACCTACCAATTCAAAAAATTTGTTTCCAGAAACCTTCTTTTTTCTTTTTAAATTAACATCAGTTTAATAGTTTTTCGATTTTTCAAGGAAACGTTTTCCAGAAAATAAATTTGTGGAAACAGAAAGGTTAATTGCTTGACACGTTGTGGTTTTATTGCGAACCATGAAAATGAAGTTCCTTTTAACGTACATACACCTGCATACAGTGCGGCGTCTTTTCTGCAAGTTATTCTGCAGCAGAATTGAATTTATTGTTTTAATTAAAAGCTGGAGCTTAATGATACGGAATAAGCTCTGTATTCGCTTCAGCACATTTTATGGTACGGCGTCGACGTTACGACTTAAAACCAATAACTGATTAAATATGCGGCTAATTAATCTACATTTAAAACCATACTGATACCAGAAAGTTAAAAGATAAACAAAATAAAGAATATTTAGAACAATAAAAACTATATCAAAGGTTGGGTTTAGGAAGACGAAGTCTGTAGGAATAAATACAGACAGATTAAAATGACCCAATCTGTCTTTGAAAGTAACTTGAAAATTAATCCTTAAATCAAAATAATGGTAAAGACCAAAGTTGTAGAACATTCCAATTTTCGAATGATCTTGGGGGTGGTCCTAGGAGTAATTCTTTCATATATAATATATGTCGAATGAGACCCTCATAACAAACTTCGCCTTCTGAATCTGACCCTAATGCTGTACTTATAGCGGATTATTAAATTTTTATTAATGTGCAGTTAAAATTTCTGTTCGATTATATATTTTTTAATGTAAAGGCTCCTGTTGCTGATCAAAGTGACCAGTTTACTGATCCCCAACTAGTGCATCTCCCCAATTCAATAAGTCTTTGCGAATGGAAAAGAATTGGTCAAGTATTCTCTGATGTAAGTATTCATATTAAATTATTTTGATTTTTGTCTACAGTGAAATCTGACGATACACAATTTTTTTGAAGTTTTTTGCTTGCATCTTTTTTTTACATATTTAAATAGGGATGTTGGCAGTTGTTTACCCTTTTCTTGTGTATTTGTATAATCGATTACTTCGATCAAGGCGAAGTTGGTAATGTTCGCCGACAAGCCCGAGTATCCTGACCCTATCAGTGCCAGTAAACATCTCCTCCATAGTGAGTTCGTGAGATCGTTCATATCTGCGATAACGACGTTGGAATATCTGGGAAACACGAACCCATTTCCGATAGAGTACACAACTGTTACTTTCATTCCAACCACTCAAGATCTTCCGTGGCGCCCCTGGCATCACATCTACTCAATGTGCAAAGCAGGAAAGGGCCAGAAACATAATCCTCAAGTTAACCAATTAGGTTAGCAAACTTCTTTTTCAACCCTCGATGTTTGTTCTCTCCTAAAACATCTCTAACCGGAACTTGCCTCAACTGCTAGAAACAGTTCACGATGAAAGTAATTTACACGTGGTTCTTATATATATATAATAATATTAAAGGCAAAGTTAGTTTAATATTTGTACAAATAAATACTTTTAAAGGCTCTTGATGGTTTAGGAAAATATGTGGTAAGATTATTTTGGATGGGATGTTGGAGAAAAATAACTATCGACGACACTATACCGATTGGAACTGGTGAACTGGTTCAGTTACCTGGTCTAAAACAACCCCATATGGAAAGGAACACTCAAGCACCTTCAACCCCTGTTCCTCCACCAACTCCAACGTCAAAAAAAAGCAGTAAAAGTTCTAAAAAAACAGATTCGGGGCCGCCCCCCAACGAAGTAGAAATATGGCCGTACCTACTGTGCAAGGCCCTTTTGAAAATAGCCAGCCTGACGTGGACATTGGAACACGAACTTGTTGATTTTGATATTGTACATTGCCTAACGGGGTGGATTTTAGTAAAAAATGACCTGAGAGGTATAACTGTCACGAATAATCCATATTGCAAAATTTATTTCAGTTAAAGTAAAATATTTAACCATTTTGATGAAAATGCGTTTCGAAATCTACGATGGAATCCTCAGTTATAGGGACTGATTTTTTGTAAAATTTATAGGAATGAATTTTCGTGAAAAGTGGGACATGTGTGTAGGTTTTACAAATCACTACGATTGGGAATCTCAACAGAAAAAGGGAATGGATAAAGGTAAAGATAAAAAAGGAAAATCGAAAACCCCTAAAGGATCTAAAGGATCTAAGACATCTAAAGGAACGAAAAGTGGCAAAAGTGGTGTAACTCTTGAAGAGGAGGAAGAAGAAGAAGACTTAGGAGTACCTTGCTGCATGTACCTGAAGTGTGGAAATATGAGGTGAATACATACAAATCGACATAGAGTCTTAGGGAAAAGCTGGAATTGCTATTTTGTAAAACATTCTTGTAAGAATCCTATACAATAACCCCCGATTTGAACATTATAGGTATGTTTCTGAAGATGAAGTACCTGATTTAGCACCGTGTTGGAGTCATAATATACTCCTTGATCTAACCAGAATGATACCTCTTACAAAGCCTCTGCCCCAACCTGGTACAATTTTTGTACTTATATCGAAAACACGTTTATTTTTGAATTGTAATTTAAATATTTATTTTCTGGTTTGATGTGGAAATTTTAGAGCTTGAAATATGGAAACATTGGAGATGGACAGATTGGGCATCTAAGAAAGGGATTTATATACCCCCTGCAGATTATGACTTGATAAAGTTTGTAAAAATTGTCAGCACTTTTAAGAAAATCCACGAACATGTATTGCCCACTGTGTTAAGCGTAGAATCTGTTGAAATCGTACCTCCAGTTGCAGTGGTGGATAAGGAGAAAAAAGGTAAAGACAAGGGTAAAAAAGAAGACAAAGGCAAAGACAAGAAATGTAAGTCAAAAAGTTTTTAAAGAAAACCTGAAATCAGTTAGGAAAATTTTTGTTGTTCTTTTGCAGCTGATAAAAAGAGCAAAGGCGATAAATCTTCCAAATCCAAAAAATCCAAAAATGAGAAAACTTCGAAAGTTCAGCTACCTCCTGACCCAAGTATTTGGAGCGATTTCCATGAAATATGGGATTACATGGACGTAATGTTAATTTACTACAAGCCATCAAGATTTACCACAAACTTTAGAATAAGCAACATGACCCTGGCAGGATCGGGCAAAGATGCGGGTGGAGTAGGTAAAGGAGGCAAAAAGGATACAAAGGGAAAAGGAGGATCCGAAACACCTGCAGCTACAAATTTAGTATGGAAAAAAGAACTTTTGCCATCCAGGAACGAACCTCTTTATATTTTCATCGACAGCTTGGATTATAAACTTCTTATTGTTAATCTCGTTCAAACTGGAGATATTTCGATAATGCAATCCCAAGAGGTAGCTTGCGAACCCTCACCATTTGCTTATGCTATTTTAGAAAACTACAATTGGAGAGAAACGAAATTTGGAGAAGTTGTAGCTTTTGTAAACACTTATGGTTGGTATACAGGGTTGCCCTTTATAAATGAGTCATTTAAAAATTTGCCAACTTGAATTTTATCCTCAAGATTAGATCATTTTATTTTCGAAACAGTCGAAGGAAAAATTTTGAGTGCTTGTAGAATCCAGAGTCCCTAAATATATTCAACTTCTATTTCTGCACTTTCTTAGATCTAGGTCTCTCCGAGGAGTTATTTAAATGGTCCTGTTAAAATTATCACCTTAAAACAACTTTCGATCCTTATCATGAGGTGGTATAATTAAACGTGGATTTTCTAGACCTTTTGCGATGTGGAATTTCCCTAGGATTCTTTATCCCTATTATGAAATCTTAAAATCAAACATAGAGTTTTGCTCTTTAGAATTAGGAGTCAAAAATAGGCTTTCCATTTCACCATGAAATATTTAAAAAAAAATACTTAAAGGTCAAATTGAAGGCCATCTTTATGCAACTTTAATTTCTAAACTTTTGGGGATTCAGGCCTTCGCCATAACTTCTTTAGGTGGTTAGAAATTACTTCTGCTATCTTCAAAAAATGAATGGTCACCTATTTTGATGGTTTAAATATAAAAATAATAAAAAAGTCTAAAAAACAGGTATATCGTCATCGCTTACAAATATCGACAAAGGAAGACATTTGTTCAGACTTTGGCTAAAAAGTGATACATCGTTTGTCCTGAACATACTCTCAGAAGTAACAGCAGTCATTGGAAAGTGGGAACGTGTCTTGCATTTCATGCAAGGAGAATCGGAACGTTTCACCAAGTTGTTCCACGACGTTTCGAGCGCATACGGTCAACTGGTTCAAAAATTCGGAACGGCTGAATACGCGAACGGTTTAAGAACCTTTTATTCCTCTTACAAATCTGATCAGTCATTATCAAAAACCAACAGCGCAAAAGTTCACGACAAAGTCATAGAACAAATACTAAAAACTTTAAAAGACATTTATAGCATTCAGGAATACAAGAAAGCAATATTTGCGTTTAAAGTTTTGTTCATTAATCCTTACATTATTCCAAGGATCGTTGTATTGGACGAACCAGTTCCTTTGTGTGAGAAAGGAGGAAATTCTACAATTTCCTTCGTATTTGCTATGAGCAAGAAGGTGGAAAATGCAGCAGTAAAAATCCAAGCATTTTTTAAAAGAGTTTTTGTTAATAAACTCAAGGCTTATCACAATCAAAATCACAAAAACTACATGGCAACTTTTCTGACCCTTAAAAAAATTTACACCGACTTATTTAGCGTGTCAAAAAGAAGTTTATTTTGCGCTTCACTGCTGAGGAATGTCTTCTTTGAGGACGTGAAAAACGAATGGAGTCAACAGTACAATCTATTTAAGGACTTATTTTCTGTGGTGCACCTACAGTGTGTGACTGGTACCTCAGAATTTAAGGGCAATTCCGCGGATTGGGTCTACATAACAAGAGTTACATTCCACTGCAATTCTCCTGATCCAATCCTTATCAAAATACAGTTATTTTGTCTGTTACCTCACTTTATGGTGAGGGTGTTTGATAACGATACCGACAAGGAAATGTATCGCTTTACGAACAACGTCAACGTTCAAAATTATAACATTAACGAGCATGGATATTCGGTATTCTGTTATGGATGGTCAGAAACTAATGACCCAGTCCAGTGGAAGCTTTGTTTCGCTACCGTTAAAAAAAAAGACAAGAGTTTGGTCATTTTGAGTGAACTTAAACCAGAACTGAATTTCCTGTGTGGAATTTACATCCCGAATTATGCGGACAGATTGTTCCGTTGTAAAATCGAAACTCTGAAGACAACATTGGTTACCTTCCGGCTTTCTGTGTCTTGTTCTAGAGCTAAAATCGTGTTTAAATTGCTAGACGAAAACGATAAGATTATGGGTACAATAGAAGATTATGGCTCCGTGGTATTTCCCATAAAAATTCTTGTATATGTCCCACAATTTTCCACTAAAGCTATTGAGGATTCATCAACGTCATCTGTGATCGCCAAGAAGAAAGGGAGCAAATCTGACTCATCGAAGTCAATCACGTTTTTGTATTCAAAGAAAGAAAAACGAAAGAGTTCAACACTATCCAGTCGGGAAATTGCTGTAACAACCTCAGATATTTCTTGTACTACGTATTTTGTGGAAGGATATGTCAAGGAAGATTCGTGGACACTTCTTCCAGAAGAATGGGAAGTTGCAGATGAAGCCAAGAAGAAGAGATATCTGATTGATGAAGAGCACGGAGAAATGACCTCCACCAGTGGCATTTTAAGGTAAAATATTGTTCGAATAACAACTCGTCTTCATTTGATTGCTTTTTTTTAAACTAAAGGGTGTGAAATAAAAAGGGATTTCTGATTTGTGTGAGATCTGTGGGTTATTCAGAAAAGTATCTACCAACTTTAAATTCTTATCACTATTGTAGCTCAATAAATAAGAATTGGTAGGTTTACAAAAAATGTATTTCAAGCTTTCGGTTCATTTAGTTAAGTCATGAGCTTACAAGTTGTTCCAAGAGTAACTCAGATAAGTATCTCTTTCGCCAGAATAAATCCATTTGACCCCAGTTGATTTCCTCTTTAAACGTCTTTTGCAAAATGAGATTGGAAAATGGACCGTACAAAATTGCAGACGTAGAAACATTTCGAATGCTAACAAAATCTTTTATTTTGTATTTTCAACAGTTAATGTTTCGGAATAGGGTAACTCGTAATGATTTTATAAAAAAGTATTAAAGTAGAAAAGAATTAATTACATTTATAAAACAAAATTTCGTAATTTATTGGTTTAGTAAATTATCTAAGAAACAAAGCCAGTCGCTTGTTGAAAAAAGAAGTAGCATCTGCAGAATCCCGCCTTATTGGCTGCTACATTTCATTGCTGAAGAACCCGAAAATATTGTGATATCAGAAGATAGAAGTCGAGATTTTGAGATAGCGAATGCAAAAAAAGCATGGATTCTTGACGATCCTGAAAGATCACAACGTGGAATAATGTTGAGGTATCTTGAAAAATCTTCAAAAATCGTCACTAAAACGCAAATTATTTGCAGATTGAATTATTTGATGTCTCTTCGAAAACCGGAATTTGAAGAAGCTGAGGGTTTGGAAGGAAATGATTTTATGCTCGAATTTATTAAACGAAAACGGTTTCCACCTGTTAAAGAAACAGTAAGTGAAATTTACAAGGACCATATTCTTCAAGAGAGTGAAGATGAGGAGAGAGATGATCTTTTATATTTAGAAAGAAGCAGGTTAGAAAAATATTATGAAGAAAATGCTTAAAAGGTTCTTATTATGATGTTACTGTTTTATAATTCCGTGTTAATTTATAGGGATGTACTGACTGAAGAGAAGATAGAAGAATTCTTAAAAAATCAAGAAAAGGAAATCCGAGAATATGAAGAAACAGTTTTGGATGATCAAAATAACCTCGTATATTTAGTTGCTGAATTAAGGAATAGAAGGGAATTTATGAACACTTGGTTGGAAGGTTTAAATTTTATTTAGGTGTTAATTATGAGGTAATCTTCAGACATCCTTGCACTTTTCAGAGGTCAGAAATGAATCAATGGAACTGAAGAAAGACGCGTTAGCAATTCGACAAAGGTACATAGATTGGTTAATTAAAGAGGAGGAAAGCAAGGCTCCACCTCCGAAACCGGAAGAAAAAGGAAAAGACAAAGGCAAAGGAAAAAATAAAAAGTAGTTTCGAAGTTAGGAAATTTAATTACTTACCAATATCTTTAATGTGTTGTAACAATTGTAACATTTATTTGTTCTTTTACTGTTTATTAGATAATAAATGAGAGTATAGATATCTACTTTGTAGTGGTTATCTAATAAAATGTTACCTAACCTAACCTAACCTATATTAATATTAATAACGAATAGACCATCAGATAATCATGGATTTTAGTGTCTCATTTCTTCCCTTTTGTCATTAAAGAGGGTTAAGGAGAATGTAAGTGGATGCAGACCATAATGATGTGAAGATAAGGGTTGGATTTCGAGACTAACCCATTAAAATTTGCAGATAAATACAATTTCTGGTATTTTGGCAGAAAGATTGTACTTGCTCAAAAGCTTGGAGTGAAGGCTCGAACTTGCAGAAAAGCTCGTGGATATCTTGAATAATTCAAAGGACCTAAAAATTTTGTTTGGAACTTTAGCGAATTACGTATCCTTGTTTTAACTTAGCCATTAGAAAATTTTCTGCCTTCATTATTTTTTTTTGTGAGCTATAAATAATATGAAATTTTATACTTCCAATTGGCATCAGGGAGTAAAACATGGTACATCGTCACTTCAAGCTTTTGAGCACGTGCCACTTTTCTTCCTGTTGTCTTTCAATAGCTTCATTGCGTCTGGAATTTCATCTGGTAAACATCCAGAAGCGATAAAATTTTCTGTGAAAATTAAAAATGAATTTCTAACGTGTTAGCCAGTCGATCCAGCCCTTATGTTCACATCATTCTAATCGACATCCATGTACTTTTCAACCCTCTTAAAGGCAGAAGAGATAAAATAAGACACTGACTTGAAAATATCTACAAAACACTTCGTTGGTGTTTTTGTGAAGTAAAAAAATCCTGGCTGCTGCATAACTTTCATAAAGGGTACCTATAAGGTGAATGTTTTTGTGAAAACACTATTTTTTTGCTGGAACCGATAAGTTAAGCCTTTTCTCAAGGTTTTTGACGTTAATAATTAAAACTCGGAAGAAGTGGAGGGAAGAGGGTGAGAACTAGGACAGAGTATAAATTTGGCGTTAGAATTGGATCCAGCAAAAGTAGAATTCCACATAACTAGGAGCAAAAAGCTAATATTTTCCCAAAATGACGAAATAAGTGGCTTTTGTTACGCAAAGAAAGACAAAAAATCTGATTCAAAATTTAGAAATGATACTTCAACTGCAATTTGGGTTGTATACGTACGTACAATAACTTTGGAAAGCTCCGAATATGGTTGGTATAAGAACCAAAAAGCTCTATTATTACCACAAGAGTCGTCATTCCTATGAATGTTTTGACATGCACCTCTATACTTTTTCTAAATATTCTTCATTTTGTTATATCTATTTTAATCATTCCTTCATAACACCAAATTTCCAACTTCATCCTTTCCACCGCGCCCACTGTCCATTTTTCGCACCTTATAGAGCCGTGGTCAAAAAATATACCTTCAATAATTTTTTTTTTGTAGTTTGTTATATAATTTTTTGGACAATTACTTCAAAAATATTGGTCTTTAGGTATAAGTCATTTTATTCCACTTTTTTAACATTAATCGAGCTTTGGTTTGATTTTGACTAAAGAAATAATTTCTTGAACATTCTTCATTAGCACGAATGTTACCGTTTAATTGAATTTTGTTTACTCATAAAAGTTTAAGTCGAAAATATCCATCACGCTTTCGCGTGAACCCGGTTTAAGCTGTTTCTTGCTGCCATCTTTTTGAGTAAACACTACAATCTCAAGATTGAAAAAAAACCAAAACATTTTGCAAAGAAACAAAAGAAAATGAAAAATTCTCTCGGAAAAAAGCTTTTATAATTCTAAAGGTCGTCGTTTTATTCGAATAGGAACTGTGTAACCCTTTTAATCAGTCAAATATACACATACTTGTATACGTACACACAACACACGTTTCTCTATTTCGCAACTAGAAAATAATACCTCGCTTTTCGCTACTTATTCTTGAGTAATCAAGGAAGTGCTTAAGGTACAAAGTGTGACATGTACTACGGTAAATTTCCGGTTCACTCTCCAGATGAGCTGAACCCAGAAAACTTTAGCGACGACTATTACCGCACCCGTGACGCAGCGGCTCATTATAAATCCTACTCTTAACCGCATACGCGAATTGACAGCGACCCAACGATATGGTAAAGAAATTTAACCTAAATTTGGGTCAGTTTCAGGTTCCACCAAAAAATTTTATACATTCACTTAATTTGTTTAAATAAAACTGTTATAATCTTCAGTTAAAGTTCTACAAGAGTTTGCTGGACAAACAGAAATTATAATTAATTAAATCAACAGAATATATTTTTTTAAAAACGAATCAGCAAATTTCATTGAAAATTCAGCAAATGTAAAAAAAATATTTGAAAACAACAGTCTTTAAAGTAAAGAGAACAAAAAATGTTCTTGGACAGCACCATCAGATGTAGCAGATTACGATTTTGAACATATCATTCTAGTAAGGAGAGGCTTTGGTCGGTCGGTATTCTGTCGGAACCACCTGCGGCACGCTGATGAGAGCCAACTAGCTCGAAATCGCGATCCGTGTCTGGTGGTTTCGACAGAATACTGACCTGAGAGCATATTTTGTTATATCAGTTCTAATCAGTGCACCATAAGAAGTTCTGTTGTTTTAAAATTATGAAAAATATCTACCGAAAACCCTCACAATTAGTCCTTTAATTTGATGTGTCACAACTCTTATTTAGTTTTTTTTTTTCCAATTTGCTACCCCAAAGAGACCCCCACATTCAGACAGATAGAACCTGTAAGGGTTCTATTTTTCCATTCGGACGTTTAGAACCCTCAAAATTCAATAAATTTACGGAGTTTAGCACTAACTTTTACGACAGTATTTTTTAAAATAAATCTATTTTTATTGTCATAGGTGATAAACGCTGTTTGTAATTACATATTTGGAATTCACATGCATATACAGTGACTAATTACATGCTGTACAGGATGTACATTACAAACTAAATACATGTGCATGTTAATCATGGCAATATTAATGCAACTCCTCATATTTACCGAATAAAAAAATGTCGACTGCTTTAATTTGCTAATGCTGTGCATTGCGTGATCAGGTTTGTCTAAATTACCAACGTCCATAAAATATCCAAATACGGAATCCCATTAATAAGACACAAGTATTCGTATTAACCGTATCGTATCATGAATGCTTAAAGTAGCTAGTACATGAATATGGAATATTTGACGGTTCACATATCAAATCCATTAATTTCTGATCATTTTAGACGGTCAATATCCCCGGAAATTACGTTGTGCGACCGCAGCTGCTGTGGGGGTAAAAGTTTTTCTCGGAGGGATATGGGGTAGCAGGTACTTAAATTACCAAATTAATTCTCAAGTTAAACACTATGCCCTAATGTAAATATTGATGCTGTGCAACGAAGGACTTATAAAGAAGATTTATTTAATGTATATTTAACAAGTTTGTAACAACAAATATTAGGGGTAGTTATCACAAAAGCTGCTTTAAAGCAAACTTTATAAAACAGATGGCATTTTCTAAGAGCTGAAACCAAGCAGAATCGAGAACGACGAACTTACACAACTGTTTCTGCAAATAATATAGAAATTTGGGTCTATGGGTAAGCTATTTTACTGTTTGCAAAAATAAGCAACCCTTGAGGTCCACACGAATAACTTCCCAGTACAGTAAAGAGTAATTTTCATGAAAATAAAAAATTTCAATACATTTATAGTAGGTACGTCCTTGAGAAGTTTATGTGTGATGTAATAATTAATGCCTAATATCAATGTTTCATTGTTAATTTATTGTTGTTAACAATATTTAATTGTTATTAAAAAAATGACCGCACACACCCATTGCAATAGGGAAGTCAAAAAAACCCTTTCGAAAATTTTACATAAAACACGATCAATTTTATATCCATCCTCAATACGAACAAAAACTCGAGATAATCAATCGATGTTAGGGGTTGACAACAGAACTTATTGGAAAATGTACGCACAAATGCTCTAACACGTTACGCTTATCTATCGTTTCCACTTCCTCGAAAAGCTCAAACGACAGTTCAATATTTCAGTTTGTCATTTTATTTATATTCGATTTTCTGTTCTGAAACGGTTTTCCTTGTTTTATCAGATATGTCGAGAAACAAGAAGCAGAACGAAAAAGATACTGTCAGTCTATATCAAACAAAGAGGGTGCTCGGTAGTGAGGGGTGACTATATATATAATCGACAGGAGTATGTATTGTAGATGGCCTATTTTGGGGAAATCTATTTTTTGATACTTCTTATTACACTACACGAAAGCTTTCAATTTTTTTTTTTGAAAATAAAGATTTTGGGTGAGATTAAATTAAGTGACGTGAAAAAATGCCAAACCCCTCAACAGTTCGACAGAGCCTTGCTTTAAAAAATGTTTACGTGAACCAAAATACTCATTTCAAATTCAGAAAAGGTACACTCCAATCAAATACTTCTGACATGTCGTTTCAGGCACGTTTTGGACAACCACGCGATGTGATTGTTATAAAGTTATAAAACATTGTAAAATAAGCCAAGGTATTTTATTAGGTACTTATTTTTTATGACTTCCTTAATTTTAATTTTTGAAAAAAAAAAGAAATTTCAGAGTACGTACCTGCAACAACTAAACGTTTCATTAGTTGGCGAAGAAGATTGTTCAAATAATTACAAAACTTTAATAGTATTGACTGTACAAAGTCATAATGAAATGTTTGTACATAATTATAATTTACGACAAGCAAAATGAGCGTACCTAAGTAATTGTTTACTAAATACATGTTTGGATTTTCAATTAATATCACAGTCCACAAAAGGCAGTAAATACTTTCAGGACTTGTGTCTCAAACTATTTAGATAGCCATACACATGTACATTTTGTGAGCTCGTTAATGCGAGTGCTGCATTTTAACCTCGTTATTAACCGGCGCATTCTCGTTAGTATATATTCCGAAAGGTCCGTAAATTTCCTTGTTTAAGTTTCCTTTTGGAACGCCGGCGCCGTAGCTGGAGTCAAAACGGAAATTAAAGTGCAATATTCCTGCTCCTTATTTGAAAGGAATCATGTGGTGCCAGACTTTACCGAGCAGCTTTCGACATTATCGCAGAGGAGCCCTCTCAGCAGCTTCACCTCTTTGTGTTTCCTCAATAATGTAGAAGATCAATAACGTGTCCAATATGTTCCCTCAATGATTTTTCGCTCATAACGAAATTGAAACGAAAGTAGCAATCGTGAACTTTTCAACTATACTGCAATACAAACTAGGAACATATATGTTTTCTGCTGAAGACATTTTAATGGTAACCGAAAAGGATAACTGTTTAACAGAAAGCGAAATATGTATTTCTAATTTGCTAAGTGAAGGAAAAAAGAGAAAGAAACAAACTTGAAAACAAGGAATTTGATTAAAAATATTGGTTTTTTTTTAGTTTTCTGTGGCTTCTACTTGTTTTGACCAATTTAATTTTCATTTCGTACCTTGAAGATTATTTGCACCTAATGAGGTGAATGTTATGTTTGTATCTTTACATTACATTAAGAACTATTGAATGTATTTGTATCTGTATTAGGTTACGGTAGCGGCTGTGTGTGTGTAAATGTACAGTCCCACACCAACTGGGTGTTACTGATGTTTTTATTCGGAAAACAAATAGGTGACTCAATTTTTAGCTGTAAGACATATTTTATATTGCGATATTTGGGGTGACTGAAAGTCCTGCAGCTTTAAATTTCGTGAAAATATTCGCGAGTGGGGTTTACTTTAAGTAATCTATTTGAAAGTCTCAAAAGAATTTTTTAGGTAATTCTAAAATTTTCATCTAATTTCATAAAATCTGGAGTAACTCTTTAATTTTTGGAGAAAGAGGGAAAAAGTCGTGACCCCTTTGAAGTCTCTTGTCTTTTATACTTGCGGTAATTCAAATTCGGTCAAATCGTTATACCAAGCACGCAAAGATGTTTCTATATATTTATACATACATGTTTTTAATTAGATGGTATTATGTTTTAAGACTCCTTCCTACATATTTATTATATTTACCGTCTGTTGTGCGAGATTTTCGCACGTCAATTATATAAGGTGCTTACGAAGTTCACGAAAGTTCTATTGACACACAAAACTGAGAACGGCTCTTCAAACAATAACATTGTCTCTTTATTCCTTAATAGTCTTAGCCTGAGACAAGAATAATAGTAGTAACAATATTTCCATAATTACTTGTTTAACGTTTGAATTAAATGCATGAGCGTGTATACATGTATGTATACGAGAAAGCGGAAGCTTTACCTCCCTTCTATACATATTATATGGTATATACATACATTTATTTATACGTAACAACAACATACATATACTCTATTCATTGGGGTGAAAACAATGTACGTAGTTATGTAAGAGGATGGTGCAAATATCGCAGTCAGAAAGACGTAGGGTAGGAGAACAAAATGAGCCATAATAGAAGTCAATAAATAAAAAAAAAAATTTTTTAATTAAAGAGTAAACGCGTATTATTAATGCGTATACCTCTAAAAGTAGGAAAGGTAGTGGGAGAATCGTATACTTCTGACGTGCGCAGTTTAAGAACGCACGAGATGGTGGGACTTATTCCAGCGATCAATGAATTGCGTTGAGCCCGGCCGAGTCGTCGCGTCGGGTCCAAGCTCGTTTGTGAACTGTTTTCGTAGATGATTAGGTTTATGTATCGTGGAAACAAATGTCACCAATTCTTAATATATAAACTCGAGCTTTCGGTTAGAACTAAAAATGTTGTTCAAAATAGCCAACTTAAAGCTAAACACATTTCAAAATGTTTCTAATAACATGTTAAAGAGACAAAAAGTTTCAAAAAATGTCTGCTTTGACATGCCATATAAATTTATAAATCTTTGCTGGGTTCGATTCTATCTACTCTTTGGTTTAGTTGAATAGACTATGTGTATACATAGTATAAATATACTGCTACACGTTGGTAGGTATACTAACGGGATCTGCATCGCATGTTATAATTATTAAAAGTGTAACAGTCTTTTTTGTATCCGGATCCGGGCGGTTCAGGCATTGTTCATTTTAAATTAATTTCGTCAAGAATGCGACCAAACTGATTTTTAATTGTATTTAATTTTAATTTATCTGTTGTTAAAGGAGATACACAGATTGCTATCTGTATCTTAACATCATCCTCTTGGTAATATGTAGATGACGTGATAAGAAATATATGAATAATAAGTCCACTGAATTTAATATTTCTGGTTTTGAACAGTGTTAATAACGTTTCGTTCTTAATTACACGGGACATCTTCAGGGCTCTTCCGATGTAGATCTGTGACAGAAGCTGTTGTCTATTTATATCTATCAATAACGCCTTGGAGATGTCAGATAACTTAACATGGTGAAAATCTCGAATAAATGTTTACAAGTTTAAGAAATACAAATATAGGAATTACAATAAATTTGATAATCCTTTAAAGTTTCAGGGACAAAGTTCAATTTTCCCTATTTTTCTCTTATTTTTGTCTCTGCGTTCTTGAAACTTTCCCAATTATAATACAGGGACATGTCAAACTATTGACACAATGAAAAATCTTCGTGTGCATAACAATTAAATTAGATTTAGATATATAATATATTATATAATTTATCTTGGAGGATTTAAATTTCAAGTAAATTACAATAACCAAAATAAATGTTATTCCCTTTAGAAGATTACTGTTTCGTTAATCCAAAAAAAGTGAAAAATCGTAAGTGAACTTAGAATAAGAAGTAGATTAGGCATAATGTACATTTGGCGCCCCTGAAATTTACAACATATTTGTATAAGTATACACCACTTGTCATCAGTATTGATAAAAAATTAAGGGTGAAGAAGGTACATAAAAAGAAGTGAAACGCTGCATGTGGCACTAAGCAGGCACGTATTCAAACGGTAGCAAAGTGACCTTATCAGAAACCCTAGTGCTACGCCTATGGAGAACTAAGATTATATCATGACTATGAGTGCATGGGGAGTCAAACAGTTTGATAGCTGAGGTCCTTCTTAAGCAAAATTTTTAAGGGTGTAATCGTCGATGTACTCTATAACGATTTTCTACACAATTTTCTTCTACAATGTTGGTAAATAATAATATATCCATCAGCTACACAATTTTTGTTCAAAGCAGGCTTTACTAAAAGGAGTATAAAGGAAAACAGAAGGGGCGCTTGGGAGCAAATTACATTCACTGATTGCATTTTTCGGAAAACAAAAAATTCGTTGAATATCCGGAAAACACAATAATGACATATACATAGCCTTTGAGAGTAGATTATTATGGTATGATGCGGAAACCCTTTCAAAACGATAAAATGAACCGAGAAAGCGAGCAAGCTATGAATACTAATTTTCGGTTCAGTGAAATTGAATGGGATTAAAACCGCACAAATCCATTATTGGAAAAAAAGAAAACACGAAATGTGAAAACATTAAAAAAAAAATTTCAACAAAATTTTGGTACATGTATTGTGTGCTGCACTTTATACGTACTAGCTTATTCCGGTATGCATCATCCAAAATTCACTAAACATTATGCAATTTACATCCCACTTGGATGTTGGGTAAGTACCTATTCTTGTGTATACACATATACATATATAAATGTGTAGTTACTTTCGTTCAGTTAAAATGCATTTCGTGTTGAACATATGGAGTTAAAGAGGCTTATGAAGATTACAATAATCTGCACTGAAGAATGAAATGCAGTGGTAAGAGTGCTCATACAGACAAAAATTAATGGAAATGTAAGATGCGAAATTATCAAGTAAATGCGTCTGGAATCCGGTCTCGTGCAAAACCAAAGACATGTCTAAGTAACTATGTATACAAATCACTTAGCATTCCTTAGTGACTTCCTCAAAAAAACGTCAAGAAATATGAGGTTGCACCTAAATGCTCTAAAGATATGCTGGCTTTCTGGGATTTTCTATTATTAGTAAAAGTCAGCGAAGTTGAGTTTAATAATTCAAGAAATAAATCCTTTATTACGACCAGTTGGGTTTAGAACAGAATTTCAAACTTCTACGGTAATTTAAGGCTTCAGATTTTCAACATTCCATGCATTCTCATAGATAAAGATATTCGCTGTAAGTTGAATTTAGACTTATTGTTTGCCATCAAGAACTTTGCAGAGTTAAAAGTATACTATACAGAGTGTTTAGAAAATTTATGCCTGCCCAATCAGTCTCTTAGAGTCTCTGATGACCTCTCATAGTCTCTCAAACAATCAGTCATAATTTCTCACTGTTTCTGTATACGATTTTTCTGGAATCTCGAAGACTGCAGTCTTTTTCTTAGAGATTAAAATTTTGAGACTACGTTTTCGTTCAGCGCCAAAAGCAAGACTCTTTCAGAGACTTGAAGTTAGTTTTTGATTCTGGAACTCGTATAGAGACAAACGCAATTATCTGTCGGTCTGTCTGTGTGGTTGGTTTTCACACCCAAACTACTAAACTGATTTTGATTATATTTGGCAAAGGCTGTTTTCAAAAATCTACCTTTAAGAGGGTGAAAATAGGGACGAAACGATAATGGTGAATTTTGACAAGTACAGAGATTAAAATGCTCAACAATATTTAGATATTTACAGATATTCATTATGTATATGATTCATACTGTCTTTAGTAATTAATGAATTAAATTAACACGTAATAAAATATGTATGTTGAATAATAATCAGTGCAAAATAATTTAAATACTTCAACACTGTATTAAATCTCGACAATATTGTTTCAATTTGTCTAGTAATTAATTATCAAGAGCAAACAGAAATTAAAGTGCAGACATATTTTATGACCGGATATGTCGAAAGGTTTTTAATTGTCTTCTGTTAATTATATAAATGAATTGTTTTAGTTGAATAGTTAGTTACAATGCACTTTATCAGTTCGTTAAGTAATTCCAAATGAGCAGCAACTGAAGACACAAAAAGCAAATTCCGAAACGAATCGGCTTGAAACAGTTGGATGTAAATCGAGTAGTGATTTTAACCTTTTCTCTGTTCACAGTTACCAATGTAATCGACGTATTTCACGGAGTCACCGTTAAGTTTTAAATTACTCAAAGTCGCCATCAAAATGGTGCCATCAGGTCACTCAAACTGCACGCCAACTTAGTTAATTTATTCGGATTGACCGCGCATTAGCACATGTACTTACTCATTTATTTAAATATGTACCAAGTGTATGTTGTACATGTGTTACGTTAGATTGATATTATCGTCTACAATGACATAGGAGCCAGTGACTGATGGCGATAAATGGTAATAGAATCAATTTTTTTTCTCAAAGTAATATCCAGGTCAAGGGAATAGGATTTTCTTCATCTTATACGAATTTGAAACCTATTTTGATGTTTAACAATAACAATTGTTAATAACTCAAATCAAATGTTGGAATTCTCAATCAATTTTGAACACCCTGTATCTATGAAAGCAGCGACATTTGTATGAGGCATATTGAGCCAAATGGTAATATTTTGGTGTCTAGTATCTCCAGCTTAGATATTGCCCATTCTTTATGAATCACCCTGTATAAAAAGGCTCATGATGTGGCCCAACCCCCATAACATTCAAAGAAAATGTGAAGAGATTTGTGTCAATTTATTATTTTTTAATGAAATGTAACGTGACGATAAATACTAATTGCATAATTAATATTGCAAGTGCCATATCTTTTTTATGGATCTAACTTTTGTCCTGCGGCAGAAATTGTCATTATTGCATATACAAATTAGACACATTTGTTAATTTCCTGTTTGATAAGTCGGTAGCGGTTTATTCAATTTGATTGGATTTTTGTTTGAATGGCATTCCCCTAATTAGTGCGCGTACCGTTACATAATTAGGTTAAAACGGGGAGTAACATATGCGTATCGAGGTTTATGTGCTCCTTAACGTTTGCGAGACATACGTACATAATTACGTTAGAAATTTATACGAAAGATTTTTTTTTTTCGCGGTTTCATAGGTAGGTACGCATATTCAGCCACGGTAAATTAACAAATTCCGATCATAATTTAAGTGCGACCATCTTGGTCGCGTTTAACCCAAATAAGTCCAGACCATTATTTCTGACTGCGGAATTTAGATCATCTAGATTACTTTCAAACGCGCTGTTCTTTGCTAACGTCCAGTAGTTAAATTTGAAAGCACCTGCGACTTTGGAACTCATTGCGGTCAATTCGATATGTTTAAACTGGAACCCAACAGGTGGTTGAAATGCTAAAACTGAACCGGATATTAACCTAAAATTTAAATAGTTAAATGCAAATTCTTATCCTAATGTTGCGATAAAAGAACGAGGAAATTTTGACGCATGCGACAATTGGACGCAACGACGAATGGACGCGCAAAAAGGACGAATGCGACAAATGAACGCAAAGACAAAGGACGAATGAGGTAATTGGACGCAACGATAAAATACGTACGACAAAACGACGACGAATACGACAAATGGACGCAACGACAAAGAACGTACGACAAAAGGACGAATGCGACAAATGGACGCAACGTCAAAAGACGAATGCTATAATTGGACGCAACGACAAAAGGACGAATATGAAATATGGACGAAACGACCAGAGGACGCATGCGACAAATGGACGCAACGACAAAAGGACGAATGCGACAAATGGACGCAACGTCAGAAGACGAATGCGATAATTGGACGCAACGACATCAGACGCACGACACAAGACGCGTGACAAAAGAATGGATGCGACATATGGACGCAACGACCAGAGGACGTACGACAAAAGGACACACGACAGAAGGTCGCATGCAACAAA
Organism: Agrilus cyanescens; assembly: GCA_947389935.1. Taxonomy (NCBI): domain Eukaryota; kingdom Metazoa; phylum Arthropoda; class Insecta; order Coleoptera; family Buprestidae; genus Agrilus; species Agrilus cyanescens. Next base: position 3,607,486 of record OX376711.1, on the reverse strand, counting down.
TGGACGCAACAACAAAAGGATGAACGCGATAATTGGACTCAACGATAAAGGACGCACAACAAAAGGACACATGCGACAAATGGACTCAACGATAAAGGACACATGCGACAAATTGACGCAACGACAAGAGGACGAATATGACATATGGACGCAACGACCAGAAGACGTACGACAAAAGGATGAATGCGACAAATGGACGCAACGACAAAAGGACGAGTATGACATATGGACGCAACGACCAGAAGACGTACGACAAAAGGATGAATGAGACAAATGGACGCAACGACAAAAGGACGAGTATGACATATGGACGTAACGACCAGAGGACGTACGATAAAAGGACACACGACAGAAGGACGCGTGCAGCAAATGGACGCAACAACAAAAGGATGAACGCGATAATTGAACTCAACGATAAAGGACGCACGACAAAAGGACACATGTGACAAATGGACTCAACGACAAAGTACGAATGCGGTAATTGGACGCAACAGAGTGTTCTTTCAGCGAATTTTGAGAAAATCACTCTTGAAGTTTTCTCAGCGTTTTAAATATCAAAAATATGTTAGAGTTGCGGTCTCACACGTAAAATCTCAAGTTCATTGAATGCTTTCTTCCACCTGGAGTTTTTACTAAAATACGAGGATAATTGAGGTTCCTCAAATATGTATTTTGAGTTATCTCTAGAGACTATTATGTACGATGGTAAGTGTTCACTATGCGATGTAACTTTTAGATAAGCATTTGGAAACGCTATTGGAATAGAATTGACCCGGAAATTAACTTTATGCTAAGCAGATTTTGTTGCAATTATTGTCTTTAGTTACCAGTGAAGGAGAAAATTGGCAGACAAAAGAGATAATACATAACCCAACTAGGTATAATTCATAGTAACTACCACTTAATTTTATGCAAGGTTAAACAGGACTTCTTGGTTTTTAAATTATGTGTAGCAAATCTTACGGTAAAGTTAGAATTTATTATCCATTTAGCTTAGAAAGATGCAAAAAAAATCCTATTTAATCAATGTTAGGTAATCAGGGGATAAAAAAGTTTACACAAACCTTCAACTTGTTCCCTGAATTTGCCAATTTACTAAAATCAGTATCTATGGTTGGACTTATTGAATATATCAGGGACAGTTAATAAAGAAAAAGTAACAATAAAATAAGATTAAGCCAATAGTCTTTTTATTAGCTATTCTTTTGGTATAAGGCTTCTTCAGGGTAGGTTTTTAAATTAATCATATTGAAAACTATCTTGAAAATTAGTGAGGTTTCCATTCTTGTTTGCATTACAGCAAAACGTGGAAGGGATCAAATGTATCATATTTTTAATTATTAATTGATATTAAATTATATGTATCAGTTTCAAAGTTGAAAAGTACAATTCAAAGGATTTTTCTCGCAGTAATTCGTATTATAATTTCTTGTGCAAAGAAAAAGTTATTTTTTGAAGTAATTTTTATAAACAATATCACAAACGACAACATTAGGAAAAAGTGTCGAATTAAATAAGTTACAATCTACATTTTGTCCTTTGACTTGACGTTTTAATAAACTCTCATATATTTAATGTATTCGCTTCGGAAAAATATAAGGACAAAGAAGAAGAAAAATGAAAGATCGTTTTGGCAAAGTTGGGAATGTAGACAAATGTGACAATTTTTTTTTGACTCTAAATGGACGTATCTATGTGGGTCATGGTTGTCTATTTTTCTTGTTTTGCTGATTGGTTTGTTAATAAAAAATTAATAGCTGAATAGAACTAATTTTAATTATAGGTACCAAAATTCCAAATATTGCAAACATTCAAAATTTGCCAAAAAACTTACGAGAACTGAAAAAGTATTTGACCAAATACATTTCATCACAATTTGTAATTATTTTATTGAAAGCTTAATAAATTAATTTGTTTAAATTGTAATTTTTCAGAAACGTTTTGAATATTTTTTTACGATTTAATCTTCAATGGTTATGGACTAATTTCGGCAATCGTTTGATATTTCATTTAAATTATATGCTTTTAGGATAATATAATTTGAATTTTTTGTACGATTATTAAGCTTTATGCATTAATTTGGCGAATAATCCGAGACCAATCCGGAAATTGCTAATTTTATACTGATCACTAATGTAGCAAATCTATTTGATGCGCGAAATATGAACATGATTTAATTTTTGATACATATATTTTTAGTAAGTAAAATGAATTTTTAAAGAAAATATATTTTTTAAGCATTTTTATTCCCGAAAATTAAATTTCTTTTTTCTTTGTGTTTATGTAAATACAAAATATATGCGAATATACAGAAATTTCAAGGTTTCTGGTATGAATTACATTTTTGACAAGTCAAGTTATCACGTATTTGGTTTGTTTGGGTTGGCAAATGTATAGCTCTGTAACTCACCCTTCCTTGAAACTTATCCCATTAAGTAATTCCATTAGGGTTTTACGAAGGATGTTAGAGATGAGGAAGATTCTGTTGTTATTGTGTACATTAATATACACAGATATATGTGATTTTGAAACACAAAGGGTGGTCTGATAAGTATTTTTTTTTTCACTAAAATATAGGCCTGTATTTATTATTTAAACCTAAAGGTACGTTTGTTCTCCTCTTTGCCAACCTACTAAGCATTTAAGGATGTTATTTGTTTTGTTTCCTATTTTCAAAGACAACTTTTTTCATTTCAGTTCACCACAAAAAGGAAAAAACAAAGTATGTAAATTTTCTTTGAAAACTGTGGAGCTTTTCATTGTGTCGTTTCATTATTCATCCCTATTTTTCCATATAAATGGCCGTTGTCGAAAATATTTGCAATTTCCGTGGCTTGGTGTATATTATAAAGCAGCTGTCTATTTTTCGCACGGTTTCCGTGGTAGACGTCAATTTATTTAACCTATGTGAGAGCATCCTTTGCTATTTCCCTTTGTGTTTATATTTGTTTTCCATTCAAAGGCGAATTTACACGGCATTGTGTGCTAAAGTCTCTTCGCTAATGCATTCGTTGGTATTATGTTTGTTTAAATTGCGTGATTCAGCATTTCAATGTTTTGTCAGAAAAATTGTTCCCATTTGATCTCCTGATATGCAACAGGGTGTCAAAAATCTAATCCTCTTCCAAGCAATTTTGTTTTACAATAAATTTTTCCTTTCTGTTGTTGTGCATCCCATTAAAGACTTTCCTTTATATAATTGCTATAATTCTGAAAATGTTGCTGACTGCTCATAAAAGGAAGTCATCATCCCATAAATAGTTGGAGATGTTAATAATAAAATGATTTAATTTATGAGCTTACAATTTAATAACCAACTAGGATGAAAAACAATGAGTCACTTAATTAATATATTAGAAAAATATATTATAAAAGTGTTAATTGTTAATAAAATTAAGTATTAAAAAGTGATTTTAATATACACCCATATGTATGTAGTATACCATGCAAATGAAATTTTTTGTTGGTTTTAGATAATTGCGTGTAACGTTTTAGAATTATGTAATTTAGGCATTATGGCATTTAATAAAACGAGATTGTTACTTACTAAATTTTAATTGACAACTTGCAGAAGTACAACTAATTAATTTGCCAATTACGCAGTACCTAACATTAAATTAGAGACATAAAACAAATTAATTAATTAATTAATTAGTGATACGCCAAATTTAGAAAGTTACTGGGCTACACAGTAACATTTATAATAAATTAAGATATTACTTAGGGGATTGAATAAACTTATTATAACCTAATCTCCGAATCTTAATGATATGAATAAAATAAATTTTCCGTACAAATGAAAAGCGCTGGAAAGATGAGAAAATTATCCGCCAAAGCCTCATAATGGCGTATGCAAAGTACGGAACATTGTATACATTGGAAACTTTTTGCAGACGAAAGCAAACGAGATTCCTTAGGCACCATGGTGCATTAACGTTCAATTACTTTTACAGTTATTGAAAATGAGCTTATCGATTTTCAAGTTGATATTAACATGGTTGAACTTCTTTCGACATAGTCAATTTTATTGTAAAATACGACGCTCATGTTGCGAACTTCCTGGTGCTTTGATTTTGCTTTTATGATCCTGTCAACGTCGCTTAAAACGGGAGCTCATATGCAGTGACGTACGTTATGACAAGCCGCAGTCGGTTCAATTTTATAGGTTCCGGTTAATCGAATTTTTAATAGATACTTATTTCCGAATCGACCAATAAAATATTAAAACAGAATTGGAAGACATTCCTAGACATTGTTAGTATGTATATACATTTTTTATTTATTGTGAATAACCAAAAATAAAAGTCGACTGGATGGGAATGGGTTGGTTTCTTGTTTAAATTTTTAAAAATGTACAAATCAGTTTATATTTAAAAAACCTAGTAAATTTTTATTACTAAGAATTCAGGATTTCAAATAATTTTTTATATTAATTTATTTAATTTAAAAAATAAAATAGAAGAGATGCTCACAATTTTGAGTTTTTAATAAATTTATTGAAACATTGAAAAGCATTTCCTCTATTTTATTTTTTAAATTTTGCAAATTATCTAACCGCCAATATTTCTAGTTCTAGAATTTGCAGGAATGTTCTAGCGCGTTTTAGAATGCTCTTATATATTCCAGATTGTTTAAGAATTATCTGAAACATCTCAGAATATTTTAATATTTCAAAAATAATTTGGAATATTTTAGGATCTTTCAAATTTTTCGAGATTGCTCTGAAATGTTCCAGAATGATTCAAAACGTTCTTAAAAGTTGGAGAACGTTCCACAACATTCCAGGATGCTGTGGAGTTTAATGTGATAAACATTGCCAATAGGAACTTATCCTGAATAAAAAAAACTTCGGTAGGTAGTCAATAAAAATAAAAAAATACGGAAATAGAAACGGTAACGTTCGATAAAATTTAACAGTGCCATAAAAAAAGAGCGATTTTATTGGCCTTATTTTATTTTTCTATTACCGACCAAAAATTTAACGAGATTATAAAAACCTTTTTTTCCATCCTTAGGAAGATCTTAAAGTTCCTGAAGTTTCAAGCTATTTAGATGATTGAAGCTATAACAAATTGTCACAGATGGCGTTCGATTGCCCGCCTGTGGTAGTTTCTTGATCCTGCTTGTTGGTCATGAGATTCTGTTTGATCAGTAGAACATTATAACTGTCTATGGCGCGCAGATGAGACTTATGTAATATTCGAAATTGCGTTTCGACTTTTTCACTTTTTTGCATTAACTTACAGTGGTTTAAATATTCTTAAATCTATATTGTTCATTTAGGCTTTTCCATCTCCGATTTTTTTCGCAACCTTGGTTGTTGACCTCTTTTAATTTCTTGAGTGATCCTCATTATCTCGTTCCTCATCAATCGACTGCTCAGAATGGGCCTTTCAGTTCTGACCGTGCGCTATTTGGAGGTTTTCGGCAAATTAATAATAGGTTTGCATGCGAAGCACAAAAGCAACAGGCTCTCAGACACAGAATTTGGTCAGTCAACGTACGTAGCACGTAAGTGATCTAAGTGATGTGCGAGAGAAGGCCGAACCGTCAATTAATTATCTTGGAGGCGATAAGTGTCGATTTGCGGAATTCAAGAGAACCTTACACGTGTGAACTATAATTTCGTTAAATGTACCATAAAAAGGGTAGGCATAACAATGGTCTTCTCATTAGAACTGACTATCTTAATGGAGTGAACGTTATTTGAATTGAGTATCATCACGAAGAAATAAACTACTATTTAAGAATCACTTAAGAAAGTCATTTGTTTCTCTAAATCGTGGGTCAGAATACTTTGGGGAGAAAAGAACAAAACAGAATAACGAAGGTAAAGGGTTGGAGAAAATGTGGTAGTAACTAAAAATTTCTAAAACGGATACGAAGACATGTTTTTTTTTTTTTAATCAGAACACCCTGTATAATTTTGCAGATTATGATATATCTTGTTTTTTTTTTCAGAGTTTCTAATTCCTGTAGTAACTGAAACAATGTTCAATAGTAATAATTACTGTAGGAAGAGTGAAGTAAGTATTTTACAAGAGTTAAACTACTGAAACAGTAGAGAGAACAAGCGACAATTTCCATTGAAATTTAACGTAAACTCAATTAAAACGTGGCCGAGATCCGTCATCTACATACGCGAAAATGTATGTTAATTATAAGATAGAAAGACCGCATTAATTAGATGGTACGTACACTATTCATATAACAAGGCCTGGCGTAAGTACGGAATTAATGAGGAGTCACTCGCTACGAAAAGTTTTTATTCCATTTTGTTGAACGCGAAACCAACCCCTTTATAGACAGAGGGGGATATTAATTACCAAAAGAGAAATTCTAACATTAGCTGCTGAAATATGTCAAAAGGGGTTATATTTTGACATATTCCAAATTATATCACGTTTCACTCTCATAGAGTTAATATTAAAGATAGGGTGAGCAAAGTACAGTTGAAGCGCACATCTGGAAGAGAAAGAAAGAAAAATTGTTGGCCTTTCAATTGGTGCATCAAAACTCTATCTGCATGAACCGCCAATCAGAAGCAAGCAGACAAAGGCAGAGATAGGTTAACAGACTTTCTTTCACTGTCTTCCAGAGGTAGGTACTCTTCCATTTAAATGCAAGCTGTCTCTATTTTTAAAGTTATTTCTGTGTTCCCTCTAAGAAGCTGATGTAAACGGAAATAATTATTTGTATAAATCACATTGGTGAAAACAGATAGTATTTTTTTAGTACAACCGCGTTCATAAAAACCCTTACACGGTATTCTTGCATTCTTCAAGAGACATCAAAAGAAAAGAGAAAAAGGAAGCAACTGCAATTATTTCTTTTTTAATACATGTACATAGGCTTTAGTAGAATAGGAAATTTGCAGTTGTGCTTAACCATTACGTTAATAACGTCGTTATTTTTAATAGACATTCGGTTCTATTTGCAGAAACATACGTAGCTGCTGCATTTACTTAATTAAAAATACAATTTCATAATAACACAATCATTAATGGTATAACTAACATCTACAGAAAACGAAAGTTATAACCGCGTTAATTAAGAAGTAAAACGTTAGTTAGATCTTAGAATTGTAAAAAAATAAAAAACAAACAACAGCAAAAATTCATTATTAATAATTGGAACGAATGTCTAAGTATGAGTAGTAAAACGAAAAGAAATTTTCGATTCAAAAACCACCCTATAATTTACTCGTTAGAAAATCGATTTCCCACAGAAACATTTTCTGATTTTGTGACTGCAGCTCGGATCGTAATTTTTAAACGATATACTAGAACTAGAAAGACAAGTAACATGTCATACATCTACAAGTAACAGAACCATTGTACTTTATCTAATTTACAAGTTAAACTAAAAACCGAATCAAATAAAGTATAGCATGAGTTTCCTGAGTCTAAACATTAATATAATTGTAATCCTCTCTTGATTCCTTAAGATAATCGAAAGTAATTTAACGCCTATTGAGTTCTTTGAGAAGGTCTAGAGATAAATTGAATAAAAAAATGACAGAAAAATCTCCTATTCTCGTAACATTACAAAATCGTACTAATTATTTATAAAGAAAACCTGTGTTTTCAGTATTTATTGTGATAAAATTTTTTAGAATCAATATGAAAAATATAGGGACTAAAATCGAGTGAACGTAACGGATACAAGCGTAACGTAACTACCGCTGCTACTTCCATATGCTTTCCCCACCCATCTTATACTGTAAGCATAAGGAAAGGGAAACAGACATACGTAAAAAAAGCATAGGAGTTCTCAAGGGGTAAATTTTAGTTGAGTGTCGGAGCTGATACAGACACTTTCTTTTATATTATACATCAAAAAAATTCTGAATTTAAGTTGTAAAAGTTTTTTACTGAAGATCACAATGATTTCGTCACACTGTGGGTTCTTCAGGTGGAAGATGATAACAAAATCTATCTTACAGAGATTATAAATCCATAACGTCTTGATACATTTGAATGTACGACAAACAGCGTGCTTATTTCTACCCTTGGTTTCTATTTTACTAATTCGCCCTATAACTGGCTTTCATCTCACGCATATTCGCCATTATTCGTTCTGACATTTATAAACATGCCGCCTGTCACATGTGGAAGTTAATATATGTATTCCTACCTACACGGTGGATAAAATACAATGTAGTCCAGAAGACTTTTATTTTCAATTTACATTACCTCCTCCTATCGAAACGTTCGCAGCAATGGGTTTGCTTCCTTTCTCATCGTTATAATAAACTACATAGAGTAACGTGCACTATTTCCCTACACAGATGCATTAATAATACAGTTGTGTAAGTAAAGCAGTTTCATTTCATAACTATAATTAGTTCTCGAACAATCTTATAGTACAAGTAGGGTTTATTTCTCATTACGATCCTTTGTGTTTCCACGTCGGAAAGGGCAATTGTAGCATTAAGCGGTTGCCATAAATAAACAATTGCTCAACACACACATTATTTTGTTCTCTCATTAATTTGAGTACCTACCTTATTATTATAATTAAATTAATTATGGAGAAATTTAGAAAATTGGAAAATTCAGGATAATTATCATCATCATAGGATTGACAGTTCCAAACTCCTACTTCTGTCTATCCAGACCCAAAATGGGCTTTGCTATAGCCTAAAATGTGCGTACAAGAGACACAGTGTCTTCAAAAAGTTAGAGGATACCAAAATTCATTCATTTTCAACAAATTTTGAGTTGTTGGTATTCAGATACGTGAAGTTCATTTGCATGCTCTTGTCACCATATATAAATGGAGCAATGAGTAAACATAAACAAAAAAAAAAAGATCTTTTGAGAAGAATTGATTGTCACAATCGACGAAAATCCAATTTTTTATAAAATATTATAACTACAATACGATCCAAAGTCAAGACCATGGTTCTACCATGACACCCCGACTGGATGATGATTTGGATCAGCTACTCAAACGAATGTAGCGTGTGAGATCAGAATTGTTGGACAGTGGAAAGATGTGGTTGATGCATCACAATGTACACAATTGAACAGGAATTTTTGGCTAAAAGACAGGTTGTGAGTTGTGAACATCGACCAATCCCTTTATGTGATTCATCCTCTCTCCCTAGATAATTTTTTGTTTCCTTAATTCAACTGAAGGTCTGTGGTACAAATCGATATAGAGTTGAAAGAGTTCTAAAGACACTGATTGTGAGCATTGAGGAAGATTATGAAGAAGTCTGATATTCAACATATGTTTCTTTCTTGCCTTTTATAGTCTGTATGTGACCAATTATTTTGAAGAAATAAGACCCCTTTACAGTTACACAAATTTCAACGTAATCTGTTACAATATATTACCACAGACCACATGCGAATGCCATCTGTGTAGATTATCTACAATTCCGTCCCAATACTAACGAGGACCTGACGCGGATCACAATTTTGAACTTATTAGTTCTCATCAAGCAAAGTCCTTCTTGGCCAAGATCAGACACGCGAACGTCATCGTTTCAACGTTGGTTCTATCTGGTAATGGAAGTCCACCAACCAAACAGATCCTTGTTGCTGTCGCTCCAGAAATGTTTCGAGATGGCGTTCGCAAGTTATCTGTGGTAAGATACTGATCTTGACTGCGCAATAGGTACTTTGCGTGGTTATTCTGTTGGAACTTCCTCTGACGCGCTGATGAGAATCAATAGATTCTAAATAGTGATCCGCGTCTGAATGCCGACCAATGATAATTTATTGTTGTAACCTATTTCGTTTTTGGTGCTGTTTAGAAGTCTACTGACCTTAAACCCTGCATTAATAAAATTGTATAAATATGTGTGTACAATGTACATATGTATCTACATGCACATAAACTCAATTAAAAGAAGAACTAAAATACACACACCCATATTAGGCGATTCATTAGGTTAAGTAAAAGCAAATATATTCCAACCTAAAGTTAAAAGGTGTTTGTTTTTAGAGCTTCAGTTGCAATATCAATTCGCCTCTACTTCGAACACGGTATAAATACAGAAAAGTAATAACCTTCGCGACCTATGACCTTTAAACGAGGAAGACTTACTGTTATGTTTACAAAGTTTAAAATTTAACCTCCAGTTCCTTAAGAAATAGAAGGTATTTTATTTGAGAAATTGCTATCTTGGGTTTGTATAATAAAAAAGAAACTAAAATCTGCTAAGTAAACTTCTACTAATCGTAAACTATTTTAGTAAAAATAACACTTTTATAACGATTAAGTAAGTGGTTACAGAGATAACTCCAAGAAAACATAGTAGGTACTAAGGAAGGTGAAACCATAATTCTTCCGGAAAATAATAAAAATACCCGCAACAACGTCTGAGCATGGAAAATATAATTTCCTGTAGCGTCTGTTTTGCATTTTAAATCGCGAATAATAAAACTGACACGAAATAGTGACGTTTAATCAGTCAGGTTTTGCTGGAGGTAGTTTATTTTTAATTTATTGTACCACAGAAACATCTTGCGCAAAAGTGCTTATCGTTGGCGAAATATGAATATTAAAAGAAGAAAAGCTGCTGACAAAAATATTTTAAACTTATCGTACTTCGGATGATACGTAACGCCAATTTTTTTGTTTAATAACAAATTTTAATGAGAAATATAACATTATTTTTCGATGAATGGAATAATTCTCTTTTGGGACTTTTATAAATTAACATTAGTAAAATCACGGAGAATATTTGTTAAAATATCAGCTATATAAATGTTCTAAAATATTAAAATAGCTACATTTTCTTAATTTAGTGGTGCATTTTCAAAATTTCTAGTAGGATTTTTAAAATGTACCTACAAAGACGTGTTTATAATTCATATTATGATCATTTCTAACCCTATATTAACAGTGAGTTAAACACATTACAAAAAGGACATTAAGGACGATAAAGGCCAGACGATATATTTTATTTTTAATAAAGAAAGAATTTTTTTGGTGATTTAAAAAAAAAAGAGAATATACCTACAACATGTTTTGTGCTTGTTCCAGACAATTTATAATCTAAAAATAACCCTAACATACTTATATCGGCATTGAAATTATGTTGAACAATCTACTGAGAAAATTTTGAGTTATTTTTAGACCATATTTATTATAATACATGTAATCATCGTAATTTGAGTTATAAAAAGTTGATTTTTCTTGTTACATCTTACAAGGACGTCAAAGGCGTTACAGCAAAACAACGTCATATGAGAAAATATTTTCCCAAAGGGAACTCATTACTCGTAATTGTTCATTTTACGTGTCCTTTTTACATAGGAAATGACCTCATATGTATCAGAATTAAAATTGTAGGTCTGCACAAGTTATGAGCTAAATAAGTATCACAAATATAGTTGTATTTACGAATATATTAAGTTAGATCAATGAGCAAGGTTTGTAATCAGTTGGCACATCATGAAAAATTGGCATACCGAAAGTGTAAATAGAGTAAATGAATTCTCGATAATTAGCGAGTTTTCGAAAAAGGAAAAAGGTATTTCATGTATGAGCCATTGGAACAACTATTCTATCTTTCATTAATAATAATCTTAATTAGTACATTAATGTCCGACTGGTATGTAGAGTGTAATATTTCCGGGTAATATAAAAGTGGCGTAGATAAAAATTAATAGCAATTAAAAAATATTAATAATACTATATTTTATACTAATATATGAGTTATTTTCGGGACTCCTTGAACATCCCTGAAAATCCTTTTCGCTTTCTAGTATTGACAAGTAGGGTTGCCAAATAATGTGTTCAAATCAGAATCCACAAAATTTTACAGAAAAATTAGAAATGCTGTTGATTAAATCACCATCCAGGTACCTTCCGCCCTCCCATGTCATCAAAAATAAGCAAAGCAAAGACTCTTCACCACCTTTTGGCGTTTACGTAAAACTTGAATGGTTCCAAAAAACAGTTTCAAATTTTTTTTAAATACATATCTCACTTCGATGGAAAATTCAAATCTCTGCAAAAAGTTTCATATAAGCTGTATTGAAATTTTGCTTCGTTTACGATATATATTGAAAAAACCGAAAAGGGTGCATTTTCACCCCTACCTCCAAATCCTATTTTAAAATCAAATTGAAATGTTATCAGAATACACAATTGCCTCGTTAATTAAGATAATGTCCTGTTGTCATATAGAACTTCTGACCAATTTTTGCAAAATTCATTATCCATTCCAAAACACTCACCTTTGGAATAAATAAACATACCTACCTATCCAAACATTACCTTTAACCATCTCGTCAGTCGGCGGACGAGATGGTAAAAGTAACCCATTAATCCTACTTTCGACGGAACATCTTAACAACCACAACTGTTGTTATGTCAGACAAACCGAGTAAGTACCTACACGAAATCGTATTGTAAATACAATAATAAAAAAACAATAACGATTAAATTTTAGCTGACTGCCAAAAACAGCTATAAAATACCGTTAACATTCACATCGACGCGTTATTTAAAATGATCTTCAGTGGATGGTGCTGACAAGGCAATGAATTAAATAAAAAATTGGAAAAAGAAAAATATTAGTGGTCATTTGTCTTAAGATCGAGTTAAAAGTTAATTCAATTACGTTGGTGAAAATAAATTACTCCATTTATTATTTACTAATTTTAGTTATTTTGATCATTAGTTTGTTTATTATTTAGACATATATTTTATTCTATAGATCGATAATGGAAATTAATTTTATTTATCGACCCACTAAACGGCCCATACATTGCAACCTAACCTAACCTAACCTTACGTAACCCCCCGAGGACTTGCGACCCCAAGTTCAAAAGCACTGAATGAATGACTGATTATTGGTAAATTATAAATTGCAAAAGTAAATAGTACTAAGAAATACTTACCACTCTCGTCGATTGGCCCACAGTCAGTCACATCTGAAAAAAAAATTAATTAATGTTATAATTAAAAAATTTTTATTTATGCGACGTTTCGACCGTCAATTTGGGTCATCAGACTGCAACTTCTTAAGTAATCGTAGAAAAAACATTAAAAAGTTAAAATATAATCGAAATCTTTTCATTGTCTTAACGATAATTAGAAAAAAGTCAAGCCAAGAAAAGTTTGAAGAGAATACACATACGTTTCGCCTTAGCTGTAAGGCATCCTCACGGCTTAAATGCTCAAATAATAAAGCAGTTTGTGTTGCATAAGATATATATTGCATTCTAACCTAACCTAACCTACCCTGAGGAAGCTCTACATCTACGACGAAACGTATGTGTCCATTTTACAACAATATTCTTAAAAAAATAAATGAGAAACTTCTATGTGGATTTGCTTGTTATTGAGATTAAAAATTGCTTCCTTAATTTTAACGGTTGCGAAGCATTAAGAGCCACTTACGTACCTATAAAACACATGTGTGTATGTTAAAGATTCAAACACATCGATAACAGCACTTTTGGCAAATGTTTAATTGGACTGTAGCTATAATTACACACTCGGTACTCGAGTTAAGTGCACGCCGTACCTGAAGTGGTAATTATGCATAAAAAACAGTTAAACGACCCAGTGGAATGTTGTGACATAAGATAGTTCTTCGGAATATGGTGTGTGCACTGCCTTTAATGGCACACACAAGTGTAAACCGAAGCAGCTTTAATGTAGTGTATGGTAGAAAAATTTAATTTATTGCTAGATAACTATAACTATATGATCAACGTGTTAAAATAACTTCATATCAAAAAATACGACCTACACATACAAATGCAAGTTTCAAAAATTTCAATTTTTGATTTTAACTAGAACAAAAAACTTCTTCCATTACATTTTTTATCAGTCAACTCAATCAAATATTTAAAAAAGTAAGTCGAGATGGTACCATTAATTTTGAAAATTTCACATCCTGTATAGCAGTGGCAAATAAAGTAACACATGATTTCTAGTTTTCCAATTTCACATAAACGTAATTTTAATTAGTAAACCCCTATGAACCACATTTTTCGATTTTTTTAAAATAATTTCTAGGACTGAAAAACAGAGAAAAATAAAGAATATTTGATCCGCAAAAACTGGTTATACTGTATTTAGGTACGTATAATGTATAATATTACATATGTTGGTAATATTCTGGAAAAATAAAATAAACTTCGATACATTCCGACTTATTAAAACAGTAGTTAGTTAGAGAAATGAACACCATTCGTCCCTAATTACTCGGGATGCCTTCACCTTTTATGTTACGAATACGAATGCATTTTCTTGATGATAGTAATTATAATTGTATGCGCGTATTTCATTATGCGTTATTAAATTTGCCATCAAACGTCGTTTTTAGTTTTTGATAATTCAATTAGGAAAGCAATTGATTTTTTTGCGGCTGTTTCTCTTTTGCTCTAATTGCCAGAGTAATAAAAGTAATTACCTACAGTAAATATGTACGGTTAGTCACTCTTACAATGCATACCATTAAGATCTCTGAAATGGTAAGAGATAAAGAGTGGTTGACGTAGAAAAAAGTTGTGTGAAGAAACTAAAATAATCTCACTTCATTCTCGAGTGATTTGTTTTTGTTTCGTCACTTCAATATTCATCACCTCATAAAACTTTACATTTAGAAATCTCTTTTGGTGTAATCTTGATTCGTCACATTGTGTTTCGTCACCCAACAAAAAGACTTTTTTTTTCATGATTCGTAACATATGAAATTTCCTTAAAATACAACAATTAGTCCTTATTTTTGCATTATTGTTTTGCCAATGAAGTGTGAAGGAAGATTTTAACCGACGTTACGAAACAAGAATATGCGCCTAAAATGTTAAGTTCTATAAGAGAAAAATCGCGGAGAAGGAGGGTCTTTGCAGGTAATATTTTATTAGATGACGAAACACGAAGTGACGAAACGAGAGTAAATCACTCTTACACTGGAAAGCATTGAGACCTCCGAAACGTTAGTACTTCAGGGTGGGTTAATTTCGAAAAAGTAGCTTTTATGTATGCCTCACAAGAATGAAGGAAGAAACTAAAATAATCTTACTTCATTCTCAAGTGATTTTGTTTCGTCGCTTCAATATTCGTCACCTCATAAAACTTTACAGTTAGAGATCTCTTTTGGTGTAATCTTGATTCGTCACTTTGTGTTTCATCACTCACAAGAAGGACATTTTTTTCATGATTCGTCACATATGAAATTTCCTTAAAATACAACAATTAGTCCTTATTTTTGCATTATTGTTTTGCCAATCTTAAATCTAGATGGAGTGTGAAGCAAGATTTTTAACCGACGTGACGAAACACGAATGTATTCTTACTAAAAAATGCGTTTAAACTGGTTAAATTCTATAGGTGACAAATCGCGTAGAAGAAGGATCTTTGCAGGTAAAATTTTATTAGGTAGGTGACGAAACACAGTGACAAAAATAGGATAAATCACTTTTACACTGGATAGCATTGAGATCTCCAAAACGATAGTACTACATGGTGGGTTAATTTCGAAATAGTTACGTTTTTGTATGCCCCTCAATAATTTGGGAAGAAATAAAAATAATCTTACACCGACTAGTGATTTCTATTTGTTTCGTCGATTAGTGATTCGTCACCTATAAAGCTTCCTTGATAAATAACAATTAATCCATAATTTCAATTTATGGTTTTGACATTGCTAAGCCTGGATGAAGTGTGAGGAACGATATTTAACCGATCTATGCAGGTAAAATATTAATAGGTGACGAAACACGAAGTGACGAAACGAGGATGAATCCGCCCTAACAGTGGATACCATTGGGAATTCCGAAACGGTAGTGATACAGAGTGGGTTAATTTTGAAAAATTTCGTTTCAAGAATGTGAGAAGAAATTAAAATAATCACCCACCGTCTTTTAGTGATTTCTTTTTGTTTCGTCGCTTCGTGACGAATCACCTAAGTTTCCTTAAAAAAAAAAGAACAATTAGATCATAATTTCAATTTATTGTTGTGACAATTCCGGGCCTGAATAGAGTGTGTAGGAAGATTTTTAAGAGGCATGACGAAACACGAATTTATTCTTACCTAAAAATGCGTTATATAGGTGACAAATCAAGAGTAACAGCTCTTTGCAGGTAAAATTGTAGTAGGTGAAAAAAATACGAAGTGACGAAACAACAATGATTCGTCACCTGCAAATTTTAGGTTAGAGTAAATTGGTGTTTCGTCACCCTTGTGAAAAACCTTCCTTCACACATCATCCAGGCTCAGGACTGATAAAAGAAATAGTTAAAAATAAAGTGTTTAAGAAAAAAGTTTCGTAACGATATATGAAGTGACGAAACATGAAATACACCGCCGGGTTATCATAACAAACGTATGATACATTAATAAAATAGTGTTTTTACTTAATTTGCTGGTATAAAAATTCAACATGGTGTTAAAATTCCATATATATTTCTTTTTTGAAATAAATAAAAAAGCTATAAAAAGAAAAAATAGAGGTTTCAGTTTTTTTGGGATAACTCCAAAACAGAGTGGGATTATTAATTAATGCAACTTTCTTTCAATCTCTAACGTTTCGAATATCCTACTGCTATGCACTGAGAGTGATCGCCCTGTATGTGAAGAAAAATCAGTTGGAATTCGAGTTTCGTTATATTAAGGTTGCGAGCCATAGACTGCGTACTAATGTGTTAAATGAGTCAAAATAATTTAGTTTAGAAAGTCATTATCTGTCACAATTCACAGTCAGGAGAGAACTTGTCGTCGGCACGTTTCTGCGCCGTCACTGACCGTCGCGTCACCGTCTTCGTAGTCGTCGTCGTCGTCTTCGTCGTCAGTTTGTTACCTCCGTAGCGCACTAGAAATCGCAAGGTCGTTTAGTCAATGAACTCTTTCCGACTTCCTTGAACTTGAGAACAAACTAGATCGCACTCGGAAAGCTGCAGATAATAGAGTGCCGAGCCTTTGCAACTGACAATCGATGCATACATTAACTGTAGTGCAAATTACACACTTGTGGAAATGATTTTCTCGTTTGATAATGACGTAAAAATAAACTACAAATTCGCTAGACTCACTCAACTGGCCGCCTGCAGCTTAATGAACACTGCCATTCTTTTGTTATACTTATTTTAATCCTTCTCGTTGACAGGATTAACGATAACTATGCCTTACCTTGTCTTGCCTTCCACATACGAAACGATCTATTTACATACACCCATGTCTACCTGCGGTTAAACAAAAAAAAAACAGGCTATTTTAATAAACAACCGGAAACAGATGATATAAAATATATGAACAAACTGCGATTGAAATTTATTTAGTCAATTTCTGCACGCAAATTCTTGATACCATGTAAATTTATATTCAATTTATATTCATTGGGAAAAATCTTATTATTATATTTTAGTTCCTACAGTTCAAAATTATTCCACAGAATATATATATAGAATGCCTATAACGCGCCTACTTTCGAGATCGAAAATGAGAATGATTTCGTTTAATCAGAATTTGTAATTAAAAGTCGTTAATTTTGACATTTCCAGATTTTGTTTTAAAATAATTGCAGACATTGATGGGTTGCCTACATCATGCGTGGATTTAGAAACAAGTTCGCAAAAAGCAAGTGAGGTTATAGTATTAAACGGTAGTCGAATTTCATAAAAAGTGTTTTGATATTCTCAAAACTTCTATTTATCACCCCCTAATATATATATATTTTTTATTAATATTAGTGTACTTAGTTTATATCACTCTTGAGCGAATTCTTCGACACATACGCAGAATGGCTCCGCAAAAGTCGCGTCATTGTTCGATTAAGTCGTTAGATTAAAACAATGCGTTAATCTCGAGATTAACGAGTGTCCTTTTGGTTCTTTCTTTAAATTTTCGATAAAGATCGCGGCACAAAACGTTTCCGCGTGATTGCTTATACAACCAGCACCGATACATAAAATAATCTGATTGCACAGTTTATGCCCATGCTTGATGCGACTCACTTTTGATTTCTGCAGCAAATTATTTACTGTCAATCGGTAATCAATGGGCAAATGAGGAAGTACATATTATTTGACGTAAAATGTAATCGACGCGGTATATCATGAACCTTCATGCATAACTTCATGCTATGGTATCGATATTTTTTGAAAAAGTGACCATCACTTTCCCATGAAACCTACTAAAGGCGGGTCGTAGACCTTTTACAAATTTTTTCTTTTTTAATTTTTAGTTATAACTAAAGGGTTACCTAATTAAGAACGTCAATTTTTAACACTGTTCTACCAAATTCATAAATCTTGAAAAAATCATTAATTATTTAAAAAATAACAACAATAATTAAGTAATAATTTTTTACTACCTACTTGACGTATAATAAGGAAACCTTCGAGACAATTACCATATAAAAATTGAGTTTTCTCAACAACATAACTTTCAATTAATTCATTCTCAAGTTACCTTCCTTATGTATTTTTAGTCATAATGAAGTTGCATCCCTAATGATTTGTTTATTGCGTAAATTAGCATGTAATTCATTAAGACAAGTCACGACATGTTAGCTAGAATTCTTGTAGAAGAGAAACATTTGAATTTGAAATTAAATTAATCCAAAACAAATTCAATCCTAACCTACAAAAAAAAGAGTGACCATATCCAAAATTGATGAATTTGTGCAGGAAAAATTATCTTAATGTTGAATATTTTTTGTTTAGAGTAAAATTTTTTGTACAAAAAAATTGGAGATATATTTTTTGTTACTGTTAAATAAAGTACATCATTAAAAATTATATCTATGGTACCTCCGCATTTGCATATCTGTCGAGCATTGTCTTTTAAACGAGATAAAGTCATTAGATATGCATTACATTATGATGCTTAAGGGCAAGCTAGAGATCATAATACCTATATGCAAGTACAATACGAATGTGTAGCTTTTAGATTGTGTCTTTTTGTGCACCCTTCATGCGGAGCGACGCAGCGCCTAACATCCGATAGCATGTTCGATAATAAGAAAATAGCGAGTAAAAGTCTGACGATGACGTGAAATAAGTGACCACGATAAACAACCATCGCGTCCGTCTTTGTCGCGTCATACCACAAACCTTTCGCACAGGATACATCCGCGGGGCTGCGTCAAGACGTTCATCCATGGGTCACGTAACATGTCATATGTAAGACTTGCTTCCAGATTAGGATCTGGTTGTTAGTTGTTATGCATCTGAACATATTTTAAGAAATCTATGTCTTTAAGAACAAGAAGGATACTAAAAAAAAAATATTTTATTCGAAATGATCATTATGAACTCATTTCTGCCAACGTTAAACTAAACTTTTAGTGACGTATTTGAAGAAGTTATTTAACGTTATTTTTAATGTCCAAATCATTATCTAAAAAATAGTCCTTCAGTGGATCTCTAAAGATTGTCATCTAAATAATTTCGGATCCTAATAGTTTTGAAATGAGTCCACTGACATTTCTCACACATCAAAGTGGATTAGTACATAAGATCCATTTCGTTCTAGGAAAACGATGTAGGTACGTTCACTCTGTAACTTTTAAGAACAACTTAGGTAATTATTTTTATATTATAATTACGAATGACTCGGAATCCTTTATAAGTCGGCTTGTTCCTGTTGTTATTTTGTTTCACACAAGAACGGAACCGGGAAACTGAACATAAAAGGGACGGTCATAAACCATAACTAGGTACAACCAAAACAAGACGGAACAGGAACGACTGGTGGCAGTTAAATAAGCACACCTTCATATATAGTTGTCACCGTAACACCGTTCCAAGAGATGACGCCTGCTTAGAGTAGGTACTATCTTTCGATCTCCTGGGAATATGTGCTACTATCATACACTCTACACGACACTCTGTTCGAAAACATTATGGTCTTGTGTTAAAGACGTACGTAGATATGCGGTGGGTAAGTGGAGGTATGTTCATAGAGGAACAGTTAATCAAACATTCTCCGTTTGTTTACTCTCATAATAATAATAACCTTACCAAGGTTTTCTCTTTAATGTTAGTTACTGAATAGTACAATTGATATAAAATTGTAAAATTGATTTTTGCTCAAGAATTGTTAAAAAATTATTAGAAAATCTATCAACTTTGGATCAAAATTTTATGAGAGCTTTTTTGTAGAGAAATCAATTTCCTATAAAAATTGCCCTGTAAGTCAAAACTGTAGAACTAATATTATTTATCTCGAAACCTATTAGTTCTACGGTTTTGAATCAGGAAATTCAATTCTCTACAAAAAGCTCTTATAAAATTTTGCTCTAAAGTAATTAGATTTGGAGAAAAAATAAAAAAAGCATGATTTTGAGCAAAAATCAGTTTTACAATTGTTTATTGGCGACGTGATTGATAGACTGAATATTATCTGTAAGAGATTTTATTGAAGAAGGATTCCTCTACAACTTCCGTTCATGGTCAATTAAATAGCA
The DNA here is from genome assembly GCA_947389935.1 of Agrilus cyanescens. Lineage (NCBI taxonomy): Eukaryota > Metazoa > Arthropoda > Insecta > Coleoptera > Buprestidae > Agrilus > Agrilus cyanescens. Next base: position 3,587,099 of record OX376711.1, on the reverse strand, counting down.
TTAAATTTCACGGAGGTATAGAAACTTAAAAAAAAATATTTTTACGTGTTAATTAAATGGGAAACCTCCAAATTCATTCAGGAGTACTTACTTAAATATAAAAGCTCATATTTGGTGAGATTTTTTAGAGCCATATTCTATCTACAATTTGTCAAATTTTTATTTTGATTGACATATATTGTGGGCAAAGTGGTTCAAATTCTCCAAAATATATCCACAGACCAAATTTTTTAAGACTAAGATTAAATATTGAGTAACACATAAGTATTGTCCTCAAATACCACTGTTGCACTCTAAATGCTTAAAAGTTTCTAAGCGTGCAGCAAACTTTCATCTTCTCGAAATAGCTTTTTAACTAGGTATGTAACAACTTCTTCCGGAACTAATCAGGAAACTTCACCTGTGAATGGCACAAGAACTTTAAGGTAAAACTTGCTTTTAAACTTGAAGGGTGTACTAAAAACTTTTTTAATGTATACCTATTGCAGTAAAATTTCTTTATTTAAGTTACTGTACAGTTCTAATCATTGCAAGTACCTATATTAAAATTGTAAAAGCAAAAGAGATTTTCAGAAAATGACCCTTTAGATGATTTGTTTTAGATCATTTTAAGTAGGTCCAGGACCAATAATTCATATACCCCATTATTACTTCACGTGGCTTTTGTTTTAATTAATTAATTGTTCCCAAATTAATTAGCAGCCGTTACATTCACGATGATCTCAATCGATGAGATAAATATTAGTTTTCGGTTAGCACTGGGAGTGGATTTTGTTTAATCACATGGTGGATTCAGTAGTTTCCGGTGATTGCAGTTGCGGCTCCTAGGCATTCTAGGCTCGAGTTAATCTATCACTGACCGGTTTAACGGCTTCCTTCATTTTGTACTAATTTGGGTTATGCGGATGTTAACTGATACCATTTCGAATGGTCAGTATTCGTGAAATGGTACAAAGAGAGAGAAAGAGGGTTATTTTGTCTTACAGTCTACATTTACTGACACAGTTGTCAGATCTGATGATTCAAATTTAATTATTAATTAACCCAGTGGCGTCTGCTACGGTCACACATTCGATGTGCCCACAGGATCAATTGCAGTTCGTTGATTGATGTTGCCGAAATTCAAGTGCTTTACGACACCAGTTATGAGTTTACGAGTGGTCGCTGTCGTAAAAATTTCTTAAATGCCACAGGCTCTACTAGTATTTAATAATACATTCAAAAAATAATATCGAGTTAAAATTGAATCATTCTATTTAGTGAACGGTTGAGTGGTTCCGCGTTCATGACACTCAACTAATATGCCTTTTACAAAACATAAAAACAAAACTACTTGCACATACAATTCAACACGTGGAAGGCTTTAAAGCGTTCCTATGTGGAACATGTCGTCAGTATTTCGCTGTCATTAACAGCTATTGAACGATTCATTAAGATCAGACGATATGAGGCAATTAAGTAACAAATGGCTTTACAGTCAGTTATTAAAACTGCAATTCAGCCGAACTGATGAATGCCCATTTAGTTAGGTTTTTATCTCTTTCTAAGTGCTGTAGGTACATAACTACGAATGGAATAAACAAGCCTCATTCTGAAGAAATGTAATTAAAAGAGATACGCTATTATGTATTTGATATTTTAAAACTGAATTTTTTTACAGAAGAATCCTTTCGTAGAAAATTTAAAATTTTAACCAAAAAAAAATATGTGCGGCTTTTAAAAGTTAATTTGGGTTTTACTATCGAATGCGGAAGTATGCAATAAAGACGTTAATCATTTTCGCTACGTTTTAGAAAAGCTTGGCTACCTTTTATTCTTAATTACTTAGGTACATACAGCCATTTAAATTTAAATACGTAGAATGTTACTTCAAAACGGTTTTGTTTAAATAAAATAAGTGTCTTTGTTATGGAACATAAAATTCAACAAATGTAAAACAAAAACGATGTTTATCACTAACAAACGGAAAACTTCCTTTAAAAAAAAAATACAGAAAAGCAGCAGTACCTGTACCTATTTATATCAAAGAACCATCAAATTATTTACTTTTTTCAATTTTTGTTATGTTACAATTATTTTTCATCAAGTAAATAGTAAATTTTGTACTTAGATTTTTATATGGGTCCTCATAATTTTCCATGACCCCCCTACTGTCACTGATTCCGGGCGGTGATGGTAGATACACATAGAAGGTCGAGTGGTTTTGTAAAAATTTTAATAACCTATCCAACATGTAGCATTTCGTCCGGCAAACAACGTAAAAAAAAAGAACACCTATTGTCTGCAGCAATCGTCGACGTAGTATAACGGACCTGATCAGCACGAGTGAGATTGAGTGTCCGTAAAAAGTGGGCGCTAGCGACATGCTGCAGATGATGACTCGTACTCATTTACCGAGAATTTTTAGACAACGGAGTGAACAAGTGAAGGCGAACAAAGTTTAGCAAATAAAAACTTTGAGGTAAGGAGAGAATGATGCTGTAATTGCACAGCGTGTTAACTTTCCCCCAAAAACGATCATCGAGATCATTTAACTTTATAACAAAAAATTAAATCTGAGATTGAAACACAGAAAATAAAATAAACCTTTTTTTAGTCTTAATAGCTGAAGAGTTCTTGAACTAATGTGAGTAAATGAACCCTACCTAAGCAGATAAATAATAGTGACGCTCACCCTTGGGGAATCACCGACAGAACGTAACTTCGGATAGTGGAAGGTTGTGGGGATTTCAGGAATTATTTTGGTTAAAACGTAGCAACTATTTTACGTTATTTCATTCGAATAAAACAGATTTTGAATAATCGTGTTTTGGGTACTTAATCTGGGTTCTACTGTATTTTTTTAATAATCTTTTTACGGTTTTTGTTCTCCATTTATTCCTAGTGGTCACTTACGAATGCATACGACCAAATGTTTTCAAACTGTTCTCCAAGTTCCTTTAGTTAAGTGAGTACATAATGAAGAAAAAATTCTTCCGATGACCGCGAAATGCTAATTCTTTGAGGTACCTATACCCGAGAAACGAACTGCACGACTGAGTAGGTAATTGCATAAAACATCTGCTAAACTGTAGCCGAAACTGTGTTCCAACACGCAACCTACAATTAAAATAGCAACGGCGGTGCACTTTGAATTGAAATTCAGTGTCACATTTTAAATTCTAATAAACCTACCTAATACCTACTATTAAGTAAAGAGGTTTCTTTAGTACAGAGGATGCAAATTGGATAAGAAGAAAATAACATAGGGGGACGTTTCGTACTCAGACTATCATCATGTTTTTCTTCAGATGGGTTGGATCAAGACCGACAGGGCGGGAGAGAGTGAGAAAAACAGGGCGGAAGGGAACGATAACACAGGGGGTATGGATTTAGACCGACAGGGCGGCATGGTTTGAGACAAAGTGGAAAACAGCGGAATGGATCTATACAGATAGAAGGGGACGAGGCTGCGAGACCGACAAGACGTGATTGAGCGAGACAGTTAGGGTGGAAGAGCGAAACGAAAAGGTCGGGATGAGTTGAGACAGATAGTTGAGCTGAATTGAGATACACAGGGCGGAAGGGCGTGAGAGGACTGGGCAGTTTTGATCAAGACAGACAAGGCGAAAGGGAGCGAGACGGAGAGAGCGACGTGAACCAACAGCGTGTTTAGAGATGGACAGTCGTGATGGATCGAGACTGATAGGGTGGGAGGTAGCGAGACAAGCACGGCGACGTAGACCAAGGCCGACAGGGCGGGTTAGAGCGAGACTGACAAGGCGTTTTGGAATGAGAGACATAATAGTATTGATTGAGATAGACAGGGCGGTATTGATTAAGATAGGCAGATCTGAAGGAAGCGAAGCAGACAAGGTGGTATGGATCGAAATAGGAAGAGAGGAAGCAAGGTATACAGCGGGATGGATTGATCCGGATAGGGAAGGAGGATGCATCACAGAAAGAACAGGAGGGAGCGAGACGGACACGGCGATGTGGATCACGACCAACAGGGCGGGTTGAAGCTAGGAACATAAGGTGCAAAGTAGCTAAGCAAATAAGACGAGGTTTTTAGAGATAGATAGTTACGATGGATCGAGAACAACAGGGCGGGAAGCAGCGAGACAAGCAGTGCGATGTGGACCAAGGCCGACATGGCGGGTTAGAGCGAGACTGACAAGGCGTTTTGGAATGAGACAGACATGGTAGTATCGATTTAGATAGACAGGGCGGTATGGATTAAGATAGGCAGATCTGAAGGATGGGAAGCAGACAGGATGGTATGGATCGAAATAGGAAGAGAGGAAGCAAGGTATACAGCGGGATGGATTGATCCGGATAGAGGAGGAGGATGCATCACAGAAAGCACAGGATGGAGCGAGACGGTCAAGGCGGTGAGGACCAAGACCGACAGGGCGGGTTAGACAGAGATTGGCAAGGCGCTTTGGATTGAGATAGACAGGTCAGTATGGACTAAGATAGACAGTGCAGAAGGAAGCGAAGCAGACAGGGTGGCATTGGTCAAAATAGCGAGGGAGGAAGCATGGCAGACACTGGGATGGATGGACCGAAACGATTTTTACTTACAATCGAATCAATTGTTAAGCCTTTAAGACGTCAAACAAGAGGAGCTTAACCAAGTGCATTATTATACCCTTATATATAGTTAATAAATACAAATTGTGCTGTCAATTTACTCAGTTTACTTACGATACATTCACCACATGCTAGCGAAGGAAGAGAACACTGTTAAATTTCAATCTTCAATGCAACTTTCCAAACTGTCAAGAACTTGGGTAGTTTGTTAACAAAAGATAACTTTTGTGAGTGACTTCCAGGCAAAAGTTTATCCTGACTTTTAGATGCTGTTGTTTAGTTTAACATCTCCAATAGTTACTAACTTTGTGGCGAATTATTTCACTGTCTGATTACGTTAATTTTTTTAATTCTTATTCAATTTTCTGACACATCAATTACCTAATGAGATTTCTTCCATCCAATCGATAATTAAATTAATTAGGTAACAGAACTATATTTTAGAATACGGAATTTAGATCGGTTCCTTTCAAATTCATCAAGAAAAAGTTATTCTTCTTCCACTTCGATCTGATTACTGGCTTTTCTTGCGTAATTAATTCGTACATTTGCATAACAAGCAACTTCTCAAATGAGTTGTAGCGCCTTTCGAATAAATAACGCGTTTACGGACGAGTCTCTGTCCAAATTAGGTAACCCGTTGCCCAAGGTCATTCTTGTGTTTCGGAAAGGTAACATCTTATCAGCAAAAAGCGCCGGGGCCACCGCGAGCCGGCCGCACTAAAATACTACTACGGCATCTCGCAACGGCAGTTAATTTGGTCGTCTAACTGTTTGAAGAATTCAGTCGGCGAAAAAAAGAAAAATGAAATGAACGATGAGACAGCATATCCATGCGAATGACATAAATATACATACGTATGTACAAAAGCGCGGTATGGTTTAATCATTAATGTTCTCAAGAGATTTTTAGGAAAAAAAATATTGACTCAGATGCTTCGACAAGTATACAAATATACTCAATCTTATTAGGATTGATTAACTGTAATCCTTTAAAAAAATGGTTTTAAACAAATAAAATTTAAGCAGAAATGTCTTAGTTTATTAAGAAGTAGTGGTGAGCAAAAATAGTCTTGCTCTTGTGATTTTGTCTTGTCTTGGTCTTGCACCAAACTTAAGACACTCCCAAGAGTCTCGCAAAAATCTATTTTAATGTTTGGTCTTCCCGTAACAATAAATGACACAACACAAAAAAAAGTACCACCTGTACACGAAAAAATTGTTTAAATAATAGTATACGTATGATACTAATTATACAATTTTTTAATTGAAATTATTGGTCATTAATTTACCAGCAGATATTAACTATGATGTTAAATAATTATTAGCACTAGAAATTATTTATCTTAAATATTTAATTTGAATCCAACTAATTGGTTAAATGATTTAATTCACATTAAAGTATTTATGATGTTAAAAACAAGAAATTCGAAGTGATTTTAAATTAAGATTAAATTGCAAGATACTGTAAATATTGAGAGCGTAACCTAAAGTTACTTGCAGTGTTTAAAAATACTTTCTTGTGACTTGTTAGTTTTATATAGGTATCTACCTAAACTTTTCTTATGAAAATGTTCGTTTCTTTTTATTAATAACTAATTTTTAAAAAATTCATTTTTCTCAATTGCTCCGAATAAGTCTGGCAAAAAACAAGACCCGCTCTCGCAAGAACAAGACCAAGACCTACACTACGTTGGTCTCTTGCTCATCACTATTTAGAAGAGGTGTGTTCAATAAAATACGATACTGTTTCATAAAAACAATGGAAAAAAGAAAACAAAATTGCACTATAAATATTTAAAAAACAGACACGTTTCGACACCGAAAGTGTCTTCCTCAGTTAGAAACTTTAGTCGAAATGCCCTTAGGTTTCTAAACTTTTGCACCGAACTTCATTATACTTTTTTGGTTATTCCATACTTATTATTGGCTGACTCTACAGACGATCTGCCCAAATTTCAATATCGTCTGTGATCGTTTTGTGAATTTTTTATAAACACCACTTTCAGTTTTTCCCGAATTTTCTAATGTTATAGATGACATTTCTATTCTGTTCTCGTTTCTCAACCCAAGGGTCGTGACCCCCGGGTAGTCACGTTTAGAAATATGAGGGAGGGCGGAGTCACAATTATTTCTTTTTTTAGACCTTTTAGTATTTAGTGCGTCGGTTGTACTAACCGGTATCGTTATAAGCAGACTAATGCTCATATAGGTTATATGTAGGACATGAAAAGCAAACTATAGGGAGTGATAGGATTTTAGATAAGGGGTTGGTGGTTCTAAGAATAGGCCCAATAAGTGGATCACCCTTCATCTGAAGATGCCTAATATTCTTTGCATTGGGCACTGGGTGGTTGGTGATCCCAAAAAAATGATCCACAATTTGGACGATGGCTTTTGCCAATTCGGATGTTAAAGTTTTCTAGTACACCCTGTAGAATAGAGTCAGTCGTCTTCGTCGTAGCCGTCGTCGTCGTTGTCTTATTCTTCCTCTACTTCATCATCATATTCTTCTTCTTCTTCATGGTTGAGCCAATGGCCATCCTTGCAGAACCGCTTCCATCGTCTGTATAAAACTAGGCACCTGTGCATTAGTCTCATTTCTTGTACGAAGCTGAGACGCGGTAGAACGGCCGCGTACTATTATTTGTTAGTCCTCTAACCTAACCAACTACCGACTTTTAGTACGTAGGTACTACTTCTGCCACTAAGTACTACTACTACTACTACTTCTTCGGCGACGGACGCGGCTGCGGCAGTGAACTTGGACTTGATTTTGCAGTTGGCCGTTTAGTTGTACGTCTTTCGACAGTGACTTTGGACTCGACCCTCGCGGTGCTCTTTCGACTCTTTGGTGCGCTTTCTTTTGCTCGCTGGTGGTGATTGCAAGTAACGTTCGTACCCACGCGGTCGTATCGGCGTCGCAAATCCGCTCGCTCGCAACGTGAGTTCAACGGCAGCAACGGCAACCAACCTTTGCCCATAGTACGTACAAACTCACGGGGTTAGGCTTGTATTAGACCTCTGTGCTCGCAAGACAAAAAGAAAAGGTAGGAAGAAAACATGTGGCTATTATATAACTTGTGTACCCTTAATGTGCGACCTCTGGAAGAACCAACAGTTGTCCTCGAACAGGACACTTAGTAAAAAATCTAATTTAATTAAATAGAACTGAAAATTTATAACAGTCAACGTAAAGACTTTGCAAATAGTTTTTTTTTTTTTTTTTCGTAAAATAGTTACTCACTAATATTTTCAAATAAGAATCTATTAAAGCTAAATTGCCAATAAACGACTTTAATTATGCAACGTTTCGACCCTCAATTCGGTCATCATTAGGTTAACATCGACAAAATTTGTAATCAAATTAAATGTTAGTCTGATGAAGATGGAAATTAGAGATCGAAACGACGTGCAACTAAAATTATTTTATCAACAATTGTTGGTTATTGTTAAAATTTACTTTTACTGATAAGTACTACATAAGTATATTTTAATCATACGTAAAAAAATTACTTTCTTATTGAGTTCAGTTTATCTAAACAATTTTCATGATCTGAGACAATTTACAATTCGTACTTATTGCAAATCTCACATATGAGACGCTGTTTGTCCCCAAAATATATTTCGGCTTTTAGGGAAAGACAGGAAAGTTGCTCGGAAAATTGGAAAAATCGGGAAACACTAAATGAGCTTTTTCCTATTGCTCACGATTCGAACGATGGATATTCGCATTTTTTTTGTGTTTTGTGCCAGGCATTTTCTATTCATCCTCGATTTAAAAATTTATTACTACGAAAATTGGATTTCTGGGTTCGGAAAAAAATTAATCGAAAGGACATGTGCTGCACAGTTTGTTTCCTTTTGAGAAAATAAATACAATAATATGTTCATATTATAAAAAAAAAACTAAACTCAGCAAATTTTTAAAAACTACAAAGCCTTTAAAAATTTTTTTTGGAAATGAATTCGTAATTTTAGTAACTCCCGATACTCTTATGAGTCCAATTGACTTCATTTGGATATTAGAGTCCTTTTTCTACTCAAATTATTGAAGTAGAAGGCTAAAAATATACGAGCAATTGCTATTTATTGAGTAAAAATGATTACATAAGTGAGGGTGCTTTAGGAAGTACCTACAGTAGATATTCAGAAATAGGTGGCCTAAAAAATTATTTAATCTCCAGATGGATCTGGTTATTATTTTTTTTTCTATTTCCTGTTATCTAACTTATTATTTAACAAAAGATTTCTATGTGGTGACCACACTATTCAAAAGGGATTATTATACACAGTCGTCAGTTCAAAAATATACAAGCACACTCACTTTTTCCTCCCCTATCATACCAATTATTGTTTGAGAACAATAATTTAATATAATCATTCATTATCTGCTTTCTATTATATCTCTAATTAAGCCCATATCTCTTCTTCTTTTTTTTTTTATTTCTATGGCATTCCCACGACGTTTCTTTTTCGATTTTTTTAATACCTACTTTTCCATTTTTAACGTGATGATTACACAAAAAAATAACTTCATGATTTCTACTAATCAACGTTAATTTCTGAAATGTGATCATACTAAAATTTTCATATCCGCAATAACTGAACAATTTCGCGTACTACAAACAGTTATCTATTCAATTTGGGGCATTGTGAAGCGTTCATGTGAAAATGCGATTAATTTTCGTAGAGAATATATTTAACGGTATCTATAACAAAACATTTCCCACAAACGTGCCAGTTAAATAATAATTTGGTTCAAATAATATAACCGAACATTGCTATGGATGTTTTTAACAAAATAATAATGGAATTCCAACGCAAGGAAATGCGAAGACGACGGACCGGCGTTGTTCTTGTAGTCATCATCATTATCATCATCATTAACATGGCCAAATCGCCCACTTAAAACTTAGGTACAACCTCAAGGCATTTGCTGCTCGCCAGATCAATACAAGGGTTGATTGAGAAGAAAATTAGTTGGTGATATTTACGAGCAAAATCGGATCGAAACAAATTGTTTTCGTCTTAGTATTAATTAACCAAGATCATTAAACTCTTACGTGTAATTATTTCGAAATTACATTAGCACAAATTTTGAATAGTTCGAATAGATACTTTTCAATTAATTTTTCTCACATTGGCGTTAATATATTTTCCACCATTTCTTACCTATTACCTACTCACCACTGTATTTAACACTAAAAAAGGGTACAGAATTTAAAACCTTTTACTGCCCACCCTAGGAAAACGCCCTCGTTGTGCCAGTGGCAATTTGCCATAATTAAAGTCCTGAAAGGTGTGTGTTGATTGAAGTAATCGCAAGTAAGTGTGTTTTTTTAAAGGAAGACGAGACGATCTGTAACAAGCCCCTAGGCAAAAGTGTTGTTTTAAAATAATCGCGACTATTAGAGTCATTATTTTCGCTCGAAATAATTGCCGTTAATAACGCAACGTATACATGTATGACGAAAGTGAAGACTTAACGATGTATAAAAAAGACTGAAAATCGTAGCTAATTGAAGCTTTGCACTTAAAAAACTATGTTTAAGGGGCAAAAGGTGGAAGTAATTATTTTATCTATTACAGGAATCACACGCTGAAACGTTGTAGAAAATAGTAATAAATATAGTTTGTAAAAAAAAACATTTCCTTACTGTGTAGGGTAGATATAAATCAAGATTAGATTTTAGTCATTGGTTGTATTTACAAAGCTGTAAATCATAAATAATTCATTTTAAAATCATAAAGAATCAAATTTTATTAAGGTAAGTACTCCAAACTTTTGTAGAGGAAACTTTAAACACTCAGAGTGGTTTTTGAAGACCTCTAAATAGCTGAGTGAGTTTAAAAATGATTTCCAACCAGAAACAATCAAAGTATTTAATATTTAGGCCATTAAGTAAACAGAGGAGTTTAATATTTACATAATTCAGTTAACGCATTTATACGCGCGAGAAAAAATTCTTACAGATTCTGATGTTGACGCAAGTTAAATAAATATGGTAATTTATTCTAACCGTCTATCATTTAGTTTTGTAGGTTTGTGTGTTATAAGTAAACGGTGAAATAGAAATGTCTTTAAATACACCTACGTATGTTAAATAGTAGTTAAAAGTTCGAAACGTTGAAATTCAAAAATATGACTGACTAATTCCTATCATTAATTAATATTAAAGACAAAAAAGAACGAAGCATTTGTAGGATAAAGTTCCATTTGTTTGAGGTTGTTGAAAAGACCTTCATCTTCGTTTCTTAACGTTGATCTTGAACATTAGGATAATTTTGAGATTTAATCGTAATGTAACGACTTTTCTAGTAGAACTTATTTATTTAACGGATATTTATTTTACAACTATTTATTTAACACTTAAACACTAATAATAATTCAACGATTTATTTATATCACAAGGAAAATGCGTATTTATGTCACTCGGTATATCGTAGTTCGCTATTTATATTACTTGTTCGGAAGCTCACTGTAAACTGACTCTTACTGGCCACGTCAACAGGTATTTATACTGATTAGGAACAATCCAGAAAGTTCCAGAATGACATACTAGACTTTACTGGAGTGCTTATTGTGTTCGTATAATTTGTGGCCTTGTTTATCGTCATCAAAGCGCCGACCGACGCCGGCATTCTTTGAGCTCCGCTTATCTACTGTCGGATCTCGTTGCCGCTATCGCACACATATACGCTCGTTGCACTGCTCGCTCTCGCATACATATACGCTCATTACACTGCCCGCTCTCGCACACATATACGCTCATTACAGTAACTATTACATAAGAATTGCTATTTTCGATCATACATTTGGATAAAACGTACTAAATAGCTCAAACCCCAACGCCAAAACTTGGATCAAAATTGTCCGAAGCACTTTTCGATAACAAAGTTATCTTCTTCAGGGACTGAAGTGAACTGTTCACTTCAGTCCCTGAAGAAGATAACTTTGTTATCGAAAAGTGCTTCGGACAATTTTGATCCAAGTTTTGGCGTTGGGGTTTGAGCTATTTAGTACGTTCTACAACACCGCCAAAGTTTTCTCCAGTTTCTGATTTGGATAAAGCGCAGAATTTTACGTTAAATTTGGTATTGAGAGAATTTTTAAATGACCTACAAAGGTTAATTTAAGAACAATACATTTTAACCCACACAGCGTCACAAGAAAGAGGTTTGCATTCAGAAAATGAACTTGTCCTTCATATGAATTTAAATATCAAGGTCAGGGTAATACTCAAGGCCATAATCTGGCACCATTCGCCTATAACCTCACAATATCTGCGAAGAGTTTTCTTTGGATTGGTCGTTAGCCTAATGAGGTACTCAACTGCATAGTTTAATAATGCATTGTCCTTAAATTAAACTCTCAGGGGCATTAAAGAAATCCTTAATACTAATTCTAATTCTAATGGAAATTTAAAAACAAACGATTTAACTTCATGGTAAAAGACAAGACCAAATTAATGACACACCTTCAAGTAAGTTATTTTTGAATGAGGCATTTCTGTGACGGTCTGTAATTTACAATTGGACACCCTGTACATTATGTGCTTTTGCACAAATCTTTCAAATGTACCCAAGCCTTATTTTTTTATTTTTGGAATGAACATGAACATCGACTCCTAACTTTGTGTCTTTACTTTTAAAATCCCTAATGCGTTGGGATTTTTTTTTACCCTCTTCAATAATATTTTCATGTTTTATATTGGTGCCCTGCTTTTATAATGTTAATATTAAAGAGCTCGATTTTTTTTTATCGTAATACGCGCAGCAGCGGATGTTATTCTGAACTATGAAAGCGTAGTCGCGTTCCTTACTTGGTTCGCTTCATTCCTCTATTGTGCCTAACATTGCGTACAACGGAACAAATTTTCTTAATGACAGTTACAAGAATAGGGTTCAATAACCAATAGTGTACTTGCTTAGGTATGTATGTAACTATAATACGATAGTAAACTGCAATAACGATTTAAACGCGATCCATCTATCGATATAAATATAATATTGGCAAACGTTACGTCTATTTTTGAGGCGTCTTCAGACCTTTACTAATTTAAGATTTACTTATATTATTAGTGTTACATATTTCACATTTTATGTTGCTAGATCCTTTGTTTTAAATGTTGTCTCGATTGCCTCACATAATCTTTGCGTGGATACGAAATAATGTTCGCATTTAATTATGATCTGCAATACCTAATTAAATACTTGTTTAATTTAAATTTTCACCCCATTGTGTCGACGAGGTTTCTAATTTCTTAGTTGATTATTAAATTTGCCTTTTATAACGTGAGTTAATATTGATATTGGGAGCATATTGAACGATCGCATAATGAACAATCGGCGCTTTTGTACGTATAAATCTATTGTTTGCAAACAGGTAGGCAGTCGATCAAGCGAATTCAATTTCCTATTCGGAAATGCACATGCTGCAGGGTGATTAAAAAAATCGGGGTTCTTCATGAAATTATTAACACTATACACTAGCATTGAATTGCAAATAAACCAGGATTTTTTGAGTGTTTCTATAGAAGAAAGATTTAATTTTATCCTATGGGAATTGGTCGTTTAATCCATCATACGCACCCAGCTTTTTACCAGAAGCTTCGTCCACATGGACAATTTTTTTTACTTTGAGCTTTTATCTGGTTTTGAAACCAACTTAAAGCGGCTTAAAATTCTATTTTAGTTCTCTAACATCTTCCAAATTGCTTCTCAATTAAAAATACAGATAACAAATGAAGATGTGTCTCAGAAAAATATTGTGGTCAGAGATTCATGGCTTGTCTTAATATACAAGCAACTTGACTTGACTTGACTTGGAATCAAGTAATTTTACAATAACAAGTCAAGCTAAGCATATAATTTAGCAAAAGCTTTCAAGTCAAGTTACTTAACTTGATGATTTACTGATTGTGACCAATGACTTCTCAAAACTTATTTTAAGTAAAAGAATTGCCCAAGTCAATAAATAAATTAGATGCACATAAATTGTTGTTACCAATTTTTTATTGTAAATACGTGTTTTCCTTATCTCTTATGTCATATATAGTTGCGTTTTATTATCACATACACGTTTTACTATCTCGAAAGAAGGATATGAGACTAGGTATAAGCACAGAATCGATAGATGGATCGTTCAAGACTAGTTACCTGTCTCATGTCTTACACAGAATCGCCTCTTTTTAATCAATACTTACATACGAACACGTAGCCTGAAGATTGATCGCATCTTCTCTAAGTACTGCATCCTGTTTCGACGTCCGCATTAAAAGGAAAATAACGGATTTCAATCAGAAGTTGCATCGAACCAAATGTCGCCTCTATTAAGTACTGTTAATTTTAAGTTATTCCAAAAAAAGTGATCCACAAATTAAACAAAATTTTAAAATTACAAAACGACTTCGTGTTTAAATTAAAATTTATTTTTTTGGGTTGCTAAAAAAATGTTTATATAAAATTCTGCCTTTGTGCCCGAATGTATTAGTTACTTTGTGGGTAACATTAAATAGCAAATTTATAGGCGAGCTTTTTAAATAAATATCTTGTTTATTTATTCACCGTTTTTATGTTATTATACGAGCATCACAGTTATAACAGCGGTTAAATAATTTTATCGGAATTGTCACATACAGATATGATTTTACATTAATTACCTAACTGTTCATATCATAATCTTTAACAAGAAACAGTTACTAAAAAATTTCTTAACACACTTATACCGATCGCGTTGACTTAACTAGGGATTACGATTACTCCAAGTTCGTATATTATTATAATATGTAGAAAGTCGAAATACTTTACTTATTTATATTACATACCTATAAAATTTATGTAATTATGGTATAATAAGTTGTAAACTGTATGGCATGAGTTTCTTTTGAAGTCTATCACGTTCTCTGCACGAGAGAAGACCAGTTAGTTTTAAATGATTGAAATTTATCATTAGCTACAACTACGTCATTTTTTTAATATGAACTAATAAATAATAATTAATGAGGCGCTTAGATCTATGGGATACGCCGAAGAAGCAAAACTTCTATAGTTTGGATATGTTCAAACTGAAATTGCAAAGAGGAGCAGAACGAAATTTAGATCAGATTATTTTTTGCAAATTAAGGATGTTAGATTTTTTTTAAATGAATTTATGACATATGAAACCCAGTACGTAACTATACTTTACCACGACCTTACAGACTACAAGAGTCCATCTTCATCTCAATGAAGAAGAATACTTCATCACGAGAACATAGGCAACGTAAAGATAACAGTAAAAGGAAATGTAAATGCCTGGAAGGAATTCGTACGTATATGTCAGACATGATTAACTAACGTTTTTTTTTTTAATTTTTTTCTTTCTTGCGGTCATGTCTAGAACTGTTAATTATTTCAATACATCCATCGATAATAATACTCGGCTCATTGCAAATAACGCATGTGTTTACTTTGTTGAGAACTAATTACGTTTGTCGGTAGGAAATTTCTTTAACGTACCTACAGTAAAGGTCATTAAAAATAGACATGGGAAGTATCAATCGTACTTACGATTAGGTACAATAACTATTTAATATTAAGTAAAGCAATCAGTCTCTTTTAATTAATTATTAATCAAGTACCTAATCATTATGATTCTGTCGAGCAAATAAATTGTGTGTGAATAGTTGCCTTCTCTTCTGTTCATATTCTTTCGACACGAGTGTAAATTAATACGCGGTTTCTTTCGACTCTATTCATTCTGCAGTACGTCATTGACGACGGGAACGTATTATTCTCGAAGCATTCAACTTCAAGTCAAATAAGGAATCTCATCTCCATATTTATGCAGATCTGGTTACTTCACGGTTAACTTACCCGAAGCATTAGTTCATAACGTAGTTATTTAACAGAACTATAAAAACAACATGAACACTTGAATATATGCGGGAAAACACGCAGGTTAGAATATCGGCTTTGTAAAAGTTTGGTGTACCGCAAGGTTCTGAATAAGGCTCCCTTCTATGGTGCAATTACGTCGTCTCTGTCCAATTTTTTTCATGTTCGTATGTAACTTTATGGACGAGACTGAAGATTGTCGGTATTATGCATTTGAATTTGTAAGTGTTACGGCTTCGCGAATATGAATTAATAAATTATTATTATATATATATTAAGGCATGCAAAGAACTACTAACATTTAAACTGCAACAGATGAAAACTAGGCTTTTAAAGGATAATTACAGATGATAAGTAACGATAAAGAAAAGGAAATGAATGAGTAGGGGATGAAATTCTGTATGGGAAATCGTAAATAAAATTTCTGTTCAAATTTCCCTCTAAATTCATCAAATACAATACAATACTGCCATCGGTATAAATCCTTTATACACTTCCATATTGTCATTAATACCCAACCAATATTAACGATTGAGATATCATTTTAAAGATTATTCTCCCCACTATGGACGAAAATTAGACAAAAATTAATATCTTCATAAAAAAAATTAGTTTAAATATTTCCAAAAGCAGCTAAATGCTCCCAACTTATAGTCAACCAAGTCATACATGTTGGTTGCTTATATGAAAATTAATAAAGTTTTTCTTTAACAAATTGTTAATAAGGTATTAATTGTTTTTGATGCCTTACTGTAAAGTAATTTTTAAAATAATAAGAAGTGTGAGTTCAACTTGAGGTTTCCTAATTATGTGTAATAAAGAGCCTGCGAAAAAATATTATCTAATAATCTGAAGATTAATTATTACTTCATTTAATCAGTTCATAATATGAGATAATTTTATAACAGCTCCAGGAGCGTTACCAATTGCATAAGGCACAATTATGTTGGCCATGTACACAAAGCTGTGAACTTATTTTTACCGTTTCGTCTTTTTCATCGCCGCATAAGAAAACTGTTCAAAATCACCTAACTGTACGGAGTACTACTATGCCAGGATCAAGTAGGCTAATTACGTATTTCTACTGGCAACGGTTTCACATACTTCGTTTCTTTCGTTAGGCTTCTTGTTCAATTTTATTAACGGATAGAAATTGATACTTTCTTTAACAGAACAAAAATGAAATTACTAATAAAAAAAAAAAAAGATTTCATATTTGGCAACACTTAAGCCACGTTATTACTTTTTATTTCTGTCCAGGTAGAAGTAGAAGTCAAGTAAGAAATTATTTAGAATATATAAAATGTTCCAAAATGTACCAGAGCTTTCGACAATATTTTTGGAAGGTCGAAGAATAATCTAGAATGTTCCAAAATAATAAATGTTGCACAATACTCTATAAGGATGATTTGGAAAGTTCGAAAATGATTTATAATGTTCTAAAATGTTTAAAAAGATTTTAGAATGTACTATATTCAACAGAATTAACTCTGATTATATTTCGAATGTTCGAGAAAATTCTAGAATGTTCTAGAATATCCCAAAAGATTCAAGAATGTTCTGCAACAATAACGAATGCTACGGAATTCCCTATAACACACCAGGATGATTTGGAAAGTTTCGAAAATGATTTATAATGTCTCAAAATGTTTAAAAAGATTTTAGAATGTTCCATATTAAAGAGAATTAACTCTGACTAAATTTCGAATGTTCGAGAAAGATCTAGATTGTTCTAGAATATCCCAAATGGTTCAAGAATGTTCTGCAACAGTAACGAATGTTGCAGAATGTTCCAAAATGTTGAATAACATTTTAGAAAGTTGCGTGTGAATACTGATTACATTAAAGGTATGTCTATTCCTGTCAGACATTGTAGGTTGTTTCGTACAATATTAAAGAAAAGCATTCTGAGTATATTTCGTCAATGATCATCCCTTTTTGTAATATACTTCTCACAATAAAATTGAAAGAGTGGAACTGACAGCCTAAAGCCCTACGAACGTGATGGCTTTATTACTTTGTAACAGAAAGCCCTTCGAGTGAGTAAAAGACGTCAGCGTTGTCGTGGATATGAGAAATTGGAAAATTGAATGAAACTGATAGCTTGAATGATCGTGTACGCTGTATAATTTGCATTTAAAAGGGAGTTATAACTGTTTTGCTGGTATCAAAACGGTACCGTAACTCATAGCCAGAAGACTTTTCGAGCTCTAATAACAAACTCGATAATAAGATTCTTCCTGTCATATTATTAAATTATTACGAAATAAACTCTGCTTAGCAATTTTGTTCTGTATGAAGGAAGGTTTAAAACGTTTGAAAGCATAATCGTTTTCCTCAATTTTAAGAGGATGGTGTAAGAAAGTTAAAAAAGCATGAATTTTGAACCAAGATCTAAATCTTTGAGGAGGGTCATCCAGGAAAACATTTAACATACTATTAACAAATTTTAATTAATGCAGGGGGTCATAAATAAAAAGACTTAATCGAGATTTGCGTCTTTTGTATTTTTTTTTTAAATTATAAAACACCTGATATGTCATTGTTGTACCTACCGGTTACGAAGGAGACCGGAGATAATGAAAGAAAAAGACAAAAAAGTCAAAGAAGAACCAGATATTACCACCCTGGAGTTGGTCCAAAGTAATTGATGCGCGTCGTGATTACGAGCAAGGTCGACTGAGGAAGTACAGACTGCTGAGTTAGCTGCTGCAATGATTCTTATTACTTGCCGGCTACGGTAAACTGATGGGCAAATTTAATCCACTTTTATGAAATTAACCACCACCAAAATCAGTTAAAAAAAATGTTGATTTGTAGAAGTAGTGACAGTAGGGTTGGAACTAATTAAAATTACAGGCGTGAAAAGTAAAGAAGTCTGACAACCCAAGACAGGAACAGAGGGATGATGATGATGAAAATCTAAAGACCCCTCTGCAGTATCAAGCACGGGTCCTTCTTTGGCTCCTAGATGACGGGGTCTGCGGGGGTGTACTTTTCGCCACTGGTTTATATGAGGATATATTTGAAAATGGACATGAAGGACTACGTAGAGAGATACTAGGGGTAGAATAAGGTGCATATATAAGGAGACTTGGAGTGAAAAATTGTTTGGATTAACCAAAAATATGAAGAAGTGGATATTGGTCTTTGAGCTGAAGATTCTGGTGGTTGATAAACAAAAAATTAAAGTTAAATTTCAGTTAAATGTGTTAATCTTACGTTATGCTGGTCAAAGTTACCAACACTAATGAACCGGTCGAGTTTGCCGTTACCCCTGAGTACTTACTTACGTTAGTTACTTGCGGCGTCGCCGGTCGTCGCGCGCCGTCGCGTCGCCTCCGTTCAAGGATTCCGATGCAATTTGCCAAAGAGGCGAACGATAGAAAGAGGAAAAATAGCTAAAAGGCATTTCACGCGTTAAATCACACAGACACACACGCACACTCACGCGTATCCATCGTCGCTAATGTATTCCTCTCTCCTTTATGGGAGAGCAGCGAGACGGACGTGTATATGCACCTTCTAATAATAAATGCAATGATAAAAAGCGGGATGATCCCATGTTACTGACCTCACGTGAACTTTCAAGGCCGTTTCATGTTGCTATATTAATAGAATAACAGCCGTTCGGCCTGTAATACGTAAGTAATGAATGAGAGGGATTATCAACTTGTTCTAAGTACTTGCGATTTAGTTCTATTTTAATGAGTGATTTTTTTGAGTTAGAACGTCTACATTTTTCATATCAATCAAAAAAAATAAAAAATTTAAGTTTAAGCTGATTATTATGAACATATTTCCAATAATTATAGCTAAGAACCATCTCGATCACGTCAGCTTTTAAACAAAAAAAAATTGCATCAAAATCTGCCCTTCCGTTTAGGTGCTAAGGTGCCACAAACAGACACACAGACAGATACGTCAAACTTATAATACTCCTCCTTTGCGTCGGGGGTTAAAAACACTAAAAGGAGTTAGTGTTCCCCTTCTATCAGTTTCTGAAAGCTCCATGAAACACTAAACTTTAATTTGGCCTGAATCAAGGCAATTTAATCTCAAAATTGGCACATGATCAAATGAGTCTACTACATCCAAGTGATGCTAAATATGAGGGGCTTTTTTACCCCCTGATTTCGTATATAACTATATTTTTGGTACTTTTCAAAAAACATAAACTGATGTTGAGGAAATTATACACCATTTTGTAAATCGAAATTTAACATCTTTATACGTAATTAGATGTGTCATAAATATGGCGTGAAATATTTGGGAAATACGATTAAATAAAACGTGGGTTGTTTTCCGAGAAAGCATAATAATATAATACAACGTTCAAAGAAAATGTTTCCAAAATAGAACGTGCCCTTCTCGTTTCTTCGAAGATTCTAATTAATATTAATTCGTTTACGATTTTCGGTCTTGTAGGCAATTACGTAGTAATTAATCATTAAAAATAAAAACAGTTAATTAAGCAAAATGAAAGTGGTGAATCATAAAGCTAAGTGCCCTTCATGTTTAATTATTTCTTAATTTTTAATTGTTAATTACTCGATAATTATACATTTATACTAGATGGGAGAAACTGATGTAAATAATCATTTCACAAGAAAAAAAAAATACTTTGGAACCGCTGATCAAATTTTGTAGATCTGCGGAGATAAATAGATCATATTTTTAATTTAAAATTAAAGATTTTTAAGCACATTCGATACAAAATCCATAAGAATCCGCGATCAAAAGAATTTTTGCACGTATAAATCTCTTGCCTACAAGACTGGAACAGTTCTCTACGACGACCCCCTTAGATGACGTAGCGCGTTAGCACTTAGGCCTTGATAACAATGGTAACGGTAGCGTCCGGCAGGGACAAGTTGCAAAAAAATAGATAAAGTTGATGACGAATTGGTTATTTATTCCCAAAGATCAAAAAATATTTTCGACAAATAATGCAGTCGTATGTGATTGACGAGTGGTTTGCAGGTCAGCATAAACATTTCTTTTCCAGGAGTTCAGAAGTAGCTGGTAGGCCAGATACGTACGTACGTATCAATACCTCCTGGTGTACTGCAAGTATTAATGTGTGTATGTATGTATTTTTGTATCAGATAACGTATTGACAAATACGTAACTGTAGAATACGTAAAGATTTAAACGCAACCTGCGATGTGGAACAGTGTACGCGTAGGTACCCGCCATAAAGCAAAATTTTCATGGTTGGCCGGATTTCAGACGACAGACGCCGTGTGCCTCTCGAATTGCACACTTTTTTTTTCGAAAAATCGTAATTAGTAGATCAAGGAAGGTCGGGCGTTTCGCGATTATTCACATGTAACGACTCGGTATGTTTGAACCGTTAGTTTAGATATACAAGATGCTTTTTGTTATCGTAAGTGTATCCACAACGCCGCATTCTACAATAACTTCTTCGAATGTAACGGACACCCACCACTCGACAGTGTCGATCGTTGTTCATGTTACGAAACGTCGTTAGATATAAAAACGGATTTTCGTGATTTCCAACAACGAAACGAAAGATCGGTTACGGAAACGTTACTTTGATGAAACCGTAAGAAGTATTTTAATACAATCTGACATGGAAGAACTTGATCTAGATTTTATTCGATTAATCGAATTTTTTTACCGAATCTTGTAGAAAATCGTCTATCATAATAAATACGATAATTATCGAAACACACTGTCAACTCTTACTACTACCACCCTCAAAAAAGTAAAATTCCTATGAAATGTACTTTAATTTTGAAAAAGTAATCTAATATCGGTGCTAATTTAAAACATACAGGGTGTCCCCTCTCAATTGGAAAAAAACTTCAAGGGCATATTGAGGAACCATAGACAAGCAGTTTGAGATATTAGACTGATGTCCGGAAGTGCATGGTTTTCAAAATACAGGGTGTCAAAGTTTTTTTCAAAAAACTTTTTTTTTATCAATATCTCAAAGGCACGTTGACCGATTTTCTTGAAATTCGCTGGTGATGTAAGCTTTAATGAGACGCTCAGTTAGCACTAATTAAATAGTAATTATTACTTCCAGTGGCGCCCCATGGGACAGTGTCACGAATAAAAATGACAAAAAAATGTACGCCACTGACTTTTTTTGAAAATTTTATATTTTTTAGAAAGCTCAGTTAAAAGTACAACTTTTTTGTCACTTGATATTTTTTCGTATCTCTCTCCGTTTTCGAGAAAAAATTTTTATTAAAAACTCTATTAAAAGGTTCATTATCTGTTAGGAAAATAACTTTACTTTAACTTATTATTAATAGTGAAGCAAATGCTCAAAGTGTTCACCATGCATTTCGATGCATTTTCTGCACCTGTCGACCCAGGATTCGCGCAAAAAAAAAGTTTTTTGAAAAAAACTTTGACACCCTGTATTTTGAAAACCATGCACTTCCGGACATCAGTCTAATATCTCAAACTGCTTGTCTATGGTTCCTCAATATGCCCTAGAAGTTTTTTCCAATTGAGAGGGGACACCCTGTATATATGTTTACCAATTTTACAAAATTTTACGTTCACTAAGAACAAAAAGCTCGAATATGAATGTACTCTAAAATTTTTATATTTGAAATTAAATTCGGTGTAAAATTTACTGCGATTCTTGCAAAACAAATTACTTTCTAAGAAAATCAAATTATCTATAAAAAAAAAGTGTAGCGCCTTAAACGCGCCCTTAATACAAGTTGGCTAACCTAACTTAACCTACCGTAGGGTATTAACATGGGGTTGGTTCAGGTTAGGTTAGGTTAGGTTATGTTAGGTTTCTAAATAAAAAAACATGCCCCCCTAAGAATTTTTTTTTTAAATCACTTCTAAATAAAAATTAAAAATAAAGATTTTGCACTTTAAACGAGAGTTTCTTATTATGCATACTATCATTACTAATGTCTTGTTAAAATAGAATTTCTGCGAAATTGTGTTTAATATCTTTGCTACAGAAATGAAATTTATGGATCCCTAAAAAATTAATTGAACTCTAATAAAGTTATGCGAAATGAATTTGAGTTTGATCAATATATGGCACAATTTAAGGTGAATATAAAAAAATCTATTTTTTTGAAATGTTTAAGCATTTTTCCTAAAAAGTTTTTTCCTAGGCATCACCGTTTTGGTATCACAACAAGTTTTCCTTATACAATTTTTCTGAAACCATTCTAAGTGCACCTACTATGAAATATTTGTATTTTCATATATGTTGCACACTAAAATGGCCACATTGCTATAGAAATACTAAAATTTTTAACTTTTAAAATTTAAAAGCTCTCCTTTTGATAAGTTTTTTTTAATGTAACCTAACCTGCGAAACGTGGGTTCTGATTGATTAATTTAAAGAAATTTTTGAACCTCTTTTTGGCTCCGATTTTGTTCATATTAATTAATGTTAAGGAAAAATTTGCTCTTTAATTTACCTGATTTTTTTTATATAGTGATTAATTTTAATGATTCTATTTGCATTGGGTCTAACAGATAATTGTTCTTTATGGCTTTTCCCCTCATTGTAATTTATAAAATTGATTTTACGTATTTATTATTCACAAAGACATAAAAAAAGATCATCATCCAAATACGAAAATAGTTTTCTTTGTGTTTAGAACACCCCACTAGAAAGAAAGAATGTTATTTAAAAAAAAATGGAATCATGTAAGTACCAACCCATATTATATTAGTTTTTTTTTTTTTTAGACGAGCGCCGATATACATATTTGCAACCATGACAAGAATTTTAAGCGTTTAGTATTTATCCTAACGGTAATTCGATGACTGGAGCTATTTTTTACATAATAATTTGTCTCGTACAAACTGATTGATAGTCATAGTTATAGTGTACACTAGCTTTTTTTTTTAATTTCTCTCGATCATTGTGATGTTGATGAAATTGATTGTTTAATTGTATAACTAGCGTGTTTAACATTTCTGGGATAAGATGCTGTTATAAGTATAGATAGATAGATACAAGGACTATGCGGCGTCAGTTTGCTAACGGTTTTCAATGGTCGCTGATTTTTTCCAACTGAAAACTAAGCAAATCAATTAACGCCAAGTGCCAATGTCTGAATTAGTGTGCGGTAATTACACATGGACTTGTACAAATTACTGCGAGGAAGTACGGTTATTTTTTAAGGCCATTATTAGGATCAAATTAAATTAATGAGGATTTCGTATATAGAAATGTTTATTTTGATTTTACCAATAGTAGAACGCGAACTACATGTGTGCGTCTTTTTTTTTTTAATTCGAATCAATTAGTTTGTTCAAATTACACCCAGAGGTGCCATTAAAATTATAAATGCTTTACGATGTAGGTACATAATAGCAGTCAAGAGAGAATTAATTATTAATAAATAAGGCCATTTATTAACGAAATATATTGCTGGAAGAGGAACAACTTTTGATGTTGATAAATAAGTTTTCAAGTAAATTAAAGTGGGTAGTTCTAATATTAACCCACTTTTCTATATGACTCGATCACTGATAAAAAATAATCCTAATGGCACTTAATTAATTCTAAATATTAATTAATCAACTTTGTAGAAGCATAAAATGTGAAAAAATACCAGCTTAGTTAAAAGTGAAATCTCTTCAGTTCAAGTTATGTAACTTAATGGTATTCGTCGTTCTAGGTTCAAATATTTATCTAACAAAGCCTAAAAGAGTTTCATTTCACCCTAGTAATTTATTACAGACTAATTTCTCCAAATTAACTGTAATATGTCCAGCAATAAATAGCTTTTTTTATAGACGTTGTGAAACGTCTTGTATCACCGACTAAATAATCCATTAAAATCCAAGAATAAGGTAGTAAGTATACCACGTTCTCAAAATACCGACCCCACACGCCACGCATGTTTCGAGCACTATTTACAAGAACTGTTTCGAACTATTTGTGACCTCCTTACAGCTTATTGTGGAAAATTATCGAATGAAACTATTTCTGACATGTAAATTAAATATACCAACAAAAATGGTAATTGTTGAGGGTAAGTACTATGTGATTGTTTTAGAAAATAATATCACGATTATTGTATGAGAGTATGAGATAAGTTGCAGACCTTCTTCTGTTTCATATTTTTTGAAAAGGAACCAAATCTCCTGGCAATCACCAAAAATCAGTATTCGTCTTCCTTTATGTGCCACGAGCAATTCATTGAAAATCTTCTCTGTTTCGATCTAAGTGATCATTTAAGATCCATTTGTTTCGTTCCCACGCTTTTCTGGTTCTTTTTAAGCACCTGGGTTGGCTG
Source organism: Agrilus cyanescens (assembly GCA_947389935.1). Lineage (NCBI taxonomy): Eukaryota > Metazoa > Arthropoda > Insecta > Coleoptera > Buprestidae > Agrilus > Agrilus cyanescens. The sequence continues at coordinate 3,562,377 of OX376711.1, read as the reverse complement.
GTCTGAACTCTTCGGACAACCTTCTCGTGGTTAGCCTCTCGTCCTTTTCCATGCCTTGAAGAAGGGTCTACTAGTTGAAATTTGCAACCTCTTTTTAGCTTATTCTCGAGACTTATTGTGCCTTCGCTTTCTTTCACTTACCTATCTTTGACTCACCATTCACCAAAGAATCCATTTGGATTGCAGATTTTTGTGCTGAAAACCACCCATTCTTGGGTTGGTATACAGGGTGAGCCATGGTGTATGGCCTATTAGAAGTATATGGAAAATTAAGGCAAGGAAAATTTTGAAAAAAAAGACACGTAGTAGACACCAAATCAAAGATAACTTGGCCATATGTATTTAAGATTAATTTTTTGGTTGGTCTTCCAATTTTGCATATTTTGTGCAATTTTTGCCGCCGAGTGCTTGTCATAATTCCACTTACTTTAGATCAAGTACATTAGCTGTTGTAATAGTAAACTTCCGAGGTTTCATAAACTTCGTCATTTTTTCGTTTTTCAAAGTTTCTACACGCGATACTTAACTTCGGGGAATTTCTAAAACGACAGTCTGACATGCACTCGGGCCGTTACGTTATGCGTGTGTGAACACATTTAGACGACTCGACACAAAAACATGTAAAACTAACACTCATTAGACAGGTGAAAGTCACCATTGTGTTTCGTTTTTCTTTTTCTTTTTTTCTTTTTCATTCTAACAATTCAATTACGAATGACACATTAAAACCCACAGTCGGGTAGTAGATAGAGTATTTTGTCGAGGAATATCGACGACAATAATAGGTATGTATTGTACAGAATGTGATCCTGAAAAAACACTCTTAACACGTAACGAGACACGTTTAGAATGGGTAAACAACTGTTATTGAATTTTTAACTGCACGAAATTGAATGTCAACATGGATATCTTGTTAATTGAATCTCAAACAATCTTCGAAATTGGCCTTAAGATATTCCAAATAGAAACCTTTACAGAATACAAATTACATACATATCCCTTTTTCATTCTCCATCCGTTGCATACAGTCACGTATCTTATACCTTTTACTGACCATATATAGCCATCATTATGGTAGATGTCTAAACTGTTTGTATGAATTAGATAAGGACATTATTACATATTTTTTTATGTGTTTCGAGATGGGTGGTTAACTGTATGTAAGTGTATTTATCATGACAACATTTAGTATTCCAAAAATATCTTAGAGAACCTGTTACGTACAATTCACTTACGATTAAATTTAGGGGTGAAGAAATTGGTTTAGGTTGGGTAAAATTTATTTTTTTCGTATATAAGGTAAAGTCATCGTCTAAAAATTTACGAAAGATAACGAAATATTTTTCAAATAAAGTTTTTCTACAATTCAAATAGCATTTAATAGCACAGATACCGTTTTAATAAATAAATAAACAAGTGACCCTTGAGGGCCACAGGAATAACTTTCCAGTAAAATAACGAATAATTTTCGTGAAAATCAAAAATTTCAACACATTTATGTTTATAGGACACTACAGTATTTATTTATAAATTATCTTAAAGAAGTTTATGTGTGGTGTAATATTTAATTGCTAATAATATCAATGTTTAATTGTTAATAGCACCAATTTATTGTTCTTTACAATATTTAATTGTGTTTCATTTTTTCTCTTTTATATATTTTTTTTACAAGATCATTGAAAATTTTAGAAATTTTAATTGATATTAATAATATTTAATTATTATTTTTAATGATAAACCTCGTAATGGTAATACTGAAGAATAAATGGAAACTCAATGAATCTCATGTTTTTCGATTCTCCGTTTTATTTATCATTAATTTCAACTATTTATGTTTTTTTTTTTGTCATTTCTTTAATTTTACAAAAAAACTATAAAACAATTTTTTTTGCTAGTACTGGATAAAAATATCGGATTTTTTTAAAAGTATATTATATCAGAACCCATTCGATCAGATTAATCTTTTTTAAAAAATTCCAGAAAAAAAATTGTTAGGTTAATGGAGACCAATAAAATTATAATTAGTGTATATGCAATGTTTCAGACAAAACAAGTCACCTTCAGGTCAAAAAACGTTATTTGATATGAAATTATTAATTTTTCTATGTAAAGATTCATCAGGCAGATTTTATCGTTGCAACACAAGATTTTTATAAGTTTGTGACTATTTAATTTATTGTACTGAAAGAAAAAGTTATGAAAAAAAACTTTAAATGTATTTGCTCCAAATTTGGAGTCAACTTCGTCGAACTCATTTACGATCGGTTGTCTTAACTTTTGTTAAAATTCATGAGGGTTTCGTTCACAAATTGCCCATTCCTTTCAGTTTGTTGGCATGCCATTACACGGGTGAACACATCAGGCAAAATTTATTGTCACGTCATGTCAATGTATGTCCGCGAATATCGCGGAACAAACAAACATAATCAATTTTACTACACCTGTAACTTGAACTTTTACAAATCTTTTTAGTTAATGTCTCTTTTTATGCTGCTGCCATCCATTTAAGTGTCTTGCAGTGCGGTTGGTTACATTGGTCTCAGTCTCTCAGTCTTTTCCCCTCGTTCGTCACCGATCCCTCCGGTTTGCTTCATTTGCTTTCGACCCGCACGTTTGTCAGTCTCGTGTACGTAAAATGTTACCGAAGAAGATGCTATCTTTGCTAACCGACGATTTCGTCCTCGATAATACATTTAATTGTGGACGAAGCCGAATCGATAACTATTTACATGTAAATAACTTTTTTTTTAACAAATAAAAAAAGTGGAAACTGCTTCTACACAGACGATTAAAAATTATCTGCACCCTTATCAAGTTATAATAAAGTTACCATCGAGAAAACAAGGCCCAACTGCTTACGCGTGACGTCATTCATTATGGTAGATGTACGGAACCGAATTTATTTATTTTATTAAATGGGGCCAATATTTGGCGACTTATTCAATAATTTGTATCTCCGCTTTAACGTTTTTAACTTAATTATCAAAATTATCCACTTTCATCCTGATTTTTATAATTGCAGATTTGCTTTGTCTCTCATTTAAGGACATCTTAAAGTACCTAGAAGTTACTTCAGCATTCTTTCTCTCGGCAATCACCCTGTATATCGTAATTTACTGAATTAAAACAATTAAAAAATTAACTGAGTTGGTCTCTACCAAGTAAATCTTGATTTTTGGAAGAAAACGCTTTAAACATTTTGACTTAATTTTACTACTAATTTTTTTTTCTCTTGGGTTCAAGTGTTTTCTTCCAAAAATATGTTCATCATGTTTTAAATCTAAATTTAGTAGATTTTTCCTTGAAATCTTTATGTTCTGTTCATATTGGATATTGAGTACGTAAATGTAAACACTTAAAATTTTAATTATTCACCCTGTATGTATGTCGTATCTGTCCGGGTTGCATTGCAAAGTAATGCTATGCAACTGGGGACATGTCGCGCATTTTGCATTCCTCGGCATCACTAGGTATGCAGGCAGGGATTAACTATAGTTACCGACCTTGACGATTAACCAACTACACACTGGTGGTTCTAATTTGCATCCAAATTGAAATTAAATTCTTATGTTAAAATAATTATGTATGTACATTAATCGATCCATCGATTTTATTTAGTTTATACGCCTGTATAGTCGTCTTATAAGTAATAACCTTGTCACCTGTACAGTAAGGGTAGTTTTAGGAGTCATTTTTGTTGTTCATCCAATAATTTATATCTAGTTAATTACCTACTTAAAATACCATCAAAGGGTAGGTAAATATTTTTAAAAATTTTGAGACATTTGGTTAATAGTAATGACATTTGCTTCACTTCAACAATTTTGCTGATTTTCCTTCTTCTAGTGCCTATTCGTAGCTCAAAAAATTTCTTCAGATTTTGTATTCGAAAAGTGAAGTTCTATGCAATCCCACAGAATTTTACAATGTTTATTTCTAATATAAACAGCCCCAAAGGCATTTTCATATATGGCAATTGCAGTTAATTGAACTTGCCGACAAACCACCTGCTAGAGATGCACTAGAGCAGAAACTCACGTGAATTGATGTAAGGTCTGTGCTTGCACCTACGACAATAAATAACTGGGAGGCAGAAGGAATAAAAGATAGGATTACTCAAAACAAATAAACCTGCGCTCGCAGATGAAACGTGGAGCTTTTAATATATTCAAGGAATGCTTATTAGCTACTGGCACTTTAGTTGGTTAGCGAAACGGTTAGTGGATGAAAAATGTTAAGGGAATGAAACAAATCTTCATAGAATTTTGATTGTTTTTAAAAAAAAAATTACAATAACTTCCCTATAGACTGGGAAGTTAAAAAAGTATCGTGTGACATATCGAATGAATGGGGTTACTTAGAGTTTCAAATCAATTTTTTTTTTTTTATAATTCTATAATAAATAGTTTTAAAATTAGAAAAATATATGAACACATCTGAAACTACTACTACTAGTTTAATGGTAATTACTTCAAAAGTAATTTAACAAATACCTTTCAAGACCCTATAGAAAAGGAAGCCACGTTATGGTCATTAATAGCAGATGGAATGCCTTAATTGCAATTGAAATTTCTTAATCAACAAACAACCTTGCTTCCAATAAAAATAACATTCTCATAAATTAGCGAAAATAAATTAATGCTTCTTTTCACTTCATATAATATCAAGTGCTCGAGAGCGTAACTTGAGTTATATTCATCGAAGAAACGTCTCGACGAAAAAAAAAAAAAAAGAACAGTTACACTAACGTGCAGAATGAATCGATTATTTCATACAATTTGATGTTTTGAAGCTGTGATGACTATGTAGCCATTACAATCTTCCAACGAACGCTGGATAGAAAAAAAACCTGCCATTCTGAATTAAGTGAGAAGCGCGATACCTGTCAATGCCATGTTGCCAAGGCATGTTCTTCTTGAAACTCATTTTATTGAGGAAATATTGAAAAAAAAAAATGCAAATTAAAGTTATAAATAGGGAATATTAAATTTAATATTGAAAACGAACTAAAGAAACATCGGATATGTCATTTATAAGAAATGGCAAAACATTATAACCATGGCTCTTGAAATTAATCTTTTTACTTGCTTTAAATGCTAGTAAATTTTGTCTCTAAAGAAGATATCAACGCGGAAATTATTTGACCTTTAGTTGTGTCAAAAAGAAAAAGGTGGAAACATTAAAAAATTTCCTCATTCTGCCAAAAATTAGTGTAGAAAAAGTGGTAGTAAAGAAAAGTAACATGAAATAAACGTGCAGAAACATTTACTAGGTGGGTAAATTGAATGAGAAGTTGATGTGGTTGGCAACCATGTGTTTTTGCTTTGACCACACGGCCAACGCGGCGGTCAATGCGCCTATCGTGCTTAGATTCTCGCCATAATCAATTTCAGCGCGAAAGAATGGAATTTACCGTGAAAAATCAATTATTAATATTTAAAAACGTGAATGAACAGTTTGCCGTTTATATTGCTGATTCGCTTATTTCAAAACCATTAACGCAGGCGTCTAAAAAACATAAACACCACTCTCGTCGTGCACTTTTCCACATACGAGCAAAAACTCAATTCAGCCATGTTGGTACAAGAAAAAATAATAACTTTATTACACTGTGGGTGCAGGACGATTGCACTCAGTAGTCAATTTTCTACCAATTATTTTACAAATATTTCAAACCAACAGAGAAACTTTTAATTGCCAATAATTATTCTTTCTGCAAAAGCAATGCATGTACTAAGTTCATAGAAAAATTAATTAGTAAAAAACTAGGTATGTGCCAGCTTAATCCTCGCACCGAAGATTCCGTACCTTACCAAAAGCTCTGTCGATTTCAAAAAATTATTATTCCTTTGATTCAATGTATTAAAAAGAATTAAAAAAATGATTGAATTGGGCTCTACCACGTGAAAGTTAATTATCTCGATTGATTTTTTTAAAAAAAATACTTATCAACTTAGTTTGATTATTAATTAATTTTTAGAAGGAATCTTGCAGGTGAAAAAAATTGTAAACAAATTTAAAAACACAATTAATTCAAAGTGTTTTTTATTCTCAACACCATTTAGACCTATATTTAGGTCATGACCAGATTTTATTTTTCTTTTAACTCACTCTGCTATTTTTACTATAACTTAGTTGGTTATTAAATTTAAAATACGAAAAAAATATTTTAATAATTATTATTTTTCTATTTTAATCCGTCACATTCCTTATTTGTACGTTTAATATTGGTAGGGTAGATAGAGAATGTTATCATAAATTATATTAATTCCTAAGTCACTTTACGTCCTTAATTTAATTTAAATCTTTCAAGATAAAATGATCGATTATACAAGCTCCTGACGCACATCTCGCAAAAACTTAAATATAAGTTCTTCGTTAGAAACATGACGTTTTAATTTATTATAATCCCCATTTCATACCAGAATCTAGTTACTATAAACGTAATCCCTATGGTAGTCGTCAAATATCAGCTAATAAATCAATTTTTCTTGTGCATAAAAGCTTTATACAAGAAGGCACAAACAAGAACCTAATTATTTACCTCAACATACATCTACCTAATTAAGGGTTGGATTAAAATGTCTTACGTCGACGTTTTTCAATCCTGAAACAAATAGGTAGTTGTGAATGAGAAAATATGATTACAAAATTCTATAATTAACTAATACATACTAAAAAGGTAACGTCAAGAAGATAATTAATAGAAATAAACCTCTTCGATGTCGTTTTTTTGACACAAATTTAATGGTGTTTTCAAAAAGTTGATTTTAACGAAAAATCTAAATAAAGTAATAATTAGTTTCTTAAAGTATACCATATTAAAATACTCAGAGTCAAACGTTTCGACCTGTCCATCTTTGTTATGGAATCCCACGCATATAAACAAAAAAATGCTAATTGGCAAGCAAAGTAAACTTATTAATATTAGAATTTATGTAAATTAGAGTTAAAGTTCTGAACGTAAACTTCGCTGTATGCAAAACATATTTGAATAAGTACACTATCAGCTTTGCCTTATTAAAAATCACGTGGAAACGACACAACGTTAATAACCCCGTGAGGAGAGTGACAAACGGTCGTTCACGGTGTTAGAAGACATGTGTTAAAAATAGAAGCTCTTGTATTTCCTAAATGGTCTGCTATTAAAATGTATGTAAACTTTTAGTTATGCAAAAAAGCCTAAGCCCAGATTTGCGTTTCCATACGACCGATTGTCCTCGCTATAAAACGTTTTTAATAAAATCGTACCCAAGTTCTTTACATAGATTAATTGTTAAATATACAGGGTGTTACTTAATGAGTCAGGAAGTTTGAAATTTTGAACAAAAGTTCCTACAACGGCGCCATTTACTAGAAAATTATTTTTCATATTTGAAAGTCAAAATATAAACCAAACGTTTCCATAGAAAATTAAGTGCTGAAAAATTGGCGGCTTCACTCTTCATCCAAGCGTGAGGTCACCGTTAGTTTGATAGCCTTTGTTGTTTGTTATAAGTAAACACAATTGATTTTTCATTTCGATTCTCTACAGTGAAAATGAATTTAGACTAATTTAAATTAAACAGTCGCTAATGTTTTGTGAAATCAGTTAACACGTTTAAATTAAAAATTAAATGCAAATTAAAGACTCAGGATTTTTCGAAGAAATTAAGTACAAGGAAATTCATTCGTCAAACTAGTGAAAAATGGTACGAAATGGTGTGCGTTCGTGTAATGGGTACAACAGCAACTGGCGCCTGAAAGAATTTGGCACACACAAGTTACCAGGACGGTAACGGTCGATGATATTCAAATAATGTGTCATCATTAGGTCATTTGCAACTGTTGTTTGAATAAATAAACGTCAACTTAATTCAGTATCTATACAGGCACCAGATTTTATGTTAAAAAGCTCGACGAGTGAGTGAGGAATCCCAGAAGAAATTTATTAGCGATAACAAGACTGACTAGAAACAAGAGAAACAACTACTCCGAGGGCTAATACCCCTACCGGCATTGAATTATACTATTGAATCTGAAGGCACGTAGATAACACAATCTAAAAAGACAGGTTAAATTCCTGTAACGTCTAAACAATTAAGGATTACAAATCCCACATTTGGAACGCGTCCTATACTATAGGCACAACAAACCATAAGCCATATCCTACAACCGGTTTCGACCTATTGGGTCTCATCAGGTAGGCGCTGGCAAAACACAAACTGCAAAGCGCCTACCTGGTGAGACCCAATAGGTTGAAACCGGTTGTAGGATATGGCTGATGGTTCGTTGTGTTTATTGTATAGAACGCGTTCCAAATGTAGGATTTGTAATCCTTAAATATTTAGACGTTACAGGAATTTACCTGTCTTTTTAGATTATTTTATTAGCGATGTTGTGCATAATAGTTGAAAAAAAAATGAATGAGTGAAAAAACAATAGATACTCAAAAATTAAACTTTTTACAGCTCAAACTTTTCAAATATTAATACATATGTGACGATAAATTAAACAAAAGTAATAAAAATGAATTCTACAGAAGATGTTAATGATCATTTCAACATTTGTTGTCATTTTAACTGACGACTTGCGTTTAATATATAGCAGCTACTGCAAAAATGATGTTACAGATTACAGGATATGATATTTACGCGTAAAATCGATCCGAATAAATGAATAAATATGACTAATTAATTATTTATCTCGAAGCATATAAATAGCAAATGACAAGCATTAAATTTATCCAGTCTAACGGCTTAAGCAGTCATTAAACTGCATTTTGCAATTTAAAAAAAAAAACTGTATCCACTCCTCACCTACATGCTAATAACGACTATCAACTTAAGTGTGTATTAATACATCAAAGGTTATTAAATTGGAATGAATCACATTTCAACATTGATTAAAAAATTAAATAAAACAAGATTTAATCAGAATGTGGTGAAACCAGGCATACGCGACATACGATCGCGAGTCGCGTACCTATAGCCATCAACCATCTACTAGTACTTGTGATTAATTTTTTTAGTTAAATTATTATATGATTATTATTTTAAACTTATTTTCGTAAGTAAATGATGTTGTGGATAGAAATAGGGGACTATCTTAGTAAATATTGTAAATGTAAACAGTTTTCTTTGGCCACAGAAGGCGTTCGCTTGAGAAAACACGTGTTGCAATAGGAGACTTCAACGTGAGATGAAGAAGGAAATGCGGTTTAAACCGCATCATAAACTAGGATGATATCCATCGTACATCCGGTAACGAAGTATTTTCTTAGAATTACTAGGTAACAGCTAGAAACGAATCTCTAGTTAGACGTCATCAAAAATTACTATTAATTAAATTATTAAGTTGGTGATCTTCTAATAAGTACAAATAAGATTGTTTTGTAAATCAAAAAATATTGTACCAATTTTAATAACTGATAAGTAGTGTAGGTCTTGGTCTTATTTTTATTATCGTATATTGATTTTGGTCTTGGACATATAACGACAGTTTTTATAAAAATTCAACCGATTCTCTTCGAAATGCTCAATTAATAATAAATTAATCGGTAAAGAAAACCTAATTAAATTCCTTTATGGGTTTGTGTATAAAAAAAAACTCGATACTTTTTCTTAAAGACTCTAAACTTCCCTATAATTTCCCTAATTATCCAGAAAGGCCACATCAGGAGTTGCCAAAATTTTTTTTTGATCATTGATCAATTAAAATTTGCTATCCCGTAAATTTTGTATGGTCATCGTCATTTCGATATACTTCATTTAATAGATGGCGTTCGTGGTCTTAGAGTTGGAAAATTAATTAGGATTGATGATCGCTGAACAAAAGTTACGATCAAATCAATTATAAGTGATAATACGAAGGGTCACTGGGTTATCTAGATCGATATAAAAATTTAAAATAACAACAACTTCTGCCTCAGTAGGTATTAAAAGTTTTTAAGTTTTTGGAAAGTGTACGATACTTAACTACGTTCATTTGTTGTTATACGAATAAATAAATAAAGTTGAAGGATAAATTAATTATTATTTAATTCTATTTACACACATCTAATGTATGAGTATCTTCCTATAAAAAGAGATAGAGCGACGCTGTCCCATTATCTACAAAGAGCACGTATACTTTTTTTTTTATCTATCACGTTTTTCGATACGTAAGCATCAATAAGTGAAAAAACGAATTTTACAAAACTTTAACGTCAAATAAATAATACTAACAATTATTTGCCAGTGCAAAAATCTAGCGCAAATGCTCATTTCATCGGCACCTACAAGAATCCGCTATCAAAGCAATTTTTCGGGACAAAATTCTTCGCCATTAGACTAAAATGTTTCCGTACAATTGACCACCTATAGTGACGTATCGAGCTTTTTTACGTTAAAGCTACTGGGCCTTTATACTTTCGGTACGTCGCGTATTGCTGGTGTGAAAGCTACCTACCTAAAAACGTTCCGCTGGCGAATGGCCAATGAACTTCTCTGCCGCTCGTATTTTTCTGACCCGTTCACTGCGATCCGAAAGCTTCCGGTGAACCTGCAAACCTACTTTCGACTCCCACATGGAACCACCAACCGACCGCACACACGTAATTCACGTGTGAATCGCGGTGTGCGACGTCGGCTTGGATGGCCCGGTCGATCGCGGTCGCCTTTGCATACGTGCAACTTTTTGTTTCGCACTTAATTGCAGACGGAACGCTTTTAAACGATCGCACGTTATTATAATTCCGGCTGGCGAATTGGTGTTAAAGAACTATCGGTCGGGCTTTTCCCCGCATGTGTCAAACGTGACAAAATAATTAACATTTTATAAATATCTATCTTAAAAGGCAATGAACGTAAATTGACGTCAATAAAAGGCAATTAAATATAACAACTGCTATCGTTCAATTTTATTGAGCTTTTTTATCATAATAACCGACATTTTGACATCTTCACCTTTTTTTTTAGTTGTGTACTGTACTGAGTGTTCCTACAGAATCATTTTCATCTCCGTCTCCAGTTCAAAGAATGTATGTAAACACACCCATCCTGAACCGTAACCTATTGCAATAGACACGGGTGTATTACGACAGTTTTATGTATTTTATGACATCTTCATACCTACTGGTTTTGAGCTTCAAAAAAATAGAAAAAACTGTCGTAATACACCCGTGTCTATTGCAATAGGTTACGGTTCAGGATGGACGTGTTTACATTTACATACCCCTACCTTTCCCAACATTTGTATTCGTAACACACTAAGAATAACCGCTTTAAAAATTTAAACAAACAAGCAGTATCATGTATCACCTATAGATAAAGACTATAAATTATTCCGTATCTGATCTACAACAATAAACGCTACACAATCTCAATATTCGAATAAATCAACAAACCACTACTACTAATCGCATTTTACAAAAGACATGGAAGACAAATACACAAAATGAAGAAGCTCAAAAACACCATACAGGGGTGGTTTCCGCGCCCAACAAATATGTATATTCTTGATCAACGTGACGAACTCTACGACATACTTTTCTGTCAAGAAAATCGGAAGGGGGTAAGCTATTGTACATAATTACCTTTGCAATATGCGACGAGTCACTCTGTATATTAAAGTCTATAATTTGATGCTAAGACTTACCTACGTACTTATTATAAAATTATATCCATGTGGTATGTGTTACGCCTCTTAATATTTTAGAAAAAAATTCACCCAACTTACAGCGCTTCGTTGCAAAAAAAATTTGTACTGTTTTTTTCGACGTTGTAGTTAGAAGATGTTAGTTAAACCATCCCAAGCTATTAATTTATTGAATAAGTAATAAATATCATCGTGGCCACGGGGTACGCCTCCGATGTAAAACAGCGGATCATTGATCATGTAAAACGTACAGTTTTATAATCGGACATGTTTATGTTACATAGGTACAAAAAGTTTGTTCGAAAGATAAATAAACAATATAAAGATTTATTATTAATGGACGATGATTGCACCTATTTTATGATAATTTGTATGAGAAGTGGACGTTGAATTTATTGAGCTTTTATTTCGCTTGTCGTGAACATCTGCTAAATTCCACAAGTTTCAAATATCTACTCATAACTATCGTAATTAACATGCTAAAATCTACACATTTTAGTAGTACGTATTATAAACGAGGAAAATACCAACTCACATTTAAATTAATTACACGATAGTTACCCAGGATCAGTATCGTTATTGAAGGCCAGAGAGTTAACGCGCAACGTCACGTAAGGAGGTCCTCGTAGGAACTCTTTTAATCTCATATCCGAGATATTTATCGTGCAAAAAATTTGTGGAGGAAGATCAGAAAAGCATTTCTACTTGATACTTCCTAGAGCATTTAAGAAACAGAACCAGTTGATATTCTTCTGAATTATAGTTAATTGACCTACATAAATAAAGCACGAAAAGGCGTGACCTTTTGTATATACAATAAATAAAAGAGCACCGAATGCACACCTAACGATAAAATACACATAAACATTTTCTCTCAATTTATGCAATTTGTTCGAGACTAGAGGTGGATAATACCATAGAGATGCGATCTCAATGGGTTAGACAGTTAGTTAAGTTTACGAACTCTGATGCTCGGCACCTTTGTACAGTCAGTCAGATGGCGAGAAAGTACCATAAAAATGTCGGCTTTGCACGTTTCCTTCGGCTCGTAGATTGCAACGGACGACATATCAATGTTGGAGTAGATAGCAGAAGAATATTAGAATGCTAATGCAAACGATCACGTAGATTATCCATTCGGAACCTACGCACACCACGTAGAAATGCAGAGTATAACGATGCGCCGCCACAGTTGACAAACTGAGATCACTTTTTGCAATTATCCTTATCGTCCTCTCCGTTCGGGAAAACGACTTGTATTTGCAACAAGTCCACGATTTATAAACTGAGATAGAGGCTCGAATGTCTAATGAACAGCACGGGTGACAGCAGTAAAAATTCTATTATTTATGCGTAGTCCTTTCAACGAACGGCGAAACGATTCCTCTTTTTAAAAAAAAAAATGACAGGCAGGCATAGCCTTTGTATCGTCTACGTCTCTGAGGAAAAAGCTGTATCCACAGTACGTCCCACTAACGATACACTATTAAAGTCTGAGGATTTGTTGAACTCAAATCTTAACGACTGATGCAACGTAATTTGTTATAGAGAAAAATTTCGAAATGATAATTGAAAAAGTAGGTACTGAAAATGAAACTTAAAAATATTAGGGTAGTAAGTACCTATTGGAGATGTGGGCTACAGTTTAGTACAGTAAAACCTCTGATAACGGACACCTCTTAAAAGCGGACACCTCTACATAACGGAGCTAATTTAAATCCCCAAATGTGTAGTACTCACTTTGTACACTTTCTAACCTCTTGACAACGGACCCTCTAAAAAACGGACACGGACAGTCGGTTTTGGTACAAATATATTTGTGTATTTGTGAAAACACCTCGTTATAACGGACAACTTTACTAGACCCGACGATATGACCAGATGTTTTATAATCATCTAAGAACTTTGCCGTTTCCTTTTGTGTGGCCGCTCGCCGGTGGTGATTCACAGAATGCGTTTATCGTCGGAAATACCCGGGGATCGGTAACCATAAACCCCTAATACAATGTACAATTTTGTTTATTCCCAATAATTTCAATTATGTATGTACCTGCTCTTGAAATAATATTTCGTTCGTTCAGTTGTCAGTTGTTCCGAGTTTGTCCGATTAACATGGCTGCGAATAAAAGAACTTTTGCTGAAATTATACGTATTTGTTTGTTTATAATGTTTGCCCGACTTCTGTATTTTCAATAAAAATATTTTTGATTTTATACATATTATTTAACTATCCCTCTTAACTACGGACACCTCCCAACAACGGACATTTTGCCAGGTCCCGCCGATGTCCGCTAAAGAGAGGGTTTACTGTATATGGGCAACAAGACCCAGGGACGTCATGCATATATTTGGACTCCTGAGGGTGTAAGGAGTTCAAATATATACATGACATCGCTGGGTCTTGTTGTCCATATACTAAATTCTAAAAATTCTCTTCAATTATGCAACCAGAGCTTTTCCACAGACTTAACGAAATCCTGTGGTATCCAAAATTTCACTATATTCGGAGTTCACCATTTTATGAATTGGCAAAAATCCAAATTTCACAAAAGAAATGTTAACAGCTGTCTTTGACGTTAAAAAAAATTGTAATGATATATTTTTGAGAGAACGACCCATAAAGTCAGTTTTACACCAGCCATAGGTGAACATTGACTCATTACATAGACACAATTTGCATCTTTACTGTATTTATTAAAATTGTTTTAACTGTAGATTTAATAAAAAGACAATTAATGTTGTTCCTGATGCATTCGCATCACGCAAAACGAGACTAAAACTTCACGCCGTTTAATACTTTAGATGCTTAGCCTTTGCATCCAATTATAATTGTCATAAAAATCCCCATAGGGGGTTGAGATACTAAATATATTAATCCATAAATATATACCATTATATTGCCACCAAGAAGGACGTGTAAAGATATGAGGCTGCGGAGGATAAAGAAGAAGGCGATAATAAGGTATAGTTCATACAAAAATTCCATAAAAACATGCAACTTATCTTATTTTTTTTCCCATGAGTATTTTGACTTTATTTGGAACATACTGTACATTTCATAATATGTGTCGTGTGTTTAAAATCTCACGAATGGTTTATGTCCTGGCGGAATACATTTCAGTATTATAAAAAATTTTGCATTCTTTATTGTGTACTTGTACTGCACATAACACTAACAAGAACGTGTATGAGCACATCGACTCTCGTGACCATTGAGGCATGTCGCCACTTTTATATGTGTGATTCCAAATACATACCTCTTTTGATTGATTGACTTTGATTAATGAAAAGTTATATTCGACTTAATACTCACCACGTCCCGCTTTTAAACCAATACAATGCATCCATCATCTGTGCAAAGTTTTGCACTTTGCAGTGAAAAATGGATTCATTTTTTTATAATATGTAAGTAGGTACATTATTTATTACTAAACGTGAGTGTGATTGTATTTTATAGATACATGAAGACTGTGTTACAATGAATTACTTATATTTCTAATATTAATATAAAAATGTGTATACTCTTCGTGGCGTAAAAGTGAACTAACTTTAATATTCATGTGCGTTATATACTGTTAATATATGAGTTGTTTTATTTATTTTTTGGATCGACATCATGAGCATCCGTAATAAATAATTTATGTAAAAGTATAAATGTTAACTATTTCCATAAAATTAAATGCATACACACTAATACTATATTAGAACTTCCCCAATTTGTTCTGGTTTTATCCTGGAAACATAAATTATGTACACAGGAAAAACTAACGGCACATTAGCGAAAAACCTCCTACAGAGATGCGTTTAATACCGTTGTATTAATTACTAACTGCAAATAAGTTTAAGGGAAATACAGACGGTTTACAATTATTGTATAGAATTTATTGTACTAACTGTTAAATGTACAATAAAAAGTATATGGAGTAAGATTTTATGAACAACTAAATTTTTATAATGTTAAAATTTTAAAATCTGCTACAAAAATATTATGGAACATTTGAAATCATTTCTAAAAGCAAATATTGACACGAATATTGAAAATAAATGTGTTTTTTTTCGTTATTTATTAATTACTGCGACGATACACTATTATATTGTTTATTTTAATTAGTAATCCCCTTATGCATTGCAATGTATTCGTGTACATAGACCTCTACGCGCCTGCACTAGTCTAGTGTTGAAGCGGTATCGGTTATATAAAGAAGTTTTCACTTCAATAATTGTCTTTCAATTATATTATTGTATTCTATTAAGTAATTTTGTATTATTTTCTTTCCAGGATTCGTATTTTGAAAGAAAGTACACACGTTTGCTCATCCACTAAGTAAGTACACTTAAAATTTTTGATTAATAATCAGTAAATATTTGCAATTTGAAGTGAAACACTTCTCACATTAAAAAAAAATCAAAATCAATTTACGCCAATGAAATTGTTTTTTATATTGCTTTTTATATTTCAATCCAAAAACAACATTTGAAGTGGTACAAAAGTCACGCTTAAGAGATTTTGTTTTGATTCAAATTTTCTTGTCTCGATGTTAAATTCCGGAAACGGCGTCACCAAAAATTGCTCAATAACCGTAAGCGGTGCTCTTGAGAAGATTCATCCTTCGCATGAAGTGACCCAAATTCCTTTTTGTGTACGTTTCACAAAAATTACGACACAATGGGCTTTGTGCCGAGGAAATAAGAGCTAAATAGCAGGTGTTATTCGTTGGTCGAATCACTGACCTGAGATCACTTAACTAGTTCGCATCAGGAAACAACAACGAGCAACGGTCACGAAATTATTTATCTGTCATGTTTGCGGATCATCTCAGATTTCAGGCCTTTCTCCAATTGTTTACAGTTACATATGATAATCAGTTACCTTTTGTATTATATAAAAAAAAAAAATTATAATAGGCTCTCGAAAAGAATTATAAACTACGTATACGTAATATTTATTCAACTCGCTGAACAAGAGACGCAACTGCTTGTTATTGACCTAGAACTTTTTTGTTTCTCATCCAAATTCCGCAAGAATACATCGAGAGTATTATACATATTTATGAGATAACTGACCGTTCAGCAAATATCATCCGAAAAGGCGAAGGTCTAATCTTCAACGTATCTAACAACAGTAGATTTTGAAGATCCATGTAACATCTTCAGATAAACTCACACACGAATAATCTCTACACAATGTATCAACTGAAAAAGACAGGCTGTTACAGACGAACCCTTGAAAAGCAACATTTCTTTTCCTTAAAAAAATATTTGCATAGGCATAGGATAATTTAGTTCTTTAAAGGACGTGATTGCTAATAAAATTTGCTGAACAAATACTGTGGTGTGATGAAACACGAAGTAACGAAACAAACAATACAATATACCTTCAAAAACTGTAATCTCTTCTAGAGACGACAATCCTTCTCGTAAAACTGACAACTGATAGGCAGACTTGAATCTTGATTTCTGCCATGGTCTTCCACTTAGAGACTTGGTCTCTGATTCTAAGACTTCTCGAGACCGATAATTTTTTCCTGGGAAAACCCACTACTATCAAAAAATATGAAGAACTTGTGACATGATTGGTGATTCTGTGGTCTCTTAAGGAAAATCCATAGACACCAGAAAGAGCAATAGCACGTCAAACGAAATGGACATCCTTCAGCTCGCGGGTCATGTGTCAGCTGGTCCATAATAGAAGCGAGGATGGCATATTTAACACCACTCATGTACCGTTCCGACATAAGACCGTACACACATACAAACGAACAGACACACACACAACCATATTAAAGACACAATCATCTACGAAACAAATCGAAGTCAGTCGATGTATGTTACGTGTCGAGTCTCGAATGTTATTGGAAAAGAAGGAATTAAAGTCAGATGCTCTGGAATGTAACTGTTCCGTTGTGCAGTCGTTCAGTTAGTGGTCAATAAAGTGCACATTTTTATTTGAAAGAATCAAATGCTGTCCGAGGAGAGCGAAATGCTGTTTTTAAGATGACAAGTTAAAATGACGAAGAAAATTTAACGGCAAAAGTGGCACTATGTAGAATTATTAAAAAGAAACGATTTTCCCACTCTCCCTCAGGGAAAAACCGCCTCAGTTATGCTTGTAAAGTATCGTCGAAATCGATTCAGCCGTTTCGAAAATTACCTCCAACAGACAGACCGAGAGAACTCTTATTTTATTTATACAGGGTGTTACTTAATGATAGGCCGTAATTCCAAAGGCTCATTTCCTATAACTAACAAGCGACCTTTGAGGTCCTCATGAATAACTTCCTAGTATAATAAAGAATAATTTTCATGAAAATCAAAAATTTCAACACATTTATGTCTATAGGCCACCAGCCACCACAGTATTTATTTATAAATTATCCTTGAGAAGTTTATGTGTGGTGAAATATTTAATTGCTAAAATCAATATTTCATTGTTAAAAACACTAATTTGTTATTGTTAATAATATTTAATCGTCATTAAATATATTTTGTTGTTATTAATAATATTTAATTATTATTTTTAATGATAAACCTCGTAATGATAATAGGTACAGAAGAATAAATGGAATCTCAATGAATCTCATGTTATTCGATTCAGCGTTTTATTTATCTTTAATATCAACTATTTATAGTTTTTTTTCCATATTACAAAAACGTTCTTTTTGCAAGAATTTGATAAAAATATATGATTTTTTAAAAGTAGGTATATCAGAACCAATTCGATCAGATAATTTTTTTTAAAAAAATTCCAGAGTTTACTGAACTTCAGCCTATTTGTTTAAAAAAAGAAAAACGAGACTCGACCGAATGTTATGTAATTCTTTTCGGGTCATATTGAATGAAGTTAATACGCTTCGATCGGCACCTCAATTAAATTGATATAATTTTTTTATTCGCGTGGTATCGATTAGGATTTTATTTTTTTAATTTCCCATAGACTAGGAAGTTAAAAAGTTTAATTTTGTTTTTTAATTACTCATTTTCAATTCATTATCTATATACATAATATCAAACTACGGTTCAGCAATCTAAAACTGCACTATTTAAAAACTGATCTTGTGACGTTCATATTAAACCATCCGTTTTAACTCACCCCAAAATCTACATTTTATTGAGCGATTAAAAAAATATTATTTTGGGGATTCGACGTTGAAACTCATGTTCATTTTATTCGAATCCGAGATTCGCAATTTTGCTGCTAATTCCCGTTTCACGTGCTAAAGTAAAGTTAAGTATTTATCTGGCAGAAATGTGCAACAAACTACTAGTTCGAAATCACACAATAGAGAATAAATAAACTTGATGAAATTCCTCCGTGTTTTCGGATGCGAGCGAGCGCATAACGGGGAGTTTTGTCGTGTTTGCGTGAACAAACGCCGTTCGCGTTGTGGCTAAACTATGTTATAAAATCACTCTTTTCTAACCGATGCGATATACCTACGTGACGTAAATAATGTCCCCAGTTTCAATATTATGGTTCTGGTCTTTCTAAATAATGTGAAATATGCGATTTTAAACGCTGATCAGGATCACATTCGATGTTTGCAAATATCAAGAGAAGTAAGAAACGAAGATTCTTTCATGTTATAAATATCTTGGCGCAGCGATTTTCCTTCTAAAAATTTTTTGAAGTGGAAACTTCTTTAGGCGCGTTATGCGATTTTTAGTAGGCGATAAAAATGTAGATGCGCGTTACCAGCCGGTCAGACCGATACCGCTCCAGCACTAGACTCGCGCAAGCGCAAACACATGTACACGAATATATTGCGATCTATATAGGGGAATTAGCAAGTAAAATAAACAATACATGCAGTCTAATCGAACTGTTCATACCCTAATTATTATTTGTTAAATTATTAGTTAAAATACTTGTTTTCTAATATTTGCAATATTCGTACCTATCAATGTTTGTTTTTAGAAATAATTTTTAGATGTTCCATAATATTTTGTCGCAGGTTCCATAAGTTGAATTTGCAAATAATGAAATTTTTATTTTTGAAAGTACCTATCCCTTAAATTTATAATGTTCATGATACCAAAAAGGAGTAAAGTAGAGCACAGGAAGTTAGAATGTTAGTGCAATAAATTGTAAATAAAATTTGAGTTTATACGGTCACCACTTTTTCCGAATTGTAACATTGGTTAACTTTATTTGCCCTCAAAAACAGACTGTATAAATTCATGAGTTGTTCGTATGCAGAAAGACAACATAACACGATTCGGCAGGTGCACGTAACGGAATAAAGGACGAAATGGGGTTGCTGGTTCACGAAGGCAGACGGTTAGCGATAAAGTGAAATATTTACAAATGTACCTACGTGTATGGTAGTAATGGCCTTGTGTCCCAAATTTGCGAATGTCTTTCAATATCCGAGTACCAAACGGGCCGGTTACCGGTCTTGTATTTTTTTATTATTTTTTTTTATTGTACGAAAATGAAGACCAAAACGAGTTTATAATTCAAGTAAAGACCCAGTTTCGAAATGGACATTACCTAACAAAAAAAAAAACCTAATTAATTTGTTTATGCAGTCATTTTATTGTGCAACGAATGAGATTTTTTTAATTAATTAATTAATTAATGCAACCAAAATCCAAATATGTATTTCCGAAAGTTCGATAAGTGCACATTATATCCTGTAAATATCGATTTACTTAAGAACTCTCTGACCGCTGCGTGCAATCATCCGTTGCCTATATTTTCTAACCACATCCTAACCTAACATAACGCTTTCAAATTGAAAATTTTGTGTACACATTTAGAACAGAATTGTTTTCTTAATTTTTATCAATTTCCTAATAAAATTTTTTTAATCGTTTATTCAAAAATCATCGCAGAAAAGATCATAAATTCTTGTTCAAAGTACAGACATCGAAATAGACCTTTGGGCGAGCGGGTAGTTGAATGGATGGGCAGTTCAAGTAGTTGTTCCCGTGTACTAATAAATCGTACGTGCTCAAATGGGTACGCCTAAGCCAATTAAAATGTTCTTTAAAGGGATAAAACCTCTCAAAAAAAAAAAAAAAACATGAATAATGCATACGCGATTTGCAGAGGACCTACCTCCTTGTTTTTCGCAAGGCCACACATCCCTCACACAGCATCTGTACCACATAATACATATATACGATTTTCATTCATTGAAGACGGCAATTTGTTGGTTGCTCTATGATGGCCTTAGAAATATATTTAGTCATCTATCTATAAGACCCAGTTGTCTCTTCGTAATAGACTGAAAACTAATTAACGTGCACAGATGTGAAGATGAAGCCGTAAATAAATTTTAATTACAATAATAATCCAAAACAAGCATCCTCCATAAAGAAAAAAAGGAACAACGGCACCGATTCGTTCCAGTCTGCAATATTTTACGTATTAGTTACATTATTGTGAACCTGTCGGACGATCGTTAACCAGTTTCACCTCAACAACGGTATATAATGGAACGGAAGCGATTGCCATTACGGAGATAAATTAAACGAGCAAAAGGGAGAAGTAATACTTAGTAATAAGCATTACGGACGCGCCAACGCGTCCCATTACTTCAACCAGCATCCATTAAACCACTTAAACAATCACTTATTTTTGCTAATGATCAGCAGATGCCCCTACACACAACTCAAAGTAAATTTGCTTATTTCCCAACAATCGACTCTATACTGTTTTCATGATTGTCTTCAAAATAATTCGTTAACGCTAAGTATTCTCGGTAATTAACGTGCAATACGAAAGAGCGCACGCGTATTATTACTATTTACCCCTAGAAAATTAAGAAAGGTAGTAGGCGGATCGTGTACATATGATGTGCGCAGTTTAAGAACGCACGAGATGAAGTACTTGAAGTGTCTATTTAACAGTAAAAGTACGTAAGAAGTGATTTTATTGGTTGATTAGGTACGCTTTCAAAAAGGGAAGTCCATAAATTTATTTAGCAATCAAGTTAACTGTATACAGTAGATGGGCAACAGGTAAAGCGGTCGACTATATCGTAAAATACTGCTTCCCGTTTAAGCGTTTGCCATATTGCATCTTGTGCTATCTGAAGGTCAAGTGTCACATTAAGTTGGACACCAATGTTTGCAATACCCTCCTTGTTCATTTACATTATACACAGTCGAGTTCCGTAGCTCTAGCTACCTCCTTTCCGATGCGATTGGCCTCATTTCGTTTTACCAATCGAAAGAGGCAACAGATTATTAATTATAAAAACAAATTCTAGAGTCTACGCTATGAAACCGAATTAAAAGGTGATACTTGGTAACGTTAAGACCTGGTCCTAACCTAACCAATTCATAATATGTTTTAAGTAGTACATAAACAAGAAGTACAAAAATTAAACGTGAATTACTTTACTAAACCTTTATATCTTTACCCATGGAATATCAATCGTGGTTCACAAAAACAATTGAAATTTAACAGTTCTATTCGCAAAAACTTCGAAATTTGGTTTGGCACCAAAGAATGGCGTCAGGAGAAAAATATCACAACTCTACATGCAGACTCACAAACATCATATAAGTTACGTGTTTTCACTCTTTCCTAGTCTAAAGTTGAAACTAAAATTGGGCGGAGAAATATTTACTATGAATGATTATTATATGAAATTTATGAACTTGGATTAATCGTTAAATATTCAGTGGGTACCTCTATACGAGATACCTATTGTTTAAAAAAGTTAAGGTTCAGTAATGTCAGTTTTTAACGTAACAGAGGATTCCGTAAAAGTAAAACCTTGTAGCAACGGATACCGCAATATTACCGTTGCGTTGGTTAGCTGGAATCTTGAGATTTGTAGAACGTGAACAAAAGAGAGTTCTCGTATAACATTTCGAACATGACTTCCGCATTTTGAGCGGTCCGTCCGTCACTGCTGTTCCGTATAACGCGATACCAAAAAGAAAAAAAAAAGAGTTTTATACCCCGAGCCAAAACGATTGACGCCGTACCGGTATGCGCGATCCCCCTTAGCTGTTGGCGGTGTTCCGTAGGAAATTAGAACCGCAATCCCTGCCCATTAATCTTCTAACGCCGTACCATTCATTCCAAGGACGTTGCCTTTTCCTTTCCTTGGGCAATTGTTTAATTTTATCGAGCTCTCTCTTCCTTTCTCTAGTCCACTGAACAACCACCCACAGAGCACATTGTCAAGTTCACTAACACAACTACCCAATTAATTAATCACTTAAGCAAACGCAATTAAGGCCATATTCTGAGCTTGTACAAGTTACAGATTTCTTCCAACGTAAATACCTATCTATACAGAAATAATAACTTTTACTTTTAAACTATGAAACTTCGAAGGTTTTCCTATGCAAAACTTCGTGTTTCGTCGCCAAATTACTAGAAGGAGCATAACATTTTACTGCTTACATATTATTTAATTTACATATTTATTTGTTTTTATATTTAGCATGAAAACTACAATGAATATTATTACACGATTACACTTCATATTTCATTTTCTCATGTCGTACCTTTCATAAACGTCAAATAATACTGCAGGCAACCAAATATCTTCACCCTGCGTCTCGAAAGTAGGCGCATAAGGAACCCCTTGATCCTAGACGTTTTATTTATCGGAAATTTCCAGATTTGCCGTCAAATACTATAGTAATTTATTTCCAGTGGCGTAGTGAACAATCTCATAAATATATTTCAACATTATAAATATAAATAATGAAGCGTTTCAGCGGTACAATTTGCATATGCGTAAATAAATATCCTTTAGTGTCAGTACGAAGCACGAATCGAACTTTTTATAATAGAATCGCAGTCGGGTCGTACTTCGTAAGGAATTTAATTTAATAGGGGGTAATGAGAAACGGTCGGGTATAGTAAATTAAAAAGAACTTTAACCGTATTTATTACCATATTTCCCAGTTATTGTTGAGATCGTGTGTCTCCCTTTTTGGTTTACCCACCGTCGTCTTCCAATTCAATTTTTTTTCTTGCAACAGCGTAGAGAATAATCTCGGAAATTTTATTGCAGAGTCGTAACTCTACTAACTGCTTGTTAGGGTCTAATTAACGTTCTTTAGTTACCCATAAATTACCCGCCCCGAGTCGTTATACATGCAAATTATATATAGCCGCATCGAAAGGAATTCTTCACAATACTACGAGAAACAACAACTAAACTTTAAAAAACGATACTAACGTACGGCCTCCGATGAGACTGATTTAATTGTGTTGTGTTTTATGTCCACGTTGTTCCTTATTAACGAATTATAAAATCAGCGAGTCGAATGTGCTCACAGGAGGTACCTAGTTCACAAACAATCCATTAATTAAGTAAATGTTACATAGGGTTATTGCTACAACTTTTGCACCTATTTTATAAATTCTTTTCCCAACCCCCAGATAGAGCTTTTTGTTGATCAATTTCACAAAATCAAGGGCTTTGGCGTTCCCTCCTTCTGCAAAGTGGGGTCTGTTAGGTCGTTATTTCCACCCTACATAGTGTACTATTACTAACTTAACAGTTTTCTTTGTTCCTCAATTTTTTTGCTTAAGATTATAACTGATCATCATCCCTTGAAAAATTCGGAAGTTCATAAAGGAGCAGCAATTTCACACAGCGATGCTACGAACATGTAGCCATTTATCAAAAGTCGAAACGAACCTTTTGTCTGCGTAGGAAACGTGCTGACCCAACTGGATACAAGTAACAACACACGTTTCCATTTATCATTTCCATAATGCAATTTTGTATGCACATGAACATATCGATTGTGGGCAACAGAAACGATAGATTGTGGGCAACAGAAACGATATCTCTCCACTACGTTGAAAGAATAATTTTCGAATGGGCAAAGACATTTATGAACAATGCCCATGCTAATGCATGAACCGAGAGAGAGATTGAAGAGCGGCGAGGGGGAAAAAACACGAGACCCCATGTGATTCCATAGCCAATTGCTTAAAGATCTGGTGTTAAGATCACAACCATCATGGAACGGTACTTTGTGTAGTACTGTGCGACGTGCTCTTCGTGCTTTTACTTTTATGGATTTCAACTTCACGTGCCAACAAATAGATTTTTGCCTATGAATAATTCATGAGAACTTGTCCACATAATACACACATGGTCCACGGGCTAGCAATAAAGTCTAGTATCAGATCTATGTGATTATGCAGTAGGTAATCTTTCTTGTTGCAAGCCGAAAATGGCAAAGACGATCTCGGAATTAAATAACACTTGTTAGGACGTGGATCTTTTTAGATTTTCTTGCTCGTCTTCAACAATATGGCGATGGAAAATGTTTTGTATTTGCATATTAACAGAATATATATAATAGACGTAGCTAACAGCATTGGAAATTATAAATTTATAAATTTGTAGACGTCTACACAATATGAGTCTTCAGGGGTGTTTTCTTGATAAACTAAGATAGAATGCGTACAGGGTGAGCCATAGTGTCCTAGGCTTAGTTTTCCATATACATCTAATAGGCCATCCACCGTGGCTCACCCTGTATATATAGTAATTTAATCCAAACCTTTACATGGTGCCCTCCTGACTTAAAGGATTTATCATTCACTTCCATCAAGGAGATTAGAATTATAACAACCTGTTAATATTAAATTCATTAAACATTAAAGATAAATGGAGGGAAGATTCGAAGAATGGAACAATTTGCTCATTAAAAAAAACATCTAATTTCGACCACCCCAGAGCGCGAATTTCTACTTTCAAATGCGTTTCTTCCAATTTCTGTGTGAAATATGATTTGCCTTCGCTAATGCAAAATATGTTGCACAAACTGAAAGATCGTTTAAAGAGTGAATTAATGAGCACATTTAACTGCAAGGCGGATTGAGGAAACGTTAATTATATATTTAATAAGGTACGCAACTCTTGACGAGGGAGTCAAATTTAACTACCTAGCTATATGCAGATCTGAGACCAAATGGCACAAACTTTACTGTACGTATTTAAAGCAATAATATACAGTGGGTGAGCATAGAATAAGTTATAGTTAACCTCGATGTTCTCAACTGTAACGAGCTTAAATACAGTTATGATGAATACAAACTGATCATAAACTTATAGTAACGATGTGTGTACGTAGTTCCTACATTTTGAGTTTTTTTTTTTGGGAGAAAAGTTGTTTTATAAATTTATTGGGCCATGTGAAGTTGGCAGGTTAGTTGATTCAAACGTCATCAACAGGAAAATTTTTAGAATTTCCATTTTCAAATGTAATTCAAAAGTTATCAAAAGAGTCCTTTTTTTGTTCCTCGTCCTCTTTTGAAATTCTCAAAAAGAAAATTGAATTTTTTTTCACGTTATTTCCTGCTAAATTGAATCACAGAAAAAGGAAGCACTCGTACATGTACTTCTTCCATAATTTAAAAAGGTCAGTTATGTTTACCAACAATAGGTACTTTCCCACAGTCTGACTTACCGGCTGCAGAATGAAATTCGGTACACATATGCACATAAGCACATAAGATATATGTATTAGAGCAACGTTCTTAACCTCGCATGATTATATGCAATTATAAAAGGAACTGCGAGAAAATTATCATTCGACTCGACAAAGTAGCGGAAACATCCGAAAGCAATTAGACACGAATTGACATGAAATCGCAGAAAGCAGCTTATTTTCTTCCAATAATATCCGGATGTTTAAAGTATTTTAAAAAATTTTTAATTGCAGTTTTAAAAAGTGAAATAAACCTTAGATGACGTCTCAATTGTCGTCTGCGGTAGTCTATTAATCTAAATATTAAAGTATGTATATGAGGTTCATTATGATCTTGATAAGAACTGCTTATGGTGCACTGATTAGAACTGATAACTTCAAAATCTACTGCATCTGGTGGGACTTACTTTAAAGACGATTATTTTCGAATAATTTTTTTAACGTCTTCTAAATGTTCAATGAAATTTGCCAATTCGTTTTATGAAAAAAAAAAAAAAAACAGTATTTTTTTTAAATAGCAGTTTGTTCAGGTCTAAACAGACATGACAAAATAGACTTGACTTTCTTTTTTAAAACTTCCAAGTTTTTACTGCCCCATACGTTCCTTCTTGTTCGACGTAAATATTCAAACTACCTCAATATGTAGAGCTAAAGGACCACAGGGACATGAAGTTTGATAAGTTTCGCTGATGTCATTGATTTAAAAGTTTAGAGTTCCCTAGACTCGGTCACCGGGAATACACTCAGGGTTGTTCTATGTCGAAGGATAATCTAAAATAGAATATTTCCTCCTCCTTCAGAATTACAACAGCCTGGAAAATGTACTGAGTGATTGATCATCTACTAAATTTTTCCTGGTTCAGTAATGAATGTTCATTAATTTAAAGAAGGCATAAGACTAATAAATAATTTTAAAAGAACATGCTATTGTAAGCTACCTTTTAAATCAACGTTAAAATATTCTGCGTTGTAAAGGATTCGCGGACCTTTTAAAATCACCGTTTAAGTACATACAAAGACGAAGTTTTCATAAAAAAGAAACATCAAATTAGCTTTTGGTCTGGGCTAAAAAAATAAACGAAAGATGAGATAGAAAAATATTAGGCTGCACCTTTGTACACGAGTCACGTTTAATATTCCTGGATTAAATTGCGAAGATAAAATTTGAGACGCTCCAGAAAAACTCTTTTGTTGTATAATGGAGATCGTTGCCCTATTTTTCTAAATCGATTTAATACGAATATTTTTATAGCAAATGATTAAAAAAAATAAATATTTATGGATAGGGTACACTTTTTGTGCTAAACGTGAATTAGTTTAGATTATAGTTTTATAAATATTTTCTTGAAATAGTCAGGCAGGAACTTTAAACAAACAGCGATGGATTCATGATGGTCATGCAAATAAAGGATTCAAAGAATTCTCGACAATGTCATGCATGGTAGCTGCCCAGTCATTCAAAACGTGGCGCTGCAAGTCGCCCATCCCGTGTATTAAATACATCGTTAATTTATATGTATATGGGTACTAAGTAGTACTACCTTTTTTAGCATGGATAAAACACTGGGCACAATTTTATATAAAAAAAAACATGACCATATGTCAGCCAGGTTGGTCACAAAATTATTTTGCTTGAAAAAGAAGTACCTACTAAAAACAAGACCATAATGGTTACGTTAATAAAGGTTTTGGTAGTTTTTGGTAGGTACTTACTTAAATAATTCCTACGTTATGAAAGTTTTCCTTAACTAAAACGATAAAACGAAATCCATGTGACAACCCTTTGTGCTCGGTATGCCCATACTTAAGTAAATAAGTAGGCTGATAAGAGGTCATAAACTATTCAAAATAGAACGAGACAATGCACACTCATTCAATATTAGAATGGTTGTGTTTTTCATCCTGTCAATTAAAGGAAAACGCTCGGAAGAGATAACCATTTATAGAATGGCTTTAAGTTTATTTTGGCACGAATCCTATTCCAGCGATCGGATGCAAAATACGATTGCATCTGTGACACACATACAGACATGCATAAACACGTATTGACTCTAAGTAGAGAGGTCGGCGGACATACATGCAAACAAATAGTACGTATCTCTTCACTTCATCGATTGGCTGGCTCATGCTGTTTTACGATTGCCTCAAGAAAACTGCTTATAACAGAAAATACTCATAAAACAACGCTTTTTAGCTCATTGGTTGGTTCCGTTCATTTACCGGGCATAAACCAGTTGTGTATTGGACTCATCTACGACTCGCCATAAAATCGTACCGCTCGTGAATACCAGCTTTTAAAAGAAAGTCTCATAAATCAACGCATTTAGCACATGGCATGTATCTTGGACTCGTTTGCGGCTCAAAAACAACTCGTCACGAAAAAATTCCACTTATAAAAACAGAAATCATCGATAACAACAATTAAACAAAACTTACAACAAAAATTATTCATAAAAACTGTTCGCAAATCAGCTACGATATTTATGGCACGCTTTTATCTATCTTGGACTCACTTTCGGCTCAACTACGACTCGTCATGAAAACATACCACTTGCAAAACAAGATTTTAATAGAAATCGTTGATAACAACGCTTTTTACATGTGAGTTATGAATGTTTGAAACTTAACAAACGTTTATTTCTACACCAGACTCGCCTATTGCTCATCTACGACTCGTTAAGAAATCATACCATCTGTAATTACCAACTAATAATGTAAAATATTCATAAAAATTGTTTTCGCAAATGAACTATGAACATACGATATTTAAGATACGATTTTATGTATCTTGGACTCAGTTTCGGCTCAATTACGACTTGTCACGAACATATGTTACTTGCTAGAACAAGATTATAACAGAAATCCTTGCCAACAACGGTTTTTACATACACCTTATGAATCTGTATAACTTAACCAATCTTTATTTCTATATAGGACTCGCCTATGGCTCATCTATGGCTCGTAATGAAATCGTACCACCAATAAATACCAGCTAATAACAAACGATACACATACAACAAAGCATTTTGCACATAAGCTATGAATACCATGTTTGTATATATATTGGACTCATTTACGGTTCAAATACGACTCGTCACGAAAACATATAACTTGTTAAAACAAGATTTTAACAGAAATTCTGGATAACAAAGCTATTTACATGTGAGTTATGAATATACGACGCTTGAAGCATGTTTGTACGTGCCTTGCACTCACTTACGACTCTACCTAGACTCGTCACGAAAACATAGTAGTTGTAAAAACTTGATTGGAACAAAAGTTACTGATAACACAACGCTTTTCACAAATGAGTTGAATTTATGAAACTTAACGCCTATGTTTATATCTATATTGGACTCATATACGGCTCATCTACGACTCATTATGAAAACGTACCGCTTGTAAGTACCAGCTAATAACAAAAAATATTTATAAAAACGGTCTTTAAATATGAGCTATAAATACATTCTGTCTAAGGTATGTTTATATGTATCTTGGACTCACTCACGGCTCAATATAGACTCGTCATGAAAACATACCACTTGTAAAAACAGGATTTTTACAGAAATTAAGTATTGATAACACATGTTTATAATTATATTGAACTCGTCTACGGCTCATCTACGACTCGTCATAAAAGCATACCCTTTTTAAAAAACTAATAGTTCTCGTAACATGAAATCTTTTTCAACATGCAATTGCCAATGGCTTTCGTACAATTATATCTATTTTAGTCGTATTTTCTAGTAAAGTGAAGATAAATTTTATTATACCCATTAGTGTTTGAATTAGTTACCTCCCTACTATTACAATCACCTATTTTCCTTTTTTATTTTTAGTTCGTGTCCAGTTGATTCGTTTTATGACTTTAAAGCATTACTTTTAGTACTCAGTTAATTACTGGCTAAATAGGCAAACGAATAAAATGTAACGTTATTTAGGATCTCGTCACAATTTGTGAAGTTCTAAAAATTTTCCTTTGAAAATGATGGTGCTTATTGCGTAGAAGTAGTTCTTGTTGTTGAAAAAGTTTATTTTTTTATCCTTCGGGTGTAATGACAAAAAACTTATCCTACAATGAAATTAGTAGCAAAATCGATAAACATCAATTTCGCCATAGGATCTAATCCTACCATGGTCAATAATAATGGTAATGGCAATGGTAATAACAAGTATAACACTAGAACCATCACGGTAGTTTTCTGAGACAGCAGGTGATTGTATCATTTTCTATTGCAACCGAGTTGAGATTTACTTTTATTATTAGCTATGCAGATGCGAAGCTGGGAGCGAATATAGCCGAGCAAGCTGTGCAAAAGCGACTTCCTTGATCTGGATCTAATAGGATTGCACACGTAGCTGGACATAAAGATAGAAAGCGCCGCAAACAAAATTAATAAAATGCTGATTCTAAGACAGCGCGTAAAACTGGTTCCAAATCCTTGAAGGTATGAGAAACTCCTTACTATCCGTCCACCGTATTTGTGCAAATCAACTGAGCATTAAATGGTACTGGAAGCTGTGAATATCTATGATCCGAGCTAATCTTCATAGGACACCTGCCTTCTGCGTATGTGAAACCAGCTCGAAACGCTTCTTGCTTTAATTAAGACACATACTTATGCGTATACATTATACCGTGCGAACATCGAACTATGTAAAATTGCTCGAATAAAAACTCAATTAACAGCTAACTTTCCACGCAACTACTTGATCACGGAAGAGATTCACTCGTACAGTGGCGTACAATATTACAAATACACTTCAAACTTGCTTGCATTAAAAATTAAAAACATTTGGGATATGGTGTTTTAGGATAATGTTCAAACTAGGTGTTAGATGAAGACGTTAAAAAAAAATGGCCAGAACAAAGGATGCAAAAGTCGATATGAAAATCGATAAGAAATAAGAGAAATGACACCCGAATTTTGCAGGTGGAATCGTATCATACATTTCAACGAGGCGGCTGGAGGGGAATACGTGTTTCCATCGAAACATTCGGGGTGGAATCGTATCATACTTTGGACCATGAAAGAGGGTGGGCAATAAGTAATACCAACGATTTTAAATGACATCCAAACTTTCTGGATGGAATTGTATCGTCTAGAGGAGCAAAAATACGTAGTACCAACGATTTTAATAACATCCCAACATTTGGGTGGAGGGTAGGGATGGGAAATACGTACTGCCATTCATTTTAATGACACCCAAACATTCTTAAAGGAATCGTATAATAACTTTATCATGGAAGAAAGAGATAAATACCGAGTACCATAGATTTTAATGACATCCAAACATTCGAGTCAGAATCGTATTGTAGTTTTGTCACATCACATCATGCTTTGTGGAACAGTATCGATTATAAATGACATCCAAAGATTAGGGACTGAATCACATCATACTTTTGGGAAAAATTTCTATCTTAAATTACATCCAAACATTTGGGATGGAATCGTATCATATTTCGGCTGTAAAGGAGCAAGAAAATACGTAGTACCATCGAGTTTAAATGAGATCGAAACTTTCGTGCCGGAATCGTCGCTTATGGGGTTGGGCAGGGGTGAGGAATACGTACTACTATCGATTTTAATGACTTTCATACATTCGGGATATAATCTTATTATATTTTTGACTTTTGAGGAGCAAGAATGCGTAGTACCATCAATTTTAATGCCATTCATACATTCTAGATGAAATCACATCATATTTTTGACTACTGGCAGAGTAGTACCATCGATTTTAAATCGGATCGAAACATTCGTGACGGAACGTATCATACTTCTGACTGTGAGGTTGGACAGAGATGGAGAACACGTAGTACCATCGATTTTAATGCCATTCATACATTCCAGATGGAATCGTATCATAATTTTGACTGTAGAGGAGAAATGATACGTAGTACCAACGATCTTAATGACATCTAAACATTCGAGTCAGAATCGTATCGAAGTTTTGACCACTAGGCAGAGTAGTAGGTACCATCGATTTTGAACGAGATCGAAACATTCGGAAAGAAATCGTATTGTACTTTTGACCGCGGGACGTAAAAGTATCATCTACACGAGTTTCCAAAAGAACCCAACACGGAGTGTACCTTGCCCGTGATATTTTTAGAACATGGTGTATAATTTTATCTATCAAAATCAAATTAACCCAGGACTCGAAACTAATAATTTCCTTAAAGGTAAATAACATGCACAATATTATAACGGCTGTAGCATTCTTGTCGATACTACAATTTTAAATTAAGTATGTACTGGGCTCCTTCCACGGCATAAATTATTGTCCATATTGAGAAGAGACGATTAATTGAATAAGAAAATAACTATGGTTGAAGACGATACTGACTCCATATAGTGCCTACGAAGAACAAGTTCAAATTCAAACTTGCCTTCGGCGCTTTCCCAGCTGAACGGTACCGTACATAAATGCATATATTTGGTTTCAACAATTTTTATAAAATGCGAAATATTTAAAGACAACACACATAATTACAGTGCCTTCATGATACGTCTTGTAGATATTACTAGACAACATGATTGCAACACTGCGGGTTCAAAAGAATTTTTTTTAATCAATTCACTAGATACTTATAACTAAATAGGCAAACACTTATGGAAGATATTATAAAATAATCTCTAAAAAAATAATTTTGGTGGAATTTTTGTCGGGTAAGAATTGAACGTTTATTAATCGTATCAGACTAATAAAAATCGTTCAAGGGACTCATCATTATCAATTAGACAATTAGATATTTCTCATAATGCAGTCGTAATTAGAAAATAATCGATTTACTATTCTGAGTCAGTGATAAACGCTGATCAGTATCTATGAGAAGCTGCACGCCACTGGTAAGCAATTGCATTTGTAGGATTACTCTCACTGATCGGTTTGGGCTCGAATTGTTCGCCCACTGACTTTTGTGCCAAGTATTACCCTATATCATTCACTAACGAAACTTTTTTTTTTCTTTTCAGATACCAAAATGAAATGTTACGTCTTTTTAACTGGTTTTCTAGTCTTAGTTAATATTTGCGGAACTTTAGGTAAGTACAATTTTTTAAAAATAATATTGGAACAAAAATATTACAGTCCTTTTTCCTGTTGTCATAGTGTTACAAAAAGAAATCCAATTTATTTTATAAGCCAAGTTTATGAAACTATAAATATTTTTCATCGTTCCGCTCTTTTGATATTGCCTCAATTTCATTGAATAATCTGGTTCTAAGAAATCACAATATCAGTTCATCGTTATTAAAAAGACCCGGAAATGCTTTGAATATTTAAAAGAAGATTATACCGATAGTATAGTCTGATAATAGAGTGAAATTTCGCGACCATGTGTAATTTTTTTTTGCTGAAGAAAGCTACGATGCAATTTAGAAATTAAGGAATTGGATGTTCTAAATTAATGTATCAAGGAACTGTAACATTTCACGCTTCAATTAAGACCTGATGAGTTCGGTGACAACGAAAGACATTAATAGAACGAGACGGCCGCGTTTGTGGTGACATTACAACTGTAAATTAAACTGCATCCTCGATTTTTACCACCAAACGTGTTCCTCAACTATAGAATTTTTTATTTGTACTCGTATACGTAACTGGATATGCTATCTAATAACTACAAAACAAAAACTACTCTCGTTCAATAGTATCCATTTAACGTACTACTAGAAATAGTAATAGTAATAGTAGTAATAACGGCAATGTTTATGCATGTTTCTATGTCAATGTTCTATTTTATTTGCTCACTTCCTTTACTAAACTATTAGGTATGACCTGCATATCCTTATTTATTGAATAGGATGCATATTACCAAAATTAACATCACAAGCACATTTTCGTCTGTTTCCTGTAGAAAATGAATAATTAAAATTGGACCTTACAAGGTTACAATAGTAATTACAGAAAATAAATGAACTATTTCTTGTCACAGATAACTAAAATTAAGGTGACACACATAAAGTTAATGTAGGATACATTCCAATGTCCATCAATGGCGATTTGTTATAACGCTCAAGTAGTCGAGCCCGGTCGAGTCGTCGCGTCGAGTCCGAGCGGGTTGTGTAGATGGATTGTCTTCAGGAACGTCAGTAAAAGAGACAGTAAATTGACGCGGTACAAAAACCCATGAAACCCATAATCTCGCATAACTATGTATATTTTCTTTATGGCAGAATGATACAGTAGTTTATAATATTTTTAATCTTAAACACATTACATTCCCAATTACCATTAATTTTTTATTTGTTCAGAATAAGAAAATACAAAGTACTTGCTTTTATTTTTTGAAGACAGGATGGAGAAAATAATAATGAGAAATGCGGTCTAGACATCAGAATGTAATCTTTGAAATATGAAAGCTCTTTACTGATTAAAATAAGCAAACGATTTGTTTAAAGTACAACGGGTAATTTAACAAACCGCAAACTGCAATCCACTACCTACTTATTTCGAACAAACATTGGTTAAGGTGCAAAATCACTGATTGTAGGTACGTTAATAGAAAAGAAACAAAATACATCGACATTGTAAAAAACTCAACGCCAATCAAAAGCTCATATTTATATCTACTAAAAAATGAGATTTAATCTCTTTAGTCCCTGAAGATGGTCACTCTATTACCGAAAAGTACTTCGTTGGGGTTGATTATAAGGAATCTCCTGAGAAATACATAAACTTTGAACTCTCTCTCTTCGTCCCTTTAGGGGTTGAACTTTAAAAAACTTTTTCTTAGTACTCACCCAGGTCACACCTTTTATTAATTAATCCTTATATTCAAAATTAGTCTGTGTATAATAATAATTAACTTTTGTGACGATTAACAATCATATAAAAATAGAAAATCCCGTTAGATAAAAACAGATTAGCTTTATAATTTTCGTTTACGATTTTATTCCTACGACGATGCTTCATCCCGCCTTTTTTCAAACACAGGAGGCAATATTTTTGCGCATAATATCTCTCGTAATTACTGTCGAATTAAACCATTATCCATCAGGAAGATATAAAAGCACTGTACCTAAGATATATTTGTATTTTCGTATTGGAAGTTATACCTACAGGATGAGCGTACATTCCGCGTGTAGGTATATTTAACAACTTCCTTAATGCAAACTTTAGTGCCATAACTGCATAATAATCGTTAATAATATTCTACATATCAGGAAGCGTACGACGAATAATTACATTCAAAACGTGTGCGCATTAAAAGTGTAATTCTCGCATAAATAAATTTTCAATTAATAAAATTTGTATTATTATCATGAGGAAGTATTCGTTATTAATGGCGCTACGAAATATACACGGCGTCTAGTTACTGTCACATAAATATACACACCGAATGGCGACATATATGAACGAATAAATAAATAAATATTAGTATTCATTGCAACTGTCAGCTAACATTTTAATAATATATTTATTAAGTATACAAAACATATTTGTAATGTATAAGATGTAAGTTTATTCAAACATTTATTACCCACTCCAATTACCTCATATACCTTCTGTGATCTTAACCATTCTTCATGACTACCTACTGCCACCTATTGGCGGTTGCAATGGTATACATATGTGTATTATATATCAAGAATTTTTAAAAATGTTCTACGACGAAGATTTGAAATATTTCTGACCGATCAAAAAAGTTATCGAGATTAATTTAGAAAGTTCAAGATTGATCCAGAATGATTAAGATGATTAAGAATGCTGAAAAATAATCTAGAATATAACAAAATCTTCCAGATTTTTCAAGAACGTATTACAATGTTTGAGAATGACCTGAAGCATTCCAATTTTCTCAAGAATAATTTGGAGTATTCGGGCTTGATCTAGAATGTTCTATATTTTTCGAGAATGATTGCAATTGTTTGAGAATGATTTGGAATGCGCCAGATTTTTCGAGAATCAGTTTGAAATATTTGAGAATGATCTAAACTGTTCCAAATTGAGAATATTCTACAAAACTTTATATGATCCTTTAGGCTCTAAAATATTTCAAATTTTTTGATAATAAATGGCAACTTTCGAGAATTATCCAGTACGTCCCAGATTTTTCCAGATTGATTATTCGAAAATTAGCTAAAATGTTCCACTAGTGGTAGAGAATGTTCTACAACACTGCAAATGACGTATAATTTTCACGAACGAATCCAAATAATTGAGAAGACTCTAGAATATCAATTTTTTTTTGAAAATAGTTTGAAATGTGAGAATTATTTAAAATGTTTCAATTTATTGGAAAATAACTTGGGAAGCTCAAGAATTATCTAGAATATTGAATATTGCTGATTTTTCGAGAACGGTTTGAAATATTTGACAATGGTCTAAAATGTGTTTCGAAAATAATTTGGAAAGTTCGAGAATGGCCTAGTATACGTTCTAGATTTTTCCATACTGTCTAAAAGTGTTCAAGAATGATCAAAAATATTACACAATGTACCAGATTTTTCAGGAATAATTTAATATGTTTTAAAATGAGTTAAAATATTCAACAAAACTCCAAACGACTTAAAATTTTCAAGATTAATCGAGAACATTACACAATTTTCCAGGCTTTTCGAGAATGATTCAGAATACTTGAGAAGATTCTAGAATGCCCCAGATTTTTTCGAAAATAGTTTGGAAATTGTCTAGAATGATTCAATTTATTCGAGAATAATTTAAAATGTTCCAATAGTTAAAAAAAGTCCTACAACACTCTAGAATAACAGAATTGTTTTTTTTTTTTTATTTATTTTATTTCTATTTCATTAGAAAAGACTAATTTATTGATTTCATTTCAGGAAGGATAGCTTTCGAAAAACTAACCGACTTCGATTACCGCGGAAACACATACTACACAATCAAGAATCTATCCCTGTTTGAGTGCCAGGGTTGGTGTAGGGAAGAACCCGAATGCCAAGCAGCAGCTTTTAGCTTCGTCTTAAACCCTCTGACCCCCGTTCAAGAAACCGTATGTCAATTGCAAAATGAAACATCCGCAAATAATCCTGCAGCTACACCCCAACGAGCCACGAACATGTACTACATGACGAAAATGCAAATACGATCGGAAAATGTTTGCCTTCGCCCGTGGGCCTTCGAACGTGTCGCAAATAAAATGATAAGAGGCCTCGATAATGCCCTCATCTACACGTCAACAAAAGAAGCTTGTCTAGCAGCCTGCTTGAACGAGGTAAGGTCTCAGAAAATCGAAGGATTCAACGTTTTTGTGAGGTTATGAACGACTAAATGACTAAATTTATTTATCTTTATCACATTGTAGATAATAAATCATAATAAATCAAAATAGGCAACACATTTATCATTTTACCCCCTTCTTAATGTTATAGTAGATTGGATTGTTCCAAAACTGACTTAAGGGGGTGTACAGGTAGTTAATTAAATTTCTTACTTTTTCGCATCGCTGCTTGTAAATATTGATCAGAAAACATGTTCAGGGTATTGTCCACACTATAATCACATAAAGTATGCACCTCGGACATTTAGAATCCTCGTATAAAATATTATTTCACAGTGCAATAACAGGACCACAACGGATACACCTCCTCGAAACACATCTCACTCGCTACTGAAGTCTCTAAAGTAGCAGAGATCTATACGTGAAATGAAGAAAAGCTACACAAGATGGCGCTACAATCACAATTTTCAAAATTTGATAAGTTTTTATCCTGAATATTTTCAATTATGTTACATAGGGACATGAATTGATAATAGTTCTTTTTAAAATTTAAAAAATAAAATAAAAAATTTAGTAAACAGAAAATCATTTCTTGCTTACAATTCTATTATAATGATAACAGGATAATCCTAAAAGTACGATGAAACAATATTTTAGTTATTTGTTAATTATTACAAAAAAAAATAAAAATAATAATAAAAAAGTTTTTTAAACGCCAATGGTTCATAAAAAAAAAAATTCAGAAAACAAAAAATGATCCGAACTTTTAAATAACTCTTTACAACTACAAAAGATTAAGGGGCGAAAATTCAGGTGAATTATCATTATTTGATATGCCCAATTACGTTCCCTTTAAAATTTAATTATAGAAAAATTTCCGCGAGTGCAATTCTTTTTTTAGCAATTTTTATGTTCACTTAACGTGGGATTAAAGTGTCGCTGATTTTTCCCCTTTTGTTTCAGCATCGGTTCACGTGCAGATCTGTAGAATACAATTACGTTTCGCTGCAATGTCAGATGAGCGATTCAGACAGGAGAACGACAGGGCAATTCGTTCAATTTGTGGACGCTCAGGGAGTAGACTACTTCGAAAATCTCTGTCTCAAAGGCAGTCAGGCATGCAAAGGAGGTCGCGTATACCAAACGCCAAGAATCGGTGTCGCTGACGATAAAGTTGCGCAGTATGCAGGTAAGGTAATTTTTATGCACACCTCCCTTCAAACAACCCACTTATTATCCAATTATCAAGCCTTCTGCTGACCCTACATAACAATCAGGTCGAATTACGTTACGAAAAAGAAAAAAAAGAAAAAGATTTTCATGTCTGCATTTTAATCCGATGTTATCGGTATTCGGGTTCGTGATGACCTTTTGCTTTAATTTTTTCACTTTTAATAAGTGTCATATAACACGATTAGACCATTTAAAAAAAATTAGTCAATGATAATGAACAAAAAGACGGTTTTTTTTGCTGAGTGAAATGGTCCATCCAGGATGTT
The DNA here is from genome assembly GCA_947389935.1 of Agrilus cyanescens. Classification (NCBI taxonomy): domain Eukaryota; kingdom Metazoa; phylum Arthropoda; class Insecta; order Coleoptera; family Buprestidae; genus Agrilus; species Agrilus cyanescens. The sequence goes on along the minus strand of OX376711.1, from coordinate 3,523,647 downwards.
ATCGTTTAGTCAGAATTTGTAATTAAAAGTCGCCAATTTTGACATTTCAAAATAACAATTGACAGTTGAAAAGGCAAAGTTGAATGGGTTGCCTATATTGTTACAATCATGTGTAGATTCTAACCCCAAAAATTTGACGTTTATGCAAGAGATGCCATGACATGATAAGTGAGGTTACAGTGTCAGAAATGTATGTATCGCTTCAAAATCTGCTTTACTGCTTAAAAAAATCCCCTTCAGCTTCCGATTGAAGAATCCATTTGAAACAGAGCTGGTTGTGACTATGATTTATTTTAAACGGTTACTGAATTACTTTTAGCAGTTAGACCACAGACAAATGGCGCTATGTACGAAACCACTTAAAATGCTGCCCCTGGTTAAGTACGCCTTTAACGACCAGCGAAAAATTTCCCATCACTTTTCAAATTAATTTTTTACAGTACTGTTATTGTTAAGCCATTTGCCATGATTTATAACGTTATTAACTATGACTAAACTATGTGCAGAGAACTTCTCGCTGAACTCACCTCGACCTCTATTCGTGACCAACAATAAAGATCAGTTATAACTTTTCTTCTGTTAAAAAAAAAAAGAAAAAAGAAAAACAACTGTTGGGAACGTTATAACTGAACCTAATGTTAATCTTTGCATTAATTTACTTATTAACTATAAAATTAAACTTGGCGTAATTAATTCCGCATTTCTTCTTAATAACTCGAAAGATTCTAAAGAATTTCAAAATTAGTTTAAAATCAAACACTCAAAAAAATTACTTCTTAATTGTCGAAATAAATCGATAATTTGTCATTATAATATCCGTATAAACATAATCCGGCTCGAAGGACCACCAAGTTTAAGATAAACAGATGAATAGCAATGAATTTTTGAAGATGCTTTTAACTATTTTTGTAAAGCTTTTTATCTTTTTTCTGATACAAATTATTTAATGGACTTTCAAGTTTCGTTAGACCATAAAAACGTAATTATTGACATAGACTAAAAACCCTTTACAGAAGCGGATCAAAGGAAATTTAGAAGTTCATTTTACAGAATTTGATCAAAGAATTAACTAGATCGCATGCAGGAGCAAACTACGTATTTCATTTCAACAGTTTGTACTATAATTTGCTCAGTAGATAATTGTGAATTATTCCTCCCTCGTTATTAGCTCTTTGTAAAGGGAATTCTGTATAAATATTAATTAGTTAATTAACACGTCAAATGACAATTCAAATACTAATACGATGAAATGTAATATAAATAAATTTCTATCGAGTATCAAATTAAAGATAAAATTCAATTACTCATGCCACTGAGAGGTATTTGTTGTTCTTTTTTATCTAAGTACCCTCTCAAATTTCAAACACCCCATGAATGATTTTAACAACAATTATAATAAAAGATTTAAACATAATATAGTTAGTTAATGACCAATTGGCAGCATAATAATTATCTTATAAATCGGACGCTATCTATCAGGACTGTACTTTTAATGTCAGCTTCATATTAATCTTGTTTCAAGATCTTTACGATCCATTGAATCCATTTCATTCTGGTCTTTTCATCCTTCTGTATGGGCATCATATAATCGCAGTAGACATCGTTAGTTTGCTTACGAAGATAATTATGTTCATGCAGATGTTACGATATAACAAACTGAGCTCGAAACTCGAAGTAATTATCTTGTTATCCTACCCTTATCATCTGCTCAAGAATTTGACAGATAATTTTGCAAAACGGTTTAATTTATTATTATGATGCGTGTGCGTACATGTAGGAGCATTAAATCACAAAAAAAAGAAACTTAATCATTATATATCTATCAGGTACTAATTTTGAGTTTATATACCAGATAATGTTATATAAATTACGATTAATTTCTGTTCATTAGGTCTTCACTATTACACTGACAAAGAACTCCAAGTGAACAGCGAGGCAGCGTGCAAATTGGCGTGCGAAATTGAAAATGAATTTCTTTGCCGATCATTTTTATATCGCGGCCCGCCAATTGGCTCCCAATACAATTGCCAACTCTTCCACCTGGACCACAAAACACTTCCTGATGGACCAAGCACCTTCCTTAATGCAGAAAGACCACTAATTGACAACGGAGAAAGAACTGGAACTTATTATGAAAACATATGTGAAAGTAAGCAACGCCACATTTCTTGGCGTCGTTATATTTTTAATTAATGATCGATTTGTTATTAATTTCAGAGCCTAGTGCAGGAAGTTCTCCTTCAGAAAGCAGTTTACCAGTTGTATTTGAAGCTACAGAAGATCCATTACTAAATCTGACAAGAAGCGATCTAAACTGTGATAAAACTGGAACATGCTACGATGGTAAGTTTTATGGCGTTTGATTGGTTTTATGGGTTTTCATTAAACTTTTTTGTTTTAGTGTCTGTTAATTGCAAGGATACCAGAATCGCAGTTCAAGTTCGTACTAACAAACCCTTCAACGGTAGAATTTACGCACTGGGAAGATCAGAAACTTGCAACGTGGACGTCATTAACAGTGACCTTTTCCGACTAGACCTTACAATGAGTGGTCAAGATTGTAACACGCAATCAGTCGTAAGTTGAAAATAAAACTCATATTTATTTATAACAAAATAGTCACTGGTTTTCTTGGTTTTGTCTTAGACTGGAGTTTACAGTAATACAGTTGTCCTTCAACACCACAGCGTCGTTATGACCAAGGCAGACAAAATTTACAAGATTAAATGTACATATGACATGTCTTCCAAAAACATCACCTTTGGAATGATGCCTATCAGGTAAGTTATTAATTTTCAGTTCATAAATTCCAATCTCAACGATCTGTTTAATCTTCAGAGATCCAGAAATGATAAGCATCACTTCTGCTCCTGAGGCACCTCCACCAAGGATTCGTATCCTCGATAGTCGCAACAGAGAAGTTGAAACTGTACGAATTGGAGACAAACTCACTTTTAGAATTGAGATTCCAGATGACAGTAAGTTTTTTGCGTTTTGACAAAAGCAATAGGCAAATTTATATTTACAATTTCCTTTTCTGATTTAGCACCGTACGGTATCTTTGCTCGAAGCTGCGTTGCCATGGCTAAAGACTCAAAGAGTACTTTCCAAATAATCGACGACGAAGGATGTCCACTTGATCCCACAATTTTCCCAGGATTTTCTCCTGACGGAAACGCATTGCAATCAATCTATGAAGCCTTCAGATTTACCGAATCTTATGGTGTTATATTCCAATGCAACGTCAAATATTGCCTTGGACCATGTGAACCAGTAAGTTCAAAAATATGTAAAATAAAATAAAATAAAATAGTTTATAAACCATCAACGCCTATATTTGGATAACAATTAAGAACTGAAGATGTTAAAGTTGTTTTGTTCTTTCTTTTTTAGGCAGTTTGTGAATGGGGAAGAGACTCAGTAGAATCCTGGGGAAGAAAGAAGAGATCTGTGGCCAATGCAACGGAAGAAGAAAAAGACGAAGATATGACTTTAAGTCAAGAAATTTTAGTATTAGATTTTGGCGATGAGAAACAAGCCGATTTCTTCAAGAGTGACCTATCAAGTGCGGAGTTTGGAGGTACGTTTAGGTTCAATATTCGAAATTCGTCCGGCTCGAAGGACCACAACGTTTATTTTTTAATTTCAGATAAAACTGTGACCATCATTGAGCCGTGTCCAACAAAAACATCCGTTCTAGCATTAGGCGTGACATGTGCCTTAATGGTTTTACTTTACTTTAGCACAATATTCTGTTACTACACCAAGAAATGGCTGAACACCGGGAAACACGTCGCTTGAGATAACGAAAAGACTTCAATGTGATTAGAAGTAAACTTGTTCTATATTAAGAACGACGATTAATTAATTAATTAGTTAACGAAATCCTTTTAGTGCACGTTTGATTTTTTTTGTCTTTTTCTCTGGGGAAAACTGCCGTGTTTGCACGAAGCTGTTTACCCCAGGAGAAAGTTTTATACGTACATAATCAAATGTGCATTCGACTTTTTACGTACTGATTCATTTTATCATTTTTTCGGGACGGTGGCAGCCTCTGGTGGTGGGAATTGCTTCGAGATCTGTCTTTCTGGATCATTTTTCATCATTACAAGACTGAATACTTACAGTCAATGTAATTCATACGTTTAGTTCTTGGGTTGATCTTAACATTGCTTCAAAAAACATAGGTGTAATACAAAGGGCCTAGAAGAACAAGGTCAAAAGTGCCCATGGCAATATTGACAGAAAAAAATATGTTCATTTAATTTCTTCCTACTGGTGTCGAAAATAATCATATTTTTTTACTTTTGACCTTCTTACTCGGCTACAGCATTTCTTAATGAATCAAAAAAAGCTTCATAAACGGCTATGTTAGGAACAACCTGTAATGATGAGAAAAAATCTTATCTTATCATATAACTGACATGAGTTTTAAATTATTTTTTATTTATTTCTGTAAATACCAAAAACTATTAATAGCTAGCTAGATATTTATACTTTTTTTTGTACCCATTGTGCTCTCTGTAGTAAACAAAAATAATAATAAAAAGTATTTTATATAAAATGATGTCTTTATTGCGAAATAAAATATTTATAAAGAACAAAAATAAGTTCTTTTAATCATTCTCTAACATGTTTATTCTGTGTTGTGTAGAAATGGCAACGTGAACCATCGCCTCTGGAATAAGAAGTTCAGAAACTGAATATTTAAAAGACTCTTCAAATGCATATAAAATGCTTGTGTCGTACAACAACATTTTGCTTTGGGCCAAAGCTAAAATGCAGTTTCTTAATCTGCCTATTGTTTCTCTTTCTGTTCGAGGAACAACCTGCAAGAGCATCGTTATATTAAATATTGTTAATTAAAAGCGCTATTAACTAAAAACGATTATTGAAAGACAAAAAATTCAATAAAAAGTAAGTCCAAAATGATAAAAACATTATCTACTATTGTATAGGTACCTCTTCCAAATTCTGTACAAAACCACCCACATTATCTTCTTCATTATTTATTGGAGGGCATATCCAAATAAACCCATTATTACCTAAAATAATACTAGCACCAATTGGTAGATTATGGAAATGGGTTTTGCTTCTCTTTATCAAAGACGGAAACACCTTTACCAAAACACCTTGGGACAGCTACACAAAATAAAACAATTTATACAACAAGCAGCTTATTAAGTGTTAACAACAACCTTTCCGTATTTTAAGCTTCTTGTATGTAAAGAAAGGGTACCATCAGAGTGAATATTTTGAACTTCAGCACTTATAAGATCTCCCTCCTGGAGATACTCTCTCATCATGTGTTCATCTTCAGCAGATCTTCTTCTCTAAAATATATAGTAGCTTGAAATTGAAAATCCCTGGTTTAAAAATTATAAGGCTTTCATAGGTATTAGCGTATGGGAATGAAAAACCTAACCTCACATAACCAAACCTAACCCAACCGCACATAACAACATAAACTAACCTCACATGTCAACCTAACCTAACCTCATTTAACATAATCTAACCTCACATAACATAACCTAGCCTAACCTGGCCAAACCTATCCTACTCCATTTAAATAAAAACCACAGAAAAGGGTTATTTATATATTAAAATTTTGCCGAATGTACTTACCAATTCTCCCCCTGGCAAATTAACAGATGAAAGCAAAAGAATGGAATCTAATCTTGAGTTTGTGTCAACTTTCCATCTTTTTTGTTGCACTTCTGTAATACGTCCCACAACTACATCACCAATTTCACCATTATATCGACTTTTTAAGGGACGAATTGATATCAGTTTATTCACTTGCTGTTTAACACCAGCCACAGAAGATTTTAAGTAACCATCTTCTTCATATGTACCATGTCCCCTTAAAAGCCTTTCTATAGTAAATAAAACTTTGACACCATAGCACAGAATACCTCATGAATTCTTCCTGGACTGTTATCACTTCCCCTGGGGTGAATATTTTGGGTGACCGGTAATTTACAGCTACAGAGGGGTCAACACGTTCTGTAGCTAATCGAATATGGATTTTCATATTGAATAGAGGATTCCTAATGCGATATCAAACAATTTCAATCACTAAACGACTTAATAAAACGTAATTTAATATAAATTTTGGTTAATATTCAAAAATATATCATTACTAACCTAACTTTCTCTTATTTTTATTCAAATAATGTGCTGGTCTACAAACCAATCCTTCATTTAGGCTAGACGTAATGTTTCTTCTTCTACGCCAAAAGAGTACACCACATGTTCTAATTCAAATAATTGATATACAGGGTGTTATACTTAAAATCACGTCTTGTTTAATTGCTCTTTTTTTATCTTTTTAATAAAGTTTATTTATGTGTTTCTATATACTTCTGTTAAATAAAAAATCGACAAATCTTCAGTAATTTGGTAATCTAATAAAAAATAATAGATTTTTGCAACACTACTTCTAGAAAATGTAATTTCCAAAAAGTATTGGTATATTTTAATTTTTCCTACGTGAAAGTATAAAATATTTGAATGCTAAACTATAGTGAAATGTACAAAATTGTATGAGAAATTTGTAAAATTAATGCAAAATATAATATTTTTGAAATACAAAAGTTTATTACATTAATACATTTTAAAATGGTATTATATGCTACATATAATAGACCATAAGCAGATTTTGTTTGATAATTAAAAAAAAAAAGTTATATTTAAATGAGGGGACTCAGGTACCAAAGTGCCATCAGAAACCTCTGGTTATTTATTATTTTTATTATTATTAAATTTCAACGTTTATTATTATCACACTTGAAGAGTTTCTTATAATAAACTTTAACGTCTTTTTCCTCATGTCCAAAATTACCGTTTCACGAGGATTACCTATATTTTTTACCATATTTACCAACCTAGTTAGCACCACTAAGTGGCTTACGTTTCATTGGTACATCATTTGAATTTAAATGATGTCTTCTAGCACCGTATTATGTCGTTTCTTCGTGAGTGAATGTAACGGATTAAAAAAATTGTTTAAACAAGAATACAGACCTGCAGTTGCCGGATACTTTTGGCAAGATCTGCTACCATACACCACAGCGAAGTATCAGGTGCTTTTGCCTCCCTATATATATTGTCGAAAGACTAAAGTTCGAGTCTATTATTTACTGTACCAAGTTCACAGAAATCATTTCGCAGCAGTATTATATTTGTTTTAATACAGCAGTACAGTAGTACAGTAGTACATAGCATACTTACAGCGTTTTTACCACAAGTGCCCACTTTTTGTTAAAATGATGCTAAAGTGTATAATTTTGTTATGTGCTATTAATTGTGCATTTAGTTTATGTAAGTATTCATTAAATAATTATAATTTTAACGTAAAAAAATGCACAAAATTAAAAAACTTGGTTTTTAAAAAAATCATCCAAAACTTTTTGAAAATTTAAATATTTACTTATATTTTAAATTTTTTGTTAAGTTATACATACAATAAAATTAGCGAAAATTATTGTACTTATTGGAATTTCCAGTTAACGATAAAATTTCTAGAATAGAAATGATCTAACATTAAACTGTTATTATTTATTTACTTACAATTACGTATTTAATTATTTGAATGTAATGTCTATTTTAACAGATTTTTATCATGTAAAAAAACATTTTCGTGTTATATTTGGTATTATATAAGGTACAGGGTGTTGGGATTAAAAAGGAACGTCTTTTACATAGTTAGGAAAAGGGAGTACGACTTCAAAATTTGTAAAAAAAAATCCAATTTAAATTAAAATTTTTTAAGGAAAGTTTGTATTATTTGGGGTCGCAGAAGAATTTTATTTTAATATATGGGTAATATTCCTAAATTACTAAAAGAGACTCACTCTAAATTGATACCAAAAACACCAGTGACGTAATCCAAAATTTCAATTTCTTGTGTTTAAAATTTTATTTCTATATATAAACCCAGATTGTACCCATCCTCCCTGAGGGGGTGTTCGTTATCTCACTAAAAAAATTTTTAAAAAATGTGAATACGTGTTTCTCCCAATTAATTAATTAATTAATTACGCTCAATTAATTAAAAGGAGATGTAACGCCTTTCAAATTTTTTTTTATTAAGTCAAACACTAATAGGATTCTTGATAGCCATAATTACTCAAATATTGGTTATACAGATGTGGGTGAATATGTTCCAAAATCATTTTACAAAATCCATAATGGACAAAAATCGCCAACTTTCTACATTGACGTGAACTCCTTGGACCCTGTTTTAAGAAACAGAAGACACACAAGTGGTGGACCCTTAGAAGGGAAACTGGATTCTGATCCTTACGAGGAGGGTGTAGTTCCCAGGTAAAGTTTTAAAGACCACTTTACTATTGTCTTTTTTTTTTTTTTTAAATAATAATAGTCGATTTTAATTTATTTTTTTGAAAAATTTTTTTTAATGAAAATCAATTTTCTTACACTTTTAAAAATTTTGTTCCAAAAATAGTCATTTCCGGGATCATTATTTACAATATTCAACTTGAATTTTCCTTTTTTTTATAGTCAAATAAATCAAGTGAATCAGTATTTTTAATTTGCAGTAATTAATTGCTATTTTTAATGACGGTGAGCAAATATTCTGTCCTAGCTTTTGAAATTTGTGTTAATAGCTCACGTCAATGTGTTTGAAACGTTTAACATTTAATTTAAGTGTTTGATTAATTTAGAAATTACATTACCAAAGACGAACGTGAACATTACTGATTATGCAATTAATTCTCGATTAGAGGTACCTATCAATTAACTGAAAAAATACGACATTTATTACGGATACAAGTTTTAATATGAATAGTAAATGTTAAACTCGTAGGTGTCATCATTATTTTTTATTAAAGTATTATTTAAGTGATAGATGACTTAATGGAGTGTTTATTTAGAGTTCTACTGCAAAAGAGAATTGTAAATGAAAATTAATGTTTTTTATTTTTTATTTACTGACCACAAACTATCTAAAAATAGGAGTTATGTGTGTACTTGATTAATAGACGGAAATAAAATCGAGTGTAGGTAAATTTATTTAAACAAATATTTATCAATAAATTCGCTAATTTTGAGAGAAGGTTAATAAATTGATTAAATATCAAGAAAAAATTGGTTCTTCCTTCTATAATTTTTATTTAATTAACCAGAACTTTTAAGAAAATATTTTTTGTTCAATTTTTCGTGGGGAAACTCGGGAAAATGTAGTTAAAAAAAAAAAATAGAGTCGTTTTGCTATTATTTTTTTTTTGTCAACGAATATGATCTAATTATTTTTAATTTTTTTTTGTTATAAAATGAAAATTCAATTGACAAAAATTGCTCTAAAAAAATGGTATTTACGTAACAGTTATAGAACATCTTGCACTTGGAAGAAATTTAGGTACCAAGGAACGGTTCTTGGACATACCTACAAACAGTAATTCGCTATTGAAATTCTAAAAGCATATTGCCCTCTAACTACTTACAGTTCTTTTTTTTTACTGCTAATAAATATGTATGTATTTGTATTTACTTCTTTTTGCATACCTATTTGTTAAGCAGTCTTCTAAAAAATACCTTCTAAAAAGTATTTGAGTACAAATACAAATAATTCACTCCATAGATTATTTATTTAAAATAAATTATTATTTCAATTAAAAATACGAAATTAAACAGAACTAAAAATTTTCTTTGTTTCTTACCACCAAAATATACAGGGTGACTCATTAATAATGGGATCAAATGGATAGAATGTAGCTCCTTAGAAAGTTACAGAGTGTTTTATTTAAAAAAATTATAATTTAAATCCTCAACTTCTGAATGGAGTTATTTACCATTGTTATTGAATCACCCTGTATATAAGTACAAAATAAGGTAATTGTGCATTAAAATATTGGTGAGAAATATTTTTTTAATGATCGTAATTAATTTTCTAACTGTTTTATTACGAGCCAATTTTTTTTGGAGTTAAATAGTCAAAAAGGATATTGAATAAAGGGTTAAAAAGTTTAAGAAGGGTAAATCTATTTTTTACCATTAATTATTTTTTAGGTTGAAATATGGTGATACTGGAAACAATGTATTTTGAACTTACTTAAATGCTGACGTGTCCTGATTATATTTTGAAAAATAAAATTTATGTAAATAAAAATTATATTTTGAGTTATCTTTTTATTGTAATTAATGTTTTTAAAAATAAATACTTTTCTTAAATTAATTATTTTCAGGTTTTATTTCTACCTCACCTAAAGGGAGTTTAAATCAACTTCTTCACTTTTAATTATAAATTCAGAAAGCCAAAACTTTCACTCACTGTAAGAATCTTCATAAATAGGAATAAAAATTATAACTCATCCAAAACTGAATCATTACAGGAGACAGTACTTAAGATGATTAAAAGGCTTAATTGGATAATCATAAAAAATTAAAATATGGCCATTTTTGAACGTTGAATCAGTACTTTTGGAATAGGAATCTCCTCATTATAAATAAAACAACATAAAGCTACTTCATTCTGCATTTACTTTGTTCATTAATTCATCCAATTTATTGTTAATTTAAATAAATTACTTTATTTCTATTAAGTACTAATTTTTTTTTGGTAATCTATACAAATGTCTCCATTTAAATAGAATTGTTTCGAACACGTAATGATGAAAACCAAGTATTTGTGCATACTCATATTTTGGTCAGAAAACGTGAAATTGATTTTGGTTGAGGTCCAGTGAGGATAAGACAAGAGCAAGTAAGCAATTTTACGCATGAGCTGCTCCTCTTGAAGTAGTTCCATTGATATTGAACGATTGCTGAAGTTTTTGAAAGAAACCAGACCTTTTTGCTCGTTATATAGAAGAAGGCGATCGACGTGCCAGCTTTGCCTTGTGCAGAAGCTTCGTAAGGATTCCCCCTGCTTCCTCCCTAGCAACTTGTCTGTAGGGTAGGAAACAGTGGGAACCAACGAGGAAGGGGGTTCCAAGAGAAGGAGATCATCAATGTGCGGCAGATGTGATTCCTTCTCTGATCCTCCAGATTTTAGATGGGTGTTCCACATTGATTTTTGGTAGAATGGGCAAGCCATTTTTGTAGAGGAACGTTTTTCAAATATACCAAAATTGTACGATGGAAAACATCCAAAATAAGGAAATGATGAATATGATTATGATGCAGTATTATAATTATCATTAACAGAAATAAAATTTACAAATTACGAAATCATTCTCATTTTTTTTTATTTTGTCGTAAAGACGTATGCCAGAAAGTTCCATTAGGTATTTCTACTTTTTTAAAACGAACCAAAAAAACTATTAGAAGTTAATCAGTAGATAAATATCTATTTATATTTAAATAATCTCAATTGTTTGAGTGCAAACATTTTATTAAAAGTAAAAATTATAGATTACTTTTGGGCAAATAATTACCCGAAAGTTTTAAAAAAATTCCAAACGAAGATCTAATGGTTCTGAAGTGTTTCATTTATTACCAAAATGCTAAGTAGTTAATTTTTGTAAAATTTTCGGTACCAAACCGAGGGACATGGCAGACATGTTTGGTAGCTACCGAGTGTACTCGGTATATCCGGTTGTGGTTGCGAACGAGTCGAACAAAAGTTAACTTGGCAAAAACATGGTAGTGTCCTCTCATGGGAGACAGAGAATAAATGTTTTAAAACATGGCTGCTTTTGAAAAATCCTAAACATAGGTTTGCTGGAGTAAAATTGTGTTATCGGCTTATAAATTTCCGTGTTGTTTATGTCCCAATGCCACAGTTATTAATATGTGTTTGTGTTACATACTTCACTGCTGATTTCTGCTTTATTCGCAATCTAATCCAATCATGAGTATATCCAATGGTTATGGAGAACATGAATGTAGATTATGTGGGAAAGTGTGTATTTTCTCGAAAACTCATAATATTTTTGAGAAGACTGAAGACGGAGTTCAATTGGTACATCTAATTAAAGATTTCCTTCCAATTTTGGTAATTGTTTGGTTTGTTATTTATTAGTGAGGTGTTGAGTATTTTGTTGTGGCTTTTTTAGATCTACAGAACAGATCCTCTTTCAAAGCAAATTTGTGAAAAGTGTTGTTCAAATTTGAAGAATTTTTGCGTGTTCAAGAAGACCTGTGTTGCTTATTTTAATGAGCAGAAAGATAAATTAGCATCTAAAGCGGAGATAAATGAAAACGAAAAGCTATTTCTAAACACCATAAGTAATGTAAGTCAATTATTGTTTTCAGGCACCTACGGTACCAGTAGATTTTACCAACTGTAGTATTTGGGCTGCATGATACGTATAGGCAAAAGGTGCACCCTCAAAAAATAAACAAAAAACTCACTAAACCTCTCGAAGAAAGTTGCTGATCTGGATTGAAATCAAGTGGAATAGTTGGTTTGTTAGATTATTGAGAGTGAAAAGTCTAAATAACGTTATTTTGCCTACATGGAAGGTAATTTATTATTAATAAAGAAGCTGAAGAAATAAAATAACCCAAAAATCTTTTTGAAAGTGTCTTCATAAAGTTAACTCAATGAAAATAAACCTTTCTGTCTCTTGGGATATTTTTCGAGTGAAAAGAAGTCTCCAATTTCAGAAATTCACATCTCAACTTTTACAGAATTTTTCTATCAAGTCGAAAAATGTTAGTTAACACTTTTTCTTTGACCTCATATACACCTATTTTTTTAAGAAGACAATTTTTACTTTGTTCCAAAACTTTAATTAAATATTTTAATTTTCAGGATTAAAATAAAAAAACCTGCAAAACCGTCACGATTTTGAAAGAAGTATTTATTTTTTTCTGTCTCTTCCTCTCTATTGTGTTTTTAATTACTATTTTGGAAGAATTATTTTGATTTTGAAAGTATCAATCAATAATTCTCCATTTAAAACCCTGCGCAAGTTTTATTTTTCGTTGTTTACCGCCATACTTTGTTTTACGGCCGCTATTTTAATTTTGTTTTTTTTTTTTTTAACTAAAACCACCAAAAATCATCTTGATTTGTAAAAATCTATAAGGTAATTCAACACAATATACTGCGGAATTTTGTTTTTCGTCTTTACTACTTAAGTGTACATTTAACGTCTGTTATTTTGGCTTTGTAAATCAAAACTTCGAAAACTCATCCTGATTTTGTTTAATTTACCACCATAGTGTATTTTACGGCTGCCATTTTGGTTTTATTAACTAAAACGTGCAAAAATCAGCGTGATTTTTAAAAATCTATAAGATAATACAACGCAATATACTGCGAAATTTTGTATTATGTCTTTACTACTAAAGTGTATATTTTACGTCTGTTATTTTGGTTTTATAAAACAGAACTTTCCTGTAAAAATCGTCAGTATTTTATAGGAACTATTTAGTGATGTTTTACACAATACTGCTCCCACTTTTTTTTATTTCGACCGCTTTATTCTATTTTATAAGCGCTATTTTGACTTTGGGTAAGCAAATTTTGGGCGAATTATCTTGATTGTGAAAGTCTCATTTAGTAATTCGCCCTGTACAATTTTGTTTTTCATTCTCCACCGCCATAGTGTATTGGTATGGCCGCCATTTGGGTTTTATTAACCAAAAACTGCAAAAACCAGCTTGATTTTCAAACATCTATAAGCTAATACAACACAATATACTGAGCAATTTTGTTTGTCGTCTTTGCCATTGTGTATATTTTACGTCTACTATTTTGATTTTATAAAACAAAATTCGAAAATTAATATCGTTTTCAAAAGACCTATTTAGTAATATGTTACACTCAATTAAATACGCATTTTTTGTGATTGATTCGTGTATTTTACAGCTGCCATTTTGGTTTTATAAAAACAGAACCTGTACGAATCATATTAATTTTGAAAAACCCACTTAGTGATATGCCACTGATAATCCTGTGCGTTTTTATTTCGTCTTTATCGCCATTGTATAAATTTTACAGTCGCCATTTAATATTGTACGAAATAAATGTTTCATTTGTACCTGCTGCCATTTTGTACTTTACAGCCTCCATTTTGATTTTACAAGAATGAACTTGGAAAAAATCATGAGGAGGTTTAGTAACTTATATTCATCGTTTTGAGGGTGCATCGCCTGCTTATTATAATTGCCCTAATTAAAGAAATTATTTACAGAGTGCTTGTTCAACTCGAAAGAATGGCTTTACAGACTCGCAACATTTTGATGAGTCTGATAACCAACAATCTGAGTCTGAACTTTGCGCCGAACTTCAAAATGCCATCAAAGAATCTCTTACACAAACGCAAATGGAAGAAAAACGTCAGCAACAAGCTGTGTACAATATTAAAGTAGCCACTAATCTATTAAACAGTAATGAAAATATAATTAATGGCAATCTCGAAGATGAGAGTTCTCAGGACAGTTATTACCAAACAAAAGCAAACAGTACAAACTCTGATTCTCATAGTGATATGGAATTGTGCGATTCCCCTGGTATAGATATTTCATTAGTGCACAATAAACACGTTCACGCTGAAGAACATGACTCTATAGAGCCTCCAGTGAAAAGACGAAAATTAATAGGTCCAAAATCATATATGGAACGTTTAAGAAAAAAATACGGTTACTCCCCCGTTTACGAAATCGAAAAAGAAGTAGATCCAAAAATTTACAATCCATTGTCGCTATTACAATGTGTTTTGAATTATTTTAATAAAACTAATATCCCCGATTACGAGTGCAAAAATTATACCACTTGCACTTTGTCGTCATTACAGGAATGGGAAGTTTTTGAAGGTTTTGAGAAAGAAAGTAAATGTCAACACTGTAACATGGTGTTTGAAAACATGAAAACGTTAGCTGAACATGAAATAGGACATTTGTATGTTGTCGAAAAAGAAAAAGTCGACCTTCCAAACTTTACGATACCCAATGCATTTCACACGAGGGTTCGCAATTTGTGGTTAAAGGAGGTTAACAAATCTGGAGAGACTGAAGAGGAGCCTGATGATGTAGATACAGAAACAGATCGGAATTATGAAGACGAAAACGTTCGAGACGAATTGATACGTAACGGAGACATAAACGAAGAGAAACTTATGGAAGAAGTTATAGATGAAGAAGGTCAGAGTCTTCTCATACCAATAGACAAATCTTCAGATGGATCATCAAAAACTGAAGTCGTACTTATTGACACCATAGCTATGGTCAATGGCACTCCTTTATCAGACATACCCAAAGACTTGAGAAGAACCATGTTCAAAACTGTCACCGTTAACGGGGTGAAGAGAAAATTTTGCCCTCTCTGCCGGTATACATTCAAAGACAATTGGGCAATAGAATCCCATTACTTTTCCTCTGGTTGCCATTACACATGCCGTTTCTGTGGTTTACGGTTTAACAAACAGAGGGCAGAGTTCGATGACCATATCAAGAGTCATATACTAAACGGAGACAAGAGAACAGACAAAATTTTTGCCTCTAGAAAAGCTCACTTACCTCCCAAAGTAATAAATCAAAATAGATTAAAAGCCCGACCGGCATACGTACCAACAAAGCCAATCCCTAAAATTACTTCCCATAAAATTAAAGCTATGTTTAACGAAGTAGAATCTCCAAACCAGAAAAAAGACGCGAATTTTGACAAGTTCTCTTCCATGGATCAATACAAACCCCAAAACAAAGCTTACTTTTGCAGAAAGTGCTATCAGGTCTTCTTCAAACTGGACGAATTCAATGTCCATGTTGTTAGCTGTAACGGAACGGGGATGGCAACTGTCACTGAAACCAATAACGCCCGTTATTACAACAGGAATTCTAATTCTCAGAGGTTTAGTGCCGAGGGAAGCAAGTCTGATACGGAATCCTATTCATCTTCAGGTCGTCCCATACGTCATTGCGTAAAAGATGCGGGTCCTTACGTAGATGGTAGCGAAGTGGATGAGTCGATGCGGCCAAAAACCGCCGTTATGAATAACACCCTGCCAACTGAAAGGGGTTACGAGTGCAGCTTATGCAGCTCCTGTTTCCCCACGAAATATTCTCGTAACAGTCACATGCGGATTCACAAGAACGACTATGGTCTTAAAAAATTAAGCGACCACAGCATTACAATAAGCAGAAACAGGCAAGAAAACGTTGCCAGAAAGGTCGTCAACATGGTGGAACAGAACAACATACCCACATACACAAAATACGTTAACAACGTCCGGATCAAGCAAGAACCAACGGAACCCATCGTCGAAATACACGAGGGTGAGGCGGAGAACATGAACATCCCGAGTTCCATAGGGAGCGTCAGCATCACTCCGATACCTAACGCGCATCAGAAAACTAACGTTGATCCAGATATAATACGTCTCGTCCAGAGTAACCCAAACATCACGATTAAAACCATGAGCAAGGGTAACAATGTTAACGAGCAGTATTACATGCAAGGGGGTAGTGGCTACATAAGGAACACCTCGACGATGGGCAATTCGACACCGAATAATTCGTCACTAGACAACGACGGACGTTGTTACAGGTGTTCGAGTTGTTCGAAACCGTTCGCGAACAAGTCGAATTTATATTTCCATAAAAAACACCAGTGCACTGGGTCCAAATATCCGTGTCCGTTCTGCAGAAAACGTTTCGGAACGGAAGCTGCCTACAGTTCCCACATATTCTACAATCATCCTGAATAACGCGGTTCATATCGTTCGATATTTAGTTCCTCATTGTAAATATGACAATTAAATTGTAAGAGTTATCAAATCAAACAAAATAAGTTGATATTGTAGTTCGTGACAGTATGCAGTTTGTTCAACTCTTACGTTATTCAGTTGACAAAAGAATTTGTGAATTGATTGCAGTAGTACATTACGAATCAAGAGCTTTTCAGTTTGAGATGCCTACACTATTTTTTGTCATACTGGCGAATTTTGTGGAAAGAAAAGCGAGCTTTCAGCGCTAATATGACGAAAAATAATTTGTACTCGTGTAAGATTCACGTGTTGGTAAAAAGTATTAATTATTTTGTTAGACTTGTACCATACATCATCTCTGTATTAATTAAGGAATATCGCACCTCTAATTAACCTCTGTAGGTTTGAAACAACTGAATTAAATATTTAACTTAGGAAAATGTAATTTTGGCATATATAAAGACGATTTGTAAATATTATCATTTATTTTTCAATATTTGTTTTGCCGGTGATTCTGTAATTGATAAATTATGTTATCTTTTTTAAGGATAAGGACTTTTAAAAAAAGCAGCCCAGTTTGTGACTACTGCTGGTAATTATTAGTGTAAATTTTGGTCTAATTTTAATATTAATTGGTTCACCTTAATACAAAGTGAAATATATGCAACTTAATGCAATATTTATACCAAACGGAATCTCATAGGGAAGTGGACAGTTTACGTTACCCTGAATAAGATTTCAAACTTGAGGAAGAAGCCTTTGAAGGGAATCAAGTCCAAAAAATCGAAAAGTTTTATTGTAATAAATTTTGAAGATACATTTTTTTTTATATTCGTACTCTACGTGATCTCCGCTAGAATTTTTCAGTTAACTTCTATTTTTCGACTTTGAAGGGACGTCAAACTCTAAAAATCGAAATTAATCCAATCGAGCAAATAAGACACGTTGATTGAAATTTCATTTTCGATTAAATTTTGATTTTTTTGACTTACCTAGAGACTACCTCCTTAGGTTTTGAAGAAAAACATCCCCTTGAAATCCCATTGAGACCACGTACAAGTCGAGGGGCTACGTTTATTGTAAACATTGCATATTGCCCTTTTGGTTGTTAAATAAAGACCTTATAAAACGTAATTTGGACTCCAGAAATTGTTTGTACATACAAATGATCTTTTTTTATCTTGCCGATGATTTTAGTACTGTACAATTTACTATTTATCTATTACTTTTTCTTTAAATAATTGTATAGAAAAACAGTTATACGTATTTGAGAAATTGTATTGGAGGTTCAGGGTCAGAAAGAGGTACTATATACTACTAAAAACTTGCCAAGGTGCAGAAAATGCGTCTATAACATTTTGTAGATAAGATTTTTTTGATAACAATTTGTATTGTTTAAAATCCACATTTTTGATGATCTTAACGTTTTAGTTTGTTGCAACTTTTTTCATAATAACAATAAGCAAGAATACGTAGATATTTGTATATTGGTTGGGCGTGGAAAAGCTTACTTTGTATTGTTTTTATCACTTTTTGATAAATAAAATCCAGTAACTCAAGTTTTTGAAAACTGAAAGAGGGATGAAGTGGTAAGGATGAGATTTTCACTTTTCCGAAGGTAAATATTTATGGAAGCAGGACTAAAACTAAAGATGTACTTTTTTTTTAATCTCATAAATAATAGATGTTTAATCCAATAGTGAAATTCTTATCCATTAATTCGAATATTGTACAATGTCAAGTTGCTTTTCGCGCCCAACATACAAACTTTTTTTTCGAAATGACGACTATAACATACTAAAATTTCAAAATCATCGGAGGAATTTACATAAAAAAAGTTCTATTCATCTGCATGAGAATACGAACTAGACAATGGCGTACAATTGAGCTGTGAGCGAGGCGCAGCATACTGTCTGGAGGCGCATGGCGAACAGCTGAACCTGTGCCTCATTTGGTGCCTCGATGAATCCACAAACATTGCCTCATTTGCATTCTCGTACAGATGGATAGCCTCATTTAAACGACACAGTTGCCCGCTTCGCTGACCATATTAATAGCAAATTATTTATAAGTCGCTTCGTGTTTGCTTTACGGTACCTAGTTTGTAGTTATGTTACAATTTCATCCTTATGAGAAATATTCAGTTCATTACACCCTTATATAATGTATAATTAGTTGCACTTATAAAAAAATATTATTTTTGTATATATTCTATGTTCAAATAATGCTTTTGACTGACTAGATTTATGTAAATTTACGAAAAAAATAATGTCTCTTGTGTGCGTCCTGTTTTTAAGTTAAATATTAAAATTATCTGATCCATTTTCATTTCGTTGTAAATATTATTTGTCGAATACTTCTTCGAATATGTTAGGTAAGTAGTTTTTTTTGATAATAATTTTTATATCGTGTGCATTTTTTATTATTTTTACTTCCATATATTAGTAAGTCTTAAACTAATTTTTGTTATAATTTTTTATTGTTGTTATTTTAATGAAACCTACCGAAAAGAGTAGATTTTTCTAAGTTGGCCCATATATCGATTTATAATTTGATTTTTTTATATCTTTTGTTTAATTAAACCTCAGTGATTAATTAGAAATTGTAATTGAAGTAAGTAAGAAACTCAGGAAAAAAAATCAGGTGCCTTCTTAGAAAGATCTGTCATTATGTTACCTGTTTTATTAAAAGAAATACACCACGTTTGTATGTTTTAACATTGTAAAAAACCCAGTATTCAAACGAAATGATTTTATTTTCATTACTATCAATCTAACTTAGTTTGTACTATATATTACGTAGATATTTTTGTAATTAAAAATATTTTGGTTGCACTGTTGGTTTAATAATTTATAAAAAAAATATTATTGCATAGAAACATAACAAGATGTAGGAAAAAGGAATGGAATTAGATTTCGCTGGATGATACATCTGTTTAATCTTAGCGGATTTAATTAAAGCTGTACAATAAAATTTAGTATACATATAAATCACATGTAAAGAAATAATAAATAGAATTAGCAACTGAATTATTTATATATCGTCTACTTATTTCAAGTCTACTAGGTTTACAATTTATATTATCTTGTATATGTACAATATATGCTGTATTTGGTGTTTATTTAATAAAATTATAAAGCTTAGGTTCTTTGTTTTAAAGCAAATGGTACCACCAAACCCTTCCCAAATATACTAGTTTCTTGAAGAAAGTTCTCTAACCTTTACTGGTATTTTAAATTATTCTCGAACATTCTAAATCATTCTCGAAATGTATAGGTATCTGAAACATTCTAGATAAATTCAGAAAAATTTTTAAGTTAACCTAGATCGTTGTAGAATATTTTTGGACACTTAAATATACTGAATTATTCTAGGCTATTTTGAAATAGTCCAAATCGTTCTCAAAAAATCTTAAATAATAAATTAGGTCATTCTGAAAACATTTCCAAACTATTCTCGAAAATTTTTGAGTGCTCTGAAATATCGTATATTCGAAGATATTTTCAAAGTATTTTAAACATTCTGAATAGTTCTAGATATCATCTAATAATATGGAACATTTAAAAAGCCAGTATTTCACCTTTTGATTGAGGTCGTTGTCTCGCGCGGTACAACGGTCTGGACGTTCGAATATTTGTATTGAAATCGTCCAGTTTTAATCGATTATTTTTATTTTTTTTTAATGATTATTACTTATGATAAATGAAACAAATTGTCTACATTTTATTTTTATTACAAGTATTGGCATTACAAGGTAGAATAGTTTGCAGTAAAAAGGAGCTAAGCTAACTTATGAAGATAGAGCATGTGATGAAGTCGATGAAGTACGATAGTAATTTTTTTTATAATAACGAAGCATTCGTTTATTTCCTATTACAAGATGTCGATTAAATATTTTTTTAACCTATCGATTAGAATTAACTACATTTCACATACAAACATTGTAGGAAATTAAGTTTATCAAAACTATAGTTGCTAGATCTTATATCATCGAAGAGTAGATATAATTTAAATAACTGCTAAGAAAATTGAGGGTTTCGTATTTATTAAGTATTTATTTTTAGAGGACTGTAAAGGCCAAAAAGTTTTCCCAATACTTTCTGTCCGATTCAGTCCATAATTTTTATTAATTAGTTTTTTTTATCTTAAAGTTAGAGAAAAATCGAAAAAAGCTAAACCCTAAATACCTCTAAGAGGCCAACAAAGACAGCAATAATTTTAATTTTGTGCAATAATTCTTTTCAATTAAGTGCTTAATAATTGTAAGTAGATAGGTATAACATAGCAATTGTAGAAAAAGAGGGTTTTTACTTAACTAACTATAATAAATATCTAGTAAAAGCTATCGAATAAACATGGTACCTATCGAGTAATTACGCGATAATATTTGTGATGGTCGGACAATGCTAAATGGTCCCATGCATCACCTTTTTCATTATTAATTGTAATTGTTATAATTATAGTTAAGAGTGTACAAGCTCTAACTTTTGGAAAATAATTAATTATATCTATTATTAAATATATTATGTAGCGCTGTTTTTCGTCCGTTGCGTTGTCTTCACATTCCGGGAAGATACTTGTGAAAATCGGTTACAAATTTTAAGCTTTTGCATTACGAATCTCCACGGTTACCTTTTCCAGAGCTGGACTGGTAACTGGATTTCCCATCACATCTACAGGACTCTTTTTGGTCGACTTCAAAGACATGTTACTACCTGTTTTCGAATTTCTTCTCAATCCTAAAATTATACCTAATCATTTTACGTATATGTATGTACGAAATTTCGATAAATAATAAAGTATCTGAGTGTGAGTTGACGAAAGAAGTGCAATGGAAGTCGAACAGGGGCGGAAATCTGTACCGCCTCCATTAGGACATAGTAATAAATTTCCGCCACACATCGGCAGTGTTCGGTTCTCATCAGTGCAGCTATCGGTCGAAGGAGAACATTAAGAGCGTAGATTTTGGTGCTTTATTTTCTCTCTTTGGTCTTGAAGAGGGTTGAAAAGTATTTGAATGTGAAAATTGGGGTTGAAAGTAGGAAAGTTTTGGGAAGAGCGGACTTTATTAGACGAATAATTCATTTATATTTCGGGTTTTCTGATCCCGAAGGGTGGGAAGGTTTCCGAACCTGAAATCTTACCGGCAAATCCACCACTGGTAATATATTTTATTTTTAAAAATTTGGCTATTAAAATTGTTTGCAATACTCGAAGAAAATTTGATTTTTGGTGTTTTTTTTTTTGAAGGATTCTTGGAGGGTTTTCCATAACATTTTATTTCGTGTACAAACGTTATTTCGGAAAAAATGTATCGATTTATGACTGCGAAATATAATAGGTACCTACGTGTGGCAGACATTAGATTCCGTTGAAATTGATATCAACTTAATTGATATTTTCTCAACTTTATTTGTTCGTCAAATGGAAGGGAAACTCAATAACTGAACAATATGATTCGTATGAACGTCCAGAATGTAAAATATCCTTCCAGTTTCCTCCAATATTTCCGCCTCGAAAACGCCATTCTTTTTAATGATTCAAATATGTTTGTAATGATTGCAAGGATTTGATTTCAAAGTCGTTTTTTGGAGTGAACGAATGAGCCAATTTTAGGAAATCCTTAAAAATATGACTTAATATCTAGATATGTGAGGAAAAATATAAGGATTCTTCAAAATTTTCATCTTTTGAAGAATGAAACCTTGCAACTAAGTAGTCTCGTTTTTGAGGAGTTAATTAAAAAAATTTTTGTAGAGTAATTTTAAAGGTATATTAAATTTGACAACATAAAATGCTAATCTAAAGAGATGGAAAGACTAAAAAGGCTTAATTGTTATTTACATATTAACACGTATAAATAATTATGAGGATTACACCCTCAGAACCCCACCTGTATATATATTTTTAAATTGTATACCACCCTCGCAGCGGATTTTTGTCTTTATCCACCTTTGTCCCTTTCAAAATATATGTATGGTCATTATAATTTAGATTACCTTGTAAACTGGGTGAATTGGGTCTTAGGGAACCCACACTGGCATGCCTACTGGGACCTTTAGCGCTACATTTGGAGCCTCGTCTGTCCCCATGTTTGCTATCCCGTAAAAGAGATACGTTCATTAGCCTAGGATTTGGGGTGTTGAATATTGTACGATTTTCCCTCCAGCGTTCTCTGAAATTCATAACGTAAATTAATTGAGAAAACTGTTTATAAACGGTTTATAAATCAAATCTGTTAAATTTTCATTCGTTCTAAATTTTGGGGGTTTTAATTATGAATAATTTAGAACGTATTTTATTGTTAAAACACAAAATAGTCGTATTGTAATTTAGGAAAAGAAAAATGAGAACCGTTTAATGGAAGAGTAGGTACATAATCCTTAATGAAAGGTCTTTATTTAGAACAAAGAGCTATTTATGGGTTGCGGGTTGTACGAAATAAATGAGTAGTCTTCAAAGGCGAAGTCAGATTCGCAAAAGGTCTCTTTCTTTTACTTACTGCCATCAATCAATGGCAAGCGGGTTAAGAAAGCAGAAATCAGAAAATTAATGACCGAATCTTGAGAAATTAAAAAACAACGGGGGATGAAAGGGGGTTAAAATTGCTTTGGTAACAGTAATTTAATTATCCAAGTGTACAATTAATATCGAATATGAGAATATCATCTATGACTCAATATAGATTTAATTTTATCAGGAATCTGGACATGATTTAAATAATAATTACATCATTATTTCTGCTACGTTTCGATCCTTTATTGATGCCTGATGAAGACTCAATAAAGGGTCGAAACGTACCAGAAATAATGATCTGCACAATTATTATTTTTTTTTAATTAAACGATATTTATTGAATTAAAATTAGCAAATAAACTAATGAAATTGAAAACAATATTTTAATAGATATAACACATACAGAGTAAATCTGTCACCAAAAAAAAAACGTCTTTTTTTGAACGAAAATTGTAAAAAAAAAATTTCTGCATACAGACACCTGAATTGAAAAATAAATCCTGATTGAACCTTAAATATCCCTTTAAATTCAGCAACATTGTAGAATCTAGACCATTTTGAACATTCTAAATCATTTTCCAAAAATCTGGATCATTCTAGATCATTTTTGAAAATTTAAAGCCATCCTCTGGACTGTTGA
The DNA here is from genome assembly GCA_947389935.1 of Agrilus cyanescens. NCBI lineage: Eukaryota > Metazoa > Arthropoda > Insecta > Coleoptera > Buprestidae > Agrilus > Agrilus cyanescens. The sequence goes on along the minus strand of OX376711.1, from coordinate 3,499,869 downwards.
AGAACATTCTTCAACACCTTTTACCTTATGTATTCTTTGAATTTAAAAGTATTCCCTAAATGATCTCATTCTGACCTTTTGGTTAAAATTTTAATATTCTTGGAACTATATCTGCTTCATACATTTTGAAAATAAATTCCTTCGATAAGAATAATTTTTGAACTAGATTATAAGTAACTATAGGCTACAATCAGATTTTATTTTTTAACTCAGACACCCCTAAGATTGATTACAAAAAAATAAAAATGTTATAAAAAATGCAGCTTTGGATTTTGAACATAGATATAATACGTGCATATATTACAAACTAAAATGTTCTTTTTATAACAGGGTTGTATCCTCATGTTTTGCTGATAACAGTAAAAAGCTGGCCTTGTTTTTGCCAAAGAGACTGTTTCGGGTCAAGTTTGTTCACTGTTCATGTTTTATTAAATCCAACACAAAATGAAAAGTGGGAATAGCAGAAGAAAATTAAAAGACGAGAATGTTATGTTTTTCGTCAATTAAAAATTTTCTATTTTTATTGCTCCTCAAAGACAACGTTAGGCACAATTTTTCAGCAGTGAAATTAATACGTTTAAAAAAATATTTTGCTTATTTAATTAAACAATTAAATTACAACTTTAAAAAAATTCGACTTCATGAAAAGCTTATACCTTAATTTAATTTTTACACAGTCTCAATTTTTAAACTGAGCTTCTAATTGTACAAAAATCTAGAAAATTTCACCTTGATTTTAAAAGATCTTTTCAGTAATATGTCACTCAGCATGTCTATACCGCCATTTTATGTATTCCGGCCGCCATTTTGATGTGATAAAAACAAAACCGACCCTGCAACCATTTAGCCATTGCACTGAAATACTTTGAAGTTTAAAAACTGCGTAGAGCCGATTGAAAAAATTTGTTGCCTCAATTCCTTGATTTGTATATCGTTTCCCCAAAATTACGTATTATTTCGTCTTTAAGAGTTTAATTACACCTTTCTTTATGTTGTTGTGTACTCTATTCTTCTTGTTCTTGAAATGTCTTACGTGTTGTTCTCTAGTATCTACTTAGAAAACCCGTATTTAACATAGGGCAATAAAACTATTACAATTACACTTGCAGGGGTCTAATTACATAGTTCTAAGTAAATAAACACATCTTTCAAACTGCAGTGGTTAATTAGGCTTTGTTGGTTGAAGATCCTGCAGACACGAAAATCGGTAGCAGTAAAACTTTTGTGTGCGTTTTAACTTAATTCGTTTACTTTTTAAATTAATTGAAACCATCATTTTCTGTTATTTATTTCTGTATACAGGGTGATTAATAAAGAATGAGCAATATTACGATTTAGCCCAATTTAAACAAGGAGATACAGGGCGTTCAAAATTTTAATTAATTGAGAAAGTTTTCGTAGTGAAAATGTGAAAATTGAGGTAAAAATCTCAAGATCTATTGACAAATTATCAAAAACTAAATCAGAAAATTCTTTCTGGTTGTTTTTTTTTTCCAAATAAGTAACTAAAGTAGGTATATACTTATAATACAAAGAAAAATATTCCACAAACTTTGCATTTACCTGTCTACACTTTGGACTATCATTGAAAAACGAAATAGGAAAGTAAAATTGGAAAATAAGCAGTGTTCTTCACTAAACGAATTTACATAGCAATTTTACCCCAACTTCTGTTTCTATCAGGCTGCAGCATCAAAAATAAACGAGCAATCCTCTGTAGGTAAATTCTGCTAGGTCTCGGATAGAAGGAAATATTGCTTTCAATAAATGCACGTAACGTGATAACGACGAAAATGAGAACGAATCGTTGCAAATATCAATACAAACTTCCTCGTCGATGCAACGATAAATGGCATTCTATTTATCTTACACCAATATTGCATTAAGGGCATTACGTACATGGAATTTAAGTTTTAAAATTTTCTTCAAAGTAGGAATTCACTATTAAGATTAATTCAGTTTAAAAAAAAACAGAAATAAAGAAATTTAATTTTTTTGTTAGCAGCAATTTTTTGAGGAAATAGAAAAATTTACAAAAAAATATACCTGCAAAACTTTTTATATTTTTGATAAGTGCGAGTCCGTACAAATTTGTAGGTACATAAATAATATAAATAGTTCAAGAAACAAATCTCGCAGTTTTCTCCGAGCTTTTCCTGAAATTCAGTTTCCAAAATTCATAGATACATCATAAAAGTAATTAAAAATCTGTTTAAGCTTCTGCCAATGAAACTCTTTCATACGATACCCCACACGACACTGTTAACCCACTTCAAAATTTGGACCCCCAGTTCCTTGCATAAAGACCCTGTTTTTTTTGGTGATTTAATTACAAATATACGGCTTTCGGATTTTTCTCTTCTGTACTAATTAGTATAAGTTTAAAAAAATCTACAAAAATATTTAGTCACCCATACAATTAATAATGCTATATAGACCAAACTGGTAGATGTTTCAAAGATAGAAATAAAGAACATAAAACTGTATTCAACAATTTTTCTTACCTACTAAATAATCTCAACACGACGCATATAATAATGAACATCAGACACATGACAACAAGAATTGCTATCATCGTTGGAGCGACGTATTGTTCTGGACTCATAGGAGTATTGATGGCTATAAAAGATGTCTAACTTTATTTATTTATTGTAACAACAAAAGGAATTACAAAAAATATCCATACAGAATGAAGATAGATACAATTCTCTATGTCTGGTTGAGATTTAGTTTCTATTTTTATGGGTACTTACCCACACATTCGCTTGTTCCGTCGCTGTGAATTATACCCTCCTTTTCGAATCGACATATACAAACCCCGTCCCTGCATTCTGTTACTGGGTTAAATAGTTCACATTGTTCGTTGAAAAAGCAAGATTCGTTGAGATTGGCCCCTTAAAAAAAAAAAAAAATATATAATAAATTTAAAATTAATGAAATTAATATCACATTTTAGTAACAAAAAACGCTGGGTATGTTTCAATTATTTTACTAATTGTCTGCAATATTATTTCAACCCTTGGGAGCTTGCTGGCATACCTTCATCTCTTGAAAATGATCTGAAAAGGTTGAAATAATTTTGTAGAGATTCTATAAAGTGAAACGTACCCAGCAGCTACAACGAGCCAGGGTGAGCCATCCAACCACCCTAGAACCCTAACAATTGTCCCTAAAGAAAGACTTATTCATTCCAAGAACTTGGAAAAATATCTCATTCTCCCACATTTTAGATGATCATCATGAGGCGATGACGGAACTCTTATTCATGAGTATGCATGAAAAGGGGGATCAGAAGGCAGAAAAAATATTTTGAAAAAGAAGCTTTATCAAAATTTAAATAGAATCCTTGTAAACTGGTTTAGGTTTCTTTGTACGATAGTTCAACTATTAGAAGACTCTGACTGTTATGAATTATACATTCACCCTCACCCCCTATTCTTGAAGCAAATCCTAGCTGCATCTGTATTAAATATTTTGGCCACCCTGTAACAATGATCTCCTGGCTAATCTAACTAAAAGGTGAAAAGCTTCTCAATGACCACTTGGAATCTGTGCATTTAGAACATGATGGACGAAAAGTGTTGACAAGGAATGATCGAAACGTCTCTGTGTTTAAATTAACTAATCAGGAAGTTGTTTGTTGCTCGGACATCATCAATGTAACATGAGTACAATGTTTGCTGAGAGGAGACGGTCAGTGAATTGACATGTTAGTCAGTAGGTAATTGTTTTAGTTTAGTGCATGAAGGTCAGAGAATTGTTCAAAAAGGAGTGCTTTCCTTGACGTTTCGTGGCTGACATCTTCAGTTAGTACTTTAATTAGTGATGAGCAAAATTAATATCGGTCTTGCAGTCTTGGTCTTGCAAACTTTTCAAGATCAACACCAAGACCTATCAGTTCAACAAGACCAATACCAAGACCAAGACTCATAATAAGACTTTTGTCAAACTTATTGTTGAAAATAATTAATGATACCCCTAGAGAATTTTGAGAAATTTGAAAGTCCAAGATTGATGCAAGAACAAGACTCGATTAACCAAGACCAAGACTGATATTACTTTTGCAAGACCAAGACCAAGACTAAAACTAATAATGCAAAACCAATACCAAGATACAATCATCAAAACTAATACCAAGACCAAAATAATTATGGTTTTGATCTTGGTCATGGTCTCGCTCATTACTAACTTTAATGAAGACGTCAACCAGGTGCCTTTTTTGATTAATATATCACTAGGACTATCTGAGTCCCTGCAATTTTGTGCCCACTTTGGAGGGTTGTTTACGTCACAGATTGGAAGTAGATACCACTTAGAGACCCTCGTTATCATAATCAATTTCTAAAATCAATAGCAGTTTCTATAGACGACAATGTTCCAACTTTTTCATTATAGTTTATCTACGTTGACACTTCAGAAAGATCGTTTGGCTTCATTATTTTCAATACCACACGAAAGGTTTTCATTTTAATTAATGGAAGTTCTGAGGAGCTCAAAAAGCGTTCACAGTTCGACTTGGAATTGAAGCATCGCCGATATTCAGAATGGAGAAAAACAAACGCAAAGTTCACTGAAACTTTTAGTAGATTTCAATTTCAATCGGATATTCCGTTTTATTGGTCACTGAAGCTACACTCTTTACGAGTGCAGTATTCGAGAGAGGTACCAACTTTTAAGTAATAAATATTTGAAAATAGTGTCCGCAGAACCTGCCGCTTCGCGTTCCAAAGTTGCAAGAACTTTTTATCTGTCGGGAGAAAGTCATTTTCTAAATAGGTTTACTTTTAATCCTCGAAGGCGCTGTTGTAGTCACCCTTCAACAGCTTGAGGACATAAATAAAAAGCTTTGCAGCTTTTAAAAGCTGTATACACACGAAAAAACGTCAATTGGGAAAAGAAAAAGTCGATAAGTAAGACAAGAAATTGTCGTCTTCTGAATTTCTTGCTGGTTTGATTCTTGTCTTGTTATTGTTAGCTTAAGAAGGCCTTAGATTTTGCCAAACAGCAGCGAGGGTTGACTTAAGTTGACGGAGCGATTGCCGCCAGGTGTGCAACATGAAAGAGTGAGCGCGTATTAATACTGCTTACCCCACCAAAATTAGGACAGGTAGTAGGGGTATCGTGTACATATGATGTGCGCAGTTTGAGAGCGCACGAGATGGTGAGAGATATTCCAGAATATTAGAGATATTTTTATTATTCTTGTGATTATAATCCTAGGATCACACACTGCCACTATCCTGTAAGTAAGTATATGGGCAATATAAAGTGATCCATTTATCGATTAATGTAAAATACAAATGAGAATCTTCCTGTATATGTGAAATGTGAATTAATTTATTAGCGATACGGCCCATTTTGCTGTTTTAATCAAAGATAGCAAGCGCTTCCTCTTTTGCCATTTGACACATTAAGCACATTTGATTAGTAGCTCGTTTGCTAGATTGCAAAACGAACAACTAACGCTGTTACAATCACATTTAACATTCCCGATTTGAATATAATCGCGAACTATTAAACAAACGTTTGCATTTACGGTGCACGAATGCTGTCTACTATAAATAGATAAGCTCCAGTAAAAAAAAAGCTCATAGTTATTTCCAGGATTGCGACCAAAAATTATAACAAGTGTTACAAATTTTTGTATCGTTTCGGTTTATTTAGCCGTCACCAGGCCATTCTAATTGTAAGTGGTATTGCTATATTAATTTTTAGAAATATTTACCCTGTTATCTATGATTGTCGAACCACATAATGAGGGTTAAATAAACCGAAACATTACAAAAATTTGTTATATACTTGTTATAATATTTGACTGTCACCAGGTTAGAGTAAAGGATTAAGTAAAAATAACTCAATTTTTCGTAGTATATACAAACATTACCTACGCTAAAATGTTCTGTATTTTTTTTAACGATTTAGTTGGAAAATGGGAAATTTATGCTTACACAAATGCGTAATTGTGATTAATTAAAGAGCAATTAGATTTATGAATATCCTGGAAAAATTTAAATTTCAAAAAACCTGTAGTTTCATGGAAATTTATTTTTATCCACTAGTGGTGGCTTTATTTATGTCTACGTAGAATAATAATTTACCCTATCTACTATAAAATAACTTTTCAAATTTAATCTGAATTATCTTTTATATGAAGACTAAATGCCAAGTTTCGAAAAAATCCAGTCTAAAAAATTTATTCGATGTATGAGAAAAATGTTTGAATAAGAATTTTAAATAAATAAATTATTTTAGTCCAAAGCCCCAAATAAAATTCTTATAAATTAAAATTATATTTGCGTAAATTACTTGCCTTTTTTTTAATATAAACATTGATTCGTGTTCGTTTTGACAATCTTGACCTTTGTTAAAATTTACATTGCTGTATTTGCAGAAGTTAGTTGTCACCCTTTTGTATACTTTATGAAAGCAACCCCTTTCTGGCAACTGATCAAAATCCAGATTCTTTGTTCATCTTAAGAAAATTCTACTGTCTACATAAGCAACTTGAAGTCACTTGACCTCTTGTTTACTTAAGTTTTACAATAAAAGATGAAGTACGAAAAAAATTGTGCAAACATAAACAAACTAATAAATTCATCAAAACGTATCATGATAACAAAATTGAATATCTATATTCAACTCAATTACTCAACTACATAAGGTAATTTTCAAACAATGTAATCAAAAAGCACTTTACCTTATATTAGTTCTAAATGTAGAATGTCTGAGATAGGGGGTGCTTTTGTTCATTGAGCTGCAAAGGATTATTTACCCTTCAAATAAAAATAGAGTGATTTTTTTATTATGGTAAATATTTAGTACGACATTAATAAGGGTCAGAGACATGATATTAAGGGATTGGTGTACTTAAATGTGTTAATTGAATCACTATCATAAGGACTACCAAATGTTTGGTAATAACTTTAACAAGGATTAAAATTAATTCACCCTTATATTATAAATAAAAGTGGTTTGTTATCGTCTTATCAATATTTGAGCATTTCGACATGAGTGAGTACCTTTTCCACATTTATCGACTTGATTTGTAGCAGGAAGTTCCGGTCGACAAACGCATATCCCATTCTCGCACATTGATCCCAGGAATATACAGTCCTGTTCCGTAGTGCAGCGATCCCTGTACTTCCCATGACTGACTGCACCTGAAAGAAAATTTTATTATCAGAACCAATATTTTCTTCAAAATACGTATCTAGACACAAATCTAGAGTATCTGGTAGATACTGGGCGCCAAGTCCACATTAATTTTATTTCTCTATCTCTACAACATCGCTCTCTCTTTGGCGCGTTCGCCGAGCCTACTAGTAGTATATACAGCAAACATATTGTGTAACGTCATCAGGCATTTTGAACAACCCTCAATATTTGTTAGTAAAGTGGCATTAATATAGGATTGCGTGTCGATGAATCAGTCGTCGACGTACGTTACGTAGTCCGTTTCATACTATCTCACGGTATATCATGCGAAACAATTGCAAACGTACGTTAGTGTTATTAAGTTAATTGTGACTTATCTGGAATATCTGGTAGATACACTTTGTTTGTTTTCTGTAGGCGTGTGACATTTGCCATGACCTGCGCGTATAGAGAGAGCGCGCATTCGGCCAGAAAAAGAAGGCAAGTGTATACATACGTACCGTACTTAAGAATTTGCCATTGCGCATCTAGAGCACAGGAAGGGGTAGCCGCCTACAGAAGCTAAACGATGTCTACTCGGTGCCAAGTCCACATTCAGACCCTTTCTCTATCTGTACTACATCGCGCTCTCTTTGGTGCGTTCGCCGAGTCTACTAGTGGTATATACAGGAAAAATATTGTGTAACGTCATCAGAGATTCTTTAAATGCAAATATCTCGCTAATTACTGCATCTTGTTGGTTTATTTTTTATATGTTGTGAGGTTATATACTACAGTTGAATATTTTTACCTTATCGCATAAGGCGCCTAAAGAAGTATTCACTTTAAAAGCGCCTCTAGTATTAGTTCCCGTCTATGCTTATAAATATTTGATTATACTGTCAATATTTCATGAATTAGGGGTATGAAATATTTATTATTATGATTCCTACCCTACAGCCTATTATACAATTTATTTGCTCAATGTATACATAAAGTATATTTCTAATGACAAAACGGTAGTTAAAAATTAATAGATTAAAGATAAAATAACAAATTAATCTACAAATTACTTTACTAGACAATGTCTATTAAAGATTAATATGTAGTTACTATATGGCACAAGAGTTTATTAATAACATTATTTATTTATTATGTTCTTAATTATTTAGGTAAATAGGGGACAAAACCATAGAATTCAGTGCCATAAGCAAAACTTTAGAAACTCAAATACTAATAATTTTATTTTGTGTTGGCTCATAGATTTGTAATACATTTTAGCAATTAAATGACAAGATGTTTTGTTTATCATCAGTACTTAAGTATATTCATTAAAGAATTGTAATTTAGAATGTGGATGAGTATTATAAGTGCATACAAAGTTATACTCGTATTAAATAGAAAGCTTTTTCCGTTTTTAATATCAGCGAAGACAATGCAACTATTTTGCACAACATACGTAACATTTAAAATAAAAACAGTTCATTGTTTTTTGACTATAAGCATACAAACAGTGTGCATTTTCTATTTTTGTTAAAACATAGTCTCTTTAGCGAACTAAATGAAAAGCTATTGTTTCGTTTTTGTATCTATATGGGCATTTAATACAGATAAATGGTTTAATATATACCTATTGTTCCCCTGTCCGATAACACAATTAAACTAGTTTATATTAAGTGTTTAATTGGGGGAAAATCAAATGATTAAATTGTCTAAAAATATCCGAAAACATTAATGTACAGGAAGGGAACAAAAATTGACATTTTAATTAGCCAAACTTGTGTTAGATATATTTTCTGGACTTTATTGATCATTCTAATATGGTTTGGAACTTTCAAAAATAGTCTTGAATGTTCTAGATTTTTCGAAAACGATTTGATATGTTCCAAAATGACTTTGAGTGTTCGAGAATGTTATAAAATGTTAGAGAACGTTATAGGACATTCCAATAAGATCTCAAACTTTCAGGAATGACCTAGAATGTTCTACAAGATTCTAATATAATCTAAAATTTTCAAAAACAGTCATGAATATTCTAAATTTTTCGAGAACGTTTTGATATTTTCCATAATGACTTTGAGTGTTCGAGAATGTTATAAAATGTTAGATAACGTTACAGGACATTCTAATAAGACCTCAAACTTTCATGAATTGACTTAGAATGTTCTTCATCGTTCTAATATGATCTGGAATTTTCAAAAATAGTCTTGAATGTTCTCGATTTTTCGAGAACGATTTGAAATGTTCCAAAATGACTTTGAATAACCCAGAACATTACAAAATGTTACAGAATATTTTAGGACATTCCAATAAGATCTGGAACTTTCGAGAATGAGCTAGAACGTTTCACTACATTCAAATATGATCTGGGACTTTTAGAAATGACCTAGAATGTTCTAGAACATTTATAATATAATCTAAAAAGTTTCCAAAATAGTCTTGAATATTCTGGATGATTCGAGAACGTTTTGATATTTTCCATAATGACTTTGAGTGTTCGAGAATGTTATAAAATGTTAGATAACGTTACAGGACATTCTAATAAGACCTCAAACTTTCATGAATTGACTTAGAATGTTCTTCATCGTTCTAATATGATCTGGAATTTTCAAAAATAGTCTTGAATGTTCTCGATTTTTCGAGAACGATTTGAAATGTTCCAAAATGACTTTGAATAACCCAGAACATTACAAAATGTTACAGAATATTTTAGGACATTCCAATAAGATCTGGAACTTTCGAGAATGAGCTAGAACGTTTCACTACATTCAAATATGATCTGGGACTTTTAGAAATGACCTAGAATGTTCTAGAACATTTATAATATAATCTAAAAAGTTTCCAAAATAGTCTTGAATATTCTGGATGATTCGAGAACGGTTTGGTATTTTCCAAAATGACTTTGAATATTCCAGAATGTTTCAAAAAAGTTAAAGAATATCCTAGGACATTCCAATAAGAGCTGGAACTTTGAAGAATGACCTGGCAGGTTCTGATATGTTCTGGAATTTTCAAAAATAGTCTTGATTTTCAGAAATCAGTGGTTGGTTTTTATGACTTCAATTCCTTGTTGCAGTATACAAATCGTTTCCAATTCAAAAGTATAAATTTTCGAATTTTTATTACTTTTGCACGTAATTTATTATACGAGTTCAGGAATGTTTGTGTATATCACCTGGTAAACTTTTATTGTTGTTCAATTTCCTGATGACGAACTAAATTATGTACTCGACAGCGTTCATTTTGTTTGTATTGTTCGGCACGTTAATAGTGTGCATAAATTCACAAAAAAAAATAGGTAGAAAGAAAACAAAAGTATAGGTGTTTTTGTGACTCGGTAGCAATTTATATTCGCGTGCTGACCGGGAAAATTGTAATCGCTGAAACGTTATATAGCGGCTCTGAAATTTTCCTTTGTCGAATAAAATGTAATAAGAACGAAACGTGAATGAGAGGTCATTTTTGAAAATTACCAATTATTTTGGAACATTCAAGACTATTTTTGAAAGTTCCAGATCTTATTGGAATGTCCTTAAATATTCTCTAACATTTTGTAATGTTCTGGGTCATTATGGAAAATATCAAATCGTTCTCGAAAAATCTAGAACATTCAAGACCATTTTTAACAATTCTAGAGCGTATTAAAATGTTGTAGAACATTCTAGGTCATTCTTGAAAGTTCTTCAGCTCTTACAGGAATGTCTTAGAATATTCTCTAACATTATGTAATGTTCGGCTACATTCAAAGTCATTTTGGAATATATAAAATCATTCTCGAAAAATTTGGAACATTGCAGATCTTTAAAATTCCGTATCTTTCTGGAAGATTGTAGAACATTCTCCAACAGTTTGTAATATTCTGTAACATCCCAAAGCCATTTTGGAGCACATTTTTGAAGATACCTTAACTTTTTTATATTATTCTGTAACACTTAAACCCATTCTGGGACATTCCTGCAAATTTTATCTGACACTTTTTATATAATATAGGTACTCATTATTGTTTGAAGAAATGTGATCAAATTTCACCAAACGAATTTATTTTTCTGAAAAGTCTTGTTTTAAGTACCCAACACTATGTTATTATTTAGAAATATTTCCCTTTTATTGGAGCCATAAACATAATTAGAAGTTCGAAGTTCAAGGTTGAAATATGGAACTCCACGTATCCAGGGCTTTTTCATTTTATGGTCCCATTTTTATTTAAAAGCCAGGGACCAATGCAATTTCGAAATTAAACTTTTTTAATCGCATTTCCGTGATGCTTTTGATTTAGTACTTTTCATCAAACGAGGAAGACCGTGCGGTGTTGAATTACTTTCCCTTGGTGACTTTGCATTCATGAATATAAACAAGACGTCAACTGGAGCAAACCTTTGGTCTTATTAAATTCGCAAAAGGGATGTAGGCGGTCGTGTAAGCACCTGCATACAATATACATTTAACTTACATTAGAGGGGTTTAGAAGGGTTGGTAGGTACGTACATCATGAAGTATTTATTTGAGATCAACTTTAACACGAAATGGATTTGTTTCCTGATGTAGTTTACGCGAGCATATTCATGAGTTTATTCCACCAATGGACATTGTAAATATAATGGTTTAAGGGTGAAACAATGTGGATGGTGGGTGCAGTGGAAAGTGAAATTACCGTGGGAATAAAAGTTAAAAATGAGGGAGTTTTAGAAAAAGTTGAAGAAACAAGGACGTGGAAAACCATCAGGAAATGAAGACACAGGGTGGTAGAACAACTTTTGAGAAATTAAGGACTAGATGGAAATATACTAGGGACACAAACAGGAGTGTAGGGGGTCAGAGGGAGTTCCAGACCTGGATTAGATTGTATTTCGAAAATCTTTAGGGATAGGAGATTTTTTGGGAATTAGAAGATTGACTGAAGATAGGAAACAGTGAGGATGTGTATCCAACAGCCTTCATTCTGATTACTTTTTCGTAGAGCGCAAAGTTAGATTCGTGGATGTCGATAGGTCCTTAAAATTCAATAAAAATAAAATTTTGAACATTCTGTAAGTTCTCTATACACTCAAAAAATGGTTATTAGTAAAGATGGAGGGTGAAACTTTAAGTAGTGTTTTTCAAAATTGTACCTATGGAATTGGCATGTTGTTTTTTGAACTTTTGACGCATAAGTGTAAAAGGAAATGCATCCAACTTTCCCCCAAACAAATTGAGATCTTTGTTTACAAAGCCCAGTACATCGGATATCAGTTCCACTCGTGTTTTTTTCCTTTGTGTCAGGCGCGATAGAAGAGGGTAAAACTGGAACGTATTTGCTTTTTTCTCCAGGATTCCGCTTGATATTTTCAAGGGGAGCAATAAAAACAAAAACACTTTATTGTTCTACAGTTGCACAAGCGTTTTTTAGTTTGATTTAGTTTCAGTTTTACCAACATTTGTGAGCATATTTCAGAGACATCAACGGAATGTTAACCACCCTAAAGGATATAAAAATCGAACAAACGTCAGAGGGTGACTCTTAGTCTTTTGTAAGAATATTGACCTTGATGTATTATATTAAAAAAAATATTAGGCTGGAAACTAAGTAAGAATTGCAAATTTTATTTTAAAGAAAAGTAAAGAACTTTTTATTGAAAAAAATAACTTTAGTAAATTAAGTTTTTTTTGTTATTTACATCATCATGATTCATCAGTTAAGTTTTACTTGAAACGAAATAAATGGAAATCTAGACTCAAGATGAGTACTATAGCGTGGATATCCCGATCTACCATGTCAGGTGAAGTATGAAAATATTTTGTTTCGTATAATACCATAAAAATAGTAAGAGTAGACTGCGGATCCCAATGTAAGCTCGTCAGTAGCGTGCGAGATAGACAAAGCGAAATAGTGTACTCCGCAGAGAGGGAGACGAATTCACGCTATTGGCTGAATAACCTTGCTCTTTCTCACTCTCTCCTCGCGCCAGTCAGCTTCAGCCAATAGCGTGAATTAGTCCCCCTCTCTGCGGAGTACACTATTTCACGCTACTAACGAGCTTTCATTGGGACCCGCAATCTACTTCTTAGTATATCTATGGTAATATCCTTTCGACCCTGTTGTTCTGCAGCCCTCAATTTTAATTCTTCATTTTTGACATCTTTTGAAAAAAAATTTTATTCTTTTTTTTTAAAGAAATTCTAATTTGTTTAAAAACTAAAATTTGTGGCTAGGTTCTTATTTTCGCCTACATATTTTTTTTCTACATTTTATTTTCCGAATCACGAGTTTGTAAAAGATGTTAATGACGTTTTAACATCTTGCTTCATATTATGCAGCAGTAATTACTACAGAGCAACGATGCTTACACCATTTGTATGTAGGTATTAGCATCAAGGCACGGTTTGTGCATTATTTCTTTCGATTTGGAAACCAAATATGAGCACATCTTTCATTTTTAATATTATAATTTTGTATTGCGGAGGAAGAAAAGCTAAATGCGTTTTCTTTAGTGTTCAAGAATATCATCTAGACTCAATAGAAAATCTAAAAAGGTTTCCTGGGTCAAGAGAAGCAAATAGAACCAATAAAAGGGGGCAGCCAACAATCGATTTTCATTCGCCTAAAATAATTGAGATTTTTTTTTTTTTAATGTTATATCGCTTCATATTGTTGAACCTAGTGTTTCTAACTACCACCACAGATGGCATTCTGTTAGCTTTTTGCGGTAGTTTATTAATCCAGCTTTAGAGACAGGAGTGAATTCTGTCGGAAATATCTATGGCGCTCTGATGAAAACTGATGCGTTCGATATCGACTAATATTTAGTTCGTTGATAACAAAAGTCAGCCCATTCCGGGTGGTTTGGGGGTGTTTAGATACTTTCATTAACGATTTTGGAAATTTTTCGTAAATTTTAAATAGAATAATGTAACTTTAATCATATGCAGAATTAATAAAGTTTTACCATCTATTACCAATCTATCTCTTGCAGGTCAGCATAAGATCATTTAATATACTGGGTGTTTAAACAAAAAAAAAACGATTTTAATGTATTCGTTTTGAATAACTGAAGATTTCTTTTTGTGAGATTAGTAATCCTTGTTTGCTTGACGTGCCTTAAAGAACGGAAAATTTCTTAGTGAAACCAAGTGTTTGTTAACCTAGACATTTCTAAGGGTCATTCAAGTCATTTAAAAGAAAATTCACTTAAAATCTCACACAGAAGAAGATCCTAGAATGTGGAAGACATATGACTAGGAAATCAACCCCAAAACGAGAGGTATTTGTGCCTTGTTGAAATATGATATTTTTCTGTCTAACAATGTGTGTTTTCTTAAACGATTGCTTGTTGGACATGTAAAAATCAACTCAAATTATGGATCTCTTTATAGAAGAGATACTTTCATTTTAGGCTTTATTTAAATACGACCCTGGATATTCTCTTCTTCTTATTTCGTCAGTTGGCGAAGTTCCAAAACCAAAAGCATGCTTCTTTACGTGGCGTTTCTCGGCGAATATAAGAAAATAAATGATGTTCATTCTGAAAAAAAACCGACGATGACGTCCGTTGTAGATCGCTACAGACGCAAGTAACGTGACCTTTACCTTTATGGACAGCCTTTATAACGCTTATAAGGACTTTTTGAAAATGTCACTAAAATATTAAAATTTGAAACATGATTGAACTAAATTTCAAATATCAAACACTAATAGAATCAAAAATCCCTTTGATGTACAAGTTCTTTTTCATTGCTTCAATTCCATTTTGTAAACTGGTTCAAATTCAAAAAGTAGAAGTTAAAACATTGCCAAAAGCCCGGATACATTTGCACATAGAAAAAGTTTCTTGATTTGGTTTGACTAAATTTGTTCCATTCGAACGGTCCACTGAGCAAATTTCAGTATCACTAACCAACGATTTTCTAGTCGGTACTTTTTTTTAACTGTAGCAATTGCCCATTGTACAAAACGTACTTGCAATTAGAGCTCAATTCAGTCCCGGAACGGCACAGTAATTAACGAGACGTGCTAGTAATTTATTGTCCCGTTGGGGTTTTAAAGAAATGAATAATTTCGTAAGAGCTGCGGGATTTTGAGGGGTAGTTACCTGCCCCGACTTGAGAAACGCACAATCAGCAAAAATTTTAAGAATGTATGAAGTTTTGCACCAATTCAAGATCTATGCACGTAGGATACCATGAGATTATAATAAGAAAGAATTATTTAAATAGAGCAACTGATCTTTCTTTAGATCACATCTAAATTTGGGCATATTCATAATCCAATGCAACTTAACCCAGCCTAACTTAACCCGTTATAGATTAACCTAGTCTAACTTGGTCTGGTCTTAGTCTAACCTAGTGTCTAACTTAACCCAGTCTAAGTTAACCCGGGATAGCTTAACCCAGTCTATGGTAGTTTTACCTAATCTCTAACTAAACCTGGTGTAGCTCAATCCAGTCTAACATAACTCGGTGTAGCATAACCCAGTATAACTTAACATGCTGTATCTTAACCCAGTCTAACTTAAACCCGGTGTAGCTTACCCCAGTCTAACTTATTCCGGTCTAAGTTAGTCTAACCTAATCTCTATCTTAACACAATATAGTTTAAGGTAGTCTAACCTTAGCTCTAACTTAACCCAGTCTAACTTAACCCAGTGTAGCTTAACCCAATCTAACTTAATCCGGTGTACCTTAACCCATAACTTGTTGCGGTCTAAGTTAGTCTAACCAAATCTAAATCAATCCAACTCGTCTTAATCGAAAAGGTTTAATGTAGAGACCCATAGCTCAAATTCAAACAATTCATGCATTTTTTAAAGATCTTAATGACTATGTCAAGCTTCTACACATTACATAAGTTTCTCATTTTTTTCGATAATGAAGTCGAGTATTAAAAAAAAAAGGCTATGTTTGTTGACAAAGTAAAACAAGTGGAACTTATACAAGTGTTATTATCGATGAATCACGATTTTCGTTAAAGTGTTGTAGTTGTTACCGCAACACATGCGATCATGTCGTTTTCAACCCTAATGGTAACGCATAAGGGTGCAAATAGCATGAGATCTGATAAGCTCAAGGGCGCACCTTACAATCTAACTAGACGCACTAATAAAAAAGGAAATATGTTCTGTTCTAATCTACTGCTCAACCCTTATACTATTACTGAGAATAAGAAAAGTCGAAGCTTATTAAATCTTTTTTTATAGCCGAGATTTTTATCGTAATTTTGTTGTGTATTTCATGTTCAATGGTTGTAATATTTAAGGGTGAGTCTCATTGGATTTATTTTATACACATTAATCGATGTGTGTTTTTAAAAATTTATTCAAATTTATACTTATACCAATTCTCAAAATTGATCAGTTTTTTGATAATTGAAAATACTGTTGAAAAACTGTTTAAGCGTGTATTCTATATCCTTGAAAGGGTAGAACATGGAGTCTAACTTGGTTTTCTTCCCTTACGGGATCGATATCGAACAGCTAACTTGTGCATGTAACAAAGCAATGTACTTTGCTGTTTTAAAATCAATTTTCCAGGGGGATAAGCCAAGTTCCTTCAGGCCTCTGTCGTTGTTTATTCCTTTGAATAAACTTAGTAACTAGTAGGAACCGACTAAACAAAAACCATGTAAATTTACACATGTTGTTGATCGTAATTATTTTGTTTTTCAACCACCATATGAATTATATTAATTGATGGGGTTAAATATTGAAACTTCGTCGTAAATAAGTTTTTCTTTTAATAGAAGTTTCATAATTTAACGTGTAACTGGGGAAAAGGGGAAAGTACTATCTTGTGAGGTAAAGTTGGGGATGTTTTTTAAAAAATTGTCACAATACATATTTTAAAAAATTTACCAAAACATTTTAACATGTTCACATGCAGATGACAAGATAATTAAGAAAAAAAAAATATCACAAAATCAAAATAAAAGGTACCTATTTTATAAATAGTCGTTATACCTCATAAATTCAAATTTGAGAAAATCGAATGTAAAAAGGATGTCCTAATTAACAACCAGTAAACTTAGCGTGTCGTGTGATATTTAATTAACACCCAATAACGGAAACGAGACGGATGAAAATTTATTGGAGTGGACAGCACGACGCGTCGCGACGCTCAGTTTCACTGCAATATAGCAGTTAATGCTTTACACTTTGGCATTTACTGACACGAGAGACTTTCATATTGGATAAAAAACATTCCAATTGATGTGAAATATTTTTTTTATCCAATTTGCACTTTTCCTACTATACATGAAAGCAGGACACATTTTTATGAAAATTACTAGTTACCCTTTACAAGTACAAACAACACGTTTTTCTTTAGAAATTATCTCATCTCGTGAAGACCAGGTTGGAGTAAGCAATTATTCGGTTTTATTCTTTTTATAATGGTAGATACTAAAAATTCCAGACACGAGGTTTCATCAGTATTTAACTCATCATTATCTAGAGTCGAAGCGATGAGACCTTCTCTTCAAATGCTGCCAATGAAAAGTAAGTACGAAGTGCAATCTTGTTAATTAAAAGGTTGTGCCTCCGTCTCATGGGTAGTTAAACGGACATTTCATTCAAAACGTGTGACCCAATTCTGTCGTGTAATTAAAGTCCGCTTGCAATCGTTAAATACAGATAAAGGTACCAACGGGCGAATAATTTGGCATACCGCAAACGATGAGTGGTGAACAAATTCCACAAAAAAAATATTTTGTCAAATATCAACGAAAGAAGAAGAAGAAACGTTCTTGGTCAGGATTTTGGCAAAACCACCAAACACGGATCGTAATTTCTAATTTTTGACTATTTAGACACATCCTTCAGGGATGGCTTTATCATTCTCAGCATCCCTTGTGTACAACAGGGTGGTGGAAGTCCAATCATTCATTGTATATGCGGTAGATAACTGTATAATAGACAACGCATCAGATAATTGAGTCTCTAATAAGTGTCATATTATTCTCAACTTTTGCCACGTAATGTGTTACTTGGGGATTTCGTTACGAATGCACAAAATGATACACCACAACATCATTATAACTTTGGGAATATAAACACATGTATCTGTTTGGATAAAGTGTTGCATTAACAATTAGTTATTCAGAACACGTCACACTATAAACCTCATTGGGAATACCCCAGATCGAGCTGTTTTATTAAAAATTCAAACATCAGGCATTTCGAACCACCCTCAATATTTGTTAGTAAAGTTGCATTAATATAGGATTACGTGTGGATGAATCAGTTGTCGACATACGTTACGTGGTCTGTTTCATACTATATCACGGTATATCATGCGAAACAATTGCAAACGTACGTTAGTGTTGGTGCTGTATAAAGTTAATTGTGACTTATCTAGAGTATCTAGTAGATACACTTTGTTTGTTTTCTGTAGGCGTATGACATTTGCTATGACCTGCGCGTATAGAGAGAGCGCGCATTCGGCCAGAAAAAGAAGGCAAGTGTATACATACGTACCGTACTTAAGAATTTGTCATTGCGCATCTAGCGCACAGGAAGGGGTAGCCGCCTACAGAAGCTAAACGATGTCTACTCGGCGCCAAGTCCACATTCAGTCCCTTTCTTTATCTGTACTATATCGCGCTCTCTTTGGTCAATGGTCAATCAATGTCGACTTCGTGTTGTGTTTCAGAAGAGTGCTATGGAAATTTTATATTTTTCAACGATAGCTGCTCATGTACTTTGAGAAAATTTTCGTGGTTTGAGCTGTTGCGATAACAAATTCTGCAACGAGTTTGTCAAATACCTGGACTGAATAAAGAATGCGCTCCCGTCAGCATTGTGAAACTAGCAAAGCTCACTTGATTTACTCCCTTTCAAAGCCAAATAGCCTCCTGCGGTTTGTTCGCAGACTTCCAGCATCACCGAGCTTCGTACTTAATTCCAGTCAATATAACCTTTGAACCTCGAACAGAGGCAATATATATACCTGGATATTCCAGAAAGTTTATCAACTCGTCTCGAAATTAAATTGAACGTCAAAGTAATGGTATTAAAAGGTACCGAAGGAATTATGAAATAAAATTCTTATGCTAATAGGAAAGATGATATGCTTTTTATTTTTTGGAATATTTATTTATATTTATTTATAAATTATCCTTGAGAAGTTTATGTGTGGTGTAATATTTAATTGTTATTAAATATATTTTATTGTTATTAATAATATTTAATGATTATTTTTAATGATAAACCTCGTAATGATGATTTCTTTAATGTTACAAAAAACTGTAAAACTTTTTTTTGCTAAAATTGGATAAAAATATCTACAAATGAGACTTATACTATAGATGTAATTAATTGTTTAATTTTTCAGCAGCAGCTGAATTAGTTTAGCAAATATTGGGGGCATGATTTGACATTTAATTAAACGTCATGTGTTGTTTGATATGTCCTATTTAATTCAAAATGGATAAATAATTAAATATTTTATATTTAAATGAGCTTATTGTACATGAAAACGAATAGTCAGAATTGGCTTCAAAATTTTGGCGATAAAAATTCCGAAATAGGTTCGCAGTTAACTCGCTCATAGAAGCTTCTCTTTGATAGATTTTTACATCTTACAGCGAAACGTAGGCGTCAGTTTTCCAGAAATAAGAACCTTTTTAACCCTCGGTTGGCTCGATTCTGTTGTAACTACGTTTCTATTTTGGTATAAGGCTTCTTCAGGTTAAGGTTTTCAGTAAATTACATCTGTACCTCCATATAAAAACATCTACCCAGAGGAAGCCTTTCGTATACTAAAAGGGAGACATCGATATGATTTTTCACAATAAAAAAAATCGTTTACCCTTTTTTGGCTTGAGTTTGCTTCATAATTTTGTACATTCCTATTTTTTTTTTACCTTTCGTTGGATTTTTATGTTACGTAAAAAGATTTCCCAATTTGTATCCCAATAAAATGTTTAATGTCTGTAAGCTCATAAACTCCTTCCGATGTCATGATTCTCTTACATCGAATCTTTTCAATTGGTAATCAAAATTTATTACGTACTTGTTTAGTGAGAGAAATCAATTAATTATTTAATTGGAGAGCTGGTGTAATAAAAACTGAAGTATGTACTTACTTAGGTAGTAAATAAAAATTACTCGAATGACATTTGTGAAATTAGTAAACGAGGACATTAAATTGTTTTTTTTTTTTTATATATATATTAGCTGAAAACAATATCCCATTTTCTTTCTAAAAACGTCCCTAATAGAAAACAGGAAATATGTTAATGAAAAGCATATTCCAAAGCAGCTTTTCACAGCTGGCTGCATGGCGCGCAGAACGAATCATGTGTGGGACGACACGCACAGCCTTTTGTTTTGGGTTTTATTGTTTTGTTTTTTGTCTCATTAGCAAAAGCATACAAAATAAACGGGAAAATTTTCACCACCTTCAGGGCATAAATGCCGTCAACATAACATGGAATATGTTGCTAAAAATTTCCTTATTGTTGCAATATGTCAGGGAAACAATTGCACTCGTATCCGCTTCCTGTTAAGCTCCAGTAGGGATTTTATGTTTTTTTTTTATATACCATACGAACGACGTAATATTTACATCAAATTAATGCAAAGAAGTTGCATCAGGCAACTGGGGAAGTTAATTTTCTTTTTTTTTTTTTTAATTAAGTAACTTCGTTGTCAGGATATATCAAAGGATTAAGAGATGTGTTGGTTTCTTGACTGAGGTATATTTGTATTTTGCTTCATTAGCTCAGAGAAGATTTCATTTTTGTCACGATCTTGCAATTTTTTTAATTTTCTGACTTTTTCATGTTTAAATTAAACGAAACATGAAATAGAAATAATTTGACTTGGCTTGACTTGATTTAAAATGGTTTTTACTAGACTTGATATCAAGTAATTTCAAGCTACTTGAAATAGCTTGACATTGATAAAGAATCCACATTACCATTTTCGAAAGCTCCACATATCTAGGCAACTATACAGGGTGTTTGAAATTCGAGCCTCACCATTTTGATCTTACTTATTGTTACAGCTAGAAAACAGTTTAAATGGGGGAAGGATTTAGGAAATTTCAAGATTACTTCAATGCTGCTTTCAAATTGCTTGTAGCTCTTTACGTTTTTAAGATATTAGAGAAAATGTAGTTTTTGGCATTTTCAAAAAACTGCTGTAATTCTTTGGTTTTTTAAGTACTTGGTGAGTTTGACATGATCTCAAGTCAAGTCAAGTCAAGTAGCTTGAATATTAAGTCAACCGTGAATCTCTGCCTATAACTAACCCATGAGACTTATTGGAGGAAGAAAGAAGAAGAAGTCAAAGTTAAGACCGAGGATTGTATGGAAATGTACCTCCATTTCTAACTCAATCTTCACTTTTCCTCAAAAACTAAAATATTCAATATCTTTCACTAAATGTCCACAATAATCTAAATCTTCGTCTACTCCTTTTTAGTTCTGATTCTTCGTCTAGTAGATAATCTCTAACTAGTCCTTCATACCACGGAATTCCCTACCATATTCATTGGCTTCTACATCGCCCCTCGTTTTCATAAACCTCCCTCTTCTCCTCTTTGCTCCTGTTCCTACCTCTAATATATTTCTAACTATCCTTCATCATGTCTCCTTTATAATTTTCCATTTGTGCGTAAGTCAACAAGTTGTTTATGTCCTTTTTTGCATAATAAACAAAAGTAAACAGTATAAATCCATCGTGCACTAATTTGGCCCATATTTCACCCTCTATCATCCTCACAACGGCTTCGTTTTCCGGCATAATTGTGACTGATAAGAGATAATATCGCGGAGTGTGGCATATTCCATTTTCCGCTCGTGATATTATCGACCGAAACCATATTTTGTTGACATACTCCTACCTAGCACATCACTTTGTTTCAAAACTGAATGCCCACCCTGTTTGTGCCTACATCCCTTTTTGTAAATGCGAATAATACGGTCATTCTCGTACAGTTTTCCACTAAAATGAACTTTATCGTGGAAACTACCAAAACAAGCAAGGACTCAATTAGCAAAGTTATAAAAAATAAATAAGACCAACCTTGTACCATGTACATTAGACAGATGAAAAGTTTGAAACAGACAGACGTTTTTTAATTTTTGCTTTTCATTGTGATTGCTTGCTTTTAAATTTGAGTACGAGTCGGGGGTGTTCAGGAATTACGCAAAAGGATTTATGGGGTAGAGGAAAAATGTTTTTAATCGAACGAAGTTAGTAAGGGATGTTCATCTATTAGCTGAAGGATGGTTTTACGTTGGATTGAGTTAGAATAAGGTTTTATGGTGAAACTTCTTTAGCGCCAATAGGAAGCTTAAAAAGTGAAAGGAAATTTCGACACTAGTAGGATGATACACGTCGATATTTAAAGTCCAGCAATTTTAGGGATTGCTGTAAGAAAACCCTCTAGACAAAACACGTTTGTGCTGGATCTCTTTGGGATGTGGAGTGCTTTTTACGAATTCTCCATATATCTTTTGTCGAAATTTCCAAAATGGATCCGAGTTAGGTTAGGTATTATCCTTTTGTCTACTAACCTATTAGTAAAATTAAGGGTATTTATATAGGGAATTCAAAGTGAACTGTATGAAGTTAATAAATAAATTCTAGAAAAAATTTTAACCCCAATTGGTAACCAATTGTATGTAAGTAAATTAAATAATTCGGTTACGTCCCAATGAAGCCCTTCATCAAAATTTTGCGGTAGAGCTTTTTATTACCTACATGTCGATTATGTCGATATTTTGGTTTCAAAGCTTCTTTTAATTAACTGACGTAGATAAGTGGGTTTATTGGAAAAATTGCGTGACTCCAAACAACCACTGGTTCACATTTATGAAAAATCGTAATTTTGAAAGCTTTAAGAAAATTCCTACCTTCCCATATAATTGGTTAAAACATAATGGATTATTCTAATTAATAACAAAATATCAAAATTCTGTTCTTTTTCGGGCTTTATTGTGGCGAGTTCCATGGAATTTTGCTGCTTCAGACGTTTCACCATTCCTTACTGATAACATGTTCAGTGTTTCCTCGGCAGGTGTTGAATCATGACTGATAAGAGGCCATCAGCAGGGAACAACGAAACTCCTGAATTAGCAAAATTCAATGGACCATCACACAAAAGCTCGGGAAAAGAACACAGTAACGTTTTTACCACTTTAAATAACTTTTAATCTCTATTGATTTTTTAATGAATTGAGTAATTAGTCATCAATCATTACTTTACAATTTGTATTCTGCAATAAAAATTATGATTAATAGATTTTGTGATGTCAACTAAAGAAAATAGCGGAAAAAATGTGAGCGATTATTTAGGATATTCATTGGAGGTATGAGCATCGACAACTATCGCGTGAGCTTTATAATTATTTCGCTTTTAAAGCTGGTAGATAAAGCTTTGTCTCTTGCTTGGTTGTCGTAAAAATTCCGTTTTTATGACGAGGTACCAACAAGTACCAACCGTGGAAAACGACCTCCTTTTTATTTATTTGATTGATGTTTATTCACAGGATCTACAAAGTCAATGGCAAAAATCATATTTCATTTTCACAGTTTAATGGTAATACATTTATTTAGTAGTTTAAATATCATGCAAAACCGGGTCAAATATCAATCAGTGTCATAGAAAGTCCAATTCTCCAATAAGAAGAGTCTCTAAAGAGAATTCAAAATACTAAAACAAAAAATTATGATTTCTTTCAGTTTTCCCGAATTTTCCACCGTTCCCTTATGGTTGTCCCAAATTTTTGTTCTATATTAGGAACTTCTCTAGGACCTTTGGATTATTCTACGAATAGAGGTTTTGGAGAAGGTTATGGAAGGGGTGTGTGTGTGTGTGTGTAATCACACACTCTTTATCTATAGATTCAAAGAAAATTAAGTCACGTACAGTAAACGCAATTAGAGTTTGTATTTGTTTTCCTTTGTAATATGAATAACTTTTAGGTTGAAGAAAAAAATTCAGTTCTTTTTAAAAGTATTGTATGCTGATGCATATGATCGTATCATAATTAGAACAAACTTGAGATCGTCGTACAGCGACTGTTCCCTTTCAAATACGTGTTCATTTCGCTTTTCTCCTGCATGAATATGCAGCAAAATACGGTGATTTTTCAACTTCAAACGGCCTCATGTGCATAATTGCAGTGGCAAATTGCAGGTTCCAGCAGTTGCGTTTTGATACTTCCTTTATTTCGTAAATTAGAAACCACGATTTTTTCATAAAACGAGGCGTTTTGAATTTTGATATAAAAAAATACATAAACGATTTAATGTAAATATTACAATATAAATGTTAGCGTATATGAAAATACTGCAATTATAATAGGTGTGTAATTATTCAAGTTTTTTTTTTAAATTATTTACACGTAGGTATTGTAATGTACCTATAGGGTTGGAAAATTTGCTTGTGTATAAGGGAATTCGATTACTGTAAACTTTTGGGACAAATTTACTGGGTTTATTAGGGGCTGTTCATAGAATACGTTCGCAAATAGGAGGGGAGGGAAATACCCTTGTATTTCTTAACTTGAAAACCTCAAAATGTAATACGAAGACTACCATTATTTAAATCCTTATACAACGAAAGCCACCCCATACATAGGTAGATATTGTAAATATTAAAAAAAAATAATAATTTTTAATTCAATCAAACTATGATTCCTATTACAAAACTTTAAGCTAAAGCTCAAAAGTACTCTAGCGAACAGGAGCATTCTTGTGTGCGATCGGGTACACTTGCATGTGTGGAGGGCCGGCGGCTCAACTAGCCGCGGGCGGTTTTCGGCAGTGTATACGTGTGTTTGTAGGCGAGTGTCTCGTACCTGCCTTCCAAGAAAGGAATTAAGCGGTTCGTCGAAAATGTAAACAACCTTTCGATTATTACAGACTTTTTCCAGACTGTTCTATGATGCTATAAAGGTGATAGAGACGTTCGCCGAGTTAGTTAGTAATAAATTGACCGTGACAGTGGTAATATCGGAAATAAATCGACGGTGTTAGAAGTGAAGAGACAAATAAATAGAGTTCCGTATTAATTAATAGTGTTTTTAAGTAGTTATTATTAAATAAGTATATATAAATTGTGTTCCTGTACTTTAGTCTTGTAAATAAATTTTTAATAAACCCATGAATACTACAGTACTATTTTATTTTATTTTTTTAAGTTTTTTTACAACGACATGAGTAAAGTGTTCAGAAACTGATTAAATTTCATCTCCAATTCGATTCTACCGTTTAATAGAGCACCAACATAAACGTTCGGTTTTATGTAATCCCAGAGGAGAAAGTCTCATGTTTAAGGGTGTAACCCCCAGGCGATTAAACTCAGTTTAACTAATTTTCTAGGACTTAAGGGCTTTGACAAGCCAAAGGTTAAGATCTTATTAAAGATGATGCTGACGTTCTCAGGAAAATGTGCTCTAATCTCCCCTTGAGTCAAAAAGTTTTGATGATTTAAAGAATGAAAGAAAATTATTAAATTTATATTATGCATATGATCCAGTTTTTAATAAAATACTCTCTTGATTTATTTAACGAATATTAATCATAATTTTGATGCTAAAATTTACAAAAAAATTTCCTCGATTATTTGAAAATGAATCAGTCTGCAATTTCCTAAGAATTGGCAGATTGGCACAGAGAAGTTTTCCGTCCAAATGGACACGTAATTGTAATGTACCAAGACGAAGTACGAACTGAGGGATGAAAAACAAAAAAAGGGGAATCTTTCTTTTAGATACCTAACACGAAATAATGGGGTAAGCATAAATGAAAACGTCATGGAGATTTGACTTGAAACTAAAATCTACTATAATTCCATTTAAACTACCGAACTTCATTGCATGGGGTTAAATTTGAAACAATACGTGCCAAATAGCAATTAAAAACCCTTAACGAATTTTATACTGCATAAGTAGCACAAATGAAGAAATTATGCAAAAGCAATCGAATTAGGTACACAGAAACATAAGTCTTTGTGTCCCCTCTGTTTAGGGGAAGAAACTGTAGAATTCAACTTAAAAGTTTTTAGAATAAACAAAAGCAAACAAGGGAGAGAGTAATGCGTTTGTCGTAATCAGGGTAACTTTTTGGTGGTTGATGTTAGGTTGCTATCTAAATATTGAGAGATAGGGAAAGTTCAAGACGGAGAACTCAGGACTTTGACCTCAGGCTTTATAACAACCACGACGTAGAAACAACTACGATAAAGTCTCAATAATTCAGATCTCAGAACCCTTAAAAGCTAATTGACTTACTCTAACTACAAAATCTCAATAAGCTGAGTTGTATTCAAAACTACCACTATTTTTTGTTGATAGAAGTGTAAATAAAAAAAAGGGGAAGCAGAATTAAATAGTGAAAGTTCAGTGTTTTATTGTTTACCTGTTGTTCGAGGTGTAGAAGGATTTCCAGCGGCAGCAGCGACAAGACAGGCCTGCAGATAAGTGAAAATCATCCCCCAAAGGATCACACCCAGCATCGACCTTCGTCGTTTCCCCATGGTCACCGCGTCACCCCACCTGCTGACGACGTCGACTAAGAAAACAGTCACATGTTGTCTTGGGGTCGGTTGACGTGTCTATCATGCCGTCGTCGAAGACTGGCGCCTGTCGCGGACGCCACAGCGGGTCGTGCACCAGGGCGCGCCGACGCTTATCGACGACGCCACCACCAACAAACACTACTACCTCCCTTGCCCTCCATATAATCCTTCAAACCGTGTATATGCATACGTGTAGGTATATATCTATACGTTTTCGGAAAACAACGACACGAGGAAAACGTGAGAAAGTTGTGGAATCCGTACCCTCTCAGTTAAAACGCTCCACGTTAAATGAGATCTTGTTTCGTCACCCTCGATCCACTTCAAGAAGTAAGAAGGTTCAAGAAATGCATTGGTACCTTTCAGGATGGTCATTACTAATTTAACTTTGAAAACATTTTTTTATTAAGGAAAAATGAATAGGTACTCGAAGTGTAATTTGTATTCAAGAGAAAAATAAGCAAAATTAACATTGGTCTTGTAATCCATTTCTTAGTCTTTCTATTAAGATGAATCTCAAGGCTAAGACTACAACTTTTAACATTTAAAGCTTAAGACCAATTAGAACATGAGTCAACATCTGAAAGCCTTGACCAAAAAGAAGACCAGAAACTTAATCAGTATTGGTGTCGTCAAACGCTGACAGGGTTGATTACGTCTTAATAGGGGTTGCTATTTATATTCTACTTGTGAAATAATCCTACGAGATGGTTATTTCAGATTTCCATCGCAGTTTATCCGAAAAACTTGTATTTAATACAGAACTGTTATTGAATGAATTTTTTGTTTGGACAGACAGGACTTAAATATTTCCAAAAAAATATAATTAATGAGATCAAAATAAGTATATATCAATTACTTTAAGATCAGTGACAGCTAATATTACCAATAAATAATTACTATTAGTGAAAATAACTTCAATTTTCCAACGTTTTGACCGTCAATTTCGACAACTTTGCAATTATGACATAACAATATTGTAATGTTATAACATAATTATAAAGTTATATTAAATGCTAGTCTGATGGTGACGTTCGAAACGTTCCGTAACTATAGTAATTTTAATTAGTAATTGTTTATTATTTGCAACATTAAATTTTATTGATCTCACAATAAATTTTAATCATATACCAGTAAAGTACCCATTTTTCAGAAAATTCAGCAAAAGTTGTTGAGAATTAAAAGTTACGTCTAAATATTTATTTTATAATAGAAAAATTACGTATACAATTTTTATAATTATTTTGCGATAAAATTCGCAATATTTCGCAATACCCCATACAAAAATAGTATCTATCTATTCTATAACATTCCATGCATGAACTTAATTCCCAGATAATTCCGCAATGACCAAGGTTAAACGAAATAAGTATTTATTTAAAAGCAAACTTTCATGAAGTTGTAAAGTGCAGGAAAATAATTCGTTCTTTAATTGCATGCCGATTGTTGGCGTGTTTGGCACCGAAATTGCCAATCAATAAGCGCAGGTGGTTGGGAAAACGCCGCAGTGTTTATCGTAGTACCGGGAAATTCCGCGAGAGGCGACACCGTGCTGTCATGCGAGAGGAAAACTTAACATTCGTAAAGAACGCTGCTCATCAAAGTGATGAATATTGTAATCAAGGGACGAAAGATGTCTATTAATCATACTTTACCACCGAGTCTGATGATTTAGTATTGATTGATTGCTGCGGTGTGCTTGGAAAATACTGTGAGGAAAAATGAGTTTTATTTGAAAAACTTTAATTCAATAAATTCGACTTTTACTTGATAACAATATTTCAGCAATGGAAAGAAAATTGAATTTTTGCAAAATTTCTTTTAAATCAAAAAATTGGCTTCTTCGGACATTAGAGTATTTGCTAGATACTAAACTTATTTTAAATGTGAAAAAACCAAATCAAGTTTTTAATTGAGGCTTAATAGAAACGGCGTTTCGGTCACAGTTTTGTGACCCTTTTCAAATTATAACAAAATTACAGTTAACGAATGGAATAATCAACTTAAAACCTAACAAATTAAATCTAAAAATAGGATTTCAAAATTTAATTTGGATAAGAATTTTGACAAAAATATTTTTATACTGACCTATATAGCAAGAAGGAGCCCACGTGTAATGGGTTGAGGTAAGGAAAAATAATTTAAATCCTGAGGGAATAAAAGATGAACGAAAAATTAAATTTAGGGATTTAAGATTGAATTGAGAGTCAGTAAAATACAAAAATAAAACCGAATTCTAAGGATACATCTCACAAAGGTTGAGATGCTACTAATTATAAACTCTCAAAAGGTAAATAGGTGGTTGGTGGTTCACAAAGATTAATAAAAAACAAAAAAAAATATTTTCGATAATATATTGACATACATTTAGTTTTTTGGTCATTTAAGACTTATTTCTGAAATGATTTATATAAAACAGCAGTCCCATCCGTTAAATAAAATAAATCAACTTGAGAAGGGTCGCAAAATTGTGACAGAAACGTCGTTTCGATTAAGTTAAGTAGCAATAAACAAATTCCATCAAATTGAAAAAAATATTTTTCGTTTTCAAATTGTTTATTTTATTGTTTTTGACATTTTTATTTTATAAAAAGTTTTGGTTGTGGATTTTACAAAAGTTATACATAATTTAATGCTTGAAATATTTTACGCTCCCGGTATTTTCAAAATGTTTGGCTGTTCAATTCGGGAAACTTTTAAACGTTCCTGGATTCCTACAATAATAATTGTAGCTTCAATAAACCCAACTCAATTTAACTTGGAAAGATCAAAGTTCAATAATTGTTTGCATTAAAGTAAAACGTAGATTTGATAGCATAACTGGTACCATTATTGCTCATTTCTTCGTATCCATAAAACCAATTAATTTCGAAGAATTAACAATTACGATAATAGTTGTATTTTTATAAAGTTTTTAGTATCGTTCTTCGAGAATAGCCAAAAGTAATTTTTGAATCAAAAGCCACATTTGAAAATAAACCAGTGGACCAATACCATACCATAAAGTTACTTAAATGTATTCTAAAAATTACCCATCATTTACCAACATAAAAGGCTGTTAAGGTCCAGTGACGTACTCAGATTTTTTCTATAGCCAACAATTTTATCAGAAATAAAAGGAATTAAAATAAATATAAATAAAAATTATATATGTATGTACTTTACTGAAAAAAGTTATGGGCAATTTTCAAAATGTATTTGGGTAACTTTAATATTTATTTAATTTATTTTTTTGAAAGTCGTCCATTGGGAAATTAAATAGAAATACATAACAGCAAAAAAAATGATCGAGCTCTAAAATAAGAGTAACTGCGTTTATTACAATTTTAAATCCAAAGTACTTATGCTGAATGAGTCACTAATTATTTAACATGCAATCCATTAATTAATATTTTCGCTTATAAATTATTGTACGTAAGTACTAAGTAATTGAAAATAATATCACGTTTGTACGCGATCGTTAATTTTTTTGCACCATTTACTTTGTTAACCCAAAGTGGATATTGCAAAATTGAGAGCGATTTAAGATAAATTGCGATCTTTCATAACTTTTAGATGAACTAAATCGTGAGCGGTATTAATTAAGTTCATTTTGCGCAATAACTTGTACTGTTCAGTTTGTTCACTTTCTACAAAATCTTTGTATTACCTTTTATTTTAAAGTATGAACTTTAAGCAGAAAAAAATACATAATAGCAAATCTTTTCATGTACAATGTCATTACTTAAGATGTTAATTTATTAAGGGTGTAAAGTTTTGTAGAAAAATAAATCGTGTTTCAAAAATAAAAAATACAGCTGTTACTAACAAATTTATGTTCAATAAAAGAAATAACAAGAGCAAACGTGACGTAATACATTATACAATAATATAAAAAGAGAGACTTTTTTCAGTTTGTCCTCATTTCCCCCCATACCTCTTGGCAACCCATCGATAATAAGTGAATGGGTGAAATTGGGTGGTCATGGAAAGTCAAAAGTGTTTAATTATGTCTAACACATTATAAATCTTCTAACACAATCTAAATCGTATAGTTACAAATATTTATAAAAATGTTTTGTATGTTTGAGAAGAGTCTAAAATGTTTCAGATATTTTGGCAACTATTTAGAATGTTTTCAGTTTCCCGAGAATGGTCTGGAACGTTGGAAAACGTTTTTCTTTCCAGAAATGTTCCAGAATTATTCGTAATGTTCGGGGGTGATCTTCTAGATTTTTCACAAATGATCCAGAATGCTAGTGTTTTTGAAATTCATTCAGAATGTCTCAGATGTTTCGAAATTGATCCACAATGTTCTAAATTTTTACAAATGATTCAGAATATTAATTTTTTTTTTAAAATTATCCAGAATATCTCAGATTTTTAACAAATGATCCAGAATGCTAAAGTGTTTTTGAGAATAATCCAAAAAGTCTCAGATTTTTCGAAATTGATCCAAAATGTTCTAGATTTTTCACAAATGATCCAGGATGTATAATGTTTTTTTGAAAATTACCCGGAATGTCCCAAATTTTTTCACAAATGATCGAGAATGTAAAGATTTTTTCAAAATTGATCCAGAATGTTGTAGATGTTTTACGAATATTTCAGAATGTTAAAAAATTTTGGGAAATTGATCCAGGAAGTTCTAGATTTTTCAAAAGAAAGTCAAAAAGTTCTAGTAGGTCTTTATTTCACCAAAGGAGTGGTATATTACTGTCCGGCTAATAACGAGCCTACTGTTGAGTTTTTATAATTAAAAATTAGTTTTTTTTTTCAAAAGCAATTAACACTAATTAATTACTTAAAAATAAATATAATTAATAAAGTCCTATGTGCATAATACAGAGAAAAATACTTTTTATAAAAATGCTTCAAGTTATCTAAGATGTTGAAATGAGTTCGATAACTTCTGAAGAAGCTGAAAGCATGAGCAGCGAAACGTCAAGTGAAACTAATCAACCACGGCAGAACCCGGAAGAACTCACTTCAATAAACAACGGCCGTGAAAGCCTGCACTTAACTATCTAAGCTGTGTTCATAATTTAAGGTAGGTTAAGTGAGGTTAGGTTAACTTAAGGCCACCATTTTACATACCAACATTTTAATAATGAATACCCAAATAATACCTACCTCTACTGGTTACAATTTACGCACAAAATAAATGATTGACGCATTGACAGAAAAAGGAAATTGACCTGACTAAAGTAACCTTTTAAGTCGTAGGCTTTGCTAAGGAGATTGCGTAAGTATCACGTAGGTACCTACATGAGATAAATTCAGTTCTTGTATGTTTTTTCTTTCTTATTATGAAGAAACTTTGTACCCACATTGAACCAAATTTGGTAATGTACCAATAACTGCGTTTACGGTATCAGTTAATTTATTACGACGTGAACTTTGGATCAAACATATCATTGTGAACTAGGGCTCATTCAACTTGTAAAATGCCTACCTTCGCAGGTGTGGTACACGTTATGTCATAAATGCGAGATAGTAAATCTAGGCGAGTGAAAGTCGTTGGAGTGGCTCTCGATTTTGATCGATAAAGACGTTTCCTGGTGCAAAATCAAAAGTTTTTATCCAGTCTCAAATCTGCTTTTGCGAAGGCAATTTTTTTCCCGCGCGTCGACATGCTCAGAAAATTCAGCGTTTTTCTTGTTCTCTACGTCGGATGTGTCAAATTGTCTTTAGGTTTTCCTGACGGGGCGCCCGTAGATGTATGTGTTAAACCCAAACCTAACCGGCCTAATCATAGCGGAGCCAAACCTCAACCCTCAGACACCAACCCTTACACTGTCATAGCTTCTGACAGTTACTACAGACCTGGAACTCAAATAACAGGTTTGGATCGTTTTCTTTTCTTTTTAGTCGTTACTTTAATTATAAATTATTTTTCTTATTTATTATTCATATATTATTATTAAGTGTCCATCATTGGTAATTAATTATTATTAAAGATATTAAAGATCTGCTAAAGAACATAAGAGGGGTAAAACTGTCTTAACTTTAAAATCTGAAAAGATTCATATGTGTAGTATATTCAAAAAGAAACTTTTTGAAAAATTTTCCAGACCCCAATTCACCTACGTGCTCTCTATTTCTGTTTTCTGAAGAAATCTTCTGTATCTATTTCTTAACCGATCCTAAAAATTCTTATTTGGAGTTAAAGAAAAAAATAAATAATATCAACTCAATTTTTTTTCAAAATTTTGGCACGCGTTCGAAATTTTCAAAACGTACAAAATTAATTTTGGTGAATGCAGCTCCAAAAAAAATATACGTTATGAAATTTATTATTTTCTATCATGTTGAATTGTTTCAGATTTTTTTAAAGTTAAGGCAGTTTTAGCCAACTTATTTGGCTACTACTAAAAGAAAACTAATTCTACTGTAACCATTGGACTAATATTAGTATTAGTAGAAATTTTAGAAAAACAATTAAACATCGCATTCATATATTAGGCATTTAAGAAACTTTTTTTAACCGTACACCCTGTATATTATCTTTTCTAAACAAATTTTAAACAAAAACTTCTAATGAATTCTCTCTTATAAAATCAAATCAAAACAATCAGACTTTAATAAAGTTTACAAACTTCATTTTCAAATTATGTTAACTAAAGGAAAATAATAGGAACGATAATTTCTTTATGAAAGAGGTCTAACTCCAGCTTTTTTTGTATGGAAAAGTGTGGTGGTATTTCGAGCATCTTTTTTAAAAAAAAATGGTCTTTTTTTATTTTTCTTTAGTAAAAAAGAATTTGTTAGAAAATAATGTGAGTAAATTTTACTAAACTGTGTTAGTTTTAACATCAAAACCCAACTGATTTTCTTCCTAAAAGAAAATTTATTATAGGCTTTATTATTCAAAATTTGAACCTCCTGCAGAAAAAAGGATTTTTCATAGAATTTTTTTTTTTTTTAAATAAACCCAAAAACTTAATATATACCACGTTCAACTAACTAATCATATAAATATTAAATCAAATTGTGTGAGGGTGAGTTTGAAATATCAAAATATTTTGGGGAATCCATGAACGTAATTTTCCCTTTCGAGCATAGAAAATAAGGGGTGCCACATGTCTTTAAATCAGTATTAAGCTACCTTCGCCCCCATATCATCAAAATTAGCATATTAGAGATCCTCCCCATCCCCCACGGCGTTTATTTAAAACTTTAACGACTCCTTAGCAAAAATCTTTTCGTTACTAATTGATAGAAACAAATGTATTAATGTCTACAGTCCTTGAAATAATTATGTGCAAAAAATATTGTTCTTGAACAATTCCCTGTTGTTGAGAATTTAATGTTTTGTCAATCAAATTATGATTTGTGGTAATAATGGTAATGAGATGTTATGCAAAATAGTTTAGCCCCAGGGTATTTTGCATACGGACAATTTC
Organism: Agrilus cyanescens; assembly: GCA_947389935.1. Taxonomy (NCBI): domain Eukaryota; kingdom Metazoa; phylum Arthropoda; class Insecta; order Coleoptera; family Buprestidae; genus Agrilus; species Agrilus cyanescens. The sequence goes on along the minus strand of OX376711.1, from coordinate 3,465,847 downwards.
TGTTTTACAATTACTTTCATATTTTTTTATCCACAGTTGTGACCTTTTATTCATATTCCTTTAAGTGACCATGCACAGTATTAATAAATGCAAGTGTATTTTTTTCAGAAATAAAAATTTTAACAAAATCCACTCAAAGAAATCCTGAAAATTAGGCGAAATGTTTGAAAGTTTTGGAAAATTAAAAACAATTCTTCAGGAACAACATGGACACATTTAAAGCATCAGTATTTGTTGACTACTTTCAAGTCGAAAAAAATCAAATCTTAGTTTATAGTTATTACTTTCTTAAAGCCCAAAAAGCCCAAAAATTTTCTAGTTCTACATGAGTTTTTGACTAATTCAAATTACACTTTTAGCTCATGATTAGATTTTATTTTTCGACTCGAGTTGTTATAAATTTTAAATAAAACAAAGGAAAGCAATTTAAGTTTTCATTCAACTATACACAATTTACCTTTTTTCGATAGTGGTAATGGAAATTAATTTTTTCTACATATTTCATAATTATTTTTATTTAAGACGAAACTTAATTGTTTGAAGTAAAACAAATTTTCCGAATTTTCTCCTTCTCCGAAAAATCTTAAAAAGCATAAGTGTTTTTTTAATATTCCACAAAGGTAAACATTGGAAACTTATAACTGGGTTAACTTTGCAATTCATAAAGAAAAAAAGTTTATTCGTTCCAAAGGAAAACAATTTTTTTATTCATTTAAAATCTAATTAATTTTTCAGAAACTTTCTTCTCCTAGGTACTTCACAAGAATATTTTTTTTTCTAATTGGATTTTACGTTCCTACGCATTATTTATATGTAAATAAGTAGGCTAAAAAACTTTTTAATTATTTCTAGTAACAATCGCTGGTCGGGAGTACTTTAAGGGTTTCTTCATCCAGGCAAGGGATGCCAGGACAAACGAGTGGATCGGAGACTGGATCGAAACTCCAAACGCGAAGCGTCACCCAGAATGTAGTTCAATAACCCACGCTGACCCCAAACTAAAGCAGCAAGCAACCCTTCTGTGGCAAGCTCCGAAACATTCTGGTTCCGGACAGGTTTACTTCACGTACGTAAAATCAACTTGTTACTCAGTCAATTATTTCATCCTTTCTGTTTTCACTTCTCATGTCCAAGACTTCTATCCCTCTGTGGACGACTTTATTGGTGAACAAAACCTAATAATCCCCACGTCAAAAGAATAAATTCGAGAAAAAAGCCCAAAAGAAATCCAAAGGAAAAATACAAATGAAATTGGTTTTCAAAATAGCACCCCTAAAGGATAAGTTTAATGTAAACGCATATTCTAAAGCAATTCTGGAATCCTAAAGTTCAAAAGTTCTTCTTACAATAACAAACTGATACAAAAAGTGTTACTTGAAGTTCAATGTAATGTATAAGGGCTGTAACGGGGTTTTCAAATTTGGAATGTGCACAAAAACAACTAAGCTTTTGAAATTTGAATCCTTGAGGGGATAAGAAAAGTTCTAAAAATTGATATATCAATGATTGTGGAGTTCAAACTGCTGAGACTATTATTGATATAAAATGATTTCTCAATTCCTCATACATTATTAATATCCAGCAGAAAAGTTAAATAAAATAGATACTTATATATTTTTGCCTTAGAGGTTTAAAATGAGGATTTTACATTGGAAATTTTTAATTATGCACTTATTTATTTCGATATTGGAATGGAAATGGAGGTGAGCGAAAATTAACTGCTTTCGTTAATTGAAAATATCAGAAATAAAATTTATCAGAAACGATGCAGTTGTTAATGAAAAACTAAAACAACAAAAAAGATTTTTTTTTAATTTTTAATTTTAAGTTCGATGTAATTAATAATTAAAGGGTAGCTATAAATTCACATTATACCATTAATTTGTTTCCTAATGAACTTGCTAATTGCTAACTCACAGCAAACACTGAATAACTTCTACAATTAACTGTCTCAAGAACGGCACACCCAAAATTACAACCCGTTTAAAGCAGATAATTCTTAGGGTTCCAAAAACGGAACCCTTATAGGATTACATGGGTGTCTGTCTATCTGAATCTACTGGACTAATAAGGTTGAAATTTGGTACACATTTTATGAATTTCTGTGACCAAAACACGGACGTGTAACGGTAATAAATAAATAGTGAATATGGGGGTCATTTTTGGGGGGCAAATTAAAAAAATGGTTTTGCAAACTGTACTGTGTCACATATCAAATGAAAGGGCTTGTTGTTAGGGTCCCAAATATATATTTTTTGTAATATTAAAGTAAGTAGTTTTAATGTAATTTTGGAAAACAGATAAAAATTCCCATTTTTATGTTCAAAACTTTTTTTTAAGTAAAATTATATGTTTTTGCAGAGGAACTGTTCTTCGGGACTACTCAACTTTTTGGTCTGAGATCGTTGCTGAAGTTCAATAAATATACAAATAGATCAATAATTATTATCGAAATAGCGTTTAATATTTTTAGGAAGTATATGACCTGTACAAACTTTTTTACCTGCTTGTACTTTTTCTACCTAATAAAAACAAAGAATGAACAAAATTTTTCTTCATTCCAAATGGTGGTAAACGTTCCACGTCTATCCAATTTTCCAAATGTCAATAAATCTGTTTGTGATCGTTTTGTGAATTTGTGAAAATTTATTGGAAAAGTGTAAACAAAATGGAAATGAAAAATAAAATGTATTTTTGAGTGATTGTTTAACATATTAACAATTGAGGCCATGGATATCCAATTTGAGGAAGAGGAGTACATTCTGAATTGTACCAATGGACCACATATGAGGAAAATGGAAGTGTGTGATGTGCCTGGAATGTGATCAAACTGGAAAATTCCAAAATTTTAGTCAGAAATTTAAAATCGTACTGAACTTGAAGATATTTTTAAAAAATCTGATTTATTTTCGAAAAATCATTGACGACGTTTAAAACCGTTCTGGAAAAATCTAGAACGTTCCAGAGTTCCAGATCCTTCTCTAACACTTCAAATCATTGTCGAAAAATGTAGAACACCTTTATTGACCATTATCTGCCATTCCAGACTAGTCTTGAAAAATGAGAAAGATTCCAAATAATTGTAAAAATGTTTGGAAAATTCTAGACCATCCTCAAATTTTCCACCTAACTTTTCAAATATTTGGAACGTTCTGAAGAAATATTATTTCAAAATCTAGATTTTTTTTTGGAAAATAGGAGGCCAAGAACTATCTCTACCGTAACAATTGCAAGTGAATGGCAGTTGATGGTCATGAGGAATAATGAGGACAAACAGAGAAACGCTTCTCTATTTATTATATTCAAATTAAAGTGGGTTGTTTTCGTTTGAGGTTCAAAACGAGTAAAATAAAAAAGAGATCAATTGATTTGATTGTTAGTCACAAAATTAGTCCCACAAACCTAGAGCTACAAAAAAAATAAGGTTCCAGTGTGAAACTTTTGCTAAATTTAAATATCAATTAAATTCTGATTTTGAGCACTTCCAAACGAAGTTGCTACAACATCTTCTGCTAAATATACCTACTCGAACTCATTCCTTTTGCAAACACACGCCAAGAAATGTGTCAAGGATTAGTGTAACAATATTTTAAGGAATTTCCGGACAGTAACACAATCTATAGAATCTCTTTTTGAGTTTAAAAAAAATACAAGTGAGTAATAATTAATATATGAACTAAAGAAAAGCTGATAAGGTTTCTTAATTTTGTTTAATAAATTATAGCATTATTTGGATAATTAGTATTTGATAAAAAAAAAAAATTATATCTAATAAACATCCCTTTTAAGTGGTAATAATTAGCTTAAAGCAGAGAGTAAATTTAATCGTTCTAATGGAATGTCAAATTCAGTTGGTAGTACGACTCTTTCGAAATGCATGGCAAATTTCCCCTAACTCGTACATGAAAGTGATTCCGAATATTTTAATTTCCACCGGAAAATTTGTTCTATATAAAGTTACAAACCAGTGGCGACTCGTGGGCACAATTGAGTAAAAACCAATGGGTGTAATGTAATGTAAACAGAAGGAAACCAACACATCCAAAATTATTCTTCTTCTATGAATTCTATGGATCACAGTACCACAGATATTGATGAACGTCGACCTTGAAAGCCTTAAATCTCATTATTACATTACGTATTACCGAATTTTCTTTGCGTATTTTCTTTTTGACATCAAAATGACCAATTACATATTATTTGTTAAACTTTTTTTGTAGGTAATTACCCCGTACGTACGTATATGATTCCAAGAACTTTGACTGTAGATAACTTCCGGTATTTTCCGATACGGAAATACGTATCGTTAGTTTGGGGTATTTTCTTTTATGTACCTACGTATGTATATGTACATTGTATTTGCTACCTAGTCCATGAGATGGAGTAGAAGTAGGTCGTATAGGAATTTGGTATCGACGACTGCGTCGCGGCGCTTCATTTAACGTTTGTGCTTTCTACTGTGTGCATCACAACAAGAGACGTTATCAACTCACGCGTGCGTCGAATTATTGCCGGGAAGGTAAGTCCAAAATAGTAAACATATGGCCATTGATAATTCCCGAAAACATTTTTTTATGTATCTTCTAGATAATCATCGCTTTTATTTTTTGGTAAAATTTCTAAATAATTCTATTTTATTTATATATATATAAGTACTTATTAAAAATGTGTTTCTAATTAAGTGATATCACTGATCAATCACATGGAAACTATGTATATTTTGAAGTGGTTTTTATAGATATATTTAAATTTTTATTAAGTAATTTAATTGCAGTAATGACCGGAGCTTTTGTAATAATTGTGAAATATTTCAAATTTAAATGGATTAAAAAATACAATAGAAAAAACCTTTGCCAGGTCTTTTTTTTAATTTTTTTTTCTTAATTCAACATTTTGACTCTTCCTCAACACTATATAGGCATCTACTATGTAACAATTTTAACTATAGTATTTAAATATAATAAAAAAAAACATTATTAGTAAAAATTTGTTAAAGTGTTTCTAACATTACTTATCTATTTTCTTTTTTTTGGTAATCGAATGCTTGAGAGAAAAAGCTCCCTGAGCTTTTTTGTTTTGTAAAAATGATTGAGGTGATTGTGGCATAATAAGTAAAATATTTGGTTATTTATATCCAAAAGAATTATCTTTAATACAATACTTATCCTGAAGGATCAAATTATCCTTTATTGATTTATTGAAATTTCCTGATTGTCACTAAGCAGATGGCGATCAAAACTCGACGTAGACGGGAAAGTTGGTAAACATGAATTATAAGCACCCACGTGAAAAACTGTTTACATACCAAAACCTGACAATGTTACAATAATAAAAGCTTTGTAGGAAATATAGTTTTTATTTTAACACGTACTTATTAATAAATTTATTTATAAATAATACTACGAAAATAACTTCCTACTTTAAAGTATTGAATAAGTAATTTTATTGTGTCGAACCGAATTAAACTTGTTTAAGAATTTGTACAACGGGGGTGGATAAAGATCATCCTCTTTTCATGTTAATTAATTAATTTTTTTATTTAAGAAATCGCTTTGTATCATTCTTTAAATAAGGAAATTTCGTTGGAAAACTGCTGTTTTCATTGAATTTTCAGAAAAAGCTTAAAGCTTCCCTTTTCAGTACATAATGACATTTAACTACACACTAATTAAAGAAAAACATCATTTTAATAAATATTTGGGTCACTTTATTTCGTTATTTATAAAAGCCATCTTCGAATATGACTACAACAGTCCATTTTTCTTAAAATGGTACTAAACAGGCGTGTATATTCACCTAATCTGCCAATTAAACGTCGTTTACATTTTTAACTAATGAGCAAACAAATTCTTATCACACATTTGGCTCCTCCTAATTAAAAGTTAATCCAGCAGATGCTGCTCCACGAGACTAATTGTGAAACTAAAGGAAATTAACGTTTGACGACTTATGTTCTCCTGGTACAAAAATTCAGTTTGATGTTTAACTGTCCGTTCTGACGTAGTACAATAAAAAAAAGCAAAAAACAGAAAATTGCTGTTTTGATATATACAGTTAACTGTTGATTATTTTAAAGAAAATTTATATTGAAAATATATAATAAAACCAAAGAAAAACTGCAACATATGCAGAAAAAATAGCAGCATTCTAAATTTCAAAAAATTTTCTAGGTAATTAAATATCTGTTTTATAAAAATGAATGAATATAAAAAAAATAGGTAATTAAATGTTCAAAGAATAAAAAAAAATCAAAATTTGTGGTAATAAAAATACGAAGTCTACGAGTTATATCAGAAGTCTTTAAAAACTTTTCGTGTTTTGAATAATGGAACCCTTATAATTTTCATTTGTCTGTAGAAGACACCCTCTTAACTAACACCTACAATTTTTAATTTACATAATGTTTTGGTGCAAATTTCTACCTCTTATTATACGTATAAATCGATATTACTATAATGGATTTCTTGGATATGCTAATAAATTTTTGATAATACCAGACATTTGCTGAAACTTTACCTATCGTACCAAAAAGGCACTTCATTTCCACCCACAATACAATCTTATAACAAAATACTTCTGGGGAACTTTTTAACATTTTAATACACACATATACATGTATACCAATAATGGTATTCAAGGGATGACACCCTCGAGGTTACAATGTATTATGTGTGTGAATGGAATTTCTAGAGCTTCAAAGTTCAGGGGTAGATTAATCAGAAATGAATGTTAAATGATAAAACATCGATAAAGATCCAATCTACATATGTTTGTATATATTACCTAATAATTTTGTATAATAAATTAAAATCGTCAGGAATACAGATACTTAGATAATAATATTATAAAGATAACTACAAGAAAAGAAACCTGAACGTGGCGTTGAATAAATGGATTTATTCTGTAGGTCAATTTATTCGTAATGGACATTGTGTCATAAACAAAAAGACAATGGTAATGGTATTACTTTCCTACTACGACAGCAGATGACATATAAATAATTGAAATCAGTACAATTATTGGATTTGTCTTGTAATGTCACAAACATATTTGCAATTATTGAAAACATAAAGGTAGTCTATAGTCTGGAATATATAATGCTGGTGTTTATCAAAATAAATCGAAGACCTATTTGGATGTAGGTACTTATAGAGATTTATTGAATAATGAAAACATAAAAAGAGATCTTACATTTATTATATAAAAAGTAGTATTGACAAAAAGTAGGTAATTTGTGAAAGAATTGTGGAAAAGCGACGTGGAAAATTCGCTAATGATGTACTCTACTTGCTTCCGCATCCTCCCTATTCTCCCGATTTAGCGCCGTATGCGATTGTTTGTTTACATAACGTTCGGTCGAGTCGTTGGTTTTTTTTTTTAAACAAAGACTGAAATTTAGTAAATTCTGGAATTTATTAAATAGGATTTATCTGGTCGAATTGGTTCTGATATAATTCTATACTTTAAAAAAAAAAAAAACAAATATTTTTGTCCTGTATTATAATTTTTAGTATTATCAAAGAAATTGCCAAAAAACGATAAATAGTTGATATTAATGATAAATAAAACGGTGAATGGAATAACATGAGATTCATTGAGTACCCATAACAAGGAAATTCGAGGTTTTCCTACTAACCCTAGTTTAAAGTCCTTCTAATCTAATTTTATACCACATCCTTCCGCTTTATTGGAGACATTGTTCACGGTATATTCGTCTTCTGTCCTGACAAGCAATCTATGTACATAATTGAAATACATAAACTTACGTTACTGTTACAAAAAAGGGCGTATTGACGTGGTACGAATTTTCCACATGACATAAACAGGATCTACTGCTACAAAGCTGGACGTCAAACTCGATATTTCCAGAATAAATAATAAAAACCGCTTTTTTATTAATGGAATTCTAAAAACAATATCTATCACAGATTTTTGACCTTCAAAATTTTCAATTTTCAAAAAAAGGAATTTTTATATTGTCTACAGTAACTAAATAACTAAAACTAGACCCAAAAAGTTCTTATGGGGCGTGCCATAATCATAATAGTCAACCGATATAGTTCTTTAATCAATTTTTCTAAAGTAGGTTAGTACGACATGTGATGATTATTAAATTACCACAGACCATAAGTAAGCGCCATCTGCAGCGGTTTGCTATAAACTATAGGACATTATTTAAACATGTATCTGTACTACCCCTTCTTTATTTTTATATTCAAAATTCTATTTAACCACTCAAATGCCATAAAATTTTTTAATTTTTAAATAGGAACGTCTCAAAATCATTTAGCTTATCAGTCAAGTTACGATACAAGAAATTAGCTGTTTTATCAACAAAAAAATTTTTTAATTACTGCAATAAACGAACCTCATCGCCTTTTTTGGTTCCTAAACGAGCCCTAATTTCGAAATTTAGTAAAATTGGTGCCCTTATTACATAAATCCACCTGTTGACTGTTGCTGTATATAAATCTCAGTTTCTTAATCTCTTTTCTCTGAAATTATTGTATCCATCCAATTAAAAAGCGATTAGGGTTTTGTGGCAAATTTCTTAAGAGATCTGTTCAACTTTTAATTAGGAACGTAGCACCAGAATACAGGATGAAGTGATCTAATTAAACCAGAAATATCACAGTATTTATTCAACACCCGCAAGTGTTTTGTAATTTTCGGGACCCTGTCAAGACTGACATAAATAATACATTCAACAGTAACAGACGAACTGTACCGAACCGTGCCGAAGAGAGACGGATATTTATTACCACCTCACTAATTAATTTCCGCTTCACTTCGGTACAGTTCGGTTTTTGTTAGTACGTCCTAGACATATATACACATGTATATACACAGATTTATTTAACTTTTAAGAAGAATGTGTTTTGATTTCTTTGAAAAGATTGCTTTTAAAATGAAACATAATTGGAAGAGAAAGGCAAAACCAGATCCAAAAGAAATTTAAATCACATTACATTTGCTTGAGTGCTTTGGAAGAGACGAATTCTCGCTTTGGGTTCATTGGGCAGCTCATCGGGGAATACCCGAATTGTATTGATCACAGCGTTCAATAGTAAACATTTTAATGTAAGTGTAGCAGCATCCCGGGAAATTAAACGAAGATAAATGAATTGAAACACATTTCAGTGACATAAGAACTAACTTAGGTATACCATTTGTAAATGTTTAATGGAAACATACAGATTGACTTCTTAAATTAAAAAGACTTCTACTTATATTGAGGTGAAAAACGTTTTATTGAAAGAATTTCGACGTCTTCAAGCTTTGCAATGCCTCTAAAGTGACCAAAACACCCCCAAAATATATTTATCAACACTAACACGAACAGGACTGTGAAAAATAAAAATAATTATCCCACTTTCGAAATCCTGGTACTCCTCAAAACTTGGCACGTCATAAACAAGGAACACTTGCTACCCTTACTTCCCTTATTGTTTTATTCGTGTAGACATCTGTCTAATTAGGCTTTTTGTTGACAACGTTCTTCATATTTCCATTATGTGACAAGATTTTCTCACAACATGCTTATGCATGTTCACTTACCTATATATTTTCCCTGAAAATGCAAATGAATCCTTGAAATTGCAAAAAAATGTGTAGGGCGGTAAAGCAACTTAGAAGACCTCGTACCAGTTGAAGTATGGCCTTAACAAGGCTGTTGAAAAGCCTTTATTTACGAAAAGCAAATGAAAAAGAAACCAAAACAAAATAATTCGCAGACATTAAGGATTAAGGAAATGATATGACAGGATAAAATTAGCTTACGATTACTAAAAAGTTGAATAAGGAAATGAATTAATTAGGTATTAATAAAGGTACGAAAGCTCGTTGGATCACTTGTTTAAAATCCTGATAATTCTCCTGAAAAGGAAAGTACTCAAAAGCCAAAACGAGTTCTCTATCTTTTTTTCTCTCATATTCCCAGGATGTGTGTAGATTAAAAAGGAATTAAAAAGGATAAAATAAAGTTTTGTCAAAGCTTTTTGGCAAAGAACTGATCAAATGTTGGCTTCAACTATACATGCCCTTTTGCCACTGAGAGGAGGAGCTAGTGATGCAGGGTGAGTTTAAGGATGAGGAAAAAAGTTTCGACTGGACACAGAAGAAAAATTATTGCAAATAAAGGCCAAGTGTTTTAGGAATTGTATCGAAATATTTCAATTTTTGGATGATGTGCGCACATCAAAGGCAGAGATCCTCCTCCTACTCCTCTATTTCTCATTTCAGTAAACTAATTACTACAGGATTAGCATCTACATACACTAGTACTACTTTCTGCCTGCACCATTTACGTTCGTTATTCCATTTAAATTGGATGCTAGACTGCGGGATAATTGGATAGGACAAAACGATTTGGTCGTTACCTAAGGATTTTTTTTGTTTGCATTTGCAAAACATTACATAATATCGTTAATTAAACACCCTTTCATCTGGTCAAAATTAAATTGAAAACTGAAACACTTTTAATTTCCACCTAAATCACTTAAGTACGTACGATTCACAGGTCACCGATTTTATGTGACAATTTTCCATTCGCCACTTGCCCCTGTCAGATTTCCATAACGACACCCTTGAGAAAATGAAGAGGGTGAATCTCGGAATTAAGGTCACTTTATTATTGGCTGTCGTTAATCAGTTCTAGTGTGTTATTTGTTGAAATGTCCACGTTATCGGAATACGTTTCGGTTTTCTGTTTTCCTTTCAGTTGTTAATTTGTTCGACCCAATTCATCCCCAATCTGCAGTGACCTATAAATGAGAGGGTGGCGCAACCACTGCTACCGGTTGCTTCTCGTTTTAGGTGAACGATCTGCAGGAGAGGTCAAAACACGAAACAGCGCATCAATACGATGCTACATCGAAAGCACAAGTTTACAAGTGGAATTACCCCAAACTTGAGCATTTACAAAAGGAACAAACATCCCTATAAAACTTCCCGGATGAATTTAACTTTGCTCGAACGAAATCCTGTGCTCATTCCTATATAACAGAAAGCATTTCTATAAGGGATATCAACATAAAAAGACCATTGGTTGCCATAGAATTTTTATTTTTTCGAAATGAACTTTTAAATATTTAATTGAAGAGGCTCCATTATCACGTAAGAAATAAAACACAATTGTTTAAGAGTTTAACAAAATTTTTAATAAAATCACGACGAATCGTTTCACCTTTCAAAGGCTTCATCAGGTGATGAATTCAATTCAATTCAATTCAATTTTATTAAAAATTTTATTAAACACTTGTGTTTTATTTCTTACGAAATAAACTTTTTGTCATTTTATCCAAATTGAACCCCCAGCAAACGTTTGTGTACTCACTTGAGTACATCAAGTATAAAACTTCTAAATTACTTTCTGTTTCCAATCAAAATTACAAGGACTATCCATGGATTCATTTCCGTGTCATGGCCGTTATTATTGATGTTATCAATATTGTATTGGACACTTTTGATTACATTACATTGAAAATATTCCGTCCAGGGTCATCGTCAGGGTGATCAGAATGTAGACACGTATCCAAGAGCCTTTGAACTTATTGTGCCCTTACAACTCAAACTACTTTGAACTTATTAGAAATGAAAACCCATGGGAAAAAGTTTGGTGATAAGTCTGTCTACCTTACCAAAAGTCCAAATAACTGTAATAGGTTTGCAAATCCATCCCCATTTCATGACACCTTAGGGGAAGTTTCATTGCCATCAAAAGTGTTCTGGAATTTATCAGGAGTTCTTTCAATATTAACTAGGATTTTTTTTTTTGGATTAGGAGAAATAGGGAAATTTATTTTAATAGTTTAGACTTAAAATAGAAAATCACTTTAGAGTATGTAGATATTTATTTATCAATAGTGATAAATACTTTAAGGAAATGAAAGTGAAGGAAATCCAACTCTATAGTTTTCATTTTCCAGTTGCTCATTTTCATACACAATGCTTCGATATTTCGTGATATTTCTTACAAATTCAACGGACGATTTTGCTGTACGTGTTCTTTCGGGACTTGAAAAATCGACATGATAAAGTCCCATTTTTATTCTGGAAAGACAAATAGTCAGTAAAATAAAATTTCCCTCGAAATTTTATCGGATGTTACGTATAGCCATGACTCCACTCCATGTTGTCCATGAGGCTCCATATCGTATACCTTTCAACATTGACACCATCTTCTACAGCTTTTAGTAATTGTACCACGTAATTCTGAAAAATGTTTATAATTAATTTAATTCTGTAATTCCAACCCGTGACTTAATTACCTTTAAATATGTAATTCTATATGTGTCATTTAATGAACTCCCTTTATCTGAAGTTCCATTTTCTGTAACATAAATTAACGGGCTTCCGTACATCTCCCTGATCCAGTTTAGTAATTTCCTGAATCCTGTTGGACTTCCACCATAGCTTATTTTGACTGCAACATCTCGATTAAATGACGGAGGGCTGTTTGATGGTGTAATGTCTGACGTTACGTACGTGGTACTGTAATGATTCAGCCCTAGGAAATCCGCAGTATCTTTTATGAGATTTTTTTCATCTTCGTTTAAAGGAGGCAATCGCGAACGAGAAAAGTTCTGAGCTTTACTTAACGCATCAATTCTTTCCTCCAATAAAGGGGGATAACCCCCCGTTCTCGATAAAATCGGGTGAACCCACCAACCGTACTTTGAACAAAAAAAAAATATAACAATCGACAGAAAAAGAACATATACCATCATTAGATTCTACAGGGTGATCAATTTTAAAAGATGCATTTCAATCTCACGAGTGACGAGCTTTAGTTTTGCCCTTTAGGTCAAATTTCAAAGTCGTTTCAAATTTTTTTGCTCAGGATTGTAAATGTGTGTTACATTTAACATTTTATTATACTAAGATTAGTTAAAGGTTATTTTATTTCGAAGTGAAAAACTGTCATTTTTGATGCCTTTGGCCTTAAAATAAATTTTTTGAAATAACAATTACATCCTCATGACTTGGAAAATCGAATTTTTCTTTAGAAATTTCAGATTTACGATCGTCGTTTGAAAATTGTCTTTCTTTCTTTCTAAAAGTTAGTTATCATTAGATTACAAGGGTACTTCTGTTCTTTTTTCCATTAAGTAGATTGAAAAAGTGGAACCTTCTCGACATATATCAAAAAGGTATATTTCCTTTCCATTAAAAAAAAGGAGAATCCTTTCTACTAAATTGATTTTGATTTAACGTTTGAAATATGTAATATGTTCTGAACAACATTTAAAATATTGACAAATACAACAAATGAATACAAAAATTTGACAATAAACTTACGTTCATTTGGATGGCTCTTTCAGCAGCCTCTTTGTCCTCTGCAGAATCCGTCTTTGGTTCATACCAAGGCGAATTAACAGAAATTCCTATTTTACCTATAATATTAATTAAAGAGTTTTCAGGCTTTCACGGCCGATGTTAAACGATTTGATGTCTTTTTATGTACTATTTTGACAACATCCCAGAAAAAGACACCATATCTATAATAAATAATTAAATATTTTATTTTCCATATTACATTTTGGAGGGAAAATTAATTTGAGTGGATTTAGGATCTTAATACGTAATAGAGGCTTAACGTAGATATTTTTCTTTAAATAGGTACATAATTCCTGAAAGGAAATATGTATAATCATTGCTGTCGTATTTTTAATAGTTTCTCTTTTATGATTTTTGAAATAAACTTTGGTCGACTTTTATTTGTGATTTAACTATTTCCTGTGTTCATTCAACTTAGTATTGTTGTAAAAAAGCGATAAAATATCTACTTTTCTATCTTTGCTGCATCATAATGAGTTTTGCTTCAACTCAATCATAAAATCATTATTTTATTTTCTGCATGTTCGAATAGAAGAAAATCAATGTGACAAAATCTCCAGCACGAGAAGTTTTTCACAGTTTATATAAATGCTGGGAGGGTGTTTATATCAGCCTATTATTTAATTAAAAAAAAAAAATGAAAACCCTATGTTTTTAATTGCTAGAAATTTGAAAACATTTATAGAGATTTTTTAATAGAATCAAGACAAGCTTTTGGTATTAATACACCCAGTAAACTTTAAGGGTGGTTTTCTCAAGGTTATCGAGATATTACGCCCTTTTGCTCACTACCCTAAACGTATATTATCACCCTTGAAATGAAATTACCCGCATGGTAAGCTTTTTACACATTTTTGTACATATCACAGTTTTGTTACTTAATGACACCAGTTGTGAATTAAATTCCATACTCACTCGTATTTCCTTACATAAAAATCGACGTGTTAGAGCGTTTTTCTAATGATTTTTTTGTTCCAACAAATTTATTCCATACATTTTGAGCTCAATGTAAAGTTTCATTATTCTGTTCGAACATGAATACGAATATGAATAATAAAATATGTAATAGTGTTCAGGATTGATAACGGATGATTTACGATTATTGATTTAATTATCTATTACGTTTAAAGTAAATCTTTACATTAGTACCTTCTTGTTGGGATCGAAACATTTTATCATAGAGATGATAAGCTTTCGCGTGTGCCATCAATAACGTCTTTCCGCAAAGATAGCATCCAATACCATGGGATTGAAACCCTGGAGCTTTAGCATCGGTTGTGTTTGCATCTTCGAATCCTTCAACGCATATTGCTGGAGGTTCGTTGAAGGTGATCCATCTTTTTACACGATCTCCAAATAATTCAAAAACGACCTAAGCAATTCCAATATTGAAATCAAAAAGAAGTAACTAAAGAGTTTATTTAATTGAAAAAAAGTGAAATTTAAATAAACAAATTATATTTTAAAACATATTCAAAATTGTATTAGTAACACAATATTTGTTGAATAAAAACTACAATATTAAAATAACAAATTAGTTAAATTAATTTAAATAGAAAACATATTATTTCGTTTCAGTTTTTGTTGTTTTCAAAAAAGGGTTTTATTTTCAGTTTTACGAATTAATTGAAAACCATTATTGTCTTTGATTTAATTAATTGAAAAAATAAGTTTCGAATATTTAACAAAGAAAAATGTTTACTTTTCGAACTGAGTTGAATATTAATTAAAAAAAAAAATAATGCTACATCAAAAAATTCAGCGAATTGCGTCGTTGTTTATAATAAATATTTATAGGCAAAAGACTAATTAGTAGAGAAACATCTTGAAGTGAAATTGGAAGAAAAGTTAAAAATTCTTGTAGTTAATGATCAATTTAAAAAGGCTCCTTTCAATTAAAAAGCACTTAATTTACACAAATAAGAAATAAATCATTTAAAGTGTACCGATATTATTTTAAAATTCTTTTAGATAGATAATACGTACAGGAATTTTTATTTCAAATAAAGAAACATTATGTTAATTTAGGACAGGTAAAATTTTGAAATTATTTCGTCATAATATTGCATAATTACTAGGTGCATGAATATTTTGAACAAAGCCAAAAAAATTTGGAGAATATTTTTAGGAAATTAGTTGTGTGAAATTTTTACTGTGAATTAGTTTTTTTTTTAGACATGATTGGAAAAATTAAATTTCGATATTTTTTTAAACAAATAGAGCTTCATTTAAATAAAATTATACAGGGTGATTCAGAAAGGATGAGCAATCTTTAATCTGAAGATAAAAGACACCAAAATATTACGATTGAGCTCAACATGCATTGATACAGGGTGTTTAAATTTTTCTGAAATTTCTCATTAATTGAGAAGTATAAATATGAAATTTTAAGTAGATTGTGGACATTTCCAACAGTTAGTTATTATTGCTATCATCAATAATTATTGTTATTAAATTTTAAATGTAAACTACGTTGAACTCTTTAAATGCAAATTACTAATAGTACCTTGGCATAATCTTGAAAATAGTCTGCCAATAGAGGATTAGGAAATCCGCCAATATCTTGGAGTGGCTGTGGTAAATCCCAATGGTACAAAGTTACCAAAGGCTCAATTCTGTGCTTTATTAACTCGTTTATAATATCATTATAGTAGCGAACACCGTCTGGGTTAATTATGTTACTATATCCTGTAGGAAGTATCCTGGACCAGGAGAGAGAAAATCGATAGAAGTCGACACCTAAATGCTTTACCATCTCGATGTCTTTTCTCCAGTTGTTGTAAGAATTGCACGCGATGTCGCCAGTTGAATTGTCAATTACAGGACTGGGCTTCATGTGCGTGAAACGGTCCCAAATATTTTCACCCTTTCCTGAAGGAACAATCCGTTCACCGGTTGCAAGAAATTATTTCCCTTCAACCTATTTCTAATTTTCCTTCGCAAGAAAAGGATGCTGCACGTGTTTGATATTAACAGAGATTGATGAAGAACATTCGAAACTCTTTTAGAATTAGTAATAATAATTCGTTTCATATTTTACAGTAATTTAGTTATTGATAATTTATAAACGATTAGACTCGAAAAATTATTCTTTCGGCACAAAAAAAATAACTTACCATTTGCATCCCATCCTCCTTCAATCTGATACGAAGAAGTAGCAACACCGATTTTCAAATGTGGAGGGAAATTTAAAACTTCACAGTCACACACGTTAAAAATAATTAGTAAAAAATAAAAAATTGTTGCAAGTTTCATTATTGTGTAATATTTCGTTGACCCACAACTGCCCTAAACGTATTTATAATTTCGTCTGGAGCTGAATAAAAATTTTAACGGTGCCTTAAAAAAATATTATTCCATTTCGATCCATTTTTATATTTCCATACAATTCACTGCTACAATTTTATTTCCTGTATTAGTAATCAATTACATAACAATGGATTATGAAACAACTCATTAGCATTCGTTTATATTGTATTCATCTCCAGTAAGATTAGGTTAAAATCAGTGGCGTAATGAACAATTTAAAGCTCCCTTAAACCTGGGGTTCTTATTACCATCCCCTTTCTGAATAAATTTGATATAGGTAGTTATATCTGTTAGATAGGATTCCAGCTTCTTGGGCCTTTAAGATGAATGAAGTTCCTTTTTATGCAGGGGTGAACTTTATTTAATCTATATTGGGAGTCTGTCTGTCGACGAACTACAGCTTTTTTTTGATCCCAAAAAGGGAGGTCGAGATTTCTAATAATTTTGAAAATATTTATTTACTTTCAATTTCAATTTTTTGTAAAATGTGTCCATTGTTTCAGAATTTAAAAATGGATTTCGTTCCTTTCGCGATTTTTATATTTATCATAACGTCAAAAACAGACAGAAAACTTGTCTCTTCGGCATCTATTCCCCAATTGGGTAAGTCTCATTTATTGTTAAAATATCCAAATCTCTCAGCAAACAACCCTTTTTTGTGTAGGTGATTCCCACGCTGCGGAGTACGTCACTGTAAGTGAAAGGCAATATTTTTTACATTACATAATAAAATTATTATTTTATTTTTTCTCTAGGACACCAATGAAAGGGAGTTAGAGAATTTAAAGGACAGACTAGGTATGAACCACTAATTTTTTCCTCACTGAAAATTAAAAACAAAAAAAATAGATGACTTCCATTTTCTTGATAGCCTAATTTTGGAATCACAGGGTGGCGAAATGATTACGAATGTGTCAATAAAACGTGGAAATTGTTTTCAGTTGTTTCATTTCATTTTAATTGGTACTAAACGAGGGTGGCATGTGCAGTTTTCCAAAAAGGCGGTGGAAAATGGAAAAGCTTCGTCGTCGTTTAAAAACCGCGTGGGCGATTCCGATTTGGGGAACAACTGGAAGCTTCACCCACGCCTTATCAATATATTATATGTATTTGCCCCTGGGCCTCTCGCCCTTGAATCTCCAACACCTTGAATCGTATTGTCTCTATCGATTTCCCGAGAGCAATGAATTAAATAAAAAAGCGCAAAAGGGGTTTAAAATGTACTATATCACATTACATTTTCTTTCTTCAGACACAAAAAGAAAATGTGTTTACAAAACCACCAACATTTATCCACCTCTTCTGTTTCAATAATATAAATGTTTAAGAATAAATGACAATTTATTTGTTATAAATTATTTTTTTATCATTAGACAAAACATTGGAAATGGTCAAGACCCAATCATCTGAATTTTCACAAAGTAACGGCCAAGTACAAACCTACACAGACAAAAAGGAAACTGGTAATTGATTCTCAAAAATATTTAAAAAAAAAATAAATAAAAAAATACGTAAAGATAATTTATTGTAATTCTTAGATAGATAGGTAGGTATATTTTCTAACACAAAGACCTTTAATCGAATCACGTTTATAAATGGCTTCGCTTTAAAGTTTACGTAAAGAAGATTAATTCTAATCTGTTTTGTGATTGTTATTTAATAAATTCATTTATGTAATCATTTAAACAATTATAGGTCAGGCGAGGATTTGCTGAAATTATCACAAATTATTTTTCTTTTTTTAATTAGGAGGTTAATTAAAATACTAATCTCTCCTTCGAAAGTTCTACCTGCCCATAAATTTTGATACTAGGTATATATATATTTTTTTTTCAAAAAAAAAAAAAAACACTTGTATACGTAACTTCTCAGGGTAAAATGGATATTGAGATAAATCTATTTAAAATGCTGCAAGGAATCAAATTGTTTACTGTAGAATAACTGACAAAATTAATGGTTTAGTCAATCAAGATGGACAACTCATTGCAAGCGTGGAACAGCGAGTGGAGAGTAAATCTGAAGATTTTAATCAACGTCCAATGGCAAGGATACAGACTGACCTAGAAATACCATCCGAGGGAGTACACAAAAGCGTCCTTCAGGAAATTGCTCCCCAAAAGCTGCCAAAGCCCCTGAAGAAAAAAGCTCCGGAAAACGAAATGACTAATAAAGAGAACGAAGTAAGTGACTCTATCATTACACTTTTTGATTATAGCTACGTAAGGGTAGGTAAATAAAACAAAAAAAAAAAGGGAAAATATATTAAGTGTTCCAAGATAAACCTTTATTATTTTTATTAACAATATTTAGTTATAAACTGTTCTTTTTAATAAATTTGATACGAGTTAAAAAACTTTTTTCTTGTTCTTCATTTGGTACTTTACCATCAGATCGAGTCGATAATGATAAACGATAAAAATAATTATTTATACAGTTCCCAGATGAGCTTGACATTTTGTAGAATTATACACAATGACTGAATTGTATGCTTTTAATGGTCTGTATCAATTTTGAAATATTTGTCAAAATAATTATACTACAAACCCGAAAACTCATATAAGTAGATACAGAATTTAATTCAGAATTAATTTCGTACTTAATAATTCACTTTTAAAAGGTCATGGTTGCGAAGCAATTTTGCACAAAACAGTGAATAAAATCTTTCACAAACGTGCTAAAATATACATGGTGAGCTACGGTGGATGGCCTATTAGAAGTACCTATATGTGAAAATAAGGCTAGGAAAATTTTGAAAAAAATTAAGTACTAGTTATTTACATTTCTAAAATATTTTCAATTTTGTAGCACTTCCGGTTATACCAGTTATAGTCGTGTCTTAAGCCTAATTTCCTACCAAAACTGAGCTTCATGATGTATACAGAGCGTTCAGAAGAAAGATCCAAAATTCAAAAACTTTAAACACGAATAACTTAATTTTTTCAAATAGCATCTACCATATTTTATTTTTTAATTAGATTCCTTTTTTCATCCTCTTTCGATCTATATGGATATTTCCTACTGTTTTATTTAAAAATTTTCGAGTAATTTTGAGTTTTTATAAAAATAGCTAATTTTACTGTAAGCTAGTCTTTTTTTGTAAAAAGCCAAACTTACTTGAAACTTTTGAAATAAAATAATGGGAAGTATCCATACGGATCAAACAGGATAAAACAGGAATTTAATGAAAAAGAATAAAATGGTGTTACAAAATTGCAAATATTTTAAAAATATAAATCATACTTATGCCATAACTATGTACTACGTAATTTTTTTCAAAAAAATTTCCTAACCTCAGTTTTCAAGCCATCCACCGTAGCTCACCCTGTATAGGTATTCTTTTACGTATGTACATGATAAGCTTTTGAAGAAAACTGCTAGTGATGAGAAACGTAAGAACTCTTTAAAAAACGATAACTTTAAAGTGCCTTCTTATTAGAAGTAGTAGAATCTTGGGAAGACATAACTAGCAGTGTTTATGTTAGAATTTTCAGTTTATGTTTAGTTTATGCCACTTTTAAACAAGATTGGATGCATACACCTTTTATCACTTAATAAAAACCGTTTATTCTGCACAAAGTTCGCTATATAGAACACTTTATTATATTAACGGTTTAATCTCGTAGATTGAACCCGGAAACTATGAGGATAATGAAAATATGTACATCAAAATTTATAAAAATAAAATAGAAAAAAATTGTGAATATATGAAATTTACAAACTTTCTTTTTTATAAAATAAAAAAAACCTTTCACTCAAACTGTGACCCAGAATTTTCACCTCGACGTGGGCGAATCAAAAAGTTGAAATTTTTCTATTTTAGACTATTTCGAAATTAAAATTCATAAGGACCCCAAAAGGGGCCAAAACAGTTTTTTGAGTCCTACAAATTCGAATTTGCATTTGATTTCTTATTTACTCAAATATATACCGAAATACATTTGGAGGTACGTCTTTTTAAGGTGCAAAGCCTCCCTGGTATTCAGTATACCCCTTTCGACATGGCAGAATACATTTTTTGGACAGGGGATGAAAAGGGTGTTACCACTGCAGTAGAAGAGTTCATAAACGAGAAATTAGTAAGTTAATTTAATTTGCCCACTTTTAATTAAAAACAGCATAGGTACATTTTATCGTCTATTTGTCTTCTTAAGATCAGTCGCCAAAATGCCATATCATTTTTACAAGAAATTAAAAATAATCTGGATTACTTAGAATCACGTTATAACCAGTTGGGTCTGAATCTTCAAGAAAAGTACAAAGTACGTTATTTATTTTATATTATTTTTTTCTTTGAGTCAACATTTACCTTTACGACTTAATACTTCTTCAGGGAATCGAAAATACGTCACCACGATACTATTTAAATTCAAATTTTCAAAAAGAAAGAACGAATACCAAGTCAAACTATGACCAGCAAATGTTTGATGTTCAAAAAAATAAGAGGGAAGAGAGAAAAGGGCCCACAGAAGAATTGAGTGGGTATGATGGTAAGAAAGAAGAAAAGCCTTTTATTAAAATATTTTTTATTGTGTTTGAGTGTTTATAATTTCAGTAAGTGATGAAGACCCAAAACAAAACGAATACGATTTACTTTTGGAAAAGCTGAAGGTAGCAGACTTCATGTACACTGAGTATTCTTTGGAAGAAATAATTTATCAGCTGGCAAAGATAATGTTCAAACAGTCTTTAACGAAAGATAATATTGAAGCTCAGCAAGCTTTTCATAAATTCATCGTATTCTTAGAGTCAGAAGCTGAACAAGGACATATCTCGAGAGCTTTAGAAAAGAAAGTTTTAGGTAAGAACAACTATTTCAAATACTAAAAAAATATATTTAAAAAATCAAAGCTTTATGTAGATTAGTTTGCCTCAGAACTAATGTCTTGTTTCAGATGTATTAATATCAGCGTTAACAGATACATTAACCCAGAATCCAGAACTGGTTGACAAAGTGAAAGAAACTTCTCAAAATGCGTACACTGAGAAGCAGGAAGTTCTTCAAAAAATTTTGGAATTAAATTCAGAAGCAAACATTAACATTCCAACTCTTAAGTATTCAAATGATAAGTCAGACAAGAGTAACTTAAAATACCCACCCTTGGGGTACGGTAAATATTCTGGTTCTTCGTAATTTTTTTAAACATAAAAAAAAATTAGGAAATAATAACTTCTCAATTATTTATTTATTTATCTAAATAACTGAATAAGATCTATTTTTGGGAATAACTCGAAAACAAAGCCTTAAATAAAAAAAAGTGTCAGAAGTCATGAGAAGGTGATTTTTAAGTTGATTTTCTCAAATAAATGCCTGTATTTTTGACCTCATTTTAGCAACATGTTTCATGATATAGTTGTGGTTAATAAATCGTTAATGATTTCCCTTGAAATTCTACAATTTTCGAAACTACTATTTTTCTATTTAGCCCTTTGTTTTCCAGTAAATCTTAAAAATTAACTAAAATGTCTCACCCTGTACACATACAATTTCCCATAATAATTTTGTCCATTTTTGACATAGGGTAATTTGTTTATTACTATTATTATTTTTATCATTAGAATTGATTGATTGTATTAAATAATATAATGGAATGTTACCTTTTAAATTTGGACCTTAAATGAAAATTGGAAGAAATGAATTTGAAAATTATATTTTAGTACTCTCGCTTCTCAGTGTACCTTCTCCACTGTACTGTTAGAAACAACAAAAAAGTTCTGCAAAATATGACCAGTAAAATTTGTCTTTGAATGTTAAATAGATCTCTGTGATGTGTTACATTCCATGAATTAAATCATTTTAATAAAAGAAAACCGTTTTAGTTTAATGAATTATTTAAGAGAAATACAGGAGAAATAAACATATTTTTATTTTAATAACGGACAGCAAATTTTTTCATTCTGCATTCGAGAATCGATAGCACCACGTAATTTTACGTACTTTAAATCATTTTTACATAACAAATAAAACAATAAATTGTAGAGACGCTTATTTATTTAAAAAAAAGTATATTTACACAGTGTTATTTAACAAGATGTTTATGAGGTATTAAAAAATTAAGTATAATTATTTAATTATCTTGCGAAGCAACCGTTCACGTCGTTTCGACAATAACTGGTGCGTCTTCGTCATCTTCACGTTCTGTAATTGAGAAATCCCATTTTAAAAAATTCTTAATGCTATTTTTGAACCGTTCGATTTTTGTTTTCAACCTGCCGTCAACATCGCTTTCCTCTACAACCCCGAAAAAGTTTTTCAACTTCATGTAAATGTAATTGCTGTTAGAGACTATGTCAGCTAAAAATTCTTCGGGAATTTCCCTTAGCTGAGCTTCAAGAACTGTTACAAAAAGATCAAACACTCGTCTGTACTTTTTTATTGCAGTTTCGCACGAACACAGAAGACCAACGAGTTTCTTCCACTGTTCAAATGCTTCTAAACTGTGACCGACCAGAAAACAAACGTAACAAAACTGTAGTTCTCCTATCATTTCTACAGGTCTGAAAAATAATATACAATGATTTAAAATATTAAGTAAACAGTTTAAAAAATGTTATTGTACATAACAAAAGCCATAAAATTTTAACTATAGAACTTACTCTTCGTAACTTGTAAGCATACTTTCCAGAGTGTACGACAAATCCAGACAATGTTTTGTAATTTCAGAGGGTGTAGAACCTTCAGGAAAAACTTGTGACGGAAACGGTGTAAGTCGTAATTCAGAACCGGGTACAGGTTTTAAATTTGGCAAAAGAAGTTGTTCTAAGTCAGATGGACAGCTCAGTCTTGATCTCTTGGGGTTGGAGTAACTCATATTGGTATCGTTAGTACTGCTTGAACACCCAGGGGTATCAGAATTTGCAGTTTTCTTTACACCACGCGGTCTATCAGCATCTGAGCATGGAATCAGTTCTACAGCTGACATTATTTTACCCTTAACCGGGTTGTGACGATCCAAAACTTTCGCTAAATATGATTGTAGAAGACGTAAGGGTCTAAGGACACTTTTTACCATTACACTTACTTGTTATATGTGAAATTAATGCAGACCACCTCTTGTGAATTTCAAATGGATAAGGACCAAGGAATCTGTCCAGAGCAATATAATTATCCTTCAAAGCAACCACCTCTTTATCATCGACTTCTTCAAGACACAAATCTTCGTCTTCCTTGTTCCATTTCTTGACTAGAAATTCTGATTTTTTGAAATTGTAAAAAAATCCTCGTCGCGGGGCTACGTCTTCAGTTTTACTAACGCAACTGTAGAAAATAAAGTGCAAACCAGGGGGAATCATCTTAAAACCTCTAAAGTTTTCTTCTGTATTCCAGACTTTCAAATCAATGCCCATTTCAGTTCCTTCTGGAACGTCTAAAAGGACCAGTATAGACCCTTCCTTTAACAATGACATTGCTTTATTTTGATCCATATTTTAACAAAAGTACACACGGTATACACTAATTCAACATAAAGTTCAAATTTATTGAATAAAAGTCGAATAAATATACAAAACGAGTAAGTTTTTGTTAAGGTTATGTTAACAGATGTAAACAAACTGTTTATGCATTAAATATCTATGGTGTGTCTACACAACGTCAGCGTTGCCAAAACGTAAGACGAACTTTAAAAATGAACTTTTTTAAGTATTATTTTAAATTGCATTTTTAGACTACAATTTTATCAAAACGAATTCAAAATTTATAAAAGCAATATTATTAAAAGGTTTCATAGGTTCGAATACTTAAAAATATAATATTATACATGAACTATCCTTTTGCAGACATACAACTATTAAAATCATGTTTTTAAAATTTTGCAATCATTATGATAAATCTGCAGTCACAACGAACAATTTAAAAACATTTTAAATAAATACTTTATGGGGAAATCTAATTAAATAGCAAAAATGATGTTTCACTCTAAGTTTATAAATAATAAATTAATAATTACTTAACAATGATTTATAATTTAATAAAACTTTTTCAGTGAAATTTTAGTTTCGTTGTTTAAAATGTTTTATTGTTAAAATAAATAATTACCTGATATTGTCTTAAAGTTAAAATAGTAAGCCATTAGCTTCATCTTACTGCTATGCTATTTTTAATTTTATCTGGCAACAGTGCTGCGTAAACATTTTGTTTCCCCATAGAAACTTCCAGAAATTCCTTCTATGATTTAAACGTCAGCACCGCATCAGTTCTAGAAAATTTTCTTGGTGGAATTGATCGTTTTTGCTTGTTCGTGTGACCATTGTGCATTACTGTGCAGTTATTCGTTTCGAGGTGAATTATATTGATTATCATACTTCTTGTAGCTGTGATAAACACTTTTATTGAGTAAGTACTTAACCATATAAAAATCTACAATTTTAACATTTGACATTCTAAAAAGTAAAACTTAAAAGTAGATTGATTGAACAAAGCATGTCTAACACGGCATGATTTTTTCTAGAATCAGTCCATCCACTGCTAAAAATAATGGTGAAAGAAACCAAATTCTACGATATACTGGGTGTTAAACCTGGCTGTAGCCAGGATGACCTGAAAAAGGCTTATAGAAAGTTAGCCTTAAAGTTTCACCCCGATAAAAACCCCAATGAGGGTGAAAAGTTTAAGCAGATATCACAGGCATATGAAGTACTGTCAGACCCGGAGAAAAAACGTATTTACGATGCAGGTGGTGAGCAAGCCCTCAAAGAGGGTGGCCTTGGTGGAAGTTCATTTTCTAGCCCCATGGATCTGTTCGAAATGTTCTTCGGAGGCGGCTTTGGTGGAGGCAGGGCACGCAGGAGAGAAAGAAAAGGGAAAGATGTTGTCCACCAACTTAGTGTCACGTTGGAAGAACTTTACAAGGGAGCTGTTAGAAAATTAGCCCTTCAGAAAAACGTGATATGCGAGAAGTGTGAAGGCAGAGGAGGCAAGAAGGGGGCTGCAGAACAATGCCCTAATTGTAGGGGTACAGGGCTGCAAGTACAGGTGCAGCAGTTAGGACCTGGGATGATGCAGCAGATTCAAACAGTTTGTTCCGAATGCAAAGGGCAAGGTAATATCAGATTGTATTTGTCAAGAACAATACACAACCATAGTGGTTTCAATTTATGGATTACAACGCCACAAGTAAAGTTTAATTGCTCGTTTTTTGTATGAAATCCGAAAATCGGAAAATAGTAGCGGATATCTTGTTTTAAAAATTAAAATTTTCTCTTCTATCTGTAAAGCTTTAAAAGTTATTTAGGATACATTGTAATAAATCCAAGATGTATGGATTTCGGTTAATACATGTACCATTCTTTTATATTCATAATCTACGCGATCTTCGCTATCGTTGTCATATTTCTTCGATTCCGTTAACTTCGATTATCCGACTTAGAGACTGCTTCTCCAAATTATAAAGGAAATATTCCATTGAGACCTTATTCAGGGTGATGTAATCAGTTATTTATTGAAACTTACATTGTAAACATCAAACTGTTGTCATATACATTTGCATTTCTTTTTTAATTCGACAGGTGAAAGAATTAATCCAAAGGATAGATGCAAACATTGCAATGGGAAGAAGACAATTCGTGATCGCAAAATTTTAGAAGTAAACGTCGACAAGGGTATGGTGGACGGTCAGAAGATAGTTTTTACTGGCGAAGGCGATCAGGAGCCCGAATTAGAGCCCGGAGATATTATAATTGTTTTGGACGAGAAGCCGCATCCGGTTTTCAAACGGAACGGCAACGATCTTATTATTCATCAAGAAATCGAACTCGTCGAGTCTTTATGCGGCTTTCAACGTGTTATTAGAACCTTGGACTATCGCGAGCTTGTAATCACAGCCATACCGGGCGAAGTAACGAAACATGGAGCCGTCAAATGCGTGATGAACGAAGGAATGCCCCAATATAAAAATCCGTTCGAAAAGGGACGTCTCATAATTCAATTCCTAGTTAAATTCCCCGATTCCCTCGCTCCCGAACTTATCCCGACCCTTGAAAATTGTCTGCCTCCACGTCCCGAAATAATGATCTCCGATTTAGCCGAAGAATGCGTACTGTTGCCGTTCGATCCTGAACAAGAGGCTCGAAGACGTAGCACTAAGAACGTGTACGACGAAGATGACGATATGCACGGACACGGTCAAAGAGTCCAGTGTGCAACAAATTAAAAACGATGTCTTAGGTCAAATGAAAATTGTTTTCTCCAAGTTCATTCCGTGTATTTTCTCATATAACAGGGTGTGTGAACTTCAATTTCTAATTTTGTACTAGTCACAAATTACACATCCGTTTGGATTAATTAATTCATGTACACATGTATCTTTACAGAGAGTCTTTAACAAAAAAATCCCTAAATTTGAAGTAATAGATCGATAACTGTTGTATTTATTTATACTGTTAAAAGTCTTTTCTGAACAAATACCCAGGATCTCTATCAAACTAGCATAACCGCAGGGGATGTACCTATCGTGCAAGTTTTCACTCGGTTATTACTTGCTCTATTTGTTGAAATTAAAAACATTAATTGTGGTAATTGTAATTTTTCTAATAATTTAGCTTTAAAAACTTTTGAAAGCTTCTTAATTTTATTTTAATTCATTTAACTAAAAAATTAAGAAGTTTGTTACTTAAAATAAATAAACCTTGGAATATTATTTATTATAAAAATCTGGGAAGATCACACATTCTACAACAAAATTAGTACATGACGTGTTATTTACAATAAAGCACGTGTAGTAAAGCTCTCAATAATATTATGTAGTCGCCGTGGTTTGTATTAAACTTTTTCAGTTGACTTTTCCTCACATACGTTTTATTAACTTGTTAACACAATGTAATGTGTTATCGTTTGTCGTCTGCATCAATGTTAATTAATTAGACTAATTTTTGTTTGAGTGGTTCCATTTATAAAGCGCTGAAAACATTTATTTAGATATGTAAATTTATGGTGGTTTATTTTATTGTGGGTGGATAAAAGATGTCATTGATTATATTTTCGCTACGTGTGACTACAGCATTTGTAACACTGGAGTATTAATTTATATTATTAATACAGTACTAAAAATATATTCCGTTTTTTATTTCCTTTTTCAATTTTTAATCAAAAATAATACAAGTACTTGAGTTCTTCGAACAAAAGAAATCACTAAAACCTGATATTACGGAAGAATCTTTTTAATAATTGTTAAAAATCGGTATCGCTTTTATATTGTTTGCTAAATTGTGCGTGAATTTAAAATTCCCTCCAAAAATTATCTCATAGAAATCTGCTATCTGTGAAAAATGTCGCTATTAATTCGAACTCTTGCTGAAAGATGCCGCCAGCAAGCTAGCGAACGCTTTTTAATTCTGCTCGCAATGACTTCTGGGAATAAGAGAAAGGAACCATATTTTCAGTGTGTACTTTTACGTGAATCAGTGAAATCAAACGTATCGTCGATTATCAATAATAGTGTTTTAAATAAGTGTTTGGGTGTTTAAAGTGTAAAAGTGTAGTGAAAATGCTAGTTTCTGGAGTTTATCCCAAGGGAAAAAGGAAAACCGCGCGTATTTCTTCATAATTAAAGGAAAAAGTGGCACAACAGTCGTTTTAACTTTTCAGTCTGCATGTACAATTGATTGTGATGGTAATAAACCAAAACAAAATCTATTCGAGTAATATAATAACGACATGCAGGTGAGTTGTATTATTTATTATACGTAACAATTAGGTTATTGTAAAATTTTTGAATGCAATAAACCACACCAGAAACCAGGTTTATGGGGGTACCATAAATTTGGATAGTTATTATTTACCTGAGCTCGGTGGTTTTACTTCAATAATAAAAGATTTGATTTATTGGGAACCTTTTAGATCTTGTGCTAATTTATGAGTATTTGTTAGGTACATTACCACGCAATTGTACTTTTAAACGTTTTATTTAAAGTGAAACTTAACCTTCAAGTCACAATGCATAATAAAATTAAAGGGTGTATACAGATTTATCGCCCTTAAGTTTGTACCAATATAATAACATAAATAGTTTTTAATTTTGTTTATTTTTAACAAAATGTAACCTCTAAGCCACAATGCATACTATTAATTAAGGGTAGTATCGTGTATCTATTCTGTGTTGTCTTCTTTCCGCCCTTAAGCTTGTATAAATACAATTTTAATTATTTTTAACAAAACCTTAAGACGTCATAAAATCAAAGGAATATTCCTACGTTTGAGTACCTAAGTAGGTGTACATAAATTTTAATTGAGTTACTTTTATTATTAATTTTAACAAAACCTTTAAGATAGAATACATCATAAAATTAAAGGGGTGTGCCTCCTCAGAGTTGTCATCTTTTCACCCTTAAGTATGTACAAAATATTTAAGTAACGTACTTTTAATTGTTATTAACTAGACAACATTTAAATTACCACACACCATGAAATTAAAGAGTTATAAACTTATCGCCCCTAAATTTGTGCAAAACAATTGTGGACATTTATTCTTGATTTTGTTTTTTAACAAAACGTTAGCTTTTAGTCACAATCAAACAAAAGCTAAAAAGGGTTATAAAATAATACTTTTTGTCCTTCCATTTTTGTAAAATAAATTGAGTAACTTATTTTTTAAGATGAATTAACCTTTCAAGTTACAAGACATCATAAAATTAAAGGGCATCAGTGTGTACTTGTCGCCCTTAAATATCTACAAAATAATTACCTAAATAACTTCTGGTTTTGATTATTTTTAATAAGGCTTAAGTTTAAACACAATGAAATTAAAGAGCTGTTATTTTATTAGATCATTAAAATATTCGCTTTTCCATTTTTATAAAATAATTTAAGTTTACTTATAGTTAGTTTTACTTTGTGTTTTTTTGACAAGACTTTTTGAAGTCACAATAAGTACATCCATAAAATTAAAGGACATTTTAGGAATCTCAGTCGTAGGAATTTGGATTTAATAAAAATGAATCAAAAGAAGATGTTTAAAAATTTAATTAAAGGGCAGTATCTACTTAGAGTCGTTATCTTTTCGCCCTTAAATTAATTTATATGAAATAATTTTTACTTTTGGTTGTTTTTACGAGACTTAATGTTAAATGTCATGAAATTAAAAGAGTCCTAAGTACCAGAAATTGAATAGTTTATTTACCTACTTGATGAAAATCCATCATAATCAGAAAAGCAACTAGATTATTATATAAAGTAATTGATGCCTTTGTTTAGCGATGACCAAAATTGACGGTCGAAACGTTGCCTTATTGTTAATAAAAGTTGTTGGATATTTTATTTGATCTTAGAATTTACAATATTTCATTTATATCAACAAGATTATTAAATTCATTTATTGAAAAATTGAAAACTTTAGATTTTTATAACTATTTATTCGTTACATATGTTTCGGCAAACATAGCCTTCTTCAGACTTACTTAGTATTTATTAAATTGTGAAAAAAATGAAAAGTATTTTCTGATTTAATTCTGATTCAGTCCACAAATTATCATCTTTACGTTCTTAAATGTCTACATAATATTTATTTATTGAGTAACATTACTGGACCTTTAATCCACAACACTTCATATAAAATTAATTAAAAAAAAAATTAAATAGCCTATGCAGGATTTTCACCTTTTCGCCCTTAAATTATTACAAACCAATTGAGTAACTTATATAGGTAATTTTGATTAGGTAAAAAAAAATTAAGTCATAAGGAAACATACATTTAAAAGGTGCTCCTAAGACATAATTTTTTCGTCCTTCCGTCATTTTTACGAAATAATTTAAGTAGGTACCTAATTTCGATTATTTTTAGCAAACGTTACTATTAGCCATAATGCTCCAGAAAACTAAAGGGGTGCTCCTACTGAGTTGCCATATTTTCGCCCTTAAATTTATTTATATGAAATAATTGTGTAATTTTTACTTTTGGTTGTTTTTACGAGACTTAATGCTAAATGTCATGAAATTAAAAAAGTCCAAGTACCAGAAATTTAATAGTTTATATTTGATGAAAATCTATCATAATTAGAAAAACAACTTTATTTATTCGTAGCATGTTTCGGCATACTTTGCCTTCTTCAGGCGAGAGTACTTACTCAGTAGATAGTAAGTTGTGATAATGAAAATTATTTTCTGATTGAATTCTGATTCAATCCACGAATTATCATATTTTCGCCTTAAATATCTTCATAATATTGAGTAACATGACTCAAACTTATATCCTCAGCACATCATATAAAATTAAAGAGCAGTACCTATGCAGGATGGTCACCTTTTTGCCCTTAAATTAAAAAAAAATTAAATAATAAGGGAACATATAGTTAAAATGTGCTCCTAAGTCTTATAAACTTCTCATCCTTCCATCATTTATACAAAATAATTTAGACAATTTCGATTATTTTTTTAGCAAACGTTACTATTAGTCATAATGCTCCAGAAAACTAAAGGAGTGCATGTACCTACTTAAAGTTGTCATTTTTCTTTTATAATTCTAGGTCGGTGATTATTTTTGTAATTTTTTTCCCACAGAACTACTGGAAATTGATAAGCGGCTCCAAGAGTGGGGCACTGGAATGTAGACGTGATGGCTGGCAAACCTGAGTTGTCAGCAGCCCCAGGAGTCCAGAATGTGGTAGTGTACGTGTCCGATGGCAATTTTGCCCAAGCTTACGCCGTTAGCCAGCAAAATGTGGCCACGTTCAACTCGCAGGCTTCGTATCCAAACGTGCAGACAAGCAATGTTGTGTATTCAAATACGGCAAACGCCATGGCCCCCATGGTTGGGGCCAACAAAACCTTCCAAGATAAAATCCTCAAACCTCCGGACCATCACACGATCAACGGCCAGTTAGTCGCTGAAGATGGTTGTTTTAGTAGCGATCCTCAAGCTGTGATACAACAAAACGGTTTCCAACAGCAGCCCGATTACAACTTGATAACTAACACCTCCGCTTTAGTGAACAACAGCTACGCGAATCCTGCAGTGAAGAATGTGTGTCATTTCGGCGGGAACGACAGTGATAATAGTACTAGTGATAGACGTGAAAGGTCGGATTCGAAAAACGAAGAGTGCGACAATTTTATTGCGACCGCATCCACGGATTCGGGGTACGTGAGTGTCATGGGTGCCGAGGGGGCCACGCAAACGGCGCGCTGTGATTCCGTTCGGTCTGAAACTGCAGAGTCGAGTTGTAGCAGTTTAAGTTCAGTCGAAGACAATTTAGTGATAGTGCAACCGCATAGTTCTGAAATGGTGGTGTATGACGGTGGTGGTGTCGGGGTGCGACCAGGAGGTGTTGTTCTAACCGTGGGACCTTCAGAGACATCCGTGACGCAAACCGGTATGACCCCCCTGATAAGAACTTTGCCACCAACGACTTTTGCCAGTGTGCCATTTGGATGGAAGAGGTTGCTTACCAATGGAGTTATCATCTACATAAGGTAAATTGATGCCCCTCTTTCTTTTAATATCTATTACTTAATTTAGGAAAAGGACCAGCAAGTCTAGATCGTCTTGGAATCTTGTACAACATTCTCTAGTCGTTAAGAACGTTTCAGATCATTCTGTAACAATCTAACATCAGTCTCGAAAAATCATGCAAGATTCTGAATCATTTTAGATTATTCTCGCAAAATCTGGAACATTCTAGATCATTTTCGAACACTGTAAATCGTTGTCGAAGAAATAAGAACGTTTTAGAACACTTTAGATCGTTCTCAAACATTCTAAACTTTTCTCGAAAAGTCTAGAACATCCTAGATCATTCTTGAATCTAGTAGAACTTTCTCTAATCGTTAAGAACAATTCAGGTCAATCTCGAACATTCTGGATCATTCGTGAATAATCTGGATCATTCTACACAATTGTCGAACATTCCAAATGTCTCTAAAAAAATATTGAACACTGTAGATCATTCTGTAACATTCTAACATTAGTCTCGAAAAATATTGAAGATTCTGAATCATTTTAGATCATTCTCGAAAACATTAGAACATTCTAGATCATTCTTGAATGTTGTAGAACTTTCTCTAATCGTTAAGAACAATTCAGGTCAATGTCAAAGATTCTGGTAAAGTTAAAACCTCTTTAGCTGAGGAGCTGAGAACCCATCCATTAATAACTACTCAGTTTTGGAGTATTTTGATATCTTACCATTCAAGTGCCAAGTTTTTTTTTAAGACATTTTTTCCTACTGAAATAACTTAGTGAGGTATGTTAATGACATTTTATTTATAATGTATAGGCATTTCGTGGAAGCAATTTGGAGAAAACAACCATCAACGTGGTTTTTATAGATGTTACAGTGAAACACGACATATTCAGTTAATTAATGCAAACTTAATTTGTTTTATAATTTGAGATCACTTTTGATTTTTGATTTCTGATGTTAAAAATTAAATCAGTTTACTGCAATAGGTCACGTACTCAAAACTTTGAAACGTTTTCTGTTTTCTAAAAAGTAAAAGCGCTTTCTTTGTCCGAGACCCCCGAGAACTTGCCAAACTAACGACAAGTATCTGTTGCGTTTTACTGTTTCACGGTTTAATTTTCTTACAATTGGTTTCGGAGGCCATTCTTTTTGTTCCCCGGTCCTTTAAACCACGTGTAAGACCAGCAAGCGTCCCTTCCGTCCTTTCGGTCTTTCCTCTCTAATGATTACCTTCTACCCACTATCGTATTCTTGTAATAATCCTGTCGTAAATTTTGGTTCAGTGTGTTTTGTGAAATTGACTGCAAGCGATAGATTTACGACCATCCTTGGGTTACAGAAAGATAATGTACCAAAAAAAAAAAAAAACCTTTTTTCCTACGGGTAGAATGGAAACAAAGAGATGAACAAGTTCAGGGCGTAGATCCCTAGCAGATTTTTTTTGTCTTGTAAAAGACTTTCAGATTTTAGAAGATATTTACGAAAAAGAAATTTTTTTTATCCTTGTCATTTATTTTATTCGGGTTTTACTCTTTTTTTAGAATTTAAAAATTGTTTTTTACTGTAAATTGAATTTTTTTGGTAAGTGTAATATTAGATTAGACGATGAAGGCTGTTTTGAGGTCATGTATAAGTATGTTGCAAACGTTTACTTAAGCATGCCATTGTGTAGTTTTTAATGGCGCATCTTAAACAAAACGAAAGTGTTTAATTGCGTTGGAAACAAATGTCGAAATTGTTTAAATAACGCCTGGATTTTGTTCGTTAATTATTCAATCTACACGTACCTACATGTACGTATAATTACTCTGACATTAAAGCGAGTAATTTTATCGTTGTTACTTGACATGTTTTTTTAATGCTCTTTTTGGTAAATTTATACGGGCAATTAGCATTAGGATTATAATTGAATTACATGATTAAAGTAAACGATGTTGTTCATTAATTGTGTATGTTTATATGTATTGAAATGTTTTATGGCGAGCTTTGTGGTCTGGCTAATAACATGAGTGTATAGTACCACACAAAATATTCGTGCTTGTTATGAGAAAGGTTAAGGTACGGGATGTGGGGTGTGAGGGATATGTACAATAGCTCAGTCTCTTCCGATTTTCTTTTGGCGGTGAAACCACCCCTTATTCGTGTATTTGTCTTCCATATCTATTGTAAAACGCGATTAGTAGTAGTGGTTTGTTGATTTATTCGAATATTGAGATCGTGTAGTGTTTATTGTTGTAGATTAGATACAGAATAATTTGTAGCCTAGGTGATACATGATACTGTTTGTTTGTTTAAACTTTGAAAGCAGTTATTCTTAGTGTGTTACGAACACAAATGTTGGTAAAGGATGAGGGGTATGTAAATGTAAAGACACCCATCCTGAACCGTAACCTATTGCAATACACACGGAAGTACTACGACAGTTTTTGTATTTTATGACATCTTCATACTGGTTTTGAGCTTCAACTGTCGTAATACTTCCCTGTGTCTTGCAATAGGTTATGGTAGAGGGTGGTTGTGTTTATTATTGACTCTTCTTTTGCCAAGAAGCTGGACGAAAACTAACACATTTCTTGTGGATTGCTGTGTTGTTGAATGAACAATAAATGTAAGCGTTTTTGTAGTTAACTATTCAACGAGAACAAACGCTTCGGGACAGTATCCAAGGTCTTGTCTTGGTGGTCACGTAACTCTTTTAAAACAATGGTTAATGACGCTAAAAGAATACGCGAGGCACTTGTTGCCGAATCAGATAGCAAGACAAAGTTTTGTTCCAAGTATCTTTTGGTTTTTTCAAGTATTCTGCTGTGGTAATGTTAAAGAAAGAACAATGCTGGCCTTGCATTAGTACCCAGCTCTATTACAATATTGTAACACATGTATAATTGGAATGTTTGTAATGTTCTTTTTTTAGCCTTTTCTCACAGAATTCACTCGTACAGACTGGAATTGCTTATTTCATAACTTTGAATCATTTTGTTCTTCAATTTCTTCAAAACAAAATCCTTAATTTTTTTTTGTGGTTTCGGAGTTATATATGTATATCAAAAATCTTCATAGCTAACACTCTACCTATTTAATCTTCATACAAAATCTTCCAAATGGTTTTCGATTTCGTTACAGAATTACTTTGCAATTCGATTTGGAACATTGTTTTGTTTCAGGGAGAGATTGAAAATTCTTGAATTTAAATAGCTTCACGAAACGATATTTTTCCGCTTCCTAAAGTCTGACTTGAAGCCAAAAATAGAAGCGATAACATTTTCTAGCACAGTGCAGTGCTTCGAAACGTTGAGTACTTGTGAGCGAAATTGCTTTATAGTTTCAGCGAGTTGTGATGTTCTCTAGAAAATTTCCGCTTATTGGGTATTTGAAAACAGATTGAATTCCTCGCCGAGCAGAAGTGTATTTTAGCAGATTCTTTTATCGACGATCGACTGAAACTCGATTGCTAAAGACAATTCAACGTTCGGAGGTAATTTTGTTTTCTAAAGAAAAACGAGCTTTATGATTGCCAACATAACCAAGTAAAAAAAACATCCCTTTTAGTAAGTTGCAAGCCAGGTTCTCCAAATTGAGAATATCTAGTCGATTTTCTTAAAAATAAAAATATTAATATCGGCAGCATGTAGTGCTTGTTATTTTTAGAGTAAATAAAGCACAATTTAATGTGTATTAGGTTGCGGTAGCGGCTGTGTGTGTGTGTGTAAATGTTCAGGCACACACCTCCAACTTTAATATAAACACTTAATTTTTAAAAGTTCAAAAACACCATGAACAGGTCATTTCCGTCACCTTTTTCCCTTATTTTCTATAGTTGAAATATTTTCTTCCCCAGTTTTTTGGAACAGTTCCTTAACATGTTTTTTGTTCTTTTGAAGCATCGTGTGATTCGATAAAATGTCACCATTAATATGTATATATGCGAGTTCCAATGTCATGGTTTAAGGGTTTGTTCTTCGTGTCTGCAAGTAGAATGATGGACAATCGCTGAACTCGCTAACACATTCAGAAGCGCGATCGGAATCCCAAACATCTTCTTCGTAGAAGATAAATTCTCATGACGAGAATCATCTTCTCGAGGATGTCATCCAATTTGCTTACTTTGGTCTCTCTTTCCTTTTTTTTTTTTTGATGAATTTTCTCTCAATTCTTTCTTTCAGTTTATGAAAAAAAAAAAAAAATAACTCAAACATCCTTCTTTCTTTTGACCTTTTCAACTCGTCATTTCACTTGGATTATTGGTAAATATTTTTTTCTTTCACTGTGTTCCTCGGGCAATGAGCGATTAATTTGTTGAAGAATTGTATTTGAGTTTGGGTCGACTGAGAAGATGAACCTTTTTGTTTGGATAATGGATAGAACAATAACAACAACAGATAGAACGTTGATGGGAGCGTAGAATTGACGTAGGCTTCATCTGGAATAGCTGGAGGCTCGAGAAGTGACGCTGACAAAGTCAGTGGCAGCGGAAATCCAATCAGCTTAGCATTCAGCAAAATCATAACGGCTGCAGGGGAAGCCGTAATGGTCCCCAGTAAATCATTTAGCCTGCGACAAGGAGGAGAGGCGCAAACGAGATTAAGACAATAAAAGGACAAGTGGCGGTTTCGCGGAGGAATACATCGCGAGACGGTCTCATTTTCCCCAAAATTTATCGTCGCACCACCGCGGGAAATATCCCACTTGCACAAGATCGTAATGTTGTCGTCTGCTTGTCACCATTTCAGGTTTATTAATCCGGATTTATTGCCCTCTGTAATGATAATCCTGCTTTCGGAAACCCAAAAAGTTTGAGTAACTCAAATCAGTCGATTAGATTTGCTAGAATGAACTGGATTTAATTTAAAAGGCGAACGCGTTTATGTTATCAATTTTACACATTTTTTTTCGCAGGAAAAAGAATTTGATTTGATTGTTAATAACCATAACTAGAAAACTACATTACAATAATTGTTGAAAATAACATTTTCCAACCCTTATTCTCATAAAAGTACTTATTTCTAAAATAGATCCCGAATTGAGACCGTTATTTGTAAGAACTTTCAGCCATAAAATAACCCAAAGAATTTCCCTTTTCTGTATGTGCATGATATTTAGGATCACCCTGTATACTTACGTTTACCTTTACCCGAATCAATATCGACTAAGTAGTCGAGTCTGCCACACCTAGTCCCCTTAATTGATCTTTACCACACCGTCGACGGATCGTATAATTCCTTTCCAATTCTGCACGTCCAACAACGGTCCGTTTTCAACCCCCTTTCCCTCTTTCGTTTCCCGACTTCCGCGTTATCCTCGACTTACTTCGTTCCACCGCTCGACGTTTCCACATTAATAGAAATGTCAGCGTAACTTTTCGACTCCATTAATTAACCATACTTGACCAGGATGGAGGAAATAGACAAGGCAGGAGGTATAAAATTCTTTGGAAGACGGCCAAATGGCTTTTCTTTACTGTTTGCGAAATAACGACGTCGATTAAGGATAACAGGAATTTCCGAAAAAAAAACAAAAACTTTAAGAGTCGGAACTGAACTGATTTTAAGTGCATACTTGGTTGTTCGATAATCGTAATATTTAGGTGCATTTAGAATAGTTGCAAGACAAATAGTGTACAGAGTAGGACTTGAAATGTGTAATAGTAAAGTACCATTATTTTAAAAAAATCAGCAAAAATTTAGTTAGAAAAGTTGTTAAGAATTAAAAGTTATGTCTAAATACCAAAATATGCTCTCCCAAGAAAATTTTTTTCTGGGAAAAATACCTGCCTAAAAATGTACTCTTATACAATTTTTTATAAGTATCTTGAGTCCTACTCTGTATTCTGTTTAAGTTGCATCGAATATGCACAAACTTTCGTAAATATTTGTATTTTCGTTGAACAATTAATTTAAAAAAAATTCTATATATTGCCCACTAAAATGGCCGCATTGTACTTACATTTGGATTAATTTGTAAGGATTAATGATAAATAAATGAACCAAAGATTGTCAAACATATGGCAGTTCTTCATCAAAGTTTCCTATTTGCCTAATTTGACAATTTTATATAAAACTTCTTCAGTTTATCGGATTTATCTTGTTTAATTGGTCAGTTAATGCCGGACCGTTGCACCGCGCGTGGAGTTTTTTGTATTTTAAGTTCTGTATACTAATTGTTTTTTTTTTTTTAATAATTTATGCGGCAATTATGAAATGTAAATGAAGTCGTGTCTGCTACGAGTTGTCATCGTAAATGCAATTCTATTAGAATACGTTACATAATTTTATTTGTATAATGTGCTGTTTAGTCTGTGAATGTTCGCGTATTTTATCGATTTATCATTAGTGTTATTGTGTATTTTGAGTCAAGGTCGTTGCGTAAAATCGAGTCATTTAAAGGTCGTGGAGGCGATTACGACTGTTCATAATAAATACGTGCATTACAGTAGTACAGAGTAATGTGCGAACACTTGAATTGTATTTGCAGTTAACATTCATAATATCACAGCTAATTTAGTTAGTCTGCCTGCGCAATGATAACAGCTCTCCTGATAACTTTGTTCTTGTCTGTCTGTTGTAAGTGCATTGATAAAACACGATTTGATGTTCTTAAAATTGTTGTCAGCTTATCAAGTTGTTTACAAGAGATTCCCAATCTTAATTCTGTTTACAATGTAAATTAAGTCAGCGAAAGAATTAAATTATCCCTAGTACGATGTTACACTAGAGGTCACAGTTTGACTTTCTGTGTAACTTTATTAAATGTAAAGTTTTAGGGCGCTTTGTCTTCAATGTTTATGTGTAAAACGCGATAATGGCATCATTAGTAGTAGTTGTGCTGTTGATTTCTTTTAATATTGGGTGCATGTTGTATTTATTAATTTTAGATTAGTTAACGAACTATGCATAGGTTATGCGGTAGTAGGTGTGGGTTCGTGTAAATGCACACGTCCACGCCTACACTATATAACAATTCCTCGTCAACCTTTCCCCTTAATCTCATCTTAACATAAACAGTACATGGTCGCTAGATTAATTAAACACAACAATACAAGCATTAATCATGTCATTATCGCATTGTGACACATACACATTGAAGACAAATAAACGAAATTTTTGAAAATTTAGAAGCTAAAAAACACTGCAACTCTACAACATATTTTTTTTTGCATATAATTTTCTTCAATTGCTACCAATTTTCAGTCGTATTTCTTATGGTCCTTCGAGAGGATCCTAAAGAAGTTATGCTAAAGGTTAGGTTGGGTTACATTCAAGACTGATATCTTGATGATGAAAGTGAATGTGAAATAATTTTCCATGGATTTGATGAATTGATGAATAAGAATTTCACATATGAGATGCACTGGACACAAAATCCGGCTCGAAGGACCATTGAATTACTCTTAGATTTAAATGATTTCAGGCCAGGTAGATAATGTGGGTATGGTCGGTATCAATTTCAAGAAATTTGGCTAAAAAATGTTAAGACTTTGAGCTGCCTCAAATTCTACGTCATCGAAAAATTCCAAAACGTCTCTTAAATTAAATCTTTCAATTCATAAACTCCGCTTATGATGGTGTAGTATTAAGAAACGGTATTTTATCAATAATACCATCGAGTTCGATCCCATATTTTACCATAAGTGCTTACCTCGCATTAAAATTAAATTCCTTTTCATAAGTTCCCATAATACTCGCCGTTATACTTACGTGGATTGTGCAACAGCGAACGAACTTCGTGCACCTGGATTTTTCAATTACTGTTATTATTCGACTGACTGGCTTATCTCCGTATCTCCTTCTCGAAGTGGTTACATATACCATAACACGTACATACATACCAACACAAGTACCTATATATATATATACCCGTATTAAAATAAAGAACCACAATATGCCGCACAATTAACGGTTTCCCCAAATGAATCCAGATCCGCTCGTGTTGTTGTTGTTGTTGTTGTTGTTGTTGTTGTTGTTGTTGTTGTTCTTTGTAGGTGCAGCCTACGTGAGTAACTGTAAATCATTGATAGAATTTGACCTGGTCGACTTGCTATAGTTGACTCAGTATAACCATGACCCATAGCGTTCCACATCATCATTTGGATATTAAATATTATCAAAATCTGGTCCTGATTTGGTGATGTACCAGTTTCGTTATGAGATTAATGATGAGCAAAACTTTCAAGACCAAGACTAATATTGTATCACTTCAACAAGACCAATACCAAGACCCTATGTCCAAAACATGGTTGATGCAAGATCAAAAACAAGACTTGATTGACCAAGACTAAGACTGAGATCATTCTCGCAGGACAAAGTCGAAGACTCAACTCTGTAAGACTAAGACTCGATTCTGAAAGTCCAAGACATATTTCTACGAGACCAAGACTAAAACTAATAATGCAAGACCAATACCAAGATACAATCATCAAAACCAATACTAAGACCAAGATAACAATCCTCATGGTCTAGTCTAGATCTTGGTGTCGCTCTTCACTAATTTGAGGACGTTCCAGGTTCCATTCTCGAAGAATGTGAAACGTTGTAGATCATTCTGGAACATTTTAAATCATTCTGGTAAAATCTAAAACACTTTAGGCCAAACTTAAACATTCTTGAACATTTTTGAATGTTCTGGTACATTCTGGTTAATTCTCAATTATTTGTTAGGGTTTCTGAATATTTTGGAACATTCTTAAACATTTGACAAATTCTAGAATTTAAAAAATTCCAGCATCGTTTGACAAATCAGAAACATTCTAGTGCTTCGCACAGATTCTAGTGCTTCGCACATGTTCGTCGGGTGGGCTTTGACCTTTGTTGAACAAGTTCTAACTCATCTATTATCCAAACCTGTTCTTAAAGGTCCTAGAATTTTCCAAAATATCAAGAAATCTTAGCAAACGTTTGAAAATGATCTAGAATAATCGAAATGTTTAAGGAAATCACCTACAGGTGTTTCCAATTGTTTGAGAATGGTTTGTAAATTTCTAGAATCGCCCAAAATGTTCTAGGGTTTTCGAGCATGATTTGGGATGATCTTCAAGGTGCCAAATGGCTGGGCATAACATTCCAGAATGAGCTTAAGATAGTTAAAACTTATTTTGATTCAATTTTTTTGAGTTTTTGACTAGTAGTAGATTTTAGATAAATTCCAGATGTAACAACACGCGTCCAGAATAAGATTACATGCTGTTGATGATCATGATCCATCATTAACGTAATTTTTTTCTCGTTTTCGGATATGTCCAGTTTGAACTCAACTTTTAGTGAACGTAAAAGTCGGTCTCGTTACGAAATACGTAAACGCGATTGCCTCCGAGCGCTAAATTAATTTAGCGCAGGATATTCTGACGTGGACATAATAACTGCCGCACCTCTTTCTTCGTTCAGATCGGATCAATAACCGCAATTTTTAATAAACTTAAACACCATTCCATGGCGTGATGTGTAATGGCTGAATGTGTGTGTGAAATGGTTGACGTGGTAATTGAAAATGTCGACAAATTGTATACGATCCAATGACCGTGCATAATATAATAATTCAATATCGATTTTTCCATATTATTGCACTTACATTCTGGACATTGATATTGTAATTATTGGCTACAATCGCAGGACATTTCGTCAGTACATTGACTTACCCATTAGTTTGAAGGGTAGTTGTACGACTTTCACTTGACAATTTGTGATCTATGGTCAATGGAACCTAACCTAACCTAACCCAACCACCTCGTATCTATCGCACTCTTCAAAAACGACCATTGAAAGAAGCTCCTGCATATAACCATCCAATACCATCAACTTTCTTTCCTAATATTATGTTGTTTGTTAACTCCATTTCTATGACGTATAAGTTTAAAATTTATTATACTTCTTTTTTTATTGTTTAAAGATAAAATAAAAACGATGAGAATTCAATCGAGTCGATAATGAATTGACTACTACCTCTTGCTAATTGGCTTTATTTGGTCTTGGCTAATGATCAGTCTGTGGTACGGTCTCGGTAAAGACATTGTCAGGCTGAGCGTCGAGATTGAGTCAATTTATAATCAAAATCAGCGGATCTATCTGTAGTTGCACACTAATTTGGCCTCATGGTTGAAAAGCAATTCACTTTTCCTCTTAAGATCAATACAGACCTAACTGTCAAGCTTTAAAAAATGGTACTCGTGAGGGTGTGAGGAGTCAAAATATATATAGGCCTTTGGTGTCGTCAAATTTTGAAAATTCATTGTTTTCTACATCATATAGAATACAAGATAACCATAACCTCTCCTTAACTCTACCAATCTAACCCAGAAAATTGAGTTTCGTGTACAATGTAAGTCTATGGTCTTATGAGGGTGTGAGTAGTGTGAGGCTGTAAAGAGTCCAAAAATTTTCATGACGTCGCTGGTTCTTGTTGTCCATATTCTGGTTTTGAATTTATT
The DNA here is from genome assembly GCA_947389935.1 of Agrilus cyanescens. Lineage (NCBI taxonomy): Eukaryota > Metazoa > Arthropoda > Insecta > Coleoptera > Buprestidae > Agrilus > Agrilus cyanescens. The sequence goes on along the minus strand of OX376711.1, from coordinate 3,423,396 downwards.
TCACCCAAGAAAAAAGGACACTTCTTTTACTGTTTCTAACATAAAAGCCTTGTCCAGCTAGCTGACATAACTGCGATGATGAGGTCCAGTTGATATGCTTTGCTGGGCTGTTTTGCTAGCTGGTTGGCCTCCAATGAAGCTGAGAGTGGACCGGATGAACGCTGGTAACACTTCATGAATAAAAGATGCCACTAAACGGCTAATTATCCACCACAGGAATGAGAAAGGCGGCGTCCAATGGGCATATAATATGTATATGTACATGTTTTATATTCGTATACATTCGTAGAAAATTGCATCAAATATAAACCAGTGCAAATGGTACAAATCAACGTGGACGTGGTAACTGACCAAACGAAAGAAAAAGTGACGGGTACTTAAGTTAAATCAGGACTAATGCTGTAATATTATTAGTTTTATGGGCTTAATTAAGGATTAATTTTACCCGTTTTGTTATGAGATTAGCGATGAGCAAATTTTTCAAGACCATTTCAACAAAACCAATACCAAGACTCTATCTATGTAAATTAAGATGAAGACCAAGACCCAACTCTGCAAGACAATGATGTAACTCTACAAGGCCAAGACTTATTTGCGGAAGATCAAGACTCATAACAAGACTTTTACCAAACTTATTGTTGAAAATAATTAATGAACCCCCTCGAGAATTTAGAGGAACTTAAATGTCCAAAACATGGTTGATGCAAGATCAAAAACAAGACCCGATTGACCAAGACCAAGACTGAGATTATATTTGCAAGACAAAGCCGAAGACTCAACTCTGTAAGACTAAGACTCGATTTTGAAAGTCCAAGACATATTTCTACAAGACCAAGACTAAAACTAATAATGCAAGACCAATACCAAGATACAATCATCAAAACCAATACTAAGACCAAGATAACAATACTCATGGTCTTGATCTTGGTGTCGCTCTTAACTAATTTGAGGACGTTCCAGGTCCCATTCTCGTAAAATCTAAAACACTTTAGGCCAAACTCAAACATTCTTGAAGATTTTTGAATGTTCTGGTACATTCTGGTTAATTCTAAATGATTTGTTAGGGTTTCTGAATATTTTGGAACATTCTTAAACATTCGACGAAGACTAAGACTCGATTCTGAAAGCCCAAGATATATTTGTGTAAGACCACGACTAAAACTAATAATGCAAGACCAATACTAAGATACAATCATCAAAGCAATACCATGACCAAGGTAACTACAGTCTTGGTCTTGATCTTGCTGTCGCTCATTAGTATACCGATGAGATTAATGGTGGTAAAATACAAGGAATCGTGGATAATGCTAAGTGATTCAAAGAAACCATAGAAAACTTTGGACCAGGGCTTTAATTTCCTAATTGAAAGAATTTTATTCTCTTTTTTACATCAATGAGTTTCCTTTTTGATGTTCGTGTTGATCATACTAGGAAGATTACTACCAATAAACGTATTAATTCCAAAACAAAATGATTCTGAGTAACATTTACGAGGGTCAGCCTTGTCTCGTTTATTGCTGTTGCAGGTAGCACTTCAATATAGGTACAGTCTTCCTGAAGGAATCTATTAATCTCAGTTTATGATGCCTTTCGAAATGACTCGAGCAATAGAGTCACTAAAGAATTTGGTTGACTAATACATGAACCATACACTTCCGCTTGTGTTTTACATATCCTGATTCTTCGCGTGTAAAAAGAAAATTTTATTGCAACTTTAGTTTGTTTCTCTTCATTTCCTTTCACCCTTCACATTTATTACCGTACATACCTATTCGTCGTGGTGTTGCTTAAGCCCTTCCTGTTGTGATTGATGTGCAAGACCGACGAGTTTACAGCCCTACAATTACCACCCTCTGTGCCGTTGCATGTACAAACACCTACAGTAAGTCGCCCATTAATTCACGTCGGATCGTTGTTGAGTCGTCGATAAGAAATCGAAAGAGTTTCGCGCTGTAAAGTCCATTTTCTCTCCGTTTTCGTTTTGTTTGCTTCACGCGGCGCTATTATTGTGCCCTAAGTGCGTGCTTTCGTCTCCACTTCAACGCGATTTGCATTTTATTACTCCACGGCGCCGCCGTATAAAAGTTCGCATGTTTTGAGAGCTTTTTCCCGGTTTTCCTGTAAATTTTTTCCTCGTGGTATCAGGGTAAGACATCGAAACGCTTTGTGGCCATCGCCACTGCCGTTCTCAACGTAATCTTTTCTTAACATCAAAGATCACCGAGGCACAGGCGACCCTTTGAGAAGGAGCACGCAACCACCGATGACGATGACGAGCACCTGCTGGTAACGGGAAAGGTTCGTGTTGTTGATTAAGAAGTTGGGTAATTTCGGAACGGAAGACTGTTGATGTTGAATGACGATCAGGAAACGAGTTTTGTCCTTCTCGCTTTCTGGTCAATGACCACATTAACTTTTTGAAATGTCCGATTAAGTTATCGGGGTTTTTAGGACTCTTAACCACTATTAATATTAGACCATAAGGTCGTAAGCTTCGATAATAGACGACGTTACTGTTTTTAATATCATCCTAAGATGGAAGTTTTTTGTTTTCAAATGAAAGAAAAAAGATTTGGAGAAAAAGTTGGAAAAGTGCATTCCAGCCTGAATTGAACACATTTTTTATGTGGTAGCGCTGATATAAATAATTGATAGAAAATGGTCATTGGTCACAAGTAAGTATGGGTAAGTACTGTTGAACAGTTAAGTTTGGAGGTACCTGTGCAGCTGGCGCATTTTCATCTTGCTTTATCTGCTCCCTCTCGTTCGTCCTTTTCGTCTTCTTATTCCAAGAAGCGAAGATAAAAACGAAAAAAAGAAGAAACAGGTTTGTATGCCTTATTGTAAACGTTTTCCGAATAAGGGAAGACCGGCTCCAAGTGTTGCATTGGATTCCACGGTACCACCTCGCCCGTTGTATGGTCTCGTCCGTTTGCTCAAAAGAATCCTGTGCGTAACGGCAAAGTAACAAATAAACGGTCCATACATTCAATTCAAGCCACTTATGAATATATGTAGATAATAAACGTAATTCGATTACCTCTTCCACCCTTACTCTATTAGGTTATAAGGTAGTGGCTGTGGGTGAGTAAATGTACAGACTCACACCTACAATCATATAACCTACAGGCAAATAAACAGTTCGTCGTCAGGTGTTCTTTATCTAATCTTAACATAAACATGACACGCTGGTAGGATTAAAATAAACACAATATTATAAGTATTAAAGATGTCGTTATCGCGTTCGTACGCATAGACATTGAAATAATTACTTAGAAGCTCAAAAACATGAACAATTACTCACAAATCTTAGAGAAGTAGTTAGTAATGAACATTGTTAATTAGTAATCTAAATCCTTCCCTTAATGGAAGCGCGCACAGGGGATGAAACGAGAACTCATCAGCTAAAAAAGTAATATTTTATTGGTTGTGGTTTACGTAGTAGCAATAGTGATTTTGACCGTGTGTTTCTTGTTCTCGTTCGGCTTATGCAAACAACCAGTATATCATCGGGTCGTTGTTTTTTTTCGGTGTTAAGAAAGCTCGTGTTTTTTAAAGAACTCTCCGGGTCGATTTTTAAATAACGAAACTGGTCGCGGTTTCGGATCACACAATCCGAACGCGTAATAGGTGGAACGCCAAAACAACCGTTGCCTTCAGTTACATAATAATGTGAACCGAAAAATAAACGTGTTATTCGATTTATGAGGTTGCTTTAAGTAAGGGTATTTTCATGGGTTCCACTGACAGTTGATGCAGTATTATGAAACAACAAAAGTATGGACACATATTAGGTAACTTTAATGTTCAAATCCCAAAATCCTGGAGGATATTTGAAAAATAGGAGGAATTGTGTTTTATTGTTAGTATTATATTTAGAATTCTTTGGTAATTATGCACAACAGCTTACCCTCTTCCGATTTTCTTGAAAAAAAAAAAAAGTATGTCGTAAAGTTCGTCATACTGATCGAGAATGTAAGTACATATATGTTGGGTGCGGTAACCACCCCTTCATGGTGTTTTTGAGCTTCTTCATTTCGTGTATTTGTTTTCATGTCTATTGTAAAACGCAATTAGTAGTAGTGGTTTGTTGATTTATTCGAATATTGAGATCGTGTAGTGTTTATTGTTGTAGATTAGATACGGAATTATTTACAGTCTTTATCTATAGGTGATACATGATACTGCTTGTTTGTTTAAACTTTGAAAGCGGTTATTCTTATTGTGTTACGAATGCAAATGTAGGGAAAGGGTGAGGGGTATATAAATATAAACACACCCATCCTGAACCGTAACCTATTGCAATACACACGGAAGTATTACGACTGTGTTTTGTATGTTTTTGAGCTGAAAACCAGTATGAAGATGTCATAAAATACATAAAACCGTCGTAATACTTCCGGGTGTATTGCAATAGGTTACGGTTCAGGATGGGTGTGTTTATATTTATATACCCCTCACCCTTTCCCTACATTTGCATTCGTAATACACTAAGAATAACCGCTTTTAATGTTTCAAAAAACAAGCAGTATCATGTATCACCTATAGATAAAGATCGGAAGCTAATGTACACAATTACCATTAGGAGTCTTGTTCAGACAAGTTCAACAACTGCGGAATCTGACGCTATTTTTCCACAAATAAAACCACTTTTTCGTCCAAGTTTTTCGTCTCTCACATTATGGTCTATCTACCCAAATCAGGCCTCCTGTCAAATTGAAACAAACTAGAATTTATTGCTGGACATCTCGTTATTGTTTACCGCTTCTTATTCCATCTCCATCACCATTTCAATCACTCTTTCTCTCTCCTCACTGCTCCAACAGCATCCTCCTGTCTCTTTATAGACATACATATTGTTATTTTCTAATGTTGTTCAACCCGGTCGTTCTTCTTTGTGTGAACCTACATATCTGTATATCTATATAATAGATCTTATGTACCTTTCTGGATGTACATACATACATACATACATACATAGACATAAGTGTTTGTTCTCCCATATTTTAATTGTGTTTATAAAAGCTCTGTTCGTGGATTCAGGCGCTTGGCATTTGGTATTGTTTCACGTTATCGTCTGAATTTTGGAAGAACGTTTGGAGCTAACGACCTTACAGAACCCGGCAATTGCGAATTAATTTATTAACTTGTTTTGTTTATTTAGCCATGTATCTATACGTTTACGTACTTATGTATGTGCGAAAGAAGAAAAAGGAGACCACAATAAATTTATTAGTTGACATTTAAATTGCTATTTCCGTTTCTTGCTGCCATTCTGAATCTTATTTATGATTCAAAAAAGAACAGATACAGACTTTGCAATTTATAAAAAATAGCAGGCATCCCTATACCTATACTACATTAATTTATGCCGACTCTATATGAGCCACACAAATAACTTACGATTAGTTTTTATTTGAAAGAATTTTTTAGAACAGAAAAGAGAAAATTCAAATTTGGAATTATATTTATGTAATGATTTAATCGTGGAATATCTATATGAACGCCTTAAAGGCGGGAATTTCCATCAAAAACATTAATCAAATGCCTGTAAGCGGATCTTACATGAGCCAATTAACTATTAAACAACCCCTTAACACGGTAATTTAATGGATATGAGGTCTTTTGTGTGCATAAATTAGTCCTACGCATTCGTTCCCTATTATTCGTAGGTATAATGACGAATTTTGTATAATCACCCCTCAAATATGATTATTGAACATGTACAAATAAGAAATAAAACGCTGGGCATTGAGTATAAATTTATTTCAACGTTTAGAAACAATAAAATTTTCGATATGAAATAACATACATGAACACAGCACCTAATTCTTTTTATTCTGCCTTAGTTGTGGGTATGAAGGTATGAATAAGGGAAAAAAATTCCTGAATTTTCGTATGTATTGTATAAATGATATATATGCCCTTTTTTACCATTCTTTTCAAGAAAACTTTTTGATGTAAAATTTACTTTATTGAAGGATTGTGCATACGTCCTTTGGGCAACATTTCAAGACTTTTTTGTGCCACGTATAAAAGGTCAAAGGTGAATTCTGAAAACGAAGCATTGTTGCCTTTTAAACCCCACTTTTTGTCGGATGTTTTCATTAGTTTTTATTGAAAGAAAGCCAAAAGATTTCTCGGAAAATATGCCAAAGTTACGAGCTTTTCTGATTTCTAGTCCTTCATAAATTCTCCTAAAAGGAAAAATTCTATTTGAAACGAATGCGTCTCGTTTATTGTCTGAACGTTCGACACCATCTCGGATTTTCGATTTCCTTTTCTTTAATGGACGCTTTCTTTCTTATTTTTATTTTACTCTCGGGCCTTTTCTCATCATATAAGTTTTTATACAATTCAGGCATGTTTTTCTCGAAGAAAATTTATGGATACTGCTAATTTGATCGTTCTATATAACCAGAACAAAAAAACTAAGGTTTTTCGAAGTTGTTTTCGAAAGATAAGTAGTAGAGAATTTAATAATAGCTTTTGGGGACAAAAAGAAATAAAGGGGACTAAAAAGACATAATTGGGGAGGAGTAACACCTTCCATTAGAAGAACTTCTTTTCAAATGGGAAGCATGTTTAGTCTCGGACCAGGAATTTTTACCATGGAAGAGACGGATCTTCAAGTTTTCGTATTTTTTTTCTCCATTCAAATTGAAAAGTATCGCCTTGTCTGTTGGTCTTTAAAAAAAAAAGACAACCATTTGTCTAATGGCAAAAAACCACATGCACATTATACGAACCACGTTCACATGTCGAGGATATAATTTCTTAGTTGACACTTGAGCAGAGAAGGCGAAGAAATTCCTCGAGTATGTACCAGTAACATAACCAACAACAATGTGTCTCTCAGTTGGCGATGCAATTTCTCCGTTGGCACCTGAACAGATCGTGATCTTTGCTCTCGCGTTTGCATTGCCTTTTTGCCATCGTTATTATTACTCTTTTATCTCGTTTCGCGCTTGCAACGACCAAGCATACCATACATCCTCAAGTACTGGACCCCGGTACACATCAGTTATGTCCCATGGTAATATTCACAATATCAAATAAATTCTGTACTTCTAGTATGTTCCATAATGATTCTGATAACATTCATGGGATATGTATTGAGTTTGTAGAACAATAAATTGATTTGAAACTTTGAAAGAGCCCATATGTGTGGAAGATCTATGAGAAAGTCATCTTACTGCAATAGGTACACATGTATGTCCATGGATGATCCTCATCAAATCAAGAATATCTGGTTTCAAAAAGAAATTCAGATGAAAGATTACCTAATTCCTAAAACATAACTACCCTAATGAAAAAGAAACTCCAAAAATCAGTTACTAGGTCAATTTTTCTTAAGTGGATCTCTGGAAACCCCTTTGAACCACATGAATGACTATTATACCAGTTTTCAGTCCATTACCACAAGGTCTACTCCCAATGGATCAAAGTGGGGCACAGTTGTTGTTGAGTACATTGATTGTACTTACCATAAGAGTAAAGATACAAAGAATGAAGAAGTCATTACACTCCTCCAAGGTGAAATCACGATGTGAATGTGATAACTGGCGGTAAAGACGCCCGCTGTTGCATCTAATCTAGATTACTTATTTACCTTTCGATCCAACAGAATCGACCTTTTTGTATACTCTGTACGGTAACTTTTAACGATATAACGGCAGCTGACGTAGCCTGGGTGAATATCCGTGTGGAGACCCTTATGTAACACTTTGGTTCACTCATGATCACCGAGAGACTGATTGGTCTATCTTTGTCCTGTATGGTACAAAATGTGAAATGCACTTAAGGTAATACAAGTGTTATTTATATTTAATAAAAGCGTGGTTATATCTGATCCCAGTAGATATTAAGGAAATTAATGCCACATAGTGAAAGTTCAAGAGCAATCGTTGCTTACGAAAGGGGTGTCGATAGTCCATGGAAGAAACAACTTCTGAAAGCTCTTATTCTTAACTATTGGAGAAAACATGGTTTAAGACTGGGAAATACTCTAGTTTTGTTTCGGTTTTTGTGGTTTTCTTGAATAATTTAGGCAAATGGTGGTTTCCTTTTCTAAACCCCACCATCCACCCATACACGTGCTCTTGATACCCTTAAAGGGTGTTCAACAAGACCCAGACCAGTAAGGGTCTGTCTATCATGTAGCTTTTATTAATCTGGCTCTACGAACCAATGTCATACTGCTTTGAGTCTGTGGTCATAGTGACATTATAGGAAAAAAATCGTCCCATCGAGTTAAATGCCTTTACAGACCTCTGTGGTAGCATCGTTAAGCAAAAGAATGGGTTGAAGCCGAACTGTACAGCTAGGATGCAGACAAGCCAACAGCTGTAGAGACTGGGAAAACGAACTCCTCAGAATTAACAGGAAAGGATGTAAAGCCCAGGTGGGATTCGTTACCGGCCATGGGCAGCTACAATACCATAGATACAAGTTAGGCAAACAGCCAACACTCTCTGTCGATTCTGAGGAAAAGAAGTACAAAAATCCGTCCATTGTTCTACGCTGACTGAGGATAGGCTTCAATTCTTTGAATGTCAATTCATACGAGAAAAAGACATTGGACACTCAGAGGGCACTTTTCTTTTGGGAAATCTCTATTGGGGAGTGAAGACGATAGGCGTATTGACAGGGGGATGCCAATAATTATAGTAATATCTTCACTTTTCCAAACCCCATCACCAATTATCAATTCCCACCAAGGGATTTAGTACTTAGGCAAGTGGGATACCTACGTCTTCTTGTGACTGTATCCTTTAAGTTATTACTGGGATTCAAATCTAACTCGTTTGGAGCTTATACCATAATACAATTGGTTTTCTAACGCATATCGTGTATGACAACTCATTATTTTATCTACCTGTCGCATCAGTCGTTTTTTTTTTTTTGTTGTTATTACTGTGGGTGGTATATTGTAATGGTCCCGAAAAAGCTGTTGTTGGGGTAATTATAGAGTTTGTGCACGTGCCTCGGGTGCTTGTCCCTCGCCCAGGCTGTCCAGATAAGGATCTTTTTTTCGGATGGACAAATGCAGGAACGCCATAACTGCCTTTACCTGTCGGCGGTAGTGGCTATCGTGAATGAATAATCCCCCTTTTCGGACATAATTAACATGAAATTCAGTGAGTCACTACTACTACTACGACTTCATATTACCCAAGTGTGTAGTGCAGTAACATATAAACAATGTTATATTTGTTTGTGTTTAATACCTGGTGAACGGTTCCGTGGCCTCGCGTGAACTACAACTACAACAGATGTTGCTATCATTTAAATAAATATAAACTTGAGTATTGGCCTGTCTGTCGCAAGGTAAATTAAATACAAAACAACGACCAATGGCCGGTGTATAAATAATTGAGCGCCGCTTTCAGAACAAATTAAATTATATGGACATGGACACATGAATAATTGGCTTTTCTGCGCTTCGCTGTTCTTTTATTTGTGGATATTTCTGTCCAACCAACGATGCCAATGTAATTGAAAATATAAAGAGGGAATTGTATTGTTATTATTACATTTACTTACCCAAGACAAAATTATCAGTCTCTAGGAGTCTTGGAATAAGAGACCATGAATGACTGCAAGAGACTATAGGAGATCGTCAGAGACTCCCAGAGACTGATAATTGTATCTTGGGTGTTCAGTAATCAAATCCAAAATCCAAAAGCTTCATGCCAAGGTTTTCCAATAAGTTAGAAGAACCTCATCCAGAAAGTGTTGTGTTTCAAGAATTACAACAATGTTCCTACACAATGATTGTGCTTGTTTTGCATAAATTTTAATGAATTTAAAAAAAAAAAAGAGACCAATGTTTCCTTTGCACGGTGCTAATGCCCTTTTCGTTGCGAGAGACAACAGGTGCCTTCGGACGGACGAGATTTATTGTAGCCGGTCATATGATTAGATACAAGAATGTCATTCCAACATACAAACGTTCGCCCACTGGCGACGTGCATGGCAATGCTCAGCAATGCAAGCATGTGTTTGAATGATAATCACATACAGATAAGGAGTACGTATGAACTTTAGGTACCTATGCATAAACATGTACAAAGGAATATGACCCCATGAACATATTGAGAACAATAAATATGATGTTTAATAAAATGGAATTGCCATCATCCACGTTTATGACGATGTCCAAATTTACTTATGTGTAATAGCAGCAGTATTATGTAGGCATTCAAATCTTTGTATGAAATTGGATGGAACTTTGATTGAATTCGAAAGGAGATTTGCAAATCCCACTGTTGGGTTGGTCATTCTGAATTATGGCATTCCAAGCCATCAAAAATATTTCTCCATCAAGGATTTAATTATTTTCCTTGTGGGAACACATGGTACTCATCAAACAACAAAAATTAATACACTCTGTACTGCGAAATATAATTCTGCTTACATAGAACATCGACAGTTTTTAGCCACAAAGTAGGTCAGAACCATTACACGCACCAGTGTAAGCTGCCGAAGAGGTATCCTTGCACTCCTAGATGCCGAAGAGGTATTCACCTTAATACCGAGAGGTATTCGTCGTTCACCACCGACGATCACCACGGATGTCGAAATAAGCACCCGCATCTCTAACTGGTTCTTCTCAGAACCACTACCTCTACACGCACTAGTGTAAACTACCGAAAAGGTATCCTCCTTGCACTCCCAGATGTCGAAGAGGTATCCATCCTAATACCGAGAGGTATTTATCGTTCACCACCGACGATCACCGAGAATGCCGAAATAAGCATCCGCATCTCCAACTGGTTCTTCTCAGAACCACTACCATTACACACACCAGTGTAAGCTGCCGAAGAGGTATCCTCCTTGCACTCCCAGATGCCGAAGAGGTATCCATCCTAATACCGAGAGGTATTCATCGTCCACCACCGACAATCACCACGGATGCCGAAATAAGCATCTGCAACTCTAACTGGTTCTTCTCAGAACCACTACCTCTACACGCACCAGTGTAAGCTGCCGAAGAGGTATCCTCCCAGGCTTGTGGATAGCCCTCAAAATCATAATTCCAACCAAGCTCTTCAGACCCAGTCCGACCCTGGGAAAACAGGCAGCGATTTGACCTGAAGATCTGTTGGTCTGGTAGCAGATTTTTGTACCCATGAAAATACAGGATATGGCTGGCATTTCCAACTGTATTTTTTTAGCAGATCATAAAATTTGTGTATACCGGATTGAATAAATTTGGATGTTTTGGAAAGAAACTAGGAAACGAAAAGACGTAAGGAGGTTATTGCGAATTTGTTTAGAAATTTGATGTTAAAGTACTTTAGTAGAACAGTTCGTCCACTCCTGAGTCAACATCCTTTTGAGCATGTTTATTTGTTTATATGTATATTTATAACGAAGCAGTTTGTTCATGGCTTCTGCTCCCGAGTTATGTATTACGTCGTTAGAGAGGCTTGTTTATACTTTGTTTAATGAATAAATAGTCGAGTAAGAGGTAACAAATTGCTGCCATGAAGTAGGCTTCGCTGGGTCGTTTTCTCCTCTTGGAAAAGGTTTAAAAGTGAGAGCTGCTGTAAGCAATCGGAGCGGCACCTTTACTTTTGTAGAAACGGAAGTCAGCAATCCATTTGAAACAAGAGTTCTTCTCATTGAGGAAATTATTGGGAAAAGTACAATTCAATCTATTATACTAATTTGGACATTCATTTAGAAAGTGTGGTAGTATAAATATATATACCTACAACTCACCTACACTGTTTTCTACAAGGAATCAGTTTCATGAATTATGCTGAAATCCTTACGAACAGGGAAATTGATTAAAAAAAGTATTGTACTGTGTGTGTTATTTTTAATTACATAAAGAACGATTAAATGTGTATAGTCGTTTTAGGTTAGGGTAGTGGCTGTGTGTGTGTGTAAATGTACAGACCTACAGTCATCTAAATTACATAATTACCAGAAAACGTACGTCTGTGTATTCACACTTCTTATGAGTAGCTAAACTCGTGGCGGAAGTAATAACCAATTGAATTGTGCACTAAACATTAAGTTCCATGATGAAAAAAGGTGCTTCCGGTCGGCATGAAAGCCATAAACGTTAAATGCAACGTTAATTTCTTCTGGATAACATTATATTACTTTTCTTTTTCCTTCAGAAATATCCTCATGTTTTGCAAACTTGGCCTTCTATCCGCTGTGTGTTATTGCTTATGGTCCAAGGTTTTTATGTTTTCCGGATTCATTGAACCAATAAGGATTTTCCATCTTATTGTCTGCGTTAAAATTGTTGTAAGAATTGTAATAAAAGGATGAAATTAATAGAAGCAAAGTAGTGATTGATGCTTAATGTTGTGAAACTACAATAATCTTTAATTATTTATATTATTTTCTGAAGGTCCTGTATGTCACTCTTTTTAACACGTCCTTCCTCGTATTTCAGAGAAGTTTTATGTGCCTGTCCATATTAAACCTATCAAAGTGATGTCGACTTAATTTGAGACGTTAACGTGTAAAGCTCACAGATACTGATTATGCCAATCGGATTAGCATAAGTAATGGAATAAATAGAAATTGTAATTTTGCATCTGTATTCGTAGCGTTACTTTGGGCTGGTCGTGACAGTCAATCCTTGTAAATATTACATTTCCATAATGCAAGACATTATAATAAAACGATGCTAAACGCCAGTGGCGGCGCTTGAATATTGATCGTATGTATTACGTAAACTATCGGGGTATAAAATAATAAAATATAGATACATAAAATAAATCTGAAGTCTGATTTTTACACCAAATCAAAGGTTATTATCTATATTCATTACCTATAAAAGATAAACCAACAATATGCAGTAATTTGCGAGATATTTGCATCTATTTCTCTTGTATATAGTACTGTTAGACTCGGTGAACGTACCAAAGAGAGCGCGATCTAGTGGCGATAGAGAATGAATGTGAACTTGGCTCCGAGTATCTACCAGATCCTTTTGATAAATAGTAGATTATGTCTGATAACTTTTATTTTAGTTACATTAATTTAACTAACAACACTTTTCTTTTGATAAATTAATTAGGTACTCTTAACAGACCTGACCACTTAATTATTGTTGTTACTTTGTTTCCAGGTGAGTTCCATGCCTTCACTACTTTATAGTGTTATGAATACAATTCCTGTAAGTACTTACATACTTTATATTTTATATACAGGGCGTTTTTAAATATCTTGTACGTACATTTATTTATTATTATTATTTACATTCACTACATTACAACAATTGTTTAAAGTGACTTTCTCCAACCCTTTTAAAAGTATTTTGAAAAACATAAGTACATTTGTTGTGGAATAAACAATAAAACTGCGGCATCTTCAGGTAAATAAAGTGTATAAAGAAAAATGTGAAAGTAGAAACTCGGATATCGTGACAATTTTTTCCGATGACGCGATTCTCCGGCTTAAGTGAAAAATAAAGTGGGATTGTACAATAAAGAGCCAGTGGCGTAACGTTGAATCAGTGGTCAAGGGGATGATGCTCTTTGCGGACGATCGTGAGTTATAATAATAATAATAATGCGGACAATAAATCGCGTAACGATCATAATAAAACGAACAACCAACTGGCATATTCCGTGGACACGAAGTCGAAGAGTGTTCTGGTACTAAGTGCCGCTGGTTTCTCTTCTTCTTCTCCTTTACCTTCTTCCTTATGGATTCCAAATCGTTTTAAGTTGTGCACGAGAGGGAAAGAGAATCGTGCTTACCACGCGGGAGGTCCGCTGCGTGACGAGGAGCACTCGCTTTCATAGACGTGTATGCATGCATGTGGCTGTGTATGTAAGCATGGGTTCTTTGTGCCATGACTTTATGTGTCGACCATTGCTTGCACACCGTGGTGTAATAAGATTGTGCAACGTTGCCATTTGGTATGCACATCAATTATAGCCAAACTAAAGACCATTTCAGTTCTCGGTCTTGTATTTTGAAACGAGGACCACTTTAGTCATTGGGGACTGACTGGCGCGGTCTGTGCCACTGCAAGAGCAATGCTTCGTGCTTCACTTTTATACCGTCTCTATTCCCCTCTCCATTCTTCGATCTATGATAGATGAGCGCGCACCTGCGCGCGCCTCTTACTAGATTTCACTTTGGATTTTCGTTGATTTCTGAGTCACCTTCCATTATTCCTCCACTTTTACCATCATGTGCTTCGATTAAGAGAACATTTTTCGAGATGGCAACGTATTCAGATTCTCGGACGAATATGTGCATGTTCAAGTCTTTGTAGTTGCTATCTGTGGGCTTTATGTATGTGAGTGTTGTAGTTGGTGCATGCATGGCAGACAGACGTTTCCCACAGAACTACGATCGACTAATAATATAAACATGAAATATACGAGCGAGTCCCCGTTCAGTTTCTCATGTTTCGCAGATGTATTGCTCTGTATCGTTTGTTGGAATGTCATAAGTAGAGAGAGTCGTATTATGTTAGAATGTTTTAGAGAGGCAATTAATGTGTTCCGAGCGAGCAGTTCGCTTCGACCACGGTGCACATTCTTACTTGCACACTCGGGAATACTCTGGTCGTAATAAATATTGGAAGCGCTCGTAAGATACGATCCTGGTCGGTAGGTATCTTCACGATTTGAAAAATTTTATATATTGTGAGAATGCATAATGAAAACGGGGCAATTAGAAATGCGGATCAACAGAAGCGTGCTCTTTTTAGTCTATCATATTACCTTATCTTTAACTCGATTAGTCGAGTTATAAACTCATTCAACCACACGATTTAATGTAGCTGTCTTATCGATTCTTAATCCGTAATCTTATTAATCTGTATGATTAAAAAAAGAAAAAACGTCTCTTCTTTGTGTCGTTTAAATCATAAAAATCCCACAGAAATTTTTAAATATTTGTAAATCCATTTGTTGTCATTCAAAAGTTTCTCTCTGTAGTGTTTACACAAAGGTAATCTAATAAGGAGGTAGGGTAACAGTTTATTTAATTATAACGAAAGCCCTTTCGCCGCAACCAGGCGTCTGTCATATTTCAGGATGAGACACGAATGTCGTGTTGATTATATTATCGGTGTCATCATCTTTTGTGTGACACACCCCCGTGTAAGTCATGGGGGTTGACAAAATCCTGGGGGATTCTGTTCAAGAGAACAGAATTGTTTTGCTGACAACATTGTCGAAAGTTACTCCATATGTTTCTAAATCAGATTGTGATGTATAGAGAGTAATTGGCCAAAATGTCGCCTTTATTTAGTTGCTTACACATGTACACATCCCGTACTTACATCGAATATAGGGTGGAAAAGTGTCAAATTAACCCTTAACACGTTTTTAATAAATATTAGATGCATCATAGTTTTAGCCACAACTTCAGTAAAAAAGAACATTAATAATTTTAAATAAATATATTTTTGACCGTGTCAATCCTATTTTTTTTTTTATTGGTCAACTGGCGAAATATCGCATATGATTTAAATAATAATGGCTCGCGAATCTCGTTGACGGCTCCCGGAAATAGAATGCCGTAACGATGTACGACCCGAAAATAACGCGCCACTCCGGTAAAACAGGGATCTGTCAAGTCTGTTGGAACAATTCAGGACCATTTATGGTGGCGTAGCGCGCGTTAACTGCCATAAAAACCGGCAGTATAAACGCGTTATTATAAATGATATTGGGCCAAAAGTGCTGCACCGCTTCATCCTTTACATAAAAGCGCCCAATTGTAGCAGACATCGCTATTCGATATTAAATTGCCTGGCAGTTTTAGAAATTTCATTATTTGAAAATAAAGCGTTTATGTGCTTTTCTATTTTGAAATTATTAACACAACTGACGTTGTATACCGAATTAGAAATTGGAAACACTTTTATCCAATGTTGAAAATTGGTTATTACAACCAATGCTTCGAATTTCATCCACAAATGCAGGAGTCTAAATGTTGATTATGGAACATCTATTAATGACAGTTTTCCCCTATTTGATTGGTTTGGTCTTTCTTAGGTGGACAGTAGGGGTTGATTACTGATTGTCTTGGACAGCCAGGTTATTCCATTTTAATGGCCATTCATTGTTTCATTATCCAAATCTTTACATAGTTCATTGACATTATTCATCAGTAGGTTCAAAAATTAGTTATAGGACCATGATTTACGGAACCATGTTGTCAGCAGTTCGTTATGCCATTTGGTGTTGAAGTTCCTCACTAACATCTACACCTGGTAAGTCCAAATGTTGATTTTGAAATTTTTGGTCAGCTAGAATCTTTCTTCTTAATGAAGCAGTAGCCATTGATCATGAAATAATTAAATTTTCTAAACTGGATACGTTTGGTCACAGTTAGGTAGATGACCATGGATCTAGTCCATTTTTTAGGGATCAATTTCTTAGTGATTGGTTTTCTCTTCCATGTTAATGGCTACTCATTATTTCGTTATCCAAATCTTTTCATAGTTCATTGAAATTATCCGTCACTTGGTTCAAAAATTAGTTATAGGACCATGATGTACGGAATCATGCTGTCAGCAATTAGTTGTGCCATTTTTGGTGTTGAAGTTCCTCGCTGACATCTACACCTGCTGAAGTCCAAATGTTGAATTTGAAACGGCTATTACTGATGGTTTTCCCCTACTTTGATAGTTTGGTCTTTCTTTGATAGATGCTAGAGGTTGACCTTTGTTTCATCAATGATTACTGTACGTATTGGTAAGCTAGAGTCTTTCAACTCAATGAAGCAGTAACCATTGATCATGAAACATAAGGTTTTCTAAACTGGATACGTTTGATCACAGTTAGGTAGATGACTAGGGTTGTGATCCCTTTTTAAGGATCAATTTCTTAGTGATTGGTTTCATTTCATTCATTTCTCATGATCAAAATCTTTTCATAGTTTTTTTGGCACTATCCGTCAGTTGGTTCAAAAATTGATAATAGGACCATGATTTACGGGTTCATGTTGACAGCAGTTCGTTGTGCCATTTGGTGTTGAAGTTTCTCACTAACATCTACAATTGCTGATGTCTAAATATTAATTTTGAAACGGATTTTAATTGCACTATCCCCCTACTTGACGTAAAATGCACCCTCGCTGACCCAATATAGCAGAGGAAGTAAGCCTTCTTAGAAACCCAAAAAACTGGACTCCTACCCATGGAAATGTATCCGGAGTGGGGAGGTCATAAAGGTCCCACACTGGATTTTACAATGAGGGGTGAGATTTTTCTTTTCGCCACTGGTTGGACGCTGCACGTTGAGATTTACCGGTTGACCCATGTTTCATTAATGGTCAGTGTATGTTTTGGAAGGCTCGGATTTTCTACTTAATGACTCAGTAACCTTTAAACATGTTACTCAGCAGGCTTTCTAAGCCGATCAGATTTGATCTGAACAGCCTATCTATTAGTTCTTGTGTATGTTCGCTATCCACAATCATCAACAATGGGATATGTGTTTACGTTTGTGTATGCTTTCATATTATTATTTTTTTTTTGTTTCTTTTCCTTCTGGCTCGTCTTCAATGACCATCAAGTTACTGGTTACACCGGACAATAGTATGTACTGATGTTGCACAAAACGAATAAATACTACCACCGTTTACCTTTTCAACCAACCGCATTGCCGTCTGCTGTTATTATCTCCGTCATCATCATCAATATTAATTTCGAAATGCCTGCGTGTCGCTCTGTCGCCACCACCGCCGTCGTCTTTCGTCTCTCGGACAGTTTAAGAATCTGTCATAATACCTGTTCGAGAATAATTACGTACAAAAAGCAGTTGTGTAAGTGTGCGCCCAAGAAGAATTCTCAAGGCTCTCCGTCGCTCCGGTAGAAGTCAACATCCTCGTTATTAACACCTTGTACGATATTAACGCAATGCAATCGAATGCTCGTGTCTTTCCAATAATATTTACCTTTATTCATCCAACATGAATCTTATGGTGTTCAATATCGTTTACCATCTGAAGCTAAATGTTCCTTTTTTGGCTTGGAAATCGTTGAATAGTGGAAATTTCCGACTAAAATGATTTTCGTTTAATTCGGATTCGAATCGTTTCGAAAAATACATTGATATTTAACCTTGTCCTCAAGAACGCGTCTCTCGAAAACGTGTATCCAATTCATTCTTTTGGTTTCGTAAAAAACGAAGTATCAAAACAACATCAGCTCCACGTTTTATTTCGTATTTGGAATGAGATTTCATTGATTTGTTCTACTTATCTTTTACAAGCCTTCTTGACACGCTCCAAAAAGTTATAAAAAATGACAACTGTTTGTGGTTGCAACTGCAATTAGGATTAAAAATTTGTCGTGACAATTTTAATGCGTCCCACAAAATTATCAATATCTAAGAGCATCTGGTTGTACTTTTGGCACTGAGCGAAAGTGGAGTCATGGAAATTTGAGTCTAAGAGGAATGAAAGACTACTAGAGATTTTTTGAGAGATTATGGGAGATCATCAGAGACTCCAAGAGACTAACCTCAGGACTACCTTCAAATGAAATTTGAGTAGATCATCAGAAACTCCAAAAGACTGATCCCACGGCTACCTTTTGATGAGATTTGTGGAGATCATCAGACACACCTAAGAGACTGATCCCTGGGCTACAAAATTGTATGACATTCCATGAGATTTTGGGGAGAGGCTGATCCCAGGACTACCTTTAAATTAGATTTGATGAGATTTTGGGAGACCATTTTAGACTCCAACACACTGATCCCTGGGCTTCCTTTGATGAGAACTTGGGAGATGATCAGTGATTCCAAGAGGTTGATTCCGGCGCTACCTTTTGATGAGATTTTTGGAGATCACCAGAGATACCATGAAACTGATCCCAGAGCTAACTTTACATGAGATTTTGGGAGATCATCAGAGACTCTAAGAGGCTGATTTCTGGGCTAGAAAATTATATGATATTCGATGAGATTTTGGGAGATGATCAGAGATTCAAAGAGGCTGATCCCGGCGCTACCTTTTGATTTTCGGAGATCATCAGAGACTCCAAGAGACTTATTCCGGGCTACCTTTAAATGAGATTTGATGAGATTTTGAGAGATCATTTTAGACTCCAACAGACTGATCCCTGGGCTTCCTTTGATGAGATTTTTGGAGATCACCAGAGATTCCAGGAGACTGATTCGGGGGCTACCTTTTGATGAGATTTTTGGAGATCATCAGAGACTCCAAGAGACTGATCCCTGGGCTAACATTACATGAGATTTTGGGAGATCACCAGAGATTCCAAGAGGTTGATCCCGGCACTACCTTTTCATGACATTTTTGGAGATCATCAGAGACTCCAAGAGACTGTTCCCAGAGCTACCTTTAGATGATATTTGATGAGATTATAGTTAACCCCTCATCTCTTTCATTTTGAGCTCACGGAGGTATTTGATAGACATCTCCAAACTTTGACTTGCAATTAATGCACATGATTTTGATGGGATCTTTAACCTAAAGGGATATTTATGTTTATTAGTAAAAACAAAAACCACCTAATCGATAAATAATTGAACTTAATCCCGTTATCTTTTACTATTTGTTGTTTCATGGTCGTCACTGTGATTGTGCAAATTTTAAGAAAAACACTAAAGTAATTGTTCAATTATTGCTGATATGGTAAACAATGAAAAGTAAAGCTTTATATAATGGTCTAGGAGACGTTTGGCAGTAAAATTAACCCACGTTCATAACAATTGAAAGTGCAACTCATAGAAGACCACACACATACACACGAACGCCTTGTTTGATCTACAATACAAGCCACTTTACGGCTTATTCTGAAGCGCCTTTATTTAATAGCGTTATTTAACGTCCGAAAAACACTATTCTAAATGAGATTAACGATAATGCCGTTCCTTTGAATATGTGTAGCGGCAGTTGTTCGATAATTTGAACGTTCCTTTAAGATCTTGAGCAATACCGAAAACAATGGTGGTACTTTACCACTTCAATTATGTAGATTTTTACATCTTACTCGCTTAACTCTCTAATTTCCTTATTGCATTTGTAATTAATAGCTTTTTGTTCCAATTATACATTTAATTGTTTCCCGTGACCATTCAAATCCTTTACCGGATGTGGTCAACGAAAACATTCAGGTTAGGTTAATTTTGACATTTCCAAATTTGTCAGTTGCACACGGTTGGTGGGTTGCCAATATTCTACGGACTTGTACGTGAAAAAAAGTGTGGTTATGGTATTTATTTGTTACCATGCTTATAGTTTGGACAGGTTCAACTAGTTGTCCCATAAAACCCAAATATTACGACGTTTCGTTCTCGTATCTTCAATCAAAACGCTTCTATAGTCCATTGCTGACCTGTAATCGCCGCCAGTCAAGCGAATCCACAGATATTAAGTATATAGTTTTGAATATATATCTAATAGTTGCATTGTACTTAGTAAAAGTTTGGAAAATCTTGACAAAAAAAGTAATGGTGCTTCTCCTGTTGCGCCCTTTTATATTGAAAAGGTTTTCGAACAGAATGACTGGTCGGAAATTTTCTCTCTGGGATCGTTATTGTCGGTCGAGTAAACGAAGTTTGTTGGTGGCTCGCTCACGATCGACCGATAACCCTTCTTGCATTGGCACTTTACTTCTCCATTATGGGGACGTGACAGGGACAAATTAATAGACTACGCGGCACGAGTAGCGTCGCGACGTCGTCGTCGCTCGTTCGCTAGCTTTTGCTTGCTTGATTTCTGCTGCGGAAAAAGAAAAGCGTCCAATTCGCTCGCCGGCTGCATACCAACGATTCAGTATCGTATCTGCAGCAGCAGAAAGACAGACGTTTCGGTTGCTCGGCGACCGGCGACCATGCACCGACCGATGCGAGGTCATGAACCGACGTCGCACCGTGTTGTTGTCCATAAAGCGTCGCGACGCTACAGACAGTTCCCAATGACAACTGCTCTCTATTACTGCTGCCTTCCATATAATGATATGCGACAAGAAGATAAACTCAAGACACGTGTTGTCAGTGTTTGAGTTTATACAAATGATTGTCATCATGATGGTTCTTTGTTGGGTTGTTTTTGATGTCTTCTTACGTTTATTTTTTACTTCTTGATCACAGAAGGATAGTCAGTCTTGGATCGCAACCATCAAACTCATTTTGTATTCAACCAAAATCTCTTTGGTTCGTTTTTCTTTAGATAGACGTAACGTTTTCTCTGGATCCTCCTTCATTGCAAACATTACTACTAAGTACTCATTTATTCCATCGATAAGTTACCATAATGGGTGTTTTAACTGTTACAAGTTCTCTTTGTCGAACGTACGTATACCTAACTAATTAATGTGACATGCAGCTCAACGAAGTGAGTCTCATTTTCCTTTGTTAAATGGCATTATGAGAAGGAAACGAGTTGCATCTTGAGTGCAATACCTGCATCATAAGGAGACAAAGAACGTCCGCGTCCGCTGAAGGAAGGATGGTTTAGTTGGCGGTTCTACGGTTCCGAGTCTAACGGGGTAATAAGTCAGCGCCGGTTTCTTCAATTTCGGTTTAATGCTTCAATTTACATACGCTTAACATAACATTGTTTGAATGGATGAAGCGTCCCGCGGAACTCCGCGAGCAAGTGCTCTTTATTGTGTATGTGCAAGGAAAATTGCCAAGCAACAGACGATAAATTCGCTCGTCTATTTTAGCGCGCGAGAATCTAATTTATTTCGCTTCGGTTTCCTTAAAATGTCTCGCGTTAATCGTTTCGCGTCGTTCACGGACCAAGTGCAACGAATAAGGGAAACGGGGAATTGCTCGAAACGAACGCTATGGTCGTCGTCGTTTCATTCGCGTTAGATGAGATCCGATTTGTAGATGCACACGTATTTCGGAATAGTGGAGATGTTTCTCTTTCTGTGTCCTTCTTCGTAGTTGGTTACCCGATTTGGACGAAACGTCTGCGTCGTTACGAGAAAATGCTCATTACAAATAAGGCACATATCTACGTATATGTATCCATGAAATTGTACAGGGTGGCGAAGTAAACATTGACGATTTTAAGGGTTTTATTATCGATATACTAATGGAACAACGAAGGGCAAAAACAAGCAACTTAATTAGGTACATATACAGGGTGAGCCACGGTGAATGTTTCTGAGATAATTTTATTTATAGAAAATAATTCACAATCACTACTTACCAGAATTATTAAAAAGAAAAATCATAATTTCCACCAAAAATGATTTAGGGTGTTGAAATTTTTACCAGTTATAAGTAGTTGAGTCTTAAGCCTAATTTTCTACCCAAACAAATCTTCATAGTGTATACGGAGCGTTCAGAAAAAGGCATCTTAAAGGTTTTGAGTTTTGATTTTTTTTCTGAACGCTCTGTATACATTATGAAGCTTAGTTTTGAACGGAAATTAGTCTTAAGACTCGACTATAACTGGTAAAAATTTCAACACCCCAAGTCATTTTTATTTTTTTGTAATTCTGGTAGTGATTGCGATTTTTTCTTTCAAACTTAGAATTTAGTTTTATTTCAATGAAGTAAGTCATGCTGTATTTTGTACATGTATTTGACAATTTCATTAGTTTGAAAGTAATAATTGGTTACTGATTTAGTGGTTTATGTTTGCTGTTGGTATTATTAAATTTGTGGGTCGTTTTAGAGGGTCTGCAACTGCATCAGTGCACCGATAATAATGCATTTTAGCTCTCCCCTTCTTCCGGTGGTTAAACCGAAAGTCAAATCCTTGGATTCCCCTGTTTGCTGCGTTCATTATTATTCATCTTTTGACAGTACATACTAGCAATCAAGTGAAAAAAAAAACCGCATATTTATCGCGATACACAAACAAAAATTAAGTAACTAACTTTTAAAACAAGGGAAGACTTTATCGGTTTTTGGTATTTAAAGGATCATGTTCTGAAGATTATTAATATTAAAATTTAGATCAATCAGTTAAATATCATTTCTATTATTGATAACAACAAACTGTAGCAAGTCGCTCGCACAAATGATACGCGGCTATCTGAAGAATGGAGTAGGTGACATGGAAAGGCTGAGGATGGCAATAGTAGCGAGTGTAATCAGATCCTGAGCCGCCAACGCGAAGGATTAAGGGACTACGAAACAAGATTATGTTTAAATGACGACAACGCAGCCAGAAATTCCTCTCAGGCACGTAATTAATTCATTAGCGCACAAGGAATAGCAACAACAGCAAACAACGCAATAACAATGATGCCCCGGGCAAGCTAAGCGCGTTGTGGGGAGTTCTCATGATCGTGGTGGTTGTCTTCTCGACGTAATTTTGATATTATTTCCGGGGCAATTAGGAATACGAAGCTGCTGTCTTTTTACGAGGGAAATAGAAGACAAAATTCATTGTTTGAACGTTATTAGTGTTGGAAAGGTAGAAATTAGAGAATACCGTTTTAATTCCAAAGATAATATAATTAATGTAGACAGATGCAGTGAATGAATGGATTTATAATTAATGAATGATTAAGAATAGCCTTGCTTTGCTGGCCTTATAAGGTCAAAAGTGCAATCTTTCACTTATAGTACCAATAATTATCTTGAAGTACAAATATAAACCTAAATATATATCCAAAGACAATAATCTACATATCTATGGTACATATATCTGAAATACGTGCAGATATTTAGAGGGTGTCAATTAGAGCCAAAATCTAATCGCATGGTGACTATACTGGTGGAATGAAGTGATAATTTATTCTTTAAGAAAATAGCTACGTATAGGCATGATTTGGCAACGTGGATTTCTGCAACGAATTGCAATAACAATTGAGCAGTTAGATAAACGCATGTAGACGAGGCCGGGCCGGTTATCAGACGACTAACATGAACTTACTGCTTACTGACTGGTTGATGTATTTATCAGCGCCCAACCCAAACCGCTGAGTCTTAAAATTTGAAATTTTGCAGAAGTTTTTAAAAACCGTCCTTTAATTAGTGGAGTTCAAAGTTCAATATAATTCATTATTTTTTTTTTTAAATATTATCGAGACTATTATTTTTTTTTCTCTTATTATTACTGTTTTAACGACCGCGAAGATTGGCGGACGATGATCGGTTCATGAATTATTGAGGTAAATTGCAGCTTTTATGCTAAACTTTCGAGCATTGGAAACTACTGACAAGGTCACAAAGAAGCGTGACATTCGTAATGATAGCCTTACAACGATGCCATGCAATTATGGTCGTTTACGCGAGCAAGCATAAACAAAATTTGGTCATGCGAAGGCGAAGTAATTAGAGGATAATCTTAGGATAGCTAGAAATTTACTTCTCACGAACGTTTTGTCAGTTCTTACTTTGTAGTAAGTGTGATAAACGACTTAAATCGAATAAATTAATGACTGTAAGTAATATTAAAGCATTGGACTCACGTCCAACTGAGGCAACGTGGATATGCCTCAGTTGGTAGTACTTTTTGGCAATAAAATCGTCTATGCTGGTTGTAGTATGATGAAGTCGTCTCAGTTGGTATGTCCCCTAATTCGTCTGCCTCAGTTGGTGGTACTTGTATTTTGAAGAGGATCTCCTCAGTTGATAGGCATATGCCTCGTTGTATCAATTTCTAGAGATGGCTTTTCGAGAACCATTCAAATCGACACCGTTAGCTTTCTCTAATTTCTAAATAAAGAAAGCCGATTTCCTTTTCGATCTGTACAGATCAGATACTAACAGCATTTTATTAATGAAAGCACGTCTTTGATGATTGTCTTAAAAAGTCTGTGCCTGTGTCTGTTTAATAAATAATAAAAATGCAGCTTCTCTCGTCCTGATATCCCACTTTCTCCATCGTTTACCTTCGAAACGTTTCAATGGTAACAACTTAACAATACACAAAAACACCTCGTTTACAAACGCCTACAACTGCAATAAACCAAAGCCGTTAATCCATGAAAAGATCA
This sequence comes from Agrilus cyanescens, assembly GCA_947389935.1. Classification (NCBI taxonomy): domain Eukaryota; kingdom Metazoa; phylum Arthropoda; class Insecta; order Coleoptera; family Buprestidae; genus Agrilus; species Agrilus cyanescens. The sequence goes on along the minus strand of OX376711.1, from coordinate 3,398,510 downwards.
TGTTTACTCTTTTTAGTTCATGTTGTGGATTAAAACAAGGTCAGGGCAAATCGGTTAGTTGTCTTACTTTCATATCTTCTCGAGTTCTTGTTCATCCAAGGATTGAAATTGGAATATTTTACATACTTGCAGAGAGCCCAGAATATTTTGGTAATTAAAAATTAATTATGCTAGTTGCCCGGACAACTTGTAACTCGATTTTTTTTTTGTCTGAGGCATCCTCAGGGCTGTCTTTGACCTATGGGAGACCCCTATGACTATTTTTTTGGTCAGTAATTATTATGTGTTGTAATCGTTTACAAAATAAATGTTTGTCAGTTACCAATTGGTGGAATACGAGGGCCCATGGGCACTTGCCCAGGGTGACCAGTGGAGAAAACGACCCTATAGGTATGTGTGTAATAACGTTGAACAAATACATTAATTTGTACTCAATAAAACTTGCAGTAATTACAATTATTCCTCGTGGTATTCCGGTTTGACATGTTTAGCGCTGAGGAAGTTAAATAACTCGCAATTAGCTCGCGTCGCGTCGATCTTCTTGGTCCTTTGTGCACGTTCTCTTTCTTTTAATTTATTTTTTTTGCTCTTTGGAATCAAATTCTTCGTCTGCGTAATTACAATGCGAACGTGTTCAGGTTGGCGGTAAACCCGACGCCTTTTTTTTGCCAAAGTTCTCAATTTAAAAACTACTACGAATTGACAACAACAAAAAAATTGTTTTCGGTGGGTTTTTAATTGTGATCCTAAGCTTTCATTTGAAGCCGCAAAGAAACTTCCAATGAAAGGATATCAAAATATTCCTATATACAGGGTTGGTTCCTATGATACCAAAGAGGTGTTATTTAATCCATGTTGTTCTTTTAATGTTTACTAATAATTTTAATTTACAATTGAATACGTATTTCTGTGGGAATGATAGGGCATTTTTATGGTTAACGTAGTGTTCGAGTGTGTAAGCATGGAATAGTTTTCTCTGCGTTACCTAAACCGCCATAACTATTATTACGGAACACAATGAGGCAATCAATTATGTATGTAGGTAATTAACTACCTGAATGATGTTAATTATACGGTCGGAGGCCAGTGCTGAAGGCAAAGATCAATTGTGTAAAATATATTTCAATGTGGAATCGAACTATTGTTCTATTTTTATTTGCTTTATATTACAGCATACATTTATGATACAATTATGAAATCAATGTGTATTTGGAAACGTTTTGGAATCCTATAAAAATTCTAAAATTATTCTGGAACGTTATAGAACATTATGGAATATTCTGGAACATATTCCAGATCATTATTGGACCTAGAACATTTTTTTGAGACATTCCGGAACATTTTTGCAAACTCTAGAATTTTCTGGGAAATTCTAATCCATCATTCTTACCTTTTAACAAATTATTTGTACCCAACTGTACGTATTTTAAATACTCATGAGCAAACTGTGTCGTCGAAATAGAAATCAGGTCTTCTTAACCTTTCTGAAAGGTCGTAACTGTTGTGGAAAAGAACAAAGTCGAAGGGGCACCTAAATATGCACGTTCGCGGTTCTGAAAGGAGTTAAATCCGCGTTGCATGTGTGAGCATTTGCCTAAGAAATAAGGGGGCTGTTGCGAATCGCTTATTGTTCCTTTCAAACCAAACATAAACGCTGATATGGTCCTTGAAGTATTCTTCGCTTCAGTTATTTCGCAGCTGGGACAATGTGACAAGGCCAGGTCACTGGGGTATATCAAGGACAATAGTGACCGAGAATTATTATGTATTTTTCACGAGAAAGAATTTCAGAGAAAAGACAGAATTTGTAAATTTTGTTTATCCACTGGACTTGGACTTAACTTTCAATTTTGGTTTTCATCCAAGTGTTTGTAATGGCAAGTAAAGAGGACCATTTGGTTCGCGTAGTAAGAGGAATGGCATCGAGTTGTTTGGTTATTCATGAGAGATGAGAGAAGAGAGAAGGTGCCCCGTTGGCGCTATTCTGATGCAAATCGTGGACCCTTCTCGTCCCAGAAGGACATCATCATATGCCCGAGGGATAGAAGAACGCGAGCATCGCAAGGGGGAAGCGCGCAATAAACGTTGGCCACGTTTTGTCAACGGAATCGGTCGAAGGGCAAACGAAACGCCTTTGACTAGTGGTATATTTATGTACATCATCGTGTATGCATGCCGACATAGGCATGGGAATGTGTTCTCGGGGTTTTTGTCAGGACCCGATTTATTTGCCGTCGAGGGAGAATTGGTCGATGATGTAAACGCATTCATCGTGCATGAATTGGATGGACCGGATTTTTTTAATACCTTCCTTCATCTCTACTCATGCTATTATTATTATTCTTATTATGCATAAACTGGAACGGCATGTGTTTAAATTATAATGTTAGCGGTTTTGTTGAGGTTGCACATGTCAGAATAATTATTTTCAGTGCGTTACTTAAATATGAAAAATGAAATTGGTCCTCGATTAAAAAGACTCATAAGAGAAAGAAAGATAAGTAAGAAGGTGCAGTGGGTGACCCAAATTACTATAATTAACGATATCGGTATTCTGGGAGTCAGATAACACATCCAGAATAAAAACACCAGCCTCTGGGAGTCTCGGAATCAGAGACTGACTTCCAGTATCTGAAAGAGTCAATCTGTAAGACGAAAGCTGCAGTTTCCGAAAAACTTTTTTGATCGTGGATTCTTGTAGAGGAAGATCAGAAATGCATTTGTCCCTGGCCTTCTTTAACGGTGGTAACGGAACAACCCCCGAAGATCGAAATCTCTAAACTGAGACCTCTTTCTAAGAGATTTAAAAGTGTGAGAATTTATATACAGAAACAGTGAGAGACCATGAAAGACTGCAAGAGAGATCGTCAGAGACTGATTATTTTATCTTGATGGGGAGGTAGGTGTGGGTGCCCGACTAGTTTAGATTTTGGCTTCAAGAGCATGTAGACACAATTCAAAATGGGTGTCAGTTCAGTCAGTAGAGCTAACGCGTCTTGAGAATGTGTTTCAATGAAGAAGAAACTGAAAGCTTTTTCCTAATGTTTCCTCTTCTTTCATTTTGCAACAAAGATTTGAGCCATAAAAAGTTTTTTTTTTACTTCGAAAGTTTACGTCGAAAAGGAGCTTCTGAATGGACCAATCAAGCAACTTCTCCTTAAATAACATAACAAAATAATATGTCGTTAAGTTGAAGAGTTGGCAACGATCACCGTTGCCTTTTATATGCGTCTCGGGTCCGTTTTATGTTCGTGTAGGTCGTAATGTCCTGGTGCCCGTGGCTCGCGGATAATGCGAAGCTAAACATTAAATGGACCGTTTCAGCAAACAGTGATTTGTTGTAACATTTTAAACGTTGCAAATTACCACCGGATAAGCAAGGGATAGGAATAGGGAATGGTGCACACAGATGGACATAACATCGTTTTGGCGGACTACTTTTACTAAAATATTAAGACTTATGATCAGTAGCGTAATAAAACAGTTTTTGTTGCCACTTTTACGGCTACATTACTTTTTATTTCTCTATTTCACAATCCTAACCGTTAAATAACCATTTGAAATATTTACCACTTTTTTACGTGTCTTCGAAGTTTTATTTTGATTGTTTATTGCAACGGAAGTAGGAAACGGAAAGAATAATCTCCCTTGGACGTATACCAACTGAGGTCAGACCATAAAATTAAAGCAGTGGGATCATGTCCAACTGAGGCAACGCAGGCATACATCTGCCTCAGTTGGTACTACCCCTTCGCAGTTAAATCTCTTCAGTTGGTAATTTTTTTTAATGATGACCGCCTCAGTTGGTAGGTATATGTCCCTTCCCTTCTTTAACAATAGAATCAGTCGTGGCCAAAATGTCAGTATATGGCACGACTCAGTCTGTCCAGTCCCATCTTTTTGGACCAAAATTAAAGAAACATTAACCCCGTTTAAAAAAAATTGGGTCACATACATCTTAAAGTTGACAGACGATTATTTCCAGATCCTTGTTGTTGTTCATCTTATGACTAATCGGTGCCTCTTATGACTGTTCGCCTATTGAATTTCACATAAGATCGACTGGCTGGTTGACTGCGGTTTTACTTCGAAATATAAAACTGACTGCGACCGCTTTTCGTCATATTAAAATAATACATGTGTCCGACAAGGACCAGTCAGTCGATCGACTGTTTTATTTTATCGTTTTTGAGAAATAGAACCCGGCGTAGAGTCATAATCTATTTTCGACATCGGAAATTCCTAGCGATACATTCGAAAAGAATCTGCGTTTAGCAGATATGTACTTCGACATATTTTCGATTCAGTTTTATTGCCAACAGTTATAACCAGTTCAAAATGACAATAGTTGAATTAAGAATCATTTAAAATGAATAAAATTATTTTTGAGAGAACTACATACATATGACCTATCGCATAAAAAAAACTAGATCTATTTTTTTTTTTTTTTTGAAGTAAAGAATTATGATTCGGTTTGCCTTCTAAATGGCTGCAAACTGCTTCCTACATAGCACAGTTATTCTCTTAAAATTGACACCTAAGATACTGCAATCTTTCTTCTAAAGACTAAAATCTCGGGGACTGTACTCATTCTACTAAAAATTGGAATCTCTGAGAATACAGACCCGCTCAATGCCGAAAGTATGACTCTTTCAGAGACTGATAGTTAGTCGATGCTTCCAAGACTCCTATAGAGACTGCACTTTTTCATCTAAAGACTGAAATCTCGGAGACAGTACTCTTTCTCCTAAAAACTGGAATCTTCGAGACTACAGACTCGCTCAATGTCAACAGCAAATCTGTTTCAGAGACTGATAGTTGGTATATGCTTCCAAGACTCCTGTAGAGATTGAAGTCTTTCTTTTAATGACTGAAATCTCGGAGACTGTACTCTTTCTCCTAAAAACTGGAGTATTCGAGACCACAGTCGTGCTCAATGCCAATAGCACGACTCTTTCAGGGACTGATAGTTAGTCTCTGCCTCCAAGATTCCTGTAGAGACTACAGTCTTTCTTCTAAAGACTGAAGTCTAAGAGACTATACTCATTCTACTAAAAATTGGAATCTCTGAGACTACAGACTCGCTCAATGTCAACAGCAAATCTGTTTCAGAGACTGATAGTTGGTATATGCTTCCAAGACTCCTACAGAGATTGAAGTCTTTCTTTTAATGACTGAAATCTCGGAGACTGTACTCTTTCTTCTAAAAACTGGAATCTTCGAGACTACAGTCGTGCTCAATGCCAATAGCACGACTCTTTCAGGGACTGATAGTTTTGGTCTCTGCCTCCAAGACTCCTGTAGAGACCGCAGTCTTCCCTCTAAAGACTGAAATCTCAGAGATTGTACTCATTCTACTAAAAATTGGAATCTCTGAGACTACAGACTCGCTCAATGTCAACAGCAAATCTGTTTCAGAGACTGATAGTTGGTATATGCTTCCAAGACTCCTGTAGAGATTGAAGTCTTTCTTTTAATGACTGAAATCTCGGAGACTGTACTCTTTCTCCTAAAAACTGGAGTATTCGAGACCACATCGTGCTCAATGCCAATAGCACGACTCTTTCAGGGACTGATAGTTAGTCTCTGGCTCCAAGATTCCTGTAGAGACTACAGTCTTTCTTCTAAAGACTGAAGTCTAAGAGACTATACTCATTCTACTAAAAATTGGAATCTCTGAGACTACAGACTCGCTCAATGTCAACAGCAAATCTGTTTCAGAGACTGATAGTTGGTATATGCTTCCAAGACCTACAGAGATTGAAGTCTTTCTTTTAATGACTGAAATCTCGAAGACTGTAGTCTTTCTCCTGAGAATTGGAATCTCAAAGACCACAATCTCACTGAATGCCAAAAGCAAGATTTAAATTAGTCTCTAATTCCGAAACTCCTCTATAAAGACTGATATTTTTCTCGGTAGTTTTTTGTGTTCATTCAATCAGGTTAGGTTAGGTCTACGGTTTTTCCTCACGTCATCAGTAACTTCCCTGTCTGTGGAATGAAATTTATAATTGCTACATTTACAAGGTGGAGAGGCATTTCACAAACTAAACTTCTTGACAACTTTCAAAACTTTTGGCATTTGTACTTTTATCAAAGCTTCATTTTTTCCATGTTGAGGTTGTTTAATCATCATTGAATTATTTTAAATAGAATTTAACGGATGCTGATTGTGAGATAGTTAATGGGGAGTTCGTGTTGGCTCGAATGGTTGGTTGCTGATGGTGTTTGTAGTCAGTTTGGCGATAAACTGACTGAAACGGAACGCGGTCGACACGGCGCGGTGCGGCGCAGCGTCCAAAGCAGTTTAAGAGATTAATTTTGCCGAACAAATTTTCTGTCGCGTGTAACAACCGAAAACGGGCAGAATTAATCTCCCAGGTCCGACTGTGTACCGCACACACAACACAAAACGATGACGGTCGCGCAATTTTCGCCCAGTCGGCAAAATGGCCCGCCATAAATCGCGACGACCGAAACGTCCGTCCTGTCCGTCCCGTCCGCAAACCGCGTCGCGTCGTTCGTCGGTCGTGTAGAACGCGTGCCGTCCCGGTCGTTAATTAGTTTCCAATGTCGGGTGCATTTTGCGAATATTAATAGTTCGTTCCGCAAATCTCCGATCAGCTAATTTATTGTGGGCGGTAGCGTTTATCAAACGGGTGGTGGTATGCAAATGATCGGGATGTCGATTACATAAAACCGACGCGGCTTACTATGTATGCGTTTGTCTCTGTCCGGTGACTAGAGCGAGTGCATGAACAATCTTACAGATTCAGCATAACTTACTTATCATATTTGAAAATAATTTACATTGTCTATTTATTAGTAGATTTTTATTTTTATTTATAACTTGAACTTTCTTTTGATCTTCTTATGTGCCCTTTATTTAGTAGGTAGGTATCTATAGGTGTAGACAATAATGATTTCTATGAAACTGCACTATATTTAACATGTCGTTTGTTTGACTTTGTGTTAATAAATAGACACCCGTGTTCTTCCACTCGGTTGGTTAAAAACACGATGGAAATTGGCTTGTAATGGCGCAACTATTAGCACGATCCAACGTCGTAGTTGTGTATCGTTTCCGCGTTACTATCGTGCGCGGCTTTAGAACGGACGGATTGCCAGGACGGACATGCGAGCGCCGCGGTGCCGATGCGGGCGAACGCGACGGTTATCGCATCGGACCGTTGCACCTCATGTTGATGCAGTTAATTACGCGCCGTCGATTTCCGCAATCCGATCCGATTGAAATTCAGCGGGCCGTGAGTCGTGAATCATAGCAGACTATGTGGCGCGTGAAACGAGTCACGTGTCCACCACGAAGCCGCCGCGACGCGATCTTTTATGAACCCCAATGTGGATCTTTTAATTAATTTGAACCAAGCAACCCCGAGTTTTGTTTAAACTTTGAAAGCGGTTATTCTTAATCTTTTACGAATACAAATGTTGGGAAAGAGTGATGGGTATGTAAATGTAAACACACCCATCCTGAACCGTAACCTATTGCAATACGCATGGATGTATTACGATAGTTTTTTGTGTTTCATGACATCTTCATACTGGTTTTAAGCTTCAAAAAATAGGTTACGGTTCAGGATGGATGTGTTTACATTTACGTGCCCCTCGTTCTTTCCCAAAGAAATCAAGTATCACCCATAGATAAAGACTATAAATTATTTCGTATCTAATCTATAAAATGTTAGTAGATATGTATGTAGTCTTTATGGCACGTTTTTTCACGTTGATGGCACGCGATGATTGGGCGTTTAATTTAAGTAAAATGGCCTTTTATTTATAAAAGAGTTCGTTCAAGGTCTCGGTCACGAAGACGACGTTTTGACGCGAACAAACAATCCTTCTAAGTAATTTAATAGCATAACGACGACCTAAAAAAAGGCACTTGAAAGAGCTGAAAACACGGAACACGTGTGCTAAATTTCTTTTTAATGAGCGTGGTAATACAACAGTGCGAAGAACACTAAAACTGGTTAGCAGAAGCTGCGAAAATTAATTTGAAATGAGTATCGTCTCTTTTTTGTTCATTTTTATAACCATTATGCTGTAATAAAGAGTGATTTATTAAAAAAAAAAAAAAGATCATGTGGGTGTTCTAAAAAGTCGTTTAAAATTTTTAATAAAAAGCACATAAATAGGTTAATCCCAAAAATTCTTTACCTGATATTTAAACCAATTCACTTTTTTTGATTAAGTAACTAAAAGGTCATCATTTCATACACACATCGACCTACTGGTGCAGTTAAATATTTAATTGAAGAAAAACACCACAAGTGATTGTAAAAAAGTTCCACTTAAACCTTTTGAAAGGACCTCATGGAATTGTAACAGAAAGGGGATTGGGATTCGTGCGAAATAAATTTAGATTGCAACCTCTGTCCTGACATCAATAGAATACCTACGTAACCAAGGCTTAACTACATTCGAAGGGGTTGTTTCATTGTCACATAAGGATGGTTGAATCCCTTAGCCCCTTGGCAGTATCGCAGACGTATATAAAGCAACCACCTCGCAGATAAGGATCTTTATAAGCCGTTCCTCGACTCGACAGTCTATCTACTCATATCATGGACGTTGCTAAGTTGTTATCTGTGATTTGTAAGCGATTATGTGTTGAATATTACTCCTGATATATCTATAGTTATTTGCGTATCGGAGAATAATAACCAAAATTAAACTGGAAATACATGTGAGTTTATTCAGAGTAGTAAAAAAGGTGAATTTAAGCAAAATTATTTTAATATATGTCCATCTTCCATAGAAGTCGTCCTGACACAGAGATTATTGAAAATTAACAGCAGAGAAACTTGTGGTCTGAGCACAAATCCGTCTTCAGAAAGATTATGAGAGAGTTTTCTCAAAGTTTGTACTAACTTTTGACATTACTAACGAATATTCATGCGATTGTACCGCTCGCCGAGCGCCCGAATAATGTCAGTGTCTCGCGCGGTGCAACGGTCCGGCATGAAATGACAATTTAAACAAGAAAAATGCTATAAAGACGAAGTTTAATATGCAATAATCCATTTAGACAATCATCAGTTCATTAAATTGACTATTGCATATTAAACTCCTTCATTTTATCGTATTTACATAGCTCGTTTAATTTGTCACTTCATGACGGACCGTTGCACCGCGCGTAGGACTTCTACATTATTCTGAGCGCGGTAGAAACGGATATATGCATAGACCACACGTTTTTCTGCTGATATTTTTTCAATTATCTAATAAGTAGGTATCTGTGTCAGAACTACTTCTATGGAAAATGAAAAAAATGTATAAAAACTCGCTTGGATTTATCATATCTTAACTAGAATCTAAAAAATATGAAATTTCAAATATGTTTTTGTCTGCCTCATTAGTATCAATTAAAAATTGATATTGACTGAAGTCGATTGATGATCGTGAGTAAAATTATCGCACCGTGGATGGATATGTGTAAAATATTTACTTTAATCCTTTTCAAATATTGTCCTTTTAATTTTACAAACGATCCATCAGTATAAAAGGTCGAGATTTATTAGATACACATGGAGTCACGTTACTTGTACAAACTTGCCTACAATAGTCGAAGTTGTTAGCAGCTGCTACCGCGTCGGTATTTGTAATGTATACCCACTGATCGTATGAAGTGGTATTCATCTCTCTGTGTGCACACGCAGCAAGCAACAAGGCGATATCTGGTAATAATACGAGACCCTAGAAGGGACAAAAACCAGTCGCTGAAAAAGAAGTGCAAACCGAGGCGCGTCTTGCGCTCTTGTCCACGACCAGTTTCTTGTAAGCGGAATTTAAACGGTGGTACTAACAAAGAAGAACAATCTTACGACCGTCTGTTGACTTTCGTAATTAGATACACCGTCTCTTATACAATTGCAATCACCAAAAAAATTCGATTAATTGAAATCTCATCGGTAACACAACAATTACAACCACAATTTTTATTTCTTTGTACTTTTTGATTCTGCGACAGTTTTCTCACTAATTACAATGACATCAGAAAAACTGTCAAAACGTTTTCTTCGAGTATCTCGAAAAACACCAACTGAGGCACACCATAAAATAAAAGCAGTGGGATCATGTCCAACTCAGACAGACAATAAAATTAAAACATGAAGATCATGTCCAACTTAGTCGGACCATAAAATTAAAACAATGGAATCATATCCAACTGAGGGAGACCATAAAATTATAACAGTGAGATCATGTCCAACTGATGCATACCTCAAAAATACACTGAGGGCGCCATGTCCATCTGATACAGACCATAAGCCATTATATTTAAGCCACGGCATCGTGTCCAACTGAGGCAGACCATAAAATTAAAACAACGGTACCGCGTCCAACTGAGGCACACCATAAATTTAAACAGAGGACATAATGTCCAACTGAGACAGACTATAATATTAAAACCCAGGCATCGTGTCCAACTGATACAGGCCATAGAATTAAAAAAAGAATGAGATCCTGTACAATTGAGACAGGCCATAAAATTAAAACAGCGGTACAGTGTCCAACTGAGGCACACCATAAAGTTAAACAGAGGACATCATGTCCAACTGAGACAGGCTATAATATTAAAGCTAAGGCATCGTGTCCAACTGATATAGACCATAAAATTAAACAGAGGGCATTATATCCAACTGGGGCAGGCCATAATAATAAAGCCAAGGCATCGTATCCAACTGGTACAGACCATAGAATTAAAAAAGGAATGAGATCCTGTACAACTGAGACAGACCATAAAATTAAAACAGTGGGATCATGTCCAACTGAGACATACATAAAAAATAGACTGAGGACGCCATGTCCATCTGATACAGACCATAATATGTAAGCCAAGGCGTCGTATCCAACTGAGGAAGGCCATAAAGTTAAACAGAAGGCGTCATGTCCAACTGATACAGACCATAAAATTAAAACAGTAGGATCGTGTCCAACTGAGACATACCATAAAAATTTAAACCGTGGGGTCATGTCCAACTGAGGCAGACCATATAATTAAATCAGGGGCGTCATGTTGAACCGAGGCAAACCATAATATTAAATTCAAGGCATCGTGTCCAACTGAGGAAGACTATAAAATTAAAACATTCGGATCATGTCCAACTGAGGCAATGTAGGTATAGAACTGAGGTTGTTTCTACATGTTAACAATAAATAAAATTGCCTCAGTTGGTAGTGTTTTAATGAGGTCCGCCTTAAAATCTACATCCGTTTAATGTAAATTTTCTGCAATCCACTTAATCTAACATTGTTGAATTTAAAGCTCCGAAAGATAATTCAGTTTATTGAGCCGAATTGTGATGCTGCATCATCAGTTAAAAATTGAAATTTTATCGTTCGTTATAAGCTTAGTGATTCCATTATACCACCGAGCCTTATTGGGTTTCGTACGCCATCACCAGAAACGGGCTTTCCTCTTTACATGCTTATGTCATCTAAAAGAGTCACTTGGATGCAGAGGGTGTAAATACATTCGGGGATTTGAAATTGTAAAGTGCCGTTGAAACAGTAGAATGCAAATAGAACTTTTGATATCATATTTATGGCGTGTCACACAAGCGAACTCGTCGTTTCTTATGATGGAATTTATAGTTTGATAATGGAAAAGGGTTTAATACCATTTAGTGTAATTTAAAAAAAAAAAAGAGAAAACGAGTTTTAAAGCCATTTGATCTGTTTGTTGTAATTGGTTACTCTCAGACCAAATTATGGTCTTCATTCTAATATTTAATCATTTGGCTAAGTTACATCAAGGATGAGACAGTTCTTTTGGAGAATCAAATAAAAGTCCCGGGCCTCGCTTTTGACACTACATATGTACATATACCATATTATGTATTGTATACATGCATATATACATATATATCATCCTTAGCAAGGACCAACAGTAAATATATTCTTTGTGAGCATCGCCGCTGACCTAGATTTAATGCGCAGAATATGTTCTGCTAAGGGAGGCTTTGGGGTCGTGGGAGTTGCGGCAGGGTGGGGTAGGGGACCGTGAGCGTCGTCGTCGTCGACATAATGGGTTTACAAAGGAATCCGAGTAAGGTACTATTGCCTTTTATAGCGGATTTATTGATTCGCTTGCTGCGCACAAAACACCGGCTTATTTCGCCTTGTCGAGAGAGCTTCTTTGTTGCGCAATTACGGGTCCCCGGGGGTCGTCGGGGATTAAAGGGAGCCACGGGGGGATGGGACGGGGATGCGACGACGAGGTGGTGGATGTATATAATAGGGTCGGAGGCGGACGGCGGGCGGGGGGTGGTGGGGAACGGACGCCTACCTTGATCCGCGAAAGACATTAAACGTCGCGATCGGAGAGTTTATTATCCTTGGCAAACGTGGAACGTGTTTGGATATAATGAAGGACGAAGGACTCGTTCGTAAACATTTTCGTCATCCCAACGGTTGTGGCGGGGGTAATTGAAAAATTGGGACACATGATGACAGAATCGAGTTTTGGTCTTGCAAAAATAATCTCAGTCTTGGTCTTGGTCAGTCGAGTCTTGTTTTTGATCTTGCATCAACCATGTTTTGGACTGTAAATTCTCTAGGGGTTTTATTAATTATTTTCGAAAATAAGTTTGACAAAAGTCTTGTTTTGTTTCTTGATCTTGTGCAAATAAGTTTTGGTGTTACAGAGTTAGGTCTTGGTCTTGCAGAGTTGGATCTTGCCTTTGATCTAAATTTATGTCTTGGTAATGTTCTTGTTGAAGTGATACTATATTGGTCCTAATCTTGAAAAATTTGCAATCCCGAGACTAATTTTGCTCATCACTAAATGATGTAGAGACGAATTAATTTTTGTCATCTTTGGCCTTAATGCTCAGTGTTCGGATTTGAGACAATAAGCAACCCCTTGTGTTTCGTACCTTATTCAGCTATCAGATAATAAAAATCCGAGTCTTTTACCTGCTAGTTTGAGTGTTTCTATTTCGAAAAGCTTCTCAATTCCGAAGGAATCAAATTGTGCATATCTGTACCGTACAAAATTGTAGATTGCACTGCATCGTTGAAATTGAGACGAAAATAAGACAAAATAATGTTGTAAACATAAAACTACTTCAATTTGCGATTCCGTGGAGAGCGTTCAATATTTTGAGCGTGCTGTTCTTGTAAAATGTAGGTACATCGCATTGTTCCATCGTATCGTAACGTATCCTTTCGCTGTCGTAAAGGGAATTCCCTGCGGACAATGTATAAACAAACAAGTGCGACTCACTTTATTTTAGAATCTCCTCAATCGAGTAAACCGTATGTTCTTCTAAACTTCAGCGTGCCATCGTTTATCAGTGTCGCTAGACGAACAATGGGACAACTTGAACAAACGCAGAGCCACGTCTCGCCTATGTACGTCTCATCGCCGTTCAAATTACCACCACTGTTAGTGTGCAAAACGAGCAGAGTTACCAACATGTTGTCTCAGGAAACTCACAAACTGCTTCTTTATGGACCGCACTCATTAATTCGCACTGCCGGAGAACAAAAGTGCTATATAATTTATTCTTATCTGCTGCATCGTGCCCTGTTTCACGAAGTTACTGTGAAATTATGAGTAACATCTCCAAAGAAATAAAGTGACGGAATTATTAAATTTAATTCCCTGCACACGTACGAAAAACAAAAAATTTGCATGTGAATTTGATTTTGTCGAATAGAATTTTTATTTGAAAAAAAAAAATTGGTAACTTTCTAAGCGAATCAGATTTTCCCCCGTTGAGCATCAAATGGATTTCCGAAATATCCGTCTTTAAATTCTGCCGCAGTAGATAACGTGTAACGCACACTTTCCGTTTTCTTCGTGGTAATTCAATCGGCTTGTTTGCGAACAGCTTTAGGAAACGTCGCGTTCGGAATATTAAAATCCATCGGTGGAATATTCGTCCTACATTGGAACGGTCGTCGTCGGTTCAAGATGTTTCGAAATCGTTACATACCGACTGACTAAATATGTACAAATATAAAAGCAAACACATATTTATTTATGCATATCACATGCTGAACGAAAACTCTCACGGATTACAGTCACGTTTGTCTGATGGGATTTCACAAGAGACGCTGATTGTGAGTTATGTATATCTTATCTCTTTAAAAAGAACACCCTTTTCGATTTGTAGTTTCTAAACTCAAAAATAAGTCTAATTTCTATATCTGCCCAATTCCCATTCATCAACTGAATTTATTACTTTACTTATTAATTCAAGCTATCGCTACCATCGACGAAGTCTTCTACAGTTCATATCCCAGGAAAATATATTTTGGCATCCATTTAGGAGACCATGAGCAATTTATTACTTCCAAGCTTTGGTTTGGGTCCCACATTTGGTAGCTTCTTCAGACGAATCTTCACTATTTTCAAATATCTACCAGAATTGATGATACTACGACAATAAAATCATTGATTCCTGAAGACATTATCCTTGATTTCTCTTCGATTTTTTTAATTAAAACTTTTTGTGCTGTCATCCAACCTCTGTTTGTGAATTTACTGAATGTTTTTCTATGCCAAAATCGTGATTGGACATAAATAAGGCAGAATGGAAATTTTGTGTTTTTTATTTATCATCCAATTTTTCATTGTCAACAGAACTGTACCTACCTACACGTTTTGTCGCGAAAACGTGTGGCATGTCAATCGATCGGGTCGGTCTACTGATGGAGGGGACCCGGTCCCGGTCCCGGTCCCGATGTAGAAATTAAATTAAACACGAATGCGGCAGTTAATGCGTCCTGACATTTGTGCATTTCAGTGATGATCATACGCCCGGATGGGCGTCCAATTTGCGGCGATCATTCCGCAGCATCGAGGCACATCCACACACGTACATTCTCGTACACGTATACATTATAGGGGTCTGGTGACTGGTTGAGTGATATGGCGGTGGATGATCCACCGAGCGACCGTCCATGGGGATCGTTTGTCGCATTGTGAGTTATTTTAATTTCCCGTGGACGTGGAACATTGATCCGGAAACTAGGGATTTCCCAAAAAAGCTCGAATTACTGTGACAATGAATAGAGGATGGCCTTTGTAATTTTTTAGGGTCCTTTTTGCATCATCCTGAAGGACTTATCTATGGATCTCGATTTTTTTTGCACCAGAAGTCTTCTCTGTAATTTAATGACTTTTTATTTAACTGAAATTAATCTGTTAGTAGTTACAATTTTTTATTTTATTATTTTTTTCTATTCCAGTCCGAGCAACACAGCCTTAAGTTCGCTGGAGCAGGTAAGGGATTACCTGCTGACGGAGGGCACGTGCAAGTGCGGTCTGGAGTGCCCACTTAAGTACGATACCGTCTTCAACTTCGATCCCAAGGTAAGATACTTATTTAAACAAGCTCTGGATTATTTCATTTTCGGTGCTACTTTCATTCTTGTTTTCTGAATCGCCTTTAAATAGATATCAAAAGAGTAAATATACAAACTCTTCAGCAGATCTTCTGCTGATGTTTTAAAACCAATTATAAAAATGTACCTACCAAAAGCACTTGAGTGAAGAGTTGCTTTCGAAATGACAGGATTCAATGACGACACAAAAACTGTATTTTGAAGAACAATTTTATATTTTTTTGACCACTACAACCCTAACAATGAACTAGCAACTACTTAATATTTACTAATTTCTGGTTAGTATCTACTCTTAAGCCTAATTATGGGTTTTAGTAAAATTTTGCTGGTTCTATTAGTAGATAGTGAATTGATGCTGATTAAAGTAATAAATTCTGTTGTTTGGACCAGTCAGTGAAATGATGTGTATATGCCCAGGGTAAAATTATCTAGGAGTCTCGGAATTAGAAACTAACTAACTTCGAGCCTCTGCAAGAGTCTTGCTTTTGGCATTGAGCGAGACCATAGTCTCGGAAATTTCGGTTTCTACAGAAGAAACACTTCAATCTCTCACTTGTCATTGTTAAGATGAGAGAAAAGCAGTCATCTTTAGAAGAGATTGCAATCTTTTGAAGGAAAACAGTTTTTGGTACAGATATTGTAACTACCTTATAGAGATCGAAATCCCTAAATGAAAGACTGAAGCTTTTTTTCTGAAAAATCAAAAAATCTGAAAGTTCTTATATGGAAACAGTAAGAGACCAGAAAATATTGCAACAGACTGTTTGAGAGATCATCAGAAACTCTAAGAGACTAATTATTTTATCCTGGGTAATCCAGTAATTGGAGAATGGAGAATCTTTTGTAGGTGCATCAGGTCTACCTAATTCTACTATGAAAGTTTTGTTGACAAAATCTTTGTTAGAAATCTCTGAGTTTTTATCACGGAATAATTTTAGAATAAAGTAAAAAGATTTAAAAATAAAAAACGAAATTAAATTAAAAAAATTTTATTTTTATTCTAAAATCAATCCATGATAAAAACAGTCTTTTACAGTCTTTTCTAGTCTCTTACTGGTTCAAATTTTTTGATCTCAGAGACTTCAGCCTTTCATTTCGGGATTATTACGATCCCTGTACCAAAAACTGTTTTCCTCCAAAAGACTGCAATCTCTTCTAAAGACGACACCTTTTCTTTCATCTTACAGATGATAACTGAGACTGAAGTCTTTGTTCTATAGTCTCGCTCAATGCCAAAAGCAAGACTCTTGTATAGACTCGAAGTTAGTTTCTGATTCCGAGACTCCTTGAGACTTATAATTTTCTCCTGGACACACACATCATTTCACTGATTGGTCCAAACAACAAAATTTACTAGTTTTATCAGAATCAATTCACTATCTGTTAATAGAACCATGTAATTGTTCTTTAAATAAAAAATTTTCTTCTTTGTTAGAAAATCTCTGAGTTTTTTCATGGATTAATTTTAAAGTAAAAGTAAAAATTTTTACTAATCCTTTTTTGAGTCATTCTGTCTACAAATTTTCTTTGTAGGAAGAGCTTTTATACTTCATTTCTTTTTATTGCATTTCGATCAGTGGAGCTGAATTTAAGTCAGTTTTGTGGGATAAAGCTTTTAGAACGAGGAATAATTCATCAAGTTGGAACACTTTCTTCTGTCGACAATAGAAATTACCTTTTGCCAAGAATCATTCAACGGAATTAGTTTATCTTTCCATTAGCAGTCGGTCCGTTTTCGCCAAAGTCCTAATCCATTTATTCTTACAGGAGGAGGAAAGGACACTAACAGTTAGTTGCTTAGCTAACAACATTAGCCGTTTCACTTCGCGCTCTCCTTCTCTTCCATATCTCTCTTGAACTTCCCTGGCGGCAAATTGAATTGTCGACAAGATGCGTGCTAAACGTTAATTGATTATTGTTGCCGTGGTGGCCCCGACATTGCTGTCCTTCTTTCCTCACTAATGATCTTCCTCCTCCTCCTCCTCCTCCCGCATACTGTCTTAAGGCTACGTAGGTACTCGCATTCCTCTCCTCTGTCCGCATTATCCTTCCATTGTCCTGTCGGATTAGATGGTCTTTAATTAAACGCAAAGCGGAACGATTGTTTACGCATGAGGTGCCCATGGGAGCGCCGGAGTTTTCTTATTAATGTTGTGTGTTTTGCATCGTCCCACAGGACCAAAAAGTTGTTTACTTGGTAATATATATCCCTTCCAAGAACTGTACAAAAGAGACATGTCTGTAAAAATTATTATAAAAATAATTAAAACCATAACATTGTACTAAGTCCTATTTGGGAACGAAATGAAATCTATAGTTATGGCTTACAGAATAAAAAAAATATTTTAATAAAAAAAAAATTCAGTAGTAAAATTTGATAGGCTACACAATATTTTTCCTGTACCTATATAGTACTGGTAGACTCGGCGAACGCGCCTTTGTTTTTGAAATTTTCTATTCGAAAAATCTAATGGAGCTTTGAAGACATTTATAATTCCAGAAAAATATTTCTCAAATATTAAGTTGAAAGGGAAGACAAAACTGAAAACACTTTCAATTTCCCATAAGTGTTTCTAAGTTTTTATACGAAGAGGGTTAAAGGTCTTTTTAAAAAGTTTAGCAAATTGCACTCGTAACTCGTATATATCCAATTTGAGACTGATAAGAAGGGAAAGAAGCGAGTTCAATTATAATACTCGCGTTTCTTCAGATCAGATTATTTCTATTTCGTGGTACGCCACTCTGTAATGGTTTGCTCGAGAAACGGTTGCAATAAAAGCGTACTAACTGTCAAATTATGAAATAACTGGCTTTCTTATCTCGTAGAAAACGACGAGGGGCGAACCCCGTGCAGGATAATAAACGGGCCGGTCTCGCCGCGACACCGCCGTGCCCCCTTGCAGGATATGTCGTGCTCGTCGATCTACGTAAAAGGATAAGAGAGCGCAGTAAAATTGTTTTTCTTACTCGTAAACGAAACGTTACTACTTTTAACTGTCGGATATTTATAACGTTTTTACGATCGTAATAGAGTTTGTGTAACAGAAACGTTGTACGTACCTATAAAAAGCAGCACGCGAACGAATTTATTTAAAAATATTGACAAACATATAAATTTTTCTTACTGATAAAATTACGTAAGTATATTAAATCATTGTCATACCTACATATTTTTTTTTAGGATAATTGTGCAGAAGGTAAAAGATCGAATTTTAAAAAAAATTCATTTCGAAATTACAAAAAGACTATATTTGAAACCCTTAAAACAAGCCACTTACACACTTACGCGTCCTAATTGGCGAGTACTGTTGCCCAATCGCCGATTGCAAACGAGTTAGAAAATACTTAGCGCCTGGCGGACTCGTACATCGTAACGCTGCAGCCGAATAATAATTGGATGGTAGTAACGCTAAGGATGAGGAAGTGCGATGAATTATGAATGCATCGATTATTTTACTAAAGAAAATTGTTAAGGGTAAATTAAAAAATTGGTCGGTGTAACAGATTCGGAACCAATTGAGTGTGACAGATATATGTATAGACACATGAGTGCTATAAGGGTTCCAATTTTTCCATTTAGACGTACGTAACCTTAAAAATAATAAAATTTCCCTTACTCTAGTACCAATTTGCTGTGGCATCCCTTTGCCAATTTGACTGATGAGCTTTGAAGCTTTCATAACGTCCAAGAAATTACACGCCCCTTTATAACAACGTAGTTCATTAATTTTTATTATAACATGACTTTGTTCTACACATAAATTAAACAACCCAACCTAGGCAGAGGATTTTCCATTTACCCTCAACTTAGTGTTCATTTTATTTTAATAAGAACAAAAAGCTAATAAAGTCAAAAATGAGGAAGAGGCATTCATTCATTTTTGACGTAAACGATCCATCGAGAAAACAACATTATCTGCAGCTTAACCGGGGTTGGGGGAGGCTCAGGCTCAGGCGATGGTGCTGCTTTCTATGTTCCGAAGAAAGGCAGGAAACGTGGTAATTTAATAATATACCTGCAAGTGGATTCTCGACGAGGTGCCTGCCGGTGGTTCGTGAACCCGGAGGGTGTAAAGCGGAGAACGACAAATTGGATTTCTCGGGGGTTTAAAGACAACTGCAGCAGTGCCATGAGTTTTATTGCAGTAATACATACACCCAGCTCTACTATGCATATTAACTTTTATTAAGTTTTAACCATTTTACATGAGTTATATTACAAAATTTAAAAGGGGATGTAAATAAAGTGAAAATTTCTTGTTGCTGCAATTGAGCGGCTGCAGTTGGGCAATGCCTAACGCTAAAGATATCAAATAAGTAGCGCTCACTTCCTTACTATTAATCTGAAACTGCTCGGCATTAGTTTGACGATGATTTAGCACGGAAATGGCTTTAATAATAGAAGGAGTCGTCGTATTATTAAAAGCTGCACCCTCGAAATGTCGTAATCTCGGTATTTAATTTTGAATAGCTGCCTAAGTGAAAATGGAATAGGTACAAAAGATTCGCTTTATTATCTGCACAGAAAATTATTTGAATTAAATTTTTTGTACAGAAGAAATTGCTCATTAAATGACCATTTAAAATAAAAAAATTGATACAGTTTGTACCTACAGAAATGTTTTTTTTTTTTTTTAAATATGTTAATCATCACTAAATTAGTTTCCTTTGTTATAATAGCTACATGAAAAGGGGTTAATAACTTGTTTGTACCTGCTATTATTGCTACCCTACTGTAACGTGTTCTTTGCCTTTTTTTTTCCCTCACGCTGTAGTATTTTAATTTTTTATTTTGTTGGGTTCGTGTAGTTTAAATTATTAACGCGACGTAACTGGGGTGATTCGGGTTCAAAAAGGGGGAGGATAGCACCGTTTTCGACCGGTTTTAAGAAACACGATACTGCGTCGCGCCGTGGCTGCCGAACCTAACCCTCAACGGACTTATTCACAACAGCCAAGGAGTGTAAAGGATCCCTCGACCGGAACTTTTACTATAACGCTAAACTTTCACGTTCGACACGAACCTCGTATGGCTTCTTCGCTTTATTGCCCCGACATTCTCACGATGAATCATTCATAAAACAAAATCGATCCATTTAATCATATTGGAGGAAATAGGGGTGGTTTTTGTATAACCCACAAATGAAATAAGAAATCAATTATTGCGACTTAATTCTATATAAGGTCTGCAGTAAAATAGAGTGAACGTAACGGAAGTAAGCGTTACGGAACTAGCGCTGCCACTTCCATAGATATGCCTTCACTCGTCTTATACTGAACGCGTAGAGAAAGGGAAACGGGTATGTACGTTAAGTCACACGGCTGCCAACGCTGTTCAGGGACTTTGCTGAACCAAAATTTCCAAATAATAGATGCTATTATCTCTAATTTAGTTTCTGTCTCTTTTTGACTGGTTCGTTTATTAATTAAACGATTTCGGGTCATTTGCGCATCGGTTCAGTTTCAATGCGATCGATTGGCCTCTTCATTTAACGAGCTATTTAATGTACGTACGCACGTACGATTGTGTTAGCCAGTCGTCAAGGGGATGATTTCGTCAAAAGCTGAACGTTTTGGGTAGTTGCCATGACGTTTCACTTTGTAAGCCAGAACGAATTATTGCGGAAATGGTATTCTCGTTCCTTGAAATCCGTTTATTCGGAATGGTATTTAACCAAAGCCGCCTTTGATGCCGTCTCGTTTTCCCGACTCCACGCTCTCTAATTTAGGTAAATTGAATGCTAAACAAGTCGAATCCAAGGGGCTGAAAGGGAGAGTTCGAGAAGCGGCTCGCGACCGGGGTTTTCACCAACTGATCGTGAGTCAGTAAACAAGTTATCCCGTAGAAGAGAAAATGAGATCCGGGAATAACAAAATTTAATCTGCGATTAAGAAAAACATCACAAGGGATGATTTTGAATTTATTGAATGCACAGCTATTATTTTGGTACGTTATTTTTTTTTTTAAGAGTCTACACGTTATTGAAGCCAGAATCTATACTGACATTCTGTAAAGAATCATACTTTCTAAAAAAGGAGATCAAAAAATTTATAAGATCGAACGTTAAAAAAAATTTAGTATTTTCCTGGTTTGTGTACAGGGCTACGACGAATAGATTAAAAAAGGGGGTGTGTTTTCAGCAATGTTTGCATTGTCCCTGTCACTCAGTTCCTGAGTTAGCCGATTTTCTCTCCCCTTATTACGGCAAACATGTTATTTCTATACGGCGCTTATGTACCTACCAACAGTTATGAGTACGATAGAGAGAGCATGAGGGTGAAAGAAAAAGACGAAACGAGCAACGAGCGGCTTTTCCGAATAAAAATTTAAATCCGTTCGGGGTTTGAATAACGAAAACGTACACAGTAAATAAACGTCGCGTTCGTCGCCGTAAAAGACGAGAAATCAATAAAGCAAATGAATTTTCGAGGTAATAGGACGGTGGTAGTTTACGTGGAGGAGGCACGCGGCAGGTCCCGTGGGACCCGAATACGCCCCGCTTTAATTTAATTGTTGCATTAATTTTTCCTGTTAATGGAAAACTTGCTTTTCCCATTATTTTCTCGCTTGTTTTATCCCTGCTGGAAACCTTACAAATTTATGGCGCTCGTAATTTCACTACCATATAATTAATTACTCATTAATTACCTGACTTAGTTGGCTACACTCTTATTTTTGTACATAAATTTTTAATTCCTATCCAACAATTCCCACTACATAAAAATCATGGACTATGTCGCACTTTGTGCTAGTTCACGGTTGCATATATGCAACCAACAGTTCGTATAAATATTGGCTACTCAGGCTGCCTGTAAGTTAGGAGCATTCACCTGTCATTAAAAAACTTTTTAACCAAAACATTAATCTTAATTTTTTTTGTAAATAATGACGAGTATATTTTGATTTCTGTTCAATGAATTTACCACAAAATTTCTGAAATAATCATTAAAACACCCCGTATATTTTATTTTACGTACCTATTACTTGAAAGAAGATCAAGTTAATTGAGCTCCATTATCTGGAAGTGATTAAATTTTGACAAATTGAGGGATCTAGAGAGCATTCTCTTAATCAAGACAATGCAACCCTAAGATTAAATCCAGGAATGAATTAGTTCGTCTATCATTGCTAAAGCCCAAAATGAATTGCTGTGATGAATGAAGATGATGTACTAAAGTGACTTTGGTTAATGTATTAAAGTCATGATAACAGTAAAAAAGAAGTATGAGTTTAATTAAAATTATTGGGATTTATAATTTTAACTCAAAAATGTTTCACTCATTAATTGAGTTCTATATCTGTGTCTAATAACAGAGTCGCAATTCGATCAGCTAAATTTTTGTGTATTATTTATTTTGAAGAGAGTAAATTACCCTTTCTGTAATTATTATTTATGTTTCGTAATATCTTTTGTCTGGCGTCTGGACGATCACGTAACCGAGCAGTCTCTCGACCAAAATTAATGATAATAGAGGACGTCGACATCGCTGCTTTGATAAGCCTTCACTCAGTTGACTACCCAACCCGACTCGCAACCGAGAAACTTTTTAATAAGCGCCACGTTTTCCCTTAATAATAAGTGCAGAAAAACGACCGCAAACTCTTTAGTTTTCCCAACTTTAGTACGTTGTTCCTCGTCACGCCAGCGTTTTATGTTCCCGGTCCAGACTTCATTACCTAACCTGTTGAGAAAGATTTAAGAACCTTTCATCCGATGTATAATACCAGATAAATTTGAAAATTTTTCTGGAAGACAAAGATAACTAGAGAACCATCACATTTAGAGTTTATAGAGGTTGAGTGACTTAACTTTGATTTAGTATCACTCATTAGAGTCTACAAAACACAAAAATAAGTGGCTAGTTCACATACTTACTTTAATACTAACTGACAGGCAAAGAATTAAACATTTCTTCGATTTAATTGATATGCTTATGAACAAATACATTTTTTTTTCTAGCGAAACAGAAATTATTCCTTAACTTGGTGTAATATCTGGATTATTTATTTATTTATTACAATTTGCTGATTTCTTTTGAATGTCAGCTCACAATATCATAATAATTTTTTTTTTTCGACATACTATTGAGTCCACATTCTATGAGAAGATCTCATGAAACCACCTGTTGAAACGTAAAGCGTCAAAATGATGCATCATCTCGTGCATATTATGGCTGGCGGGCGGCCGATAAATCGGCATAGTGTGTGGCTTAGTTATTCCATTCTGTCCGTTGTCGAACCATAAATATCCGCGTTATTCAATTAATCGCTCGCGGTGTAGATGCCACCGTGACGACGACGACGACTGTGCTCAGCACGGCTCAGCCCTCAAAGTCGCTCTTGAACGTACGGTGCGTGCTCTAAATGACTTAAGTACTTGTTATGGACTTGATAATTAGAAATGTGAATTCTAATTGTTAAGTTCCAAGTGGAAAACATATTTCAAATCATGGTTAATTAATGATACCCACTGGCGTTTTCAAGATTTTATTTTATTTTTTTTTAAATAATATTTTAAACCTCTTCGAATGATTTTGATTGTGTAATTAGTTGTCAGGTATATGAAAAGTGTTTAAGCTACCTAAATTAGTTTGCTGCTTCAAAGAACTAATTGACAGGCAAACCAACTACATAATACACTTGCCTTCTAATTAAATAGAATAAATTTGTTTGCTACTTCAAACTAATTAACAGGCAAACGAACTAATGTATTTATTTGTCTTCTAAATGGACAATACAGAATTCGTTGATGTAGTTTAGTATTTGGATTAGTTGTCCAATGAACTAATGCATGTTTTGTTTCTAAAGAACCAGAAATGGTACATTTTCTTAGTTTAATACTTGGAATAGTTTGGGAAGTATTTCGAACTAATTGACAGGCAAACGAACTAATGCATTTATCATCTAAATAGGCAGAAAGAATTTGTTGGTTTGGTTTTACATTTCGATTAGTTTTCTACTTCAAACTAATTAACAGGCAAATGAACTAATGTATTTGTCTTCTGAATATACAAAAATTGTTCTTTGACTGGATTTTATATATGTCAAACTAAGCAGTAGACAATGAAAACTAAATTACGATAGATATAATTAGCTAATTAGCAGGAAAGCTCACTAACACTTTCTTACTTTACAATTAAAAAATACGTTTGAAGGTATTGTATTGTAAAAATCGTTTTACTTAACTGAACTGTTACTATTCTTGTATTTCTTATATTCTCTAGAAAAAATTACTTCTTCAGTCAACCGACCAACCGTTAGGTTCGAGTGAGTCGTTCAGAATTAATATTCCTTCTAAAATGACACCGCAAACCGCAAATATGGTTTGCTGGAAGAAAAATTCGAAACTTGTACAGCTCTGAAAACCGCAATGTTACCTCTCACTTTATACACGTTCGTATAAAATATAAGGTTCAAGGAACATTCATATGATGAATGCATTTCGATTTGCAGGCGGCATTTCTGAAATGTTCCGCCTGCCTCTATCCTCTATCGTTTGCTGCACTGTAAAATGGAGCTGTCGGAGGAAAATTGCTCGGACATAAAAGGCATTTTCTTCGCAAATGATGTGGCAAATAACTCAGAAAAAGAAGTAGTATTTGAAATACCTATTACTATCTATTATATAAATAAATAATAAAGAAAAACAAACTCATTGCAAACTTATACACATACTGTAGCGAACACGAGCATGCTTATGTGCGATCGGGTACACTTGTACGTGTTGCGGGCCGGCTTGACTAGCCGCGGCCGGTTTCGGCAGTGTGTGCGTCGTGTTTGTAAACGTGTGTCTCGTACCTGCCTTCAAATAAGCCATTAGGCGTTTCGGAGTTTCGAATATTCGAGACTTTTCTCGACTTGTTCTATGGATGCTATAGAAGTGAGAATACAAATAAATTGAAACGTGTATATAAATTGTTGTTCCTGTAATTTACTCTTGTAAATAAATTTAATAAACCCACGAACACTACAATACAGAAATTATTTATTGTCCGTTGTATTTATGGACAGAAATTAGATGCACACACACAACATTTTATATCCATGAAAGACAAATTAACTCTAGTATTTAATGTTTAAAAAAAACTACCTGTTATGTAGATTAACAATCAGATCATTTGCATCTGACATATGTTGGAGTTACTAACATTGTACGTACGTGTGTGGAAGCAGGTGCATTTCGTTCATTCCCCCCGTTCTACGTGAATTTATGCATGAATTTATACCTACACGTATTATTTTTGTCACACCCGCTCGTTCATTCTCATTTTGTGGTAGAGGTACGTTTGTATTTATGTATTAAATGTCTCTTACATAACGGTGTGGCGAGTCAACTTTATGGGAAGTAAAGCGGTTTTTT
Organism: Agrilus cyanescens; assembly: GCA_947389935.1. Taxonomy (NCBI): domain Eukaryota; kingdom Metazoa; phylum Arthropoda; class Insecta; order Coleoptera; family Buprestidae; genus Agrilus; species Agrilus cyanescens. The sequence goes on along the minus strand of OX376711.1, from coordinate 3,372,771 downwards.
ATTAGCCGCTAATAGGATCTCTTGAAGGGTATCACCTTGCGGTAGTGGTTGGTTTGTGTTCTGACAAACAGACAGACAAACTGAGCGCAATTTATTGCTTTTGCTTACGGTTTTAAATCTTTTTCTAGCTTCATTAGAAATGAAATTTGAAAATGCACTTTGTTGGGTCAGTTTCAGAAGACGAGCCATTCCGCTCAGCGCCCTATTAGACGGTGCAGCGTTGTACATTTTTACCTTTAAAAGCTAGAAGGGTGCTGTTTGGGACTTTTTTGTAGAAAATTCATTTCTCTACAAAAAAGCTTTCTCTACTTTTTTTCGTATCTATCACGGTTTTTGCTACGTAATCGTCGAAACCCGTTTTGCAAAATTTTAACGTTAAATAAATAATAGTAACAATTATTCTCCAGTGTCATCAAAACGACCAAAGGCTCTTTTGATCGACCCCTACAAGCATCCGTGATCAAAAAACTTTTCCACCATAAGATCCCTTAGTTACTAGACTAAAACAATTTGTTAAAAAGACCCACTTTAAATTACGTCACACGTAAGCTCTTGGGCCTTGAATTCTCGATGGTAACGACTACTTATTTTAAAAATTTGAAGACTTCTTTGCTGAAATCCATAAAACAGTTACTTAATAAATAACTTATTTATGTTATAAAATTATAAATCAGGCTTAATAATAAAGATAAAGTGGGTGAATAATAAATTTAACAAAGAAAGTTGTACTCAACGAGTAATTTCATTACAAAATGTCTTATTATTAATTCATAATTTCAATTGGCGCTTGCGTTGGTTGATGTTGTTGTTGTTGGCCGTATGCTGCTCACGATAGCATCTTAATTGCATCAGTATTAATGTGCAGAAAAGCGTCTGTCGGTCCGTCGTCGTGTTGAAGTTCCGTGAAAAACGTATGTACGTAATTATATCGGCGCAGTTGGTTTTGTGCCGTTTGCAGGCATACGATTGACAATTAAAGAGATCATTTGGATAGCCACAGCACGCATTTTAAATTTAAATAAGATCGTAAACGTGCATTTTATAACTTATTCCATACAAACTGGCTCGTTACTGATCTTTTTAATTTATTTTTATTTTTTTTTTTTTCGTATCCAGACGGCAATCCTACCAAGCAGAAACGAATTGTTAAATTGTTACGGTTCAGGACTTATAACTCAATTAACAATGTCTTCGTACTCTCCACTACCCTTCAATATTAACATTTTTCATGTAAAAGTGCTTGCACATCTCTTAGCATTTTTCTGCCGTAAATGAAGAGCCTTTGATGGGAAAAAGTCTCATTCAGCCAATTTATACGTTTCTTCTGTTTCCTCATCGATTCTTTCTCTTAGAACCCATGGACGAATAGGAAGAACTAGGTAGCAGAAATTTAATAGCTTATTGTAACTATAGACCTACTTTTGGAATAATTAAGACAGTTTAAGTAGCAGTTTTCATCTTTATTTCATATGAAATCTATTTTTCAACTATAACATCACTGAATCTTTTCACTCAATTCGATAGTATCTTGCATATTTAATTTTTTTTTTGTTTGAAGATACAATTATGACATCGTTAACCGGAAAAGCACTTTTTGCTTGTCTAAAAACGAAGAGATAACTTGGCGGAAGTTGTAAGTAGCCCCATGACCACGAACAATCCTTTTCGATTAGTTATCTCTCTTTCTTTCGGCCACCAATAACAAAGGAAACCAACTGAACGTTCTCATCTACTAATTACTTTCGTTAAAGATCTCGTTTTTTTTATCGTACGTTTCAGTAATTAATAAATTAGTCAGTTGGTGGAGCAATTTCCGGCCTCAAGTTTTTTCTTTTTCTTCTGCACAAATGGATTTCGTACCAATTTAATTATCCCTGTGGTGGGCGGGAAGAAAGTAAATAAAAACGAATTTCGACTTAATGTCATTTTCATAAAGTTTAAAATAAATAAAGGCTGTATTTAGGATGGGGACGTTGGAAGTTTTTCTGTTACTGACAATATTGAAAATTTTCCTTTTTGATTTCTTTTTTAATTTAAAATGGTTTCGGATAATATAAAATGATTTTAATAAAAATTATTTTAGTTAAACAAAAAAAGGTTTACTTAAAATATAAATGAATTGTTGCAAAGAATATGATTAGAATTTCTTTTCGGTTTTTGCTTGGTAAAATTAACTTGTCTAAAATGAACTTTTAAGAAAAGAGATGTTAACGTCATTCGCTGTGAACACATTTTGTTTATCTTGTTCTATAACTTGCCCAGATTCGAAATAATTGTACAGTCATCAATAGAGAAATATTCCACAGAAGCTCTTTTATAAAAATTTTGATTTACCTTAACGAATGAGTTGATTTATACGTACTATATAAAACAACAGAATTTGAAACCTTCGTTACGATTATTGTCGGTAATCAAGTAATTATTGTGTGTGATTTGCGACGTAATTAGCGACCATCAAGTTTAATTTTATCGTCAAAGAAAGGAAATGGAAGTAAGCGATGCATCCCACATAACTACATGAAGATCTGTGTAGGATACTAATAGGTATAATTTGCCAACAACAGGCAACAAACTGTTGTTATGTCATTCAATGAGTGAGATTTTTTTTTTTGAAATTTTTTGTGGTGCCTTTCTAGAATTATAAAAACATTGGAATATGTGGTTTCGAGACATTAAACTACGAGACTATAAAGAGCTTTCGTTTTGTTAAAAGCTCTATCACTTTTTCCATATCTTTATATTTGATTTTCTCAATACTGAAAATCCATTTCAAATACATTACTGTGAAAATGTTTCATTAATAAATAATTAATTACTTATCGAACTTCGTTCCTGTTTATATAAGTAAAGCAGTAAACATATCTATAATAAAAAATCTAGAAATAAATAGGAAATAACAATTTACCATTAATTACGTTAATTAATTAGTAGTAAAGGGATGCAATATTTTAGTTGGAATCCGTTAATGTCGCCTTCAGGTTCTCAGGCTGGTTATTACAAGAATATCTGTTAAAGATGGAAATGAAAGCTTCAGTTGCGTGGCTCGTAAGAGTATGTCATAGCAAATTAATTAACAACCATATTTTATCGGACGCCTTTAAGCATGCATCTGTGTGTACAGTAACTACCAACATTTAATTATGCACGATGACGATCGTGTGCCGCGTGATAGAGTGAAATTACTTTCTCTTTGCGTTTGCGTTATCGTATCGTAAATACAGTTTAAATTTAATTAGCCGTTTTGGAAGGAGATAAAAAAAAGGCCTACGTAATATTACACATACGTACGTGCAATTACATGGCATGTGAAAGTCCTGAGGCCTTTTTCATTCATAATAACGATCCTGGTAGTAAAGTATGACAAATATGTTTAACGATAAATAAATCAAAATTAAAAAATACTAGACAGTTTTTTAAAAAATATAATAGGAACTTTGGGTTCATTTTTCTGAACGTCCTGTATAAATTACGAAGCTTAGTTTTGGCATGATATTAGACCCAAGACAAGAAATATGAAGAAGGCAGAAAATATAAAAAAAGCGAGATGCAGATCCACGGTGCTCTACTCAAAATCGCACTTGTTCAGTATTTTTAATACATCATTATTTGTGTTGGTTAATACCTTTTATTGCTATCAATATCCCGAACACTAACTTTGTATGTTTATATAGGTACGTATTTGAATTTTCTGCGGTTAGTAGTTACGTAGTTTGAGTATCGTATTCGAAGTGAACTGTCAGGTAATTGGAGATTCGGGCGGCTGCTGCGGACGAACTGTAATATCACAACCAGTGGGGATGAAAGAGATTAATTTCCAGCAAACTAATACAGTTATAATTAAGGCTGGAAATGGAGAACGGATTTTGTCAGGCCCTTATCTGGTAAAAGTTCATTAACTCTTTCGGTTGTCTAACTGTGTGACATTTTAAAAGGTTTCTAAAAATGGAAAGCGCGTTTTCCGAGGTTTTTCCAAATCGATTACGTATTTATTTATTTTAGTTTTGATGCAGTCTCAAACTTTACCTTTGAGCGTGTACCTACCTACCTAGTTCTCTTTAATTAAAACACTTTTAATAGGAGTTTTTTGATATTGATATAAAATCATTTTGAAAACGAGCAAGCTTCAAATTTTCTTGTGAAAGCTCTGTATGATAATAAGCGATATTTTGTGATACAACAAATATAATTAATGAAAACCCTATTTTCGAAAATTATATTATATTCGTGGTTGACTTAAGTTGAAATTTTGTTTTTTCCATTTTCACGATTTTTTTTTGACAAACTGTAGTTAACCCAACAGCACACTCGTTTGCTATTGTCCCAGCTAAACTGCATGAAGCATAAACTACGCTGTGAATTGCTGCTGCTTTCACATGCTTCGTGCAGTTTGGCTAGGACAATGCTGATTGAACGTGCTGGTAGGTTAAAGAAGGCCAGAGAGCTCTATATGTGGCGTAACATACGGGGGTCCTCGTAGAGAACTGATTTTGTTTTCCAAAATTTTTTTGAGTTCTGATTCTTGTAGAGCAAGGTCAGAGGAGCATTTTTTTAATATTTGCAAGCTGGCAAATAATTGTTGCTACTTTTTATTTAGCGTTAATTTTTGCAAAACTTGTAAATCGATCTTTCGAAGGTTACGTAGCCCAAACCGTAATAGATACGAAAAAATATATAAAGACCTTTTTGTAGATAATTGAATTTTATATAAAAAAAGTCCGGGACATCATCCCTCTATCTTTTACAGTTAAAAAAAAAACAGCACTACAAGAGCGCTTAGGCGGTACATTACACGTTGAAGCGCTCTTTGAAACGCTGTATTTTTTTACGCGTTAAAGGTGGATAGGTGCTGCTCAGGACTTTGTTGTAGAAAATTTAATTATCTACAAAAAAGATCTGTGTACTTTTTTCATATCTATCAGGGTTTTGACTACGTAAGCGTCGAAAGGTCAAACAACACGTCCTGCAAAATTTAACGTTAAATGAAAAATAATAACAATTATTAGCCAATGCTAAAAACTTTCTCAAATGCTCTTCTGATCTTCCTCTACAAGAATCCGCGTTCACAAAAAAAAAAATTTTGCACGATAAATACCTCGGCTATAAGTAATATTAAAACGGTTCTCTACAAGGGCCTACTTATATGACGTTGCACGTTAGCGCTCTGGCCTCCAATAACGATGGTAATCAATCTGAAAGTTAGTACGGTATCGCATGGTAGATGGCGGTACACAACAGTAATGTGAGCGCCATCTTTCGTCAAATATGAGCTTTGTAGATTTTAAGGCTTATGGGTAAAGCTCTGTTGAATATTATACTTACTGGGTTATACGTGCGTATAAGTTTGCTAGGCTTCCTACGTACGCTCGATTTTCTTTTAATACGGCCCACCAACTGCTTAATCTCCCGTCGTATAAATCCGTCACCCGTTTGACAAATAACAGCACAGTATGTATGTATTTACTTCGGCACGGATTAGCGATAAAAAGAGTGAAGCACTGTACGTAATGCCGCGTAGCCGTTGCAACGAATTTATAATTAGACCGTGTTTATGTCGCAAAATATGATTTATTGAGGCGTAATTTAATGCGAGTTATTTAGTTGGTTGCTTGCAATCGTTTCCAATTTTTTTTTTTTTTAAGATTTTTGCGCAAAAAAATTGTAACGACTACTAGGTTTTTGCTTTTCATGGCAAATACATACTTTTTTACGCAGTTTTAAAATAACTTCAACGTTTAATTTAAACCTTCTAATTTAAAAGTGGTAGTTTTCACTATTAATTAATCAATAATTCAGTCATTAATCGTTCATCGGTCGGCCGAAATATTTGCATATTTAATACTCAGAGTTAAGATTCATGGTAACATTTTATGGTATTTCCCCCTGAATTTGTGTGTGGTCCTCTAGTACACTGATACACTTCATTGTGTTTTTTTTTTGAGTCTATAGTGTGTTCTAAGCACCCTGTTATGTGTTGTGACTTACTGTTGGAACTGTGTTATTTTGCATTACGTATTTTATGATTCATTTTTAGAATTCTGTTGCTATATACTCATACTTTGCTGTGCTCTGTTGTTAGAGCTGTGTTTCACCTATCGTGCTCTATTGTCGAAGTAGTGGTATAATGTTGCATTTGTAGAGCTGTGTTATTTTCTACCTGACTGTTGTGCTTTATTGTTAAAGCCTTGTGTAGTATATCCGTGCTCTCTTGTCAAAAATTGTGGTGTAATTTTACACTGTCATAGTTGAGTTACGGTTGTACCTTGGTATTCTGCTCTTTTGTTGCAGCTCTATTGTGTGTGTTGTATTCCCTTCCTCCAGTTAGAATATGCTACGTTGCATATTGCAAATTCAATAGGGGAACTGGTATATAATTAAAATTGTTTCTCTATTATGCTCTATTGTTACAGTTTTGTTGTTTATGTTATGACTCACTATTGGAACTTTTCTGTTGATAAAAATGAGTAGGTTCCAACTTTGTATGCTCCACTATTGAAACTGTGTTCTACGTGTTAATGTTCTATCTGTATTGTTAGAGTTGTTGTGTTGGATCTGTGTTGTGCTCTATTGTTTTAGCATTTTTTTGTATGTTGTTTTTCGACTCAATTGTATCGGATTTTTAATGTATATCTACTTATATTGTGCTCTAATGTTGATCTGTTAGAGTTTTTGTGTTGGATGTGTGTTGTGCTCTATTGTTAGAGCTGTCTATCTTGTCTGTGTCGTGCTCTATTGTTGGAGCTGTGTTCTCTATGTTGTGCTTCACTCAGTTGTATTGGATACTTAATATGTATCTACATATATTGTGCTCTAATGTTGATCTGTTTGAGTTGTTGTGTTGGATGTGTTGTGCTCTATTGTTAGAGCTGTCTATCTTGTCTGTGTTGTGCTCTATTGTTAGAGCTGTCTATCTTATCTGTGTCGTGCTCTATTGTTGGAGCTGTGTTGTGTATGTTGTGCTCCACTCAGTTGTATCGGATACTTAATGGGTATCTACTTATATTGTGCTCTAATGTTGATCTGTTTGAGTTGTTGTGTTGGATGTGTGTTGTGCTCTATTGCTAGAGCTGTTATGCGTGTGTTGTATCTGAATATTGGAGTGGTTTTGTGAAATTTTATACATTGTATGCTGCATTAATGAAACTGCGTTGTGTTTTGGAGTATTATTGAATCTATGTTGTGCTCTATTGTTGTTGGAACTGTTTTGTGTTCGTGCTCATTTGTCGACATTGTCCCACTGTTGGAACTAAGTTGTGAATTGTTATCTTAAATGTTGGGTTGCATCGATATGTCTGTTTCTAACTTATTCCGCACCATATAGTGTCGTATTTGTACTCTATAATGTTGTTGTAGAGTCATTTTGAGTTTGAATATTTTATAATGATGGAGTGCAATTTTCAATTTGATTTATCGCCCGAACGTTTCTAGACGAGCAGACCGCTTGGCAGTTATAAATTTCATGAAAAGGCGGAGAATTGAACTGCATCTGGACCGTTTGCTTGTTCGTCTTCTCTGTTTGCATGGAACTTTTGAAATGTTTCAATGTTTTAAATGTTCATTTCGAGGATACCGCCGCAAATGCCGTGCTGCAACCGCCGCTACCCACGTCGCACCGTTCAATTTCAATTACAAATTCCGTCCGTCGTATATCCATTTAAATTCCGTCCGAGCTGAGGTAGTTTAAATGCATAGGATTCTGCATTGTTATGGCATTACTTATTCAGTTTGGGATTCGGAAACGTCGCGTAACGGCTTTCGCTTAATTGAATTGTCTTACCAGATGATATGCCATCCATTCTATCGTCTTTTTACTTTTATAAACACTACAAAATCATGTGATAATAAATCATCATTTCTTATGGACCATTTTCAAATTTTTTAGAGAAAAAAAAAGTCTACTGCTTTGTTCTCACTGTTTTTGAAAAAGTTAGTCATGTCTTTTTTGTTATTAGAAAGTTGTTAACTTTTAAGTACGAAAATTCGTTTTGGAAATTCCAATTTTCTTTTTGTTTTCGTTGAAAAATACACCACGTATCGACAATATTACAACACATTATTTTCTGTTTTAATTAGAAAAGTAGTTTAGTTCATTTTCGGTATGTCATAATGGTGTCATTTTTCGAAATTTTTGATCGATTAGAAAATTTTTGTAATATTTGGCAAAATACAAGTGAGTAGTAAGGAATTTAGTTCATAATGCCAACGATTTAATATATTTATAGTTAGAAGTAGGTTGCCAAGTGGTAGTGCCGTTTAGAAACTGACAATACGAAATACTACATTCAACTTCAGCACGTAGAAAAATATTTTGTCTAACATACACATTGAATTTTTTGAGACAATATTTTTTGTTAGATCTTCTTTTAAGATATCGTTGAATCTTATGAGCTTAAGATGATTATTGAATTAAAATTAATTCAGCTGCGTTTGTTAAGAATCAATAAATGTTGCACTGTGTTTCTATATACAATGAAGAATTCCCATAAATAAATCATGAAGTAACTGAGACGTAATGCCAACAGATCAAAAACAAAAACACCACATACCGTTTTGTCGACGGCGTTTTTATTAAAAGATTACATTAAGGCCAGCGCGGTAATCAGTCATGTCTGATGTATCTTGACCAATCGATCTCTTCGTGTGTTACCAAGTTACCATGCTACTGTAACACATTTCTCAGAAGATTGTCGTATTTGATATTTTGCTTTTGTGCAGGGTGGTCTGTGAATTCTATAGTTACCAATCACTAAAAACATTTAAATACCTAGGAGAACAAAAAAGGACATTATGGAAGTGTCCATAATGAAAAGGGGAAAAAGAATTGTGAGACATCAAAGAGCTAGTTAATTTTCACAGTTATGGTTTTTGAAATCGGAAGACTGACTTAAAATAGGAAGAATAAGTGTTGTGTTACGTGCCCACTTAACAGTTTGTGTTGCAACTGTGTTGTGCGCTATTGTTGGTGCTGTGTTGAATTTCCTTTCCGGAATTATGATACATTTAAGAAACTGTGTTGCGTTATAGAGTTCTGCTCTATTGTTGGAATTGCTATGCATGTACCGTTCCTCACTGTGAGAACTGTGTTGTATTAATGTTTTATACTTTCTGATTCATTTTTAGAACCGTGTTGTGTTCTATAATTATTTTTGAATCTGTATTGTCTACGTGTTGTAAGCGACTGTTGAAATAGTGTTGTAGTTTTAGAGTTTTTTTTGTAAAATCTGTGTTATGCTCTATTGTTCGAGCTATGTTATATGATTCGTGCTGCGTACTCTCATGTGATGTGATGTTGTACTGTGAGAACTGTGTTGTATGTGTTTTTCCTCACTGTGAAAACTGTGTTGTATTAGTGTTTCATATTTTCTGATTCATTTTTAGAACCGTGTTATGTTCTATAGTAATTTTTGAATCTGTATTGTCTACGTGTTGTAAGCGACTGTTGAAATAGTGTTGTAGTTTTAGGGTTTTGTTGTTGAATCTGTGTTATGCTCTATTGTTCGAGCTATGTTATATGATTCGTGCTGCGTAGTCTTATGTGATGTGCTGTTGTACTGTGAGAACTGTGTTGTATGTGTTGTTCCTCACTGTGAGAACTGTGTTGTATTAATGTTTCATATTTTCTGGTTCATTTTTAGAACCGTGTTGTGTTCTATAGTTATTTTTGAATCTGTATTGTCTACGTGTTGTAAGCGACTGTTGAAATAGTGTTGTAGTTTTAGGGTTTTGTTGTTGAATCTGTGTTATTCTCTATTGTTCGAGCTGAGTTATGTGATTCGTACTTCGTACTTCGTGTTGTACTCTGTGAACAGTGTTGTTCCTCACTACTATAACCTTGTTTTAACCATGTTTCGTACATTATGATTAATTATTGGAGCTGTGTTGTGCTCTATTGTTAGAACTGTGTTGTGCTCTATTGTTACAACTGTGTTGTATGAGCTGTGCTTCGTGGCACAGTGAGGACTGTGTAGTATTTGTTGTTTATCAGCCTTGGAACTGTGTTATATACCCTTCCATATTTTTTAATCCATTATTAGAACTACTGTGTTGCCTTTTATTGTGTTGTGTTCATCGTGTGCTGTTTCCAAAATTGTGTTGTATTCTGTCACGTAGTTTATGTTCCATTTTTGAAGGACTGTTTTAAGACCAAATCCTGATTACGGGGTGCAGAAGTAGAGCCCTTTCAACAGCACTTTGGATTGAAAATTCTGTGACGATATGTGTAAGAGTGTGTTGTAGAGGTAATATCACGTAACACAACACAATTTGGTAATGCAACACCTTTACATCGTAACACAATGCAAATTCTTGCGTGGAATAATACAGACAATATTGTCCCATTTGCATTTTTATGTTTTATGCTAATTAATAATTAACTGGAGTCATTAATTATGTTCCATGAGCATTTTCATCATATATGTCCCTGCTATCTTTTTTCTCTTTATGTACAAGTGTGTATATGGAAGTCGATTTTAAAATATTTTAAATACTCGGTGACATTTATTTAAACAACTGTACATGTAATAAATTAGTTTATACATAAATAGGTAATTTATATGTAGATATTTTACGATCGGATTTAGTAAGTGTTTATTAATTCCAAAGTTGCATGTTTGAATTAATAAATAATTATCTTTCCGTATTCGTAGTCCCTTTTCGACGTGCCTACGCGTACATTAGTCGGAATACACGAAATTAATTTACTTATTTCTATTTTTGAACATCATTAATTCGATATGGTTCTGAAGAAGCTAAGTATATATGAAGGAATTGGTTTTTATCTGTATATTGTTTGCACTGACTTCTTTTGAAATTGTAGATTTAGTGGCCTTACAAGTAAATATTTTGAAACGAACTTTATGTGAATGGGTTATAAACCTATAAATGATTTTCCATTGAAGAATTGATAGTTGACTCAATTAAAAAAAAGAAATATATATAAACTTGTACCAACTCGGCAAAGTTTGGTGTAAAAATAATTCTTTATGACTAGTAAATTTAGTGACATTTAAGCATTAAACACTAATCGAACATTGAAGATTCGAGCATCACCAAATCGAATGATTTGGGTCGAAGGAAGCTGAAGGGCTTAGTTGGGTGTCGAAATCGAAACTTCTGGTTAAAATCTTTTTTGTTTATTCTACGTCTTCTTCATTCTTTCTTTTTGACTTGTTTAAGATCGTTGTTGTTGGCCTTCCTCGCTTGCACATGCTCGGTAATTGGTCATTTTGTTTTCTCTGCTCTTTCGTCTCCTTTTTTTTTTTCTCTTCCGTTTTGATCTCGACCAAGCTGGAATACACACGGTCATAATTTTGCAGAAAAAGCAGACGTATTTATGGTATATTAACGACGATGAGTTAAATATTGATGCAAAAAAGTTAAATGCCAGGCATACTGAAAAGACTCTCTGGTATCTTCATGTGTGAGGATTTCTTTAGGTGATGCAGGTGCAAAACAGGTACTGATTCAAAGGTGCAAAAAGCTTTTGGATTTGTAATTTATATTAGTCAAAAACTGAATCTTTTAAAATTAATCCTGAAGATTCTTCAAATAGTAAAAGATTTTTCTGCACTGTCTGCGAACAATTACCTTATCTACGTCTCTCTGTCTCTCTGCTTCTGTTTCCTCCGGTTTCTGCGACTAATATGTCTTTAATATATCCACAGAAAATAGCTGTGAGGTACAAAACCATAGAAATAAAACTTTAGGTGTCGAATCTATGAACGATTAAAACAAATCACTGTTGGGGGAATTAGCCTATTCGTATCTTCTGTAGCTTTTAATCGATTGTTTGAATATCGGTTTCGATCTTCTCGTGTGAAATGTGTACCCAAAGGTTGGTAATGGTGTGGGATGTTTGGGGTTAAAGGTTACAATTCGATTTCTACGACTATACGAAACGTTCGTTTTCTAAATCGGTTGTCATTTGCAACATCACGAACTTGAGTGCATCATCGACTCGAGTTCGTCGACACGACATCGATACACGATAAAAGAGGAATCGCAAACTAACAGGAACGTGGGTACATATGTATTTAATCTCGTACTGATCGATACAACAGGGTGACAAAGGAGCACCGCATACTGGGTGTTTCTTTTTATTTTAATCTCGTGAATTATTAAACACAGATAACGTCTGAGTTCATTGAGCAGCTATACTAAATTCATCCCATAGAAATTTTTTGCAACCCTTCTTTGGCAATTGTTAGTTCTCATTTAGGCCAATAATGCAACAGCAACCCTAACCTGGTACAATTTATGTTAGTTTCTAGCAGAAAATATTCGTTTACCAATATTGGCTTGATTTTATATCGCCCTGTATGTGCTTTGGCTTGCTGCAAATAGTTTCTCGCTCTCCCTGCGCCGTTCGTTTACTCTCCCGAGGGAATTACGCTGCACCGGGACAGCTTTTACGTCTCCGTGATAATTCTAAATGCGAACCATTGAACTCGAACTTGACTACTACAGGATTTTCTGCCGGCAATATTTGCTTTTAAAGATTACTTATCGCAACCCATTGAATGGATGTAGGTACATATGTGCATTTGCTAGACTTTTAACAATTTCACTTCACCTAAGAGAGTTTTGGAACTTAGTAAAATAGTTGTTACTAGGTAATGACTATTAGGTACCTACAACTCTAGAAAGTGGAACATAAAATGATAAAATATTTTTGTTTTTGAAATTGAGACAAAAATGTCTGTTTTTTTTTTTATTAATGACGATATTTTTTATTGTTCCAGGTGGTGAGCAAGCCATGGGTCTTCACACCAGATACAAATACGGGTGATTTGACGAAGTTGTGTAATCATAAACGGAAAATAATGACTATGGCGTCGTTGGCATACAAACAAACAGATCCAGCTAAATTTAGGAAAGGTAAGTCATATAAAATTTATTTTGAATTTTATAGAAAACTGGCTGGACAAGGATTTATCACAATCTTAATGGAACCAAGACCTACTTTTGTATCTTAGACTAACATAACATTTTTGAGATTTCTGAAACGTTCTCAACTATTGTGTAACATTGTAGTATATTTTCAAATCCTTTTGGGACACTAAATTATTATCGAACGTTCTAAATCATCATAGAATGTTAAAGAACATTCTGTAACCTTTTGGAACATTTTAGATTATTCTAAAACGTTCTCGAAACATTCCGGATCATTCTGGTACAATTTGAAACATTTAAGAATATTCTAGAACAATTCTTGTAATTTCTGGAAAGTTCTAGAACATCACTATTACTCTCTGAAACACCAAACGTCGATCAAAACATTGTTATAGGAAACACAATGTGTTAAGTGAATCACATTACAAATTTTTGCCACTTACCCCGACCAAACTCTCTCATTTTCGAGAAAAGGCCATATGCTATATGATTTTTTCTGTATTATTTTTTTCTTTTTGAAAAAAATGTCATGTTTTTCTTTAGTCCTTTAATTATCGCTTAGTTTGTAATTATAAAAGTATAGAAATAAAAACTTTGGTAACGTTTCTACGATACGTAAGGGATGTATAAACAATTACATGAATGAAGGACCTTTTATATCATGAAAAGCTTCATGAAAGCTTTAATAAACTTACCTATACAAATACTCTGCATACAAAGAGAAAAAAATTATACGTGATGTGTTTCAATTTGAAAGGAATCATATTGCAATGATTGCAAAGCTGTTTTATTATGAAGGAAAATTATATTTTCATCATATGTGACATTAACTATTCATCAGATGAGATACATGTATCGGTTTTAATGAATCCTCCAGGCTTATTGCTAGAAATTTCCATTGTATTAAAAAAAAGTTGGATGAAATTGAAAAACTACAAAGTACGTGGTTTATTTTCTGTATATGCTACGTATTATATGTATTTTGCATACACAAACAGATAATTCTCTTATTGAGTAGAAAAAAATCATCTTTTCTAAAGCTTCAAAGGGGAATACGATTGAATTTTAAAGGAATGCAACTATTTTTTAATCTCATCTAATCCTTTGGCAGTACAATATTACTTTTTTGAATATTTTTCGTTTGATAATGCTCTTGTGATTATATTAATTGATGTCAAATGTAAAATTTTTTATGCTAAAAAGCTTTGGTAGATAATATAAAAAAGCTCACTGGTTTTTTGTTAAGTAAAACTAATTTCAAAACGTATCATTTTTATTTGTTGGAATCTTACTTCAAACTCTTTAATTTGAACAACAATTACAATACATGACATCAGAAATGTGAAAACAGAAAACACTGTTCTATTTTTAACTATTGTGTTATTTAGTATAGAAAAAAAGAAACTTTAACTAAAAATAGAATACAAATATACGTTTTGTTTTATATTCTATAACAGGGGAATATCCTGTCAATGTTTCTATCAATGTCCTGGATTTTCTCAGCTGCACTTCTGTTGCTCCACTACTTCTATGATTCCAAAATTGAATTGTATCAAACTATAGACGTTTAGAATATGTTTAGAATTGAAATTTGTTGTGCTATGGTTTATGCCAAAAAGTTTTTCACCAAATATAATTGCTTAGAAAGAAATTTAACGACCAGAAAAGTACTAAATTGTTTTAAAAAAAGTTTCATTCATTTGGGTTTATTTTAAAATCAAGTTTAAAATCAATTATTGTACATACTCAAAGATGTGCATATAAAATTTTAGATAGCATGTTTGAATGGATTGGTTGTCATAACGACTATAAAACATCGTTACTTTGGTAGAAATGAAGTAAATTATTGTCAGTCATGTCTCTAATTAGCCGACCTTGTTTCCATTCCACATGAATGTGCATCTACACAACACTTACACAATTATTATTAATATTATAAGTATGTTTTGCGAAATGGTTTGTGGGTATGTACGAGGGGTGTCCCCAAAGTATCATAACTCAGCGTAGAAGAACAAACGCCACCTGGAGTGCTGTATTGTCAGCAACGTCAGCAAATTTGAGGTTAAAATCCACGAAGCACAAGATTTAGAACTGTACAATTAACCTGTTTGTTCAAAAGGTAAAAGTTACACTAGTGTTCCATAGAGGTCGCACGAACATTCGTGGAGTTTTTCGGATATTTTTGGTACGCACCTGGTATTTATTACTTATATTTTGTGTATATGTAGGACGTAACTAGTTGCAAATGTTCGTATTGAATTTTTGCAAGGATAACACGGTCATTTTCTTATCGTTAATTAGAAGTTGCTTTCCTCGATTTTAACGACGCCGTAAAAAGTTATTATTGTTGGAATTTATGTCGTTCGCTTTA